>OX422141.1:110660165-111276456 GCA_949129095.1 Volucella bombylans
GAATGACACAATAACATCTTTACTTGTGTATTGCTATGACCCCTGTTTAACCATCGGCCGTAAAACATGCTCTCAAACTTTAGATTAGCTATTGCAAATTTACAAAAAAAATACGTCTTAGAGTTTCTACAGATATAATGAGGAAACTTATCCTAGGCTTACAGCCTACAGTATACATCTTTGCTGTCCATCTTAATTTATTTCTTGTATCTTTTTAACGTAAACGAAACCAGAAAGAACAAGAGAAAGATAAAAAAATGAAAAGTTTATGTATCTGACAAATAAGTTGTGGAATTATCATAACATGTCATGTTGTTGTCCCTCAAGGTGATGGCTAAGTAAACGCATGTCCTCAAGCCAATTTTCCTTTTCACTCAGCTATTTTCTCTTCAAGTTTGTGAATCGTTTTTTTTTTTCTTTGTTTTTCTTTGAATTGTTGTTTGTGTTTATGTTTGCGTTCCATTTAGCATAGTTTGGTCCTTTGCACCAGTCAACACAACAATGACGACAATGAATCCTTAAGAGCCATCAAAAACAAGTTAAGATGGAAATATTTATCCCGTGCTGATGAAGTGAAAGATCTAGGGCACACAATGCCTGTCTTAGTTGCCCGTATATTTTTGTGTATATTGTATATACATATATCTGTACGAATATCTGTATCTTTACATAAAGTTCTTTTTAAAGAACAAAAGAGTCACCAATGGCTGCGAGAAACAAGAGGAGCACATAGCTCAACACAACAGGAATAAGACTTCTTTAAGAGGGTACATCGCCAAGGATGTCAATTTTTCGTTGCCATTTTTTAAATGGTTTTTTTTTCTCTCGCTCTTTTCTTCTTATTTCTTTCCTTTGTTGATGTTTTCTTCGAGTTCGAGTTCTAGTTCCAGTTTTTTGTTTTGTGTGCCAAAAGTCCTTTCCTAAATTGAATTGACTAGAACGTTCTGTTGTTTACGTAAACCAACAACCTACTGCCGGTAATTTCATTAATAAGTGTTTTGTCCAGGACTAATACATACCTACGTATTACAAAGCTCGGCATGGTAGGGAAAAATAGAAAACATAAAATCGAAAGAATATACGAATGAGGATAGAGAACACATTTACGGCTTTTTCTGTAATATTGTAAGTTATAGAGAGAAGCCAGAGAAGGCGATTTTTTTTTAAAATTTTTATGAAGGACTTGTGGAGTTTTTTGCAATATTTTTCTTTTGTCCTTTTCAATTCTGATTTTGATCGCTTATATTCTTTTTGTATCCCGTACTCTTCACACAGAGGAGAAATTTAATTTTTGTCAATTGTTCTGCACACCATCGGGGTGATGAAAGCAAAAAGGACACACACAATATATAATGACACGGAAAGAATGAAACATTTGCGGAAATTTTCGGGGTTTCACTCAGAGTTGCCGCTGTGTAGGTCTTTCCATGCAAGAATACTCCTAGCAGAGTCTCCCAGATTATAAAGATACAAAAACGCTTAAGTCATAAAGTACCTGCCGTATTTCGCACCCACCATGTCAACGCCGATTACCTGCAGCCTAATGTGCGCTTAACCCGGACACTAACAGAGATCACATATTAGTGCTAAGCAAAAGCATAGTTCCCCATTTTGACGCCAGTCTTTTTTTGCTGACGGACAGCGGGAAAGTCGTTGATTTATTACGGATGTCGTTAGGTTTTCCGGTATTCTGGAAAGCCTATTCTCATGAAACCCAACTGTCAATTAAAGCCCTAACCGAGGACAGAGACAGTGCCATCACAGGTTGCAGTCCGGAGAAGCTCTGCGCTGAGACTTGCCTAGGATGTAAATCAACGATCTCATTTCCCGTGATCCCCTGAAACCGAAAAGACATTCAGTGAATTCATTTTTCCGAGCGCTTTCAAAGAAGCCATGTGGTGAAAGGGTGCAGTGAGGCCCAAAGCACAGATTGGCTAAAGCTATAGATGGAGGTATTTCAGCCTTACACCAATTCTTCACATTGCTATCAGGATTGTGTATATCTGCGGTTGGAAAACGGATTCAAATTTTAATCCTCCAAAAAGACACAAACACCGCTAATCAGTTTTATATATCAGGAGTGAGATTCATCAGTTTGTCTTGTCATATAGTATAGATAGACCATAGGTAGAAGCTGTAAGGAAATACTTTCGGGAAAACTTATTCCATAAAACAATCGACATAAAGGGTGATTCGTTTAGAGGTACTTTTTTCAAAAATGAAGAACAACCAAAAAATTAAATTTTATCGAGTAATTTTTATTATCATGCGAAAGAATCATTCTTTATATTCATTTTTTGAAAATTATTTCTTTCAAATGTTGGCCGTAACTGCGGCTAATATTATCCATTCTGTAGTACCAATTTTCGATGACGCGTTCGAGCAATAAGAATGAAGAATGGTGTTTGACTAATGTTGGCATACAATTCCTCCATCGTAGCCGGCTTATCCATGCCCAAAGGAGAAAGTCTAGAGGTGTGATGGCACATGATCTAGGTGGCTAATTCACCAGTCTAAAGTGTGAAATAAACTGTTCATCGAATCGTTGTAGCAATAAAGCCATGGTTTCACGGACTTTGTGGCAAGTGGCGCCGTCTTGTTGGAACCAAATGTCGTCGAGACCACAGGTTTCAATTTCAGGCAGCAAATAGTCTGTTATCATGGCGCGATAACAGGTGCCATTCACACTTACGTTCCGGCTGGCCTCAGTTTTAAAAAAATATGAACCGATGCTTCCACTGGCTCATCCCAAACAGTGGATTTTCTTGAAGCTTTTCAAGAGCCCAATGTATGAAACGGTGACGATTCGAAAGTTCAGCCGGCTTCAGTTCTTTTGCGAATTGAATTCTGTATGCTTTTAAACCGAGATCCTAACGTGTTGTTGCATACGACAAGCCAAACTATTAAAAACGGCGCCGAATCAATTCATCAGGGTCATCGCGTATACTCTCCGCTGGCGCCGCTATATATTCTTCACTACGTGCTAGATGTTGTCTATAAATCCGCACTGGAAAAAGTACCGCTAAAAAAAAGGATGATTCTGATCATATAGATAGAATTACTCTGATCATAGGTGTGTAGATATAAAGGACGCTTTTGATGGCAAGCCCCATGTTTTCCAAAAACTCAACAAGAAAGCCAATCAGCGCCTTGGAGGTTTTCGACGGCGGGACATACTCGTAGATCAGTCAAATATTTTAGTTTCCTGCTTCTCGTAAAGAGAACAAGTTCAGTTCTTAGAGGATTGGCAGAAAGCCTCCTTCAATCGTCGATTATGCGTATCGCTGAACAGCTACATCATCTGCACTAGACAGCATATATTATAGCAGTGGAGATAGGGTATGGGCTTCTACTCAAATCCATTTATCCTTGTCTTTGTCGTCAAAAATGCTGCGAAATGTCTAGGTTTCCTCTAGCGATTTAAGAAATACTTCACCTAATTATATAAGGCATTTATTGGCTCAAAATTGGGGTACAATGCCCACATCAGGTCGGGTGCGTAAAAAACTTCTCTACACCTGCTAGATAGGACTTAAAACCGTCCGATAGAACTCCTAGGTGATATTAATATTACTCACTCCAATACCGACGTACCTAATGTCTTCTGTCACACTCTGTTTAATCGCTATTTCCACCACCAGTGCTCCTTAGAAATTGCCAGTAGCATTTCGCCCCTTCAAACTTTTAACCGTATTGCTATGAATGCTCATCAGAACACCCTTAAGCCTACTTTCGGACATACTCTAAAATAGCGTGATTCGTTCCTAAGGGGTACAAATCGCTTATGGAAGGCGAGGTTCAAATGAATTATAATCTTCAAACATTTAAAACCAACGTTCATCGATACCTCTCTTTCTTTCCTCCCTGATTTTCGTTCACAAGCGCTGGGTGCAAGCATTTTAGGGGTAGTCAAATCCCTTGAGAGCGCGCAAATTATAAAAGAAAAAAACAAAAAAAAAATTGGCCGCAGTCAGCAACTGCGATCAGGGTCCTACAAACCAACATTGCTCTTATCCACAAAACTAGTGATTAATTACGAGGGGTCATCTGCCCGAGTTACATATGCTGTTAAAAATTGCGTTGTCCAAAGCACCTTCTACGTCCGCGAAAATCGTTCAGAGTTGTTCTTCCATTTGAACATTTTCGGGACAGTAGAAAGGAAACAATCTTCAAGATCGTCGCTAACAAAAAAAAAACAGATTTCAACACTTGTGTTCTCGTGTTCACCTGAAATTTCTTTGTCTCGTCCGGATGACCTCTAACATGGTACCTCTTCAGATTTCCCGATTCTTACCGCCAAAAGAAAACCACTGAGCACCGGTCGTCTGTTCGTTAAGATGAACATCTAGTGTAACAGGTACACCGTCTCTGCCACTTTTTTCATCATTTGAAATCAATCTGCGTAAAGTGTTGTGGTTAGAGCTAAGTTAATTAAATTAACCGACAATTCTAGCAACTATTAAGTCAGCCCCCAAATAAGGCAAAATTGTAGAAATTGAAAGTATGTGCACTGGGACCGCATATCCCTGTCGTAGTCAATTACTTGTGGTAGGCATATATATTTGGTTGTCCTCCATCGAATATTTACTTTGTACTCTTTAAATCTGTATCTTAACCTCCAGTTATAATGTCTTTGGCATTTCTGAGGATTTTTGAATCGTAAGTGATCCCTCCACAAAGCGGGAGCCAGTGTGAAAAGGTTCTGTGTTGAGATATTACAATTCTCAATTCAGGAAGGTCGTGTTGCTAGATGTCATTATCCAGACTGAATACTTTTTGTTTAGACATCTTCTTTGTGCCCTCAGTCATGTCTATCTTTGACCGTAAACGTAACCAACATGCCACTTAAGAAGTTTTAGATCCATCTCTGCGAACGTTAATGTTTATCCTTTCCGAAAAGTCGGATAGTCCCCTTCTTAAAGCATTGTCCTGCAGAACTGGACATTTTAACTTTTTCCTAAAACTAAGCGATGGCTCTGTAGCAAGTATTGTCTGCACTGCACTGATGGAGGCAATGCTTGCTGGTATTGTATATATTTTTTTAGCGGAACTTGTGTAATGAAGAGTCCTTAAATGGCACCATTTTTCCCAGCTGAATAAAGTTTCATAGGCCCACCGAATAATAGAACAACCGAATCCATTGGCAACGCTGTTTTCATGGATTGCAGGGACTCTTTGATTGTTTGGCCAACTGGCCGCTGGATTCTTGCCAACTAAGACAATTGGCGACTTTTGTCGTTTAATTTTTTTTCTATGATTTTTCTGCTTCTCTTCTTTCGTGTATGTATGTGTCTCTTTCTTAAGGACGATTTATCTTTTTTTATGAAAACATATATTTTATCTTCATCCCCTTAGTTGACTGCACCATGTCCCCCACTGTGTGTGTATCTTGTTCATTTCGGTTTTGTCCTTTATTGCACTTATTGTGAAACTTCTGAAAAATAAAAAGCTGGAGAACACTCGTATCACAGAAATATTCGTACTTCCTTTTTGTTTAGTCATATTCTTCGTCCCAATTGGGGAATTGTTGGGAATGATGGAACACCATTTTATGTTGTACATCATGTTTGGAAGGAAATTTAAATGTTTGGCAATAAATTTTGTAAGCAGTCTTGGACTTGGCCTCCACTTAAGTTATGTTTACTCGTTATATTAGACTCGTCATAATCAACTTCAAATTACACTTGCGCGAGTTAGATACGAATATGAAGTTGTCCGAGGGAACGTATACCGTTAAATGAGTATTTGCAAACGACTCGACATTTTAAGGGAGTGGGTGTGTTGGAAATCGGCTTGTCAGTTTTATTGCTGTATAGGAGCAATTTAAAATTCTGTCAATTTTCGTAGTTACTTTTTTGGCGACATAAATTGTGAGGTTTTATGGTGATTTTAGTTGAAGTAGGTATACACTCGAATTCGTCATAAATCAACGGCGTAGTGAATTGTATATTTGCTCATCAAAATAAAGTGTTTTTCTTTATAAATCGACGGATGCCACAGTGCTTTCGTTCGAATAAAATACGAAAGAAGGTACTATTGTTGTGGTTGTGAGCTATGACGATTTCTATTTGTGGGATGAGGTGTAAAGTTTTCATTTTGATGGAGTGCCATTGTATGCACTTATATACAATATTTTTGTGGGCAGGTGTCTATGATCAGATTATCTTTAAATTGGTATTTTTGGAATTACTTTTTGTTGGCTCTTTCATCAAGGTCCCAGTTGAATGTGATTTGGAACATTTTTGTGTTAAACGCGGAGTGCACACAGTATTTATCAAGTATCATAGTTTATTGTCTCATCCGCTCTGGTAACAGTTCTTCTGAAATCATACAAGTTCCAAAGTAAATAGGACTTTTTTGAAAATATCGACAAAAAAAAAGTTTTTTTTTTGGCAAAACCCATTTATTTATTATTTAAAATAGTTGCCTTCCGAATGAATACAGCGATTTTCACGGTCTACAAGCATGTCGAATGAGATGTGCTTCAGGATATCGGTACAAGCATTTTGGATGGCTTCTATATTCCCAAAACGCTTTTCTTTCATCGACAAATGTATTTTTCCAAAAAGGTAAAAGTCGCCAAATCGTACGAATGTGGTGGTTGACAGTTAAAATGCGATTTTTAGCCAAAAAAATCAGTCACAAGTGTCGCTCCTCCTTCCTTCTACGCGGTACATATTCTAGCCGAATACGAGTCATCAAACGCTTCAAAACACCAAGATAGAATTGTGCATTAAATGTTTGGCCCGATGGAACGAACTCTTTGTGGACAATGCCCTTGGAATTGTAAAATCAAATTAACGTTTTCTTCAATTCTGACTTCTCCAAACGAGATTTTTCGGATGTTGGCTCCTCTGGCGCCTTCCACTTGCCACTTTGGCGCTTGGTTTCTGAATCATATTAATAACGCCATTTTTCGTCTCCAGTCACAATGTTGCAAAGGATTTTTTTTTTCCTCCTTAATATGTTCTTCGAATTTTAAATTTTGAGCAATTTTTGGGCATACTGTCACTTCGGAGGCAATAACTCGGCTTCTGTTCGTCCAAATGTCATAACATATTTAAAGTACAATACATGCATGTAATTGTCAATAGATAGCTTCACTAGAAATAACCAGTTTTAAAAAGTCCTGTTTACTTTGGAACGGATTTTGTATAACCTTCTCTGGCACTATAAGGCAGTGTCTATCAGAGACTAGCACCAAGTGGTTTTTTTTGAAACTGATTTGATTGTTTTTTAAATGGCATAATACGTGATAAAGAGATCAGATATATGCTCGAGAATTTTCTTATTCTGTAGGAGCCTAGTGGCTCCTTCTCCATGCATGCAAGGAGGAAATGATCGAGGGTTTCTTCATTTAATCTGATCTTGCATTCAGATTCTATTCAGTACTGCATTTATACAAACAGACTTGAACATTACTCAAAAAATTTTTCACTCATCTTCATCCTCTTTTGACAAAGTTCATGTCCGTAAGTCATGCTAGGGGTCTTATAGGCCGCTTTCGACGCTATTCGTATTTGTTTAATATCTACTTGTGGATTATCGAAATTTCATCACACCTTCTCCCCATCGTCTATAGTTTCCGGAAATGTGTTCAAGCTCTCCCCAGCCTCGTCCCAGTTGACGTGCTTCTACCTTCGGAAGTGACTTTTATGTCACGTAGGTCAGCTCTTCTTTCATCCTGGGTTGGCATTTCGTTTGCAGTGTCCCCGGCCTACGTTTTCCAGTTTCATGGATTCAACATTTGACTAAAATAGCCGCAACTTGGTCTTTGGACTAATAGCATTGTCATATTTTGCGCTGTTTATTTCGTTGGCTGTAAGTAGTTCGCATTCTATACTGTCAATGTATTGAAAGTACTTCACGCTATCTACTGGTTGCCCTACAACTAGGGTTGCCAACTTTTTTAAGAAGGAACAGAGTATATTTGATTTCAGAGAGGATAAATAAAGAGTACTGTTTAATTTAAAATGATACCCTTCATTTATTTCACTTCTTAAAAATATATTTTTCTGTTTTTTTTGCAGTACATAACAATTTTTATTTTTTATTTTTAAATAATTGTATGAATCTAAACATTTTAACTCTAGGTTCATATAGACCAGGAGCTCATTTTTAATTAATTTTAATGATTCTCTGTTCTTCTCTTCTCGCCACTTCACGTTTTATACGATTACAAATTAGACAATTAAAATGACACTCGCTCTCGCACCCTCAACAACTTGTCACGTTGACATTTATTATATTTTGAAAATTGAGGGAGCGTTCAGAAACACCTGAGTTTTAGGCTTTCACATTACCCGGTCTTTATTATACAAAAACAATGGATGCTACGGAAATATTGTTGAAAATACTTTCGTTACAGAAAATATATTTGAAGGATGCAGAGAAAAGGGAACAAAATTTAGTTTAAGTGAAAAAAGAGTGTTGTTGTGTACTCTATTAGGGTTATAGATTATAAAGTATACCTGAATGAAATAGAGTACAAAACTCTATTTTAGAGTACGGTTGGCAACCCTACCTACAACGCTAATTTGTGAAGTTGAGATGGGAAAACTGGTTTCTCTTCTTTTCGCCGATGACAGCGATTTTGTACCCAATGCTATGACAGCATCGAAATGTTAGACAATGTACCAGAAATACATAGGATAACGACAGCGACGGAGATGAAAATACTACGAACGTCAGCGGGTATAACAGAGCGTGCACAATAAGAACTACGCACAGTGGTGAAAATTTCTCTATTAATAAAACCGACTGTGGACAAATTTTAATTTTATTAAATCAGCTGGTTTTGCCATTGTTTAAGCAAGGTTGTCATAAAACTTGGTTCAAAAATCGACATTAGTTCATGTTTAAGCCGCGGTTCGAAGAAAACAGAAAACTCTTGAATTCAGTTACGGAATCAAACAATAGTGGATTGTTCAAAGGTCCTAAGGTCGTAAAATTTAGTTATAACCGACAAGAGGCCTAAGAGGCACAATTGCAATGCAGGTACGTGGCAGAAATAGGAATCACTAGCTGTAATTACAGGCGCCACATATTTCTACGGGTCAAAAAAAATTAATTTAAAATTTTCAATAATTGAGTTTGAATGAAGAAAAATTGTTCAGGCATAATATTTCGAACATCACTTCGGACATATGGTTTCCCAAGCTGTTTTTAATGAAGCGAATCAAGTTTGTTACTGGCCACTCCTTCCTCCTTGGGCTCTATCTCTCCAGAGTTAATGGTTTAATGGGCAGTATTGCACTTAGCGCCATCCTGCTGAAAGCACATATCGTTTGGAACAATGTTTTGCATATTTTCAGAGAAACAATCACTGATCATCGGGATCACCGTAACACCATAATGCAAGCTCTGGTCCATTTGTTGAATAATAAGGACCGATGCTGTTACCACCCTGAGGACCAAGCCAAAATATTGTGCTTTTGTGAGTGTAACATAATTGAGTCTCATGAATCTCTCCTTGATTTGTCTCACTCCGAAAACATCCATTGAGGCAAAAGTGTGCCTTGTCACCGAAAACTACAATATTTTTCGACAAAAATAAGGGTCCACCTCAAGCTATGCTGTCGAAGCTTTATTTCATGCACCAACTGGATCTAATTCTCCATATAGTGGGCGACCAAAGGCCATGCTGTTGTGATCGAAAATGGGTTGACAATTCCGAGTCTCTGGCCACACATTCACTCACAGTGGCTACAGTTTCTTTTGTACGTAAATTACCCTGTGTGTGGTATGAAATTCATCCACAATACCGTGAATAGCGAGCTCTATAATTTTATATACGTTCCGTTGCAGATCGATTTTTAAAATTAGTTTGTTCTTCTGGTGTAAGTCTATTTATGTTGATTTTCCAGACAGTAAATCTGCCAAGGAGTTTTGTCCCCTCCTACACTTGAATGCGTCGAATCCTCAATGGCACGAATATACTTTCGCACTCGTGTAGTAGCAAGAGCACTTAAAGATCTTCTTATTAAGAGGTTTTCTTCCTCGCTGGCAAAACCACTGCGTAAGCTTTTTCATCAATTCTACTCTTTGGAACTCTTTCTGAGCACATGGTAAACAGCATTTTCTCAGCACATCCCTAAAAAAGGCGAATCTTCTTCTCTATCCTTCTACAAACCCATTGCACTTACGTTCTATCTTTCCAATGTCATGGAAACGCTGATAAACCTTCAGCTCATGAAATATCTCGAAACACGAAACACGGCACTGGTGATTTGAAAGCATGTCTCACCGAAAAGTGCTATCTGGCGAAAGCAAGATAGTTGCACTTGATATTTCTAAGGCATTTAACAGAGGCATCAGGCTCTTTTGTCGAAAATGCGTGCATTTGGGATCAACGACTTCCTTATTCATTGGATTTGAAACTATCTTTCGAAAAGTTCAATCCAAGTTGCCTTGAATGGTTTCAAGTCTGATATTCACGAAATAAATGCCGGTATGCCACAGGACTCCGTTCCGTCTCCGACACTCTTTTTAATTTTTATCAATGATATCTTGTCTGCCACTTCTAATCCAATATATTCCTTTGCTGACGATAGTACTCTCTGCTTTTCATATTCATTCCCGGACTCACGTCCCTGCTCTTCGGCTGTAGAACGGGAACGGCAGCGTATGTTAAGCTCATTAAATTCCGATATTAACAGCATAACCAATTTTAGAATCATCACCAAAGATATTGACTGATTGATTTAATGCTTCCAAAATACAATGCTGTCTGTTGTCGTTGAAGCGAAATTCAAATATGAAGCCATCATCCTCATCATGAATGGCACTTTCATCGTCGAAACCGAACAACTTTCCATTCTACAATAGGTATGTGTGTTAGTGACAACTTGAAACGTTGGCCTCAATAAGGCGTTCAACCGACCAAATCTGGTCTGGTGCTCCTAAAACATCTCTACACCTGCTAGATAGGATTCAAAACCATGCGATAAAACTCATATGTGATACTAATATCAGTTCAACACCGACGTATTGTCTTCTGTCTCACTTTGTTATATCGCTATTTCCACCACCAGTGCTCCATAGAAATCGCCAGTAGCATTCCGCCCCTTCAAACCTTCAACCATAGTACCAGTCTCGTCAGTATACCCCCAAACCCGCTTACGGACGTACTCTGAAATATGGTGATTGGGTCTTAAGCCGTACAACTCGCTTATGGAATGCTCTTCTATTTCCTAGTTGTTATAACCTGCAAACATTTAAGACAAATGTACATCGGTATTTCTCTTTTCTTCCTCCCTAATTTGCCTTTGCCCGCGCTGTGTACAAACATTTCAAGGGTACTCAAATCCCTTGAGCGCGCGCTAGTTATAAAAAAAAAACTTTAAAAAGCGACAGAATAACATCCTAGAAGATATATCAGTTAAAGATAACACCATATATCTTTCTACATTATTAAGGATTAAGATGTAAATATGTTGCTTACTTCTTCTCTAAATTGAAGTTAAAGAATCCTTTAAGAGGATTCCTAAAAAAACTGCGAACGAAGAGACTTTTGTCTCATCCCAACTGTCCGACTTACATTCCAAAATTAAATACACCAATTTAAGTTTAAGACCAACTTAATTATGATTTCTAAGATAATACCCAAGCTCCGTTCCCATCGGTCGCTCTGCTGAGTTAGCAACTTTGCCCCGGCGCGTGTATCCGCTGTGATGCAATCCGATTTCTCTGCACTGGACCATGTTTGCACCTGAACATGCTGACTCAGCGAATCCAGATGGTTCGCTTACATGCTTTTAATGCGTGGCCCAGATGCATCGTCTTAACTTTGATATTAGCTGTGCTGCTGTTTACTAAATTAAATTGTTTTCCCTTTGAGAGTTAAAACAGATCCCTAGATCTGTTATCTCATTACTGTCAGCAAGTATGTTTGTTCTAACTCCATGATATCCTCTAACCATTGTCAAAACAAATTTATTTATTTTCTTTAACTGTTATAAGATATAAAGATGCTTACTCCAGAATCAAATTTTCTTATATTCCAGGTGAAAAACCATACAAGTGCTCCTGGGAAGGATGCGAATGGCGTTTCGCACGTAGTGATGAATTAACCCGTCATTATCGAAAGCATACTGGCGCCAAACCATTCAAATGTCGCAATTGTGATCGCTGTTTCTCCAGATCCGATCACTTGGCGTTACATATGAAACGTCATGTTTAAAAAAAAAACAAAAATCAAACACAAATAGTTTGGACTTCCACTACAAAAAGAAAACTTATAAACATACGTACATACATATAAATTAATAAACAATTATAATTTTTTTTATCGTGCCATCACAGATGAATGCAAAAATATGTAAAATTATAAAAACATAAAAGAGTTTATAAAATCATAAAATTAAATTTAAATTTAAATTTTAAAAAAAGGAAACATTTTTCGAACTTTTAAATTTGTTGGTTTTATCATTTTCATTTAGCTTTTGCAAAAAAAAAAACAAACATCAATTAATTTTTTTTTACCCAAGTAGCAACAATTAGGGGAAAATAAATCACTTACCAAAGTAGCAAGGATATATAAAGAAAAAGCAAAAAAACAAATACAAAAAGAAGAAAATGAATACAAAAAACCGTAGGTAGTTTATTTTAGTTGCTTTAGTTTAAATATAAAAATAAATGTATATTTTTTTTTTTTTTTTCATAAGTGCAAATTATTTTTTACGACAACAGTTTGATAAAAACAAAAACAAAACATTACAAAAAGAACAACACTGCCAAAAATAATAAAAAAAAACATTAAAAAAAAAGAAATAGTTCAAAGATGTGTATACATATAGAAAAAAATAAATAAAAAAAAGTAAGTAATGCGCGACCTAACATTTAAACACAAATATAGTGCAAAACATTTACGATGGCGACAAACAATATGTAAAGAAGAAAATTTTAACTTTTTTTTTCTTTCCGATTTTTTACACCTCATTTTCGTCTTAACAAAACAAACAAAAAACAAAACGACACAAAACAATTCTTCAAAATAATATTTTCCTTTACATTTACAAAAAAAAGCTTATAAAATAATAAATTTTTTTTTTAAATATTTTTAATATAAAATGAACAGAAGTAAATTAGGAATCCTAACACATAAGCTTAGCTTAATTTTTTGATGTTTATAAATAAATGTATTGTATATATACTAGGCAATAATGTTATAGTTTTCATGCTAAACATAGTTTTTCGTTTTCATTTCCCTTTATTTCACTTTTCTTTTCTTCAAGTTATTTCCTAAAGAAAACAAAAAACAAAAACAAAAACACTGTAATGGAAAACAACTTCTTATTATCAAAATAATATTTTAGCTTAGAAAAGTGAATAGAAAATAATTTTAAGTAAAAGAAAAATAAATAATGGAGAATGCAAACAACATGTGAACCACTCGAACAAACGATATGCGGTTGTGTAGAATAAAATTTTCAGCAAAAAGATAATTAAAAAAACAAAAAACTAACTATTTTATTACCGTAAAAACTAAATTAAAAGCAAAACAAAAAACTAAATATTTGTAAAAATAAAAGGGTGGAGAAAAAATATTTTTAAAAATTGGCTGTTTTTTAGCATAAAATTAAACATTAAATATTAAAACAAAAACAAAAACACAAAATTGATATTTTTAAATGTTATTTAGAGATTACACAACGTAAAAGAAAGAAAGAAAAAACAAACAAAACCAACAACACACTTAGCGTAAATTTTGTTTTCTTTACAAACAAATTTAATCAAAATTTTTAAATTTAATTTCAAAATAAAATAAATGAAAAATTGATAACAATTTTGTGTAAATACTTGTAAATTCAAAATGTGTAAGAAGAACAAAACATAAATTGGCTACAGTATCACTTGGTTTCAATACAAATTAGATGAGGAACATGAAATAAGTAAAAAAAGTAAAATTAGTTTATAGTTAAAACTTAGATTGATTGTAGGTATCCATGTTTGTTTTTATTTTTTCCTAATTTCCTATGGGAAAATTTAAAAAAAAAAAATTCTGTTAGAAAATGAGTGCTTCGAAATTTATTGAAAAGTGAAAAACGGATCTTCAAAGATAAACGAAATTTAAAACAAAAAAAGAAAATAATAATAATTTAGAAAAATTTGCATTTAAAAAAAAAATTCTTATTTATCACTTGCTTAGACAAATAAATCGAATTAACTAAATGGATAAAAGAATTAATTGAAAACAAAAAAAAAAAAACAAACAAAATTAAGGAAGAAGAGAAGAAGTAGGAGAAAAAAAATATTCGCTATCGTTTGTGTGATGAAAATTCTGTGATCCGCATTTGAATATATTTTTGGGCGGCGTTTATAAAATAATTATAAAAAAAAAACCAAAACAAAAAAACAAAAACATAATAATAACAAAAGGGATATAAAGAGGAATACTTCGAAATTCACAAGAAAAACAAGAGAGAAGTCATGCAAGACCTTGAGAAGAAGTCTTTTTTTACCCTGTCGAATGTCGAAGACTTTGAGTTAAGTAGAAATGTGTTAGTTAGGTCTGGCAGGAAATGTCGCTGTAACTTTTTTATTACCTGTGTTCGGAGACTTGTTCAGTCCTTTAATCATTTGTGATCTTATAGCTCAAAAGCAGTTTACTGCCATATTTGCGAGGTACACAGAGTTCACTGAGAGTGCCTGCTTTCCTTACGTTGTCATCGAACGTGGGCCTTTGATGTGACTGGTTGCTTTTCTAGTGCACAGTTCTGATCTTTCAAATTGAAAATGATTCATAATACAACTCCAAGAATTTGCTTTGTTTTTTTTTTGGCAATATACTCGTAAACTATTCATTCAATATATTGCCGATTTCCCCGAATCTGTTCCCGATATTTTCATTCAGGTCTTCAAAGTCCGGTGTAGGAATCAGATATTTTTAGCAGGGTTCTACTGATATTCCTGCTCATAGCAAATTTGCGGCTTGGAGTTGCATTCCAGATATTTCAATAAGTCTGAAACAAGTCACTGGTTTTCCCCAGAAACGAAATTATTATACTTCTTTCATTCCACGAGTCCAATTCATTGCATAAACTTCTGAAGAAATTTTACTCTTACGGAAATTTAAATAAGGTTTTCGTATTTTGCAATATCGAATATGTCGTACCTATGAAATACGGTTGTCATGTAGTTACAAAAGCAATTTGTTTTTGGTTTTTCTAAAAGTGTTATCTCCTTTTCGGGGAAAATAGTCACCTATCAACAAATGGTATTCGGAGCTGTATGGATCTTCTCAACAATCTCGTAAATCTGTTGCGTTGTTTGACTACCAATCAGACTAATTTGACGTGACACTACATATTTTCCTTATCTTGGCTTTAGAACTGCTTGCCTAGCTGTAGTCTTTCATGGAACTAGATGTCCAACAGAAATCCTTACTAAAATCTCTACCAACATTTGAACTGATGTAACTAACGTTAATTGGCAATTAATTTAAGGACTTTCGTAGTTGTATTTCCATATTATGCCGATCATATTATGCGCATTACTTAAGTAATCTTTGTATTTTGCCATTATCTTGTGCATAAACAAAAGTCTTTATCTTTGATTGCCACACTGGAAGACTGGGTAAATAAATTTTTCTCAAACATCATCGTATTCTTCAATGGATGCATGACATTGCAGCAGCTTTACATAAATATTTCCCAGCCGTACGTTATATCTCCTAGATACAAATGTATAACTGATTTATCCGAAATTTTTGCTTAGTCGTCCACATTCATGGTTTGCAAAAATATCCACCAGTGACTTATAGCCTGTTTCATTTTCTCGCTGGAAAATTTGGAAAATTTTCGCCCAGCACCGTAGTGATTACATATGTTTCCCTTTAAAAGGAAACTATTTTTGGTCCTCGAAAGTTTTCGAAAGTTCTTGCAATCGACCTAAATTTCACTGCTACAGAGTCGACCATTTCCAATTGGCGACGCCTCGCTTGAAAATGACGTTTTCTGAAATGATGTGAACGATTTTAATATAACGATAATGTTTTAAAAGTTTGTCATTAGATTTTCTATGGATCAGAGCTCAGTGCCAAAGAGAAGAATTTTGTAGGAAACCAATAACGCGTCCGGCTCTGCAGTCAAGTGTACTATAGATCATAAGTTGCCACTCCTGTCAAACTCTAATTTCATATTTCTATAATCTTACCTCATGGTCTCCGTGTCACTATGTGGACTACTCAAATTTCCATGCGTACGTGGCAATTAAAAGACGTTTACAAAAAATAAAAAAACAAATTAACACAGGGTAACACAAAGAAAGTCATAAAAATCATGAAAAAATTATGGCAAGATACAAACGAATGTGTACGAGTATAGTAAATTTATGGATGCATTTATCAAAAATTATATTCTTCCAAAATTCAAACTTCCAGTTGATATTCAAAATTGTAGATATTATTTCTTTTATTAATTTTTTCTTTCATTTTTCATTTTTCTCACTTTTTCGCAAGTCACTCTTATTTGGCAAAATTGTTCGCTCTATAGCACGGCTTTAGTATTCACACAGCTTAGAAAAAAAAAACAAAGAAATATAATTTGCAATAATGTTGAGTCAAAAA
Organism: Volucella bombylans; assembly: GCA_949129095.1. NCBI lineage: Eukaryota > Metazoa > Arthropoda > Insecta > Diptera > Syrphidae > Volucella > Volucella bombylans. The sequence goes on from OX422141.1 coordinate 110,676,733, forward strand.
ATGTTCCTAATAACGCGATACAAAACATGAGAGATGAATATACATATATCCGAGCATTTTACTTCATAGCAAACCTTAAATAAAAGAAAATTACAAAAACAAACAAATACATAAAAATTGGTACCTGACACAAAATACATACAAGAATAAAGATAAAATCTAGCTGTCTTATTACATTCAACTCCGTAATCTACGCTTTTCACAGTTTATCTCCTTAAAAAAAAAAAAAATAAATAAAAATGCAACGCCCTCACGCAGTTCTTTTTGCAAAAAATTACAAAAAAGTAAATAAAATAAATCGAATGCACTCTTTGATGGAATTGTAGAAAAAACAAATACATATATTTCAATGTCCTCTATGAAAATTTTCATTTCAAATCTTCTTTTCTCTTTCTTCGTAAAACAAAACAAAAAATCTTTCTCACACCAAACACCACTCAAAAACAACCAACAACAAAGTAAACAAAAATAACTCTTTTAACAAACTCAAAATGTGTCAAAGCAAAGCAAACTTTTATGCAAACAAACTGCAGCAAATCAATACAAAATTGAACAAAAAAAAATCATTTAAAAAATATATATATATTTAGGATAAACATTTCGTAAGAAAAAATAAATTCAAAAACAAATCACAGAATAAAAAAAAAACAAAAAAAAAACATAAAATTAAAACTAACCTTAGAAACAACAAATAAGAATAAAAAAACAAAATCCCATATTTTTTAAGCTGAATAAAGTATTAAAATCAAAGACTGGTATTTGAGGTGTTCCGAAGAATAATTAAAATTTAAATATATATCAATAAAAAAAAACCGAAAAACGAAAAAAAAAAATGGAAATAAAAAGCAAAACATAAACATATTTTTTAAACAAAAAAGGACAGAGAGAAATCAACTAACAATTTTAGAACTCCATTAAGAAACACTAAAAACAAATAGAATCGATTTACCCACTAAGATTAAAATTTTTAAATAATAGAGTTTCGGATATGAAAATGCAATTTTTGGAAAATATAGAAACAAACTAAAAAAAAAACAAAAACGAAAAATATATATAAATAGCGATAGTTAAACTGAGATGTAGATCAAACTGTAAGTGCGAAACAAGAAAAAAAGTTTAAAAAAAAACATTCCGATATCAGTTCTAATTTTTTATATATTTTTTTTTAATTTCGAATAGGTATCAATTTTTGGATATAAAGTTTCAAATCTTCATTGATTTCTGTAAGTTAATATTTTATTTTTAATTCTTAGAGGGAGATTAGTGTGAAGCTACTCGTAGAATTGGCTTGAGTTGCTCCTAAATGAGTTGGTGTTATAGTTTTTTGTCGATTCTTCGAAACAAAATCTGAGACTTTACTTTGCTGGTATTTCGATAGTACGAGTACTAAGAAATGATCATTTGAAACACTGTGTAGGGTTTTCCTGACCTCACATCAGTTGGAGGATGGGCCCGATATTTCAGAGCTTTAGCAGCCTGTTCTACAAATTTAATTTAGCTCTTAATTTATTTGCAAACTTTGATGGCATTCCTATTAAATCTGAATGAAATCATTTATGCAACAGAAGAAAACTTGTTCATGGTGCAGTTAGATTCTCTAACCAATTGTAGAGTTATAGTTTGTATCCCTGGAACATCTACAGCATACATTTTACGAGTATGCTTGATCCCGTTATGGTTGTTAATACCATCCAGAGTGTCATTTTGTAGTTATGAGTAAGTGCCCAATTGTTAGCCTTAGAGGCTTTTAGAGTTCCATAGTGAGATTCTAGTTCAGTCAATGGCTTGAGTTCTCATTCGAATTGATTACCTTAAATCAAGTGATTTCGTGCTTTATTCACTCCCTGTTTGCAATAACTTGCCAAGAAAAAATCTGGTGCTGACAGTGCAGGTTTAGTGCCAACGGAATGTGGAGTTTCGTGGAATCTATGTTTGAAGTTGTAGCATGTTACTGAAACCACACAATGTTGAATGATATTCCCTTTCGGCATAGCTCTGGACAGAAATACTCCTTCAGCATCTTAAAGTGACGGTCTCCAGTGACCGTAAAAATGTAAAGGTAAAAATGTGCTAAACACGAAAATACATTTTAACATGTTTTCGTCCTCTCCCAGCATTTGAAGGATATTCTGGCAAAATAGCAGCAACTCTGTATATAGAAGCAGTTTCAATTCTATATATTCAATTCGAGTGACTGTCTGTTACTATCTATGTATTTAATTAGATAGGTTCATTGTCGAAACTGAAGGATTGACTGCAGCAGAAGCCGTTTCCTGCATCCGAACTATAAAATCTTATGCTCGGCAGAAGTGTTTACCAGCTTCATTATAGACCATCTGCGTCCGAATAAATATATGCGGCCAACCAAACATGCGCCCTTACCTTCTTTGGGTAGAAATTATAACTCCAGCACATGTGGGAGCGGCGCACAATCAGAATTCTGATTTCATCATTCCAATTCTTCATGTCCATTAAATTTAAAGAACAGCCTGTAAAATACAAAAAATGGAACCGATATTTTGGTAGCCCTGCATTCAAAATTCGTAGAGTATGCACAAAACACAATGTTGGATTATTAATGTTCTCTATTATTGCTTTCGGAGAAGACAGTACTAGGCACTATGTCTCTAATTGGAGGCAAGATTTAATGCTGTGTCTTCTAATAATAAAAGTTTTAAATTTGATTTGGCAAGAAAGCTCAATTTCTTTTATGAGATAAAATTTTATTTTTATTTTGATTGATAGAATGTGGTTGTTGTTGTTTTTTTTTTTTGTTTCTGTCGTAAGAAAGCACTAAGGTAAATAACCAGCCCATTGTGTTATTGATATTAATAATGATAAACAATCTCAACCGCCACAACCTCTGTTTCATATCTTGGCTTCGAACCCTGAGAGTCTTTTCATAAATCTTCTCCCTCACATGTCTCCCAAAAAGAAATTCGTACGACGCTAAATCAGTTTCTCGAGAAATGTTTTGGTTAGGGAACTTTTCTCGCAAAATATAATAGTAATGGTTTCACCACCTATGTGGTACATACTGCCGCCTTGTTGTAAATAAATATCGTCCACTTCCATATCTTCTCAAATTCAGGGCATACAAATTTATTAATCGTGGTTCGACTGCGCAATCTATTCACAGCTGCTTTAAGTTCGAAAGAATAAGGTCCAATGATATTGTAGTTCCTGCCCAAAAATCACACCAAAAAGTGAGCCGTTGCAGATAGAGTGGACTCTCGGCAATCAGTTTTCGATTTTCTTAGCCCAAAATGCAGCAATCCTGCTTATTAGCAAAACCTAAACGATGGAAATGTGCCGCTTTAAAATGATTTTTCGGTTGATTTCTTGATCATTTTCCTGCATTTCCAATATTATATTACGACTAAAGTTTTCGCGTCGATTAAACTTTATAGATCTTACGACGCAAGATTTTATGAAAAATCTGGTGTGCGTATATCATAAAATATGTCCAATTCCTGGGAACGATAAACCCTAGTATTTGGCCACACTTCGAGCTACAGAGGAAATATTCTCAGTTGTTTTCGTGCGGCTGGTACGATATACATAGATTCTTCACTTCGCTAACTTGTCCCAATAGCTCAAGCTTCTAAATCGATTTAACAATTGCTGGGCGAGAAGAGGCTTCAGGTCGACAGAGAAAACAATTAACTTTTCAGCGAAGGTTCACCACTTTTGCACTGAATTTGCGTTCATGAAGCCCGCAACGCTGAATTTGTATTAATACGGACTATTCAGTTCGTTGACTACAATGAAATATAATACCTAAGTGAGGACTGTGGGAAATATTTGATTGAAGTCTACGAGTACTTAAATTTAGAATACATTCGTTTCAGCCTGATCATTGAAATCTTTTGCTGAATCAAAATTTGATCTTCGTGCCAATTTTTTATCCGTCACCGAAATTTAAAGATCACAAATCAATAATGTTAATCCACCATTTTTCGTGATCCTTCTCTACAAAATCCAGCTTCCCATGGTTAATTTTGAGATGAATGGAAAAAAAAGTAAACATTTCGCTCTAAAACTACTTTCCTGACTCCGGGAAATGTATCACTTAAATTATGTATGTCAAAATGATACATAATTTACAACCTAGTGGCTGACCAGGTAGAGGACTATACTGTCCTCCTAAGCAATAAGGGTGTAATTTGAGTGAGATAGATATTTGTTACCACGACATACAATTAAAATAGTAATATTTTCCAGTTTGGCATCGGAATGGCACGTAATAGCATGCTAAAAGTTAAATAACTCAAAACTATCAAAATGGAGATACGTCCTTTTTGCTAAGTACAGCTGTAGGTGCTTTATTTAACTTTGATATACTCATATAGTTTCAGCATCTTCTTTCTGACCTTTATGATCATTTGTAATGATTTCTTTAATAATTTTTTTCTTTGCAATAATACCAATAACATTTAAGTCTGCTTCTCAAGGCCTTCACCAGAACTCAATAAATAATCCTCCCTCAACTCTAGGTTACCCTTTTTTAAAACAACTCTAATCGAAACCAACATGACGTAAAACTGATAAAAAATCGAATTTTTCTGCAAAAGACAGAATTTATTAAAGAAAAAAAAAACGAAAAATTTTACCGAAATAAAAGAAAACCAAAAATAAATTCAAAAGAAAAAAAACACACTTTTTATAAACAAAAAAAAGAAAACGTGAATATGGAAACCTTTCCAAATGAATAGAGAGAAATAAATAAATAACACACACGACAAGAAAAATGTTATTTTTATATAAATTCACACCACATACAATATATACAATTTTTACAAACAAAATTTAACATTTTTCCCTTATTTAAAAATATGAAAAAAAACACGCATATATATATATACATATATATATATATATATTTAAATGGAAAATAAAAATACATATATTAAAAAAATCGTAGTCAAATAAGTATGTATGTAAGTGAAACATTTTGCACATGTAGTATAATGAAAAAAAAACTAAATTTAAGTAAAAAACAAAAAGAAGAAAAACCGTAAACATGATTGTAAGTAAATAAAATTGTATAAAAAAATATTTGTAAAAATGTTTATTAAAAAATATTTAAAACTAAAAACCAACCTTACGATGGAAATCCCGTGCAAAGCATAAAAACTCTTCAACGTAAACAAAAAAGAAAAAATTTAAAAAAAAATAAATCCCCAAATATATACAGAATATATATTTCTTTTTGTATGTTTATTAGAGAAAATAAAAACTTGAAAAATAAAGAACATGGATTTGATGCATGCAAAGAAAATGAAAACAAAAAACAAAACTTAATAATAATTATTAAAAAAAAAAAAACAAAAAAAAACTTAGTAAGTCTCTTCAATGTTTAAATGGTAAAAGTGGAATTTTAAAAATAAATTGCAAAATAAAATTTAAAAACGAAAAACAAAAATAAAACACGCAGAAAAGAAAATATTATTATTATTCCTTAATTGTTATTTTGTACCAATCGTACTTTCTTGTATTTGATTCCCTTAAACGAAATTGTTTAAATTTAAATTAAAAGAAAAATATAAAAAAGAAAACAAACGAAATCTTAAATTTGTTTTTTTTTTTCGTATTTTGTCGGATTTAAGTAAATGTCTTTTGATTTAAATATGAGTAATGAGAAAATTTGTATTACTACATATGTGATGTCGACAGGACATGTTGATTTTCATATATTCAAAAAAAAAAATATATAAAAAATACATAAAATAAAACAAAATGTTAATGTTGGTTTTAGAATGAAAAATTTAATTGAAACAATTTTTAAAATTGCTGCGTTCTGTTTACAGTTGTGTCTACTTAGCACAGCGCTTATCTTTGTATCTAATTTTTTGTCAACAAATTAAGGAGAATTAAATCTTTAATCAATTTTTACGGAAAAGTAGTGGAAAAGCTAAATGCATCCTGAACCTGATATATTTTCGCTTTTTTTTTAACTACGAAAATTCTTTATTTTTATCATTAAACTATTAAGAAAAAAAAAATAACAAAAAACTTAAACAAAATAAACCACAAAATATAAATTAGCATATGGATATTTTTTTTTTAATTATTATTACTATTATTATAAATATTAAATAGTTTTATTTTCTCGCTATATTATTGGCTTGTTTGTTGCTGCTTTTTGTGAGTAAATATATTATATATTATTCTTATGTAAGAATTATTAATTAATAAAAAATACATACATTTTTTATTTAAAAAAAAAGTAAAATGCAAATTTTTTTTTTATTTCATCAAGAGTTGGTTTTGTTCTTGTTTTGCTGCGTGCATTGGTCGGTGCTTTTTTTTCGACATCAGGGGGCTTACGATTTTAACTGACTGACTTACTTCGATGGCGCTACATTCTGGGGTGGAGCTGGGAATCGACCAGTAGGTTTTCCAGTTGGCGTGGTCTCTGACTAACTGCCCCTAGTTGCGCGCTCCATATTGGTTGTGGTCACGACCACGCGCAACATAAAACGAGGTCTTCCTCTGCTACTGTATCGAAAACTATTCAGGCTGAAGCATTGGTGTTTCCTTCGCTCTACATAGCCCACTTATTTGCCTTTTCTGCCCAGGTCAATGTCATTTGTTATTGGATCTCGTCCTCCAAACTCCGACAGCGCAAACGGGACTAAAAGATGATGAGGGCCTGATATAAAGTATCTTTAGTGTTTCTTGGCAAGACTTTATTACTCATTTGCCTTCTTAGGCCGAAAATACAGCGGTTTGCAAGTTCTGCCAATGATGTCAACGTCATCGTCGTATGCAAGTATTGTAGTATTGGCTTTTGGAAAATTATGATGTTAAATAAGTTACATAGCAGCGCATCACCTTCTCTAAATCCTTTTTCTACATCCAAGGTCTCAAAGAGATTGCTTCCAACCTATACGGAACAGCGAGTGTTCTCCATCGTCTTTCTGCAGAATATAACGAGTTTGGCAGGAATACCAAGACATGGCTCTGTATGCTCGTAGCTAGTCTCTAAATGTGCGAAAGCCGTGTGCTAGCTCTTTCGATTTAAAATATCATAAAAATCAGCGGTGACACTTCACATCACTTCTATCGGTTTCTACACTAAACACTATCATCGTAGAATTTCTATAAAGGCTGGGGGAAACACAGTCAACTATTTTCCTATTTTTTTTCAATTCTTAATCGCTGATGTATGTTATGTACGTAGCTACTATGTATATTTGATGCACAGAACCCGGGGGTTTATTGAATCCTTTGAAATTCTGCATTTACTTTTGATTGGAAATATTTGTTTTTGTTTAAAAAGAAATATTACCTAGTTGTTCGATTTTGCCAAATATTAGAATCATAAATATAAGACTAATTTATGCGAACCCAAGAGTATTGAATTCTCACAAACATTATAGGAAGAATGCTGTATAAATGACAAGGGAAGTAGCAGCAAAGTGTAAGGAAAAGGATGTACTCGTATTATATCGGAAATGGATGTAATTCAACACACAACATCGAATACAAAATGATACTAATCAATCAAGTAAATACAAGAAATAAACACAGCGAAAAACCAATACTAAAGGATCCATCATTAAGCGCTTCCTATCTTTAAATTTAAATAAAACAAAGTGTATGTGAGGCATCATCGAATTTTTTTATTTGTTTGAAAGGCCAGTCGATGCCATTATGTATGGAATATAACATCGTTCAAATGACCGCTGCGGATTCTCTGGGTGGCGGGCATCCGAGATGTCCAATTTTCTATGACTCTGGCGCATAAATCAGGCTGAAGTTGACCGATGGCATGGGTTATGTTGGCTTTGAGAGCCGCTGTGGTTTGTGGCTTATTCGCGTAGACCTGCGACTTCAGAAAACCCCACAAGAAAAAGTCCAAATCGCGCGATCTCGGTGGACAGTTCATATAACCTCCACGTGAGATGACCATGCCGTCGAATCGCTCGTGCAGAATTTCCAATGTGGCGTCAGCTGTGTGGCACTCAGCACCCTCCTGTTGAAACCGCATGTCTTTGGTGTCCATATCATCCAATTCAGCCCAGTAGAGGTTGGTAATCATCGATCTATAGCACTCGCTGTTGACGATGATGGCCTGGCCAACGTCGTTCTCAAAGAAATATGGATCGATGACGCCGCCAGCCCAAAATCCACACCAAACAGCGACTTTTCGAAATGCATTGGATGCTCTTGGATCTCATGTGGATTCGTATTGACCCAAATTCGACAATTTTGTTTGTTAACGTAACCATTCCTCCAGAAATGGAACTCATCACTGAAGAAGATTTTTCGATGAAAATTAGAGTCAGTCTCCAACTGCTGTAGAGCACATTCAGCGAACACACGTCGTTGTTTATGGTCGTTTACCTTTATCTCCTGGGTCAGTTGAATTTTATGCGGGTGCAGGTCCAAGTCACGATGCAAAATTCGCCAAGTTGTGGTCTGCGAAAGGCCGAGTTCTGGTTTGCGACGCGAAATCGACTGCCTCGGATTCTCCTACACACTCTCACGACAGTGGCGATCTTGTGGCAGATCATCTATATATGGGTGTTTATTTGTCGTTTACTAAACCAGTGGACTTAAATTTATCTACCACACTGCGAATAGTCGTCTCGGTAGGACGATTATAGCAACCGTAAAAGGAGCGAAACGCGCGGAACGTTGCCCGAACATAATACCCATTTTGATAAAACAATTTTATCATTTACACGTGTTGTTGAACTCTATGTCAGTCCATGGGGATTTGGCAAAACAGTCTGAATAAATGACAGCCAAATTGACAGATGTAGCTTCAACAATATGGCCGCTATCAACTGTCAAATTTCGGAAGTCCCTATTCGGAGACCCTGTTTAAAACAAAATGCGAGCTATCAGAAAAGGATATTTAAAAACCGTGGATGTTAATTAACGAAGAATTAGGATCTAAAAATCGTTTCATAAAAAGTTTCGCATCCAGGACTTCAACAGAAATATCTAATAAATTTGCAAACATTTTTATCTCAACAAGGTGCATCTACATACGTATATAAAAACTCATGCAACATAGTAAAATTGAACCACACAAATGCACTGTGATTCCTGATTCAGTATTCTTGGGAGATGTGTAGTGTATTACAGTAAAAAAATTAATATAGAATGCCCAAAAGCACCGAGACCAGATGAAATAAAAACAAATGCTGATATCTTTGCACCAATAGTAACCCAATTAATTTGGCATTTTGTTCAGCAAAAAGTCCAAAGAGGCAGTTATACGACCAATTCATTAGGGAAGCGACAAAAAACAGCCAGAAAAGTCGTAGTATTATATATCGTTTATGGAGTTTCATCTCTAAATATACATAAGCTAAACATACATCAGCGAGAATCAGTACGGCTTTCAAAAGAGAAAAAGTACCAATCAACTTCTGGGAAAATTTGCGAATTTAATTAATAGCATTCTGAACAGGCATCATGATATTTTTGGATTTCAGTTATTCTCGATCATAATAGGCTTGTCAGTGCAGTTGAACGAAGGAGCGTCAGAGGGAGCTTAGCGAACTAGATCAAGGACTACCTTTCTTCGAAGACGTTTCTCAGAAAAACCTATAAAGGCAGCAGCGATGACTACAGTGTTCAATATGGAATTGCTCAGGGGTCTAAAGTCAGTCCCCTACTTTTCATATTGTACACCAATGAACTTTTAAAATGTTTCAAGAGGAGTATACCGTTTGAACAAAAATTATGCAAAACAGGTTCAATGAAGCAAACAAATGGTATCATGTTAATGGGCTAGTAATAATTATTTTAAAAACAAACGCCATGCATATTGGCAGCCTAAGATACCCAAAATCCCAAATCACGTCAAGGGCGTGAAAAATTGTGAAAAATTGTGCTTAGGCTTATCGCGACTTCTACTGTTGTTGGCGAACTTGCGACAACAGCACTAATTTTTATGAACGTAAATAAAAAAGACTTGTTCAAATAGTTTGTTCTTTTTTATTGTGGAACGTTATAAAATCCTATTTCAATAGAAATATATGTAATTCAAGTAGTACAATAATTTTAGATGACTTACTTTAGTGTTAAGATTAATTTAGCTTTAAAGAATTTGACAAAGGAATTCCAATTATTTAAAAAAAGAGAAAAAAAAAACGTGTTCTTAAGGTGACCTTTTTGGGGTTAGTCGCTTTTAGGTTTTTTTTCGTTTGACATGATGACTTGTCCTCAGCATCAGCAGCAGAGGTACCAACGTTAGAACTATATGTGCCAGGGTTGTTAACAACTGTCTTGTCGTATTCGGCTAGATAATCTTCAATTAACGTTTTATTATGAATCTTGAGGTCGTAAACCTTTGAATGTAATTCTTCGCAACTGCTCCATGCCTTCTTCAATTTGTCCAAGCGAATCTCGCTGTACTGAAGATTGTACGGGTACCTGTGATTTGGATCTTTTTTGAAGTTGATCTGTGTGCAGTGGATGGTGCTGAAGTTCAATATCTGAGCAGTTTTTCCTGAAGGTTCTACCATCCTGATGATTTCTTGCCTAGTGTTTTGAATTCAGCTGGTGGCGGTATGGATGTGCAATACCCTAGGGGCAGGATCCGGCTCGAAGGACCAATGTTGTGAATCTAAATCTTGGAATCGTACATAACAATCCTTGGGATAGTTACTAGTTTTAAAGTTCGTTTGTGTTCAAAAAAATCCGTAAGATACTCGTAGTTCTACCCAAATTGAGGAAAAAAATGACTAACTCCCAATGGTTATCTCGTTAGACTACATTTATTGGTGATTTCTTAGCTTTTTTATGCATTGACTTAACTCTACTCGGACTTATTTCTTTAGCGGAATTATTATTCTTACTCACTACTAATGCAGATGTTGACTATTGCTGGTTATTGTCCTATGAGCAGCTTCATCATCGTTTGAATTGGTCGGAGCGATATGTAATTGGCTCATTCACGTTTGATAGTTGATGTTATATGATATGCGTCAGCACCTTTGCCTTTGTTTGCAATTTGCACACGGGTGCAGTGTGCATTTTGGGACATTCACTTTCCCGTACATGATCTTGTGCACCAACTTTAAAGAGAATCTCCACTGATACCCTCCTGGCACTTGTCTACATGCCGTACAGTTTCAGACCTATCAGTTTGACTTCCTTCCTTCCAATTACGAGTAACATGTTGCACCCTGGCTTTATTTTGGCCAGGGTGGTTGGGGAAGGTATCCTATTTCAATGTCGCATCCTGTGTACCAATGCAGAGGATCCTGTGAAACTGGGCTTCAAAATATGGTGGCAAGAAGTAGTGCGAGTTGGACATCGACATTGATAATGTCATAAATTTTTGGTGAAATATTTAACTCGGCAAGACAACTGCGCGTAGATGAATCAGAACTCTTCTGGATTGAAGCAGTACATCTTAAAAAGGAGCGGTGGCGGATACGGAATGCAGTTAAAAAGTGACAACGACTTATCTCCACTGCTTTTATGTATGTATGTTGACCTTCATACATGGTATTACTTAATGTCTGCAGTCAAGAATAAATATATAATGTGGCGATGTTGTTTGTCGAATCATGCCTAGCGACTGCTCCCGTCAAATATTATGCAGCTCTATAAATCGGCTGTCAATCAATCTTCTCGAACTCTAGATGAGTAGAAGGAAGAACTGGCCTTATCTGGTAATAAATGGCATCACCATCAGTCTCTTCGACGAACCTAAGTATCTGCATAGGTGCCATCCTGAATAGAAAACTTGGAGTAAAAATGCCCCGTCGAAAACCTTTAAGGCGCTGCCGCTTTCTGGCAGGGTAAGAATGCTGTTGGGAAAATTTGATGCACATTTGTGAGGACGGTCCTCTAGATCTACACGTCTATGATAAAACCAAAAATCACTTATGTAATACTCTTTTATGCAAATTTGCCACCACTGCTTTCACCAGACTCTAAAGAACCGTTTCTCTTCGCCTGATGCCCTTGGCGCACTGATGCATCGCGTTCGTCTTGATATTTGAAATTTGGGCTTCGATATCTTTGTGAACGGCGACAACCTTATGCCTTATTACGGGTTAAGCAATCTTTCGTCTATCTTCAAAACGGTGACACTTGCGACAACCAAATATATAATGTAAAATATATAATCCTCACATCTATAACAAGCTGATTACAGAATGCAGGGCTTCTTCGGATTCCGAGACTTCACTCAGTTTTTATTGAGTCCCAAGTCAGATCATGGAATCGTGGGAAATGAAACCTCCGATTAGTTTGCTAGGTAAGGCTGAACGAGAGACTTTTCAGGGCCAGAATCCGCTTTAGGAATGCTGACTTCTTTTGACATTTGGGTCTCTCATGAATACAGGTTGCATGGTTGTTCAAAAACAAATTCTTACGGACGTCTCTTAAAGTTCAGCGGATTTTCTGCTGTTCATCTGGACTTCTCAGTGGCGTCTTAACAAATTTTTAATACTCTACAAATTTTGTTAAACGCCTTAGTGTGCCAGATTTGGGTGTCAACACTTCCTGCGATGCTTGCTGTAAGAGTGATGACGATGCTGCGAAGAACCTCCTCTGGGGACGTATGTCCGACAAACAGTCACATTACATTGCTGGTACTGTAAGGACACAATGTAAGCAATTTCTGTACAAAGAATATAAAAGGAATGCAATAGACTAGTCTTTGTCTGAGTGCCCTGTTCACTCTCGAATTCAAAAACTCCACCTCTGCTTGCAATTAATATTTCCACCTAATTCACAATAATGACATCTCGCATCGGCAAGCTTAAAAAATAACAAAAACAACGTTCTTATCTGCTTGAAACATTCCTTGCAAACCTCTATCCGAACCGTATATGACAGACAATCAATCGTTGCATCCCCATTCCCTATGCTTTGGCGTGGCAATTTTATCTGCATTTCAACCTTTCATCTTCGTCAGGGGAACTCGTGCAGTTGTATCTATAATCTTAAGAACATCTCTCTACTGCCATCGATCCCTTCACTGACATCTATTTTATCTTCCTTCCTCAGTCGACATCGAACAAACCCCAAAGTGACTGCTAAACCTACTACACTATCGTTGGCATTGCAGCCATGCCTCCAGGGGTTGTTCAAGCAATTTTAAAATGCACACCATTGCAAGCAAATTCCAATCCAATTCTTGTCCGCCCCCACAGTCAGAAGTCGCTCGGTCCTCAGTCCTCAGCCCCCTAAAAGTCAGTCAATCGATGCCATTATTGTCATGACCTCAGGTGCAGTATCACGAACTACGAATATCTATAGATAAAACCAAAACTACCCCTCCAAGCTTAGGATGAGTATCTGCCATACACTCAGTCAAATCGAGAAAAAAAAACCCAATATCTCCGGAGGGTGACAAAAGACAAATTCTCTACCGAACTACATGTGACTTATCTTATCAGGAGGGAAGGCTCCTAGAAGCTTGAAGCCAGAAACCTTCCGATTCGTTTGATGCTCTTCCCTTACCACTTATCTTTTAACTCTGGGCAACAGCTGCTCTGGTGAGAATGGCATTTGGGGTGAAACTGCAAGAAATGTAAATTTTTTTAAGGGTGAGCTTTATCCCTTTTTCTTTCTTCACCCTCTGACCCTTTCTCCTATTTTGATTTTTGGTGAAAACTCGGCGGCAGTCGTGGTGTTGGAATTCTTCGAATGGTTAATGGAAGACAAAAGGCAAACAGAACAGAAGGTGCATAAGGAGCTTATGGAGAGGATGAATATAAATTTCAGGTTTAGTTCCTTCCAGACTCTACATAGATTATAACGGCTTGGATTGCACTGCATAGTAGGGATGAATTTGTATCTACTATATCCACTGACAGTGATTAATTGGGGAATAAATTTTTATCAGCAGCTTCAAGTTCAGTATGCTGCCAAGCAATTTCACTCATCCTAAAACTATGCAAAGAGAAATTTTTTATTTTTTTTTTCAACCAATGCGGGGCATTGCCGACAGCAAAATTTTAATTCGCGCAATAGTTGTGCTTAAAAAAAACTCCATGTCAAGCCTTCGAGTAGAGGACGGCTGGGCTAGCAGGGTTCGTTGATTCAATTATTATTCTACGTGATTGCTATTTGAGGTTTTGATTGGCACTTGGCTATTGGAATGCCAAGATAATTAGATTGTGCTCTTAACCAATGTTTACATCGTGGAGACGTGAGCAAACATTGCACCCTTAAAGGATTTTCCATGATTGTTGATTAATACAAGAAGTCCTGAGGTGAATGTAAATCACAAGATGTGGATGAGGATAGATGGGCTGTAGCAACTAACATTGTTGTCCATTAGTAAACACTTTCTCTAATTAAATGGATAAGGGCTTGAATCAAAATTCGTTGGAGATGCCTATATGAATGTCCTGTGGGTAGCAATTTAATTCAATGGACATCTGACGAGCTCATATATTCATCACATGGATGAATAACAATGGCCTTGTTACAAATTTTCTCTTGTCATTTATGTTATTTTATATGTGGGTTGCTGCCAACAAGGACTGCTTTGATGAACTTTTGAGCTTCTTATGATCGGATGAATGTAAATCAACATCTTAAATTTTTGCTGATTTAAAGGATTCCAGAATTTAATGTTTATAGCGGTGTTTTCGTCGCGGGGAACGTCGATAAATAATGCTGGAGTTGGCGTCTCAGCAATAGTGAATAAATGATTCACTTCACGGTTTTGATATTCACAAAACGGGGAATAAAAAACGGCTACGTTTCTTAAACGTTATAAATTTGGCTTTATTTCAATTCAAAGGTCTATATTCGAATAAATTCAGATTGTTTTACCCCTTGCAAGAAACCTCGGTGGTGTATATACCACTTCAGCTGTAAATCATATGGTCATTGACCTTGACCGTGAAAATGTTTATTTTTGTGTTGGGGTTATATAAACTTGATTTTCTTACACTAATACATATTTATTTAGACCATTCAGTTGGCTCACACTGTGCGAGAGTGAGCACGCATATGTTGCGATTTGGCTTGGTCTCCTTCCTACACAATTCGCCCGATTTCCATCGTAATTAGTGCGACTGGTTAGTACAGTGATGGAAAGAGTCCGATGGTGCATTGCCAATTTGTCATCGGTCGCATTTGACATTTCCTCGGTTTGTTTACGGCGTCGCGATCGGTGTGATATTAACATTTTTGTGTTGGGAAACCAACAAGCGGAAAGTATAGATACTATGGTGCCTTTGTCTAAGTTTTGCCCAGCATTTTCATTGGCGAACTCCTTTTGTGGGATACCATCCTAACTTTCTCCTACAGATAAAACTCAGTGAATTCAGCTTTCTTACTTAAATTAAGTTAGTGCTACAGTCGCGGGCATAACTTGTCCATAATCCGCAGATCTCTTCATTTAGCAAAATTTTGCGGTAATCGTCTCCAACTGTGCACGAATTGGCAGAAATCCATATCCAGCTGAGCGCGCCAATTTGGGCGTAGTCTTCCTTTACCGCGTCATCCCTCTGGAATAGATTTGAAGAGATTCCGGGGCCGAACGGTGTTGTTCCATCGATATACCAATCCAACGAAGCCGATGAATTCTAGGGAGTCATATGAAACCCAACTGCAGGTTCCGGTCTTAAAAAAAACCCTCTTTTCAGTCTATCCTATCAAGTAACTCAGCGATTTGATTTCCCATGATCCCATTGTGACTGGCACCTAAATAAGATTCAGTGAATTCTTCCTTCCGGCTGCAGTCCGTAGTATTATTATTCATTGCCATCAGATGTTAGTTTTCCGGACGAGTAGGGGAGCTTAATGTTGTCCTCCAGAAAGACACCAACGCCGCATCCTAAATCGCTTTTAAAACCATCTCTTCTTTCTTTTCCTGGTTCAGATTCTATCAGAGATCATACCTGAGCACAGGGAAAGTCGATTTTGTATTTTCGGGGAAAAATGAGTTTTTGTGTCATTGCTTCGTACCAGAAAACAAAATCTGGAGCAGAACCGGGCATGGAAAGATTTCATACACACGAGATAAACCTTTATTTCGAGACTACCTTTCCCCCACCAGCCAACCGACGCACCGCACAATTTTCCTTGTGTAATCCAGATCCTCATGTCTTGCGGAAAGTTTATTTACACTGCTTAAGGGCATGCGGCGCCTTGGGGGCTTCTTGATTTGAGAGCCCATATTTAGTGTACCAAAGTCGATCAGGTCTAGTGCTGCTTGCACTTTAGAGCAGATAGTCGCTAAATAGGCGGTACAGATACATCATCTACAAGCATAAACGTCAGAAGTATTAAGAGCTTTAGACAGTGAGCGGGCCAACAAGCACTTTAACATTGGAGGCAGGACGCAGCCTTGCGGTTAATTCCTATTTACCCCCACCATTAAATATTGGTAGGATCCGCTATCAGGGTTCTCTTCACCAATATTGCTTTAATCCATAAAACTAGTGATTCGTCTACGCAGCATTATTCCGCCAAGATACATACTCGTATGCCGTCAAAAGTTGCGTTCTCAAAAGCAGCCTCAGTGTAGATGAAAATGCCCAGCGCACACTCATTTCTATTGAGTGCGCCTTCAGTTCTGCCCCCTAGACTTTAAAGCGCAGTTTCACAGGATCTACGCGTTGATAGGCATATTGCATCGTAGACAGAGGATTCATTCGCAGATTAGTTGTATGCACATGAAGTTCGACCATTACATCAATGCCCTTCATGGGCTAGCAGTAAAAATTCTCTGCAAAGTCTATACCTTTTTGTAGAAGTTTTTTTTTTTAATTAGCGTCCTCAAGGGGTTAAGGTACTCTTAAAAAAGGAAAGAATAACTGGACTTATGCCATTGATGCCGGACGACTTGAAACCATCCCAGAAAAGCAACAGCGTGCTTGATTTACTCATTCATCACTACAACCGATGACAGGTAGATTGTTTTTCTTCTCCAGATTCCGATTATGCGAACGGGACCGTAAATCAGACGAAGAATACCTCTTTTGAAGTAACAAAAGACATTTTCGTCTGCTGTAGATAAATTTCATGATTTCGCTCCATACATAGAAACTGTGTTTCTTGTGTTCTGAGACTGTGTTTCTGAGACTTACATAATTCTCATTTGCCTTCCTAGTCCAAAGAAACAGCGATTGGAAAGAGTTCTATTTCGCTGTGTCTCTACGGTGGAGTCATTGCTTGAATCGACAGCGGATCCCAGATAAACAAAGTCTTTTAGAACTTTAAAGTTGCAGTTTACCGTTGTGACGTGCTGTCCGTTGGTGTTAGGGACTTTTTCGTCGACCGAATTTTTTTTGTTTTACCTTCATTCTAGCCACAGCTCACAGACTTCGACAGCATGTTCCAGCAGTTGTACAGACTCTTAGAATATTTTGCCAATAAATGTTAACCAACCTTTTCAGGTATAGCATTGATGAATTCTCAAAATAATTTTTTGACACCAAATTTCTCGATGACACCATTATTGACTTTTATGCAGCAGCGGGTATTATAACATACCTGAATGGATGATCAGTTCGCCAGCGGAATGTTGGTCATTTGATAGTCGGCAGAAGTAATCCTTTCACATTTTCACCACCGACTGTCACTCTAATAATATGTTTCCAAGCTTCTGTTCGGTGGTAAGAGTTCGTGATTAGCTCTTGTCCTTCTTTGCAGCCCCATCTTGTATGCCTCCGTATTAACTGTATAAGCTTGCTGATACTTTTCGGCAAATCAGGGGTTTCGTTGTGATTGGGGAGTGAAATGTTGCATATCAGATGCGGTTTTTGTTATCGCTTGCTTATAATTTCGGCTGCACTTGATGCTGGCAGTAAAGGACTTCTCGGAAAATTGCAGTAGACTCGATCAGAAAAGTCCCTCTTGTAGAGGTCCGACATAGATTTTCTTCACAGTACTTCTTCGGTGTTTAGTTGTCCGATTTATTCGCATTCGCACCTTAGCTGAAACAGGACATACTGAATATTACGATTAATCTGTTTGTCCGATTTCTCACTACCAGTTCCCTGGCAAAGTCGTACTTTTCCTTTATTGGGGACATGAGCGCATATCACGCTTATTTTTGGCGAATTACTCGTGGGCTACATGCGGATTATAATCTGACGTTCACTTACATATCTGGAACTCAAAATTACAATACTTGCCGAGGTTTTCTTCTGAATTCAAATAGTCTGCTCTTTATAACAATCACTATAGTAGATGTTATACGTTTTTGCCCAGCCCATCACGTTGCTCTTTGGTTGTTTAGGGCCTCCGCTAATTATTTGTTCGTCGTGTATAACAGAAAGTTGTTGTGGTGGCCGCGGCTCAAGTGAGAGTGTATTAGCTTCCAAATCGGAAGGTTCGGTGTTCGAATCCCGAAAGACATCCTTTTTTTCAGGCAGCTTAATTCAGGTAAGACTAATGGTTGCCTATAATACAACAACACGTTCAATTACACTAATAATTTAGTCTCCCCATTAAATGTTGGATGCCACCCATCTTTCTTTCACTCTCTGTCCCATTTTCCTAAAAACTTAACACGTGCTCAGGCATTTTAAATGTAATAATAACCACTTGAGTGTTAAGTTCTTTAAAAAAAAAAAAAGTTGTTGGTATGCTGTGGTCCTAAATAGTAAATCCATCCACATTTGAAGCTGTCGCTACAGACGCAGATAATTTACGTATGTGACATATCCGCAACACCAGAGTTTTAATACAATCGTTGCACAACGTCATCTTAAGTTTAGTCCGAGTTGTACAAAAATGGTTCTTCTATGACGTTTAAACGAAAGTTCTCTTTGATATGATACAACGTGTTCTATAGTAGCCTTGTATATACAAATCTAAAGAACTTCTCCTGGAGGCAATGCCAATGTCTTGTGAAAAGCTTCCCTGTACCGGCAGAAATACCGAAAATCAGAGGAAGTTTGTACCCGGAATGTCACTCAGATACTTATGATAGATTCATTTGAAAAATGGTCGGTGGTGCCTATTAAAACTTGAGAGGTAGGCAAATCAGCTTACTTTTCCTTGTAAAAGGGCAACCACAGTTTTAAGAGGATTGACTGATAGGCAATTTTTGGTGCACGAATCATTCATGTTTGGCTCTTTAGAGCAAATAGTTGCTACGAGTAGATATGATGCTGAAGATAATAGGGCTACATCTTTGGTACGAGTATCTAAACGTAGGCGTTGAAACTATTGACAGCTTTAAGCAAGGGGTGAAACGACATGCGTGATATCATTGTGGACAGGTCGGTTAGCATTCGCAACCAATGATTTGCTCACAAACGTTGCTTTATTTTACAAGATTTTACAAAGTTGAACATGCAGTCAACAGTAGGGTTGTCGCAAGCGTTCTCAATGTCGTTTTCATTCTTCTCTCGTAGGCCTTGGCGTAAACACATCCATTATTGCACACCATACTTGGTAGTGCAATGTCTCAAAGCTACAGCCATCAGCCGCTTTCACGCTCTTCAACAAGGACGAAATAACACTTTGCGACTGATAAGTGATCTTTAGAATAAAAGCTACACCCACTGTTGGAAAGAAGTTAAGCATGCAGGCCAGTGACGGTCTAGGGGTGACGATTCCCCTTAATGTAGGCAGCAGCATATGTGGGTGAAAAATGTAATAATTCAGTGTGCCCCTGAAAGTATACAAATAACAATATGGTATGTCAAAAGCAGATATTTTAGCTATTCATACTTTCAGGTCCATATTTTATCTAGGTACCACCTTGATCCCGGAATTTATTCAGAAAATTCAAAATACAAGTTTACTCATCTAAATCTATATTGTCCCCTTCAAAGTAATCCCCATCGACTGCAACACACTTATGCCAGCGCTTGCTCCAATCCACAGAACATTTTTTATATTCGGTTTTCGGTATGTCCATCAGTGCTTCCTGCGATTTTTCCATTACTTCCTCTCTGCTGCTGAAACGCGTTCCCCGTAGTGGTTTTTTAACTCGATTGAACAGAAAGAAGTCACATGGAGCCAAATCAGGTGAATTCGGTGGCTGATGGATGGTATTTGTTACATTTTTGATCAAAAAATTACGAATAATGATGGCACTGTGCGACGGTGCGTTATCGTGGTGCAAAATCCAATAGTTTTCTGCCCAAAATTCTGGTTTCTTTCGGCGAATTGCTTGACGCAAACGTCTCATATCGCCCAAGTAATACTCTTTGTTTACTGTCTGGCCTTCTGGCAAAAATTCATGATGCACTACAGCATGGTAGTCCATGAAAACCGTGAGCATTACCTTCTTTTTTAACTGAAAACGACGTGTTTTTTTTGGTTTCGGCTTATTTGGTGAACGCCATTCACTTGCCTGATGTCTGGATTGCGTGTCGTACTCATAAACCCACGTCTAGTCTCCAGTAATGATCCTTTTGATGAATGTGGGATCGGATTCAGACTCGCAAATCATCTCTTTTAACCAAAATGTCTTGGACGGATCCATAGGCAATATTCAAGTCCTCCGCTATCTCTCTGATGGTTAATTTGCGGTTATTGACCAACATTTTTTTTACTCCATCAATGTTTTCGTCGGTTTTCGATGTCGATGGTCTGCCACTGCGTTCATCATCTTCGATTGACTCACGACTACTTTTGAACCGCTCATGCCACTGGTATGCGAACGTTTATTAGAGAATCATTGCAATTTTCCAACATTTCCAACGTTCGCGCACCATTAAATCCGTTTTCTACGCAAAATTTAATACAAGTTCGTTGTATTAAATTGTAAAATTGTAAAAAATCGCCAACACACATAAGGATAGATGTACTCTTGGCTACGTAATTTTTGCAAATGTCAAGCTATAAGATTTAGAGGGAATGTCAACAAGAGATGTACCAACTTAACAGAAAAAAAAACGCAAGAGTTGTTCTTCGGTTGATCACAGCGCTTTTTGAATTGATTGCCTATGTAGGCAGACAAAGTCCTTAACTACCTCAAGGTTATGTCTGTCAGAGAAGTTGGTGTCAGGTGTCCTTTCTGGGCATTTGGTCTTGTGCTCGTTGACCGTTAAACCCATCTTCGTCGCTTCCTCAATACTAGCGAAAGCGCCACTGTATTGGACGGACTTTTGGAATAGTGTACCTCTTTGTTTACGCGTGAGTTTTGACTATCCGTTCAAGAATGATGTTAAAGTAATCGCATTACAGCGCATCGTCTTGTCTAATTCCTGTTTTCAAAGGTCTCCGTGAGTACTTTACCAACCTCGATGGAGCAGCGTGCATTCTCCATTGTCATCCTGCACAAGCGGACGAGTTTGGCATAGATGCCAAAACTAGATATTGCCCTATATAGCTCGCCTCTATAGATGCTGTTATACGCGGCCTTAAATTCGATGAATTTAATGAAGAATCATGTTTATCGATTTTTACAAG
This sequence comes from Volucella bombylans, assembly GCA_949129095.1. Classification (NCBI taxonomy): domain Eukaryota; kingdom Metazoa; phylum Arthropoda; class Insecta; order Diptera; family Syrphidae; genus Volucella; species Volucella bombylans. Next base: position 110,698,051 of record OX422141.1, read on the forward strand.
ATCTGCCGTAGTGTAAATATTTGGTCAATGGCGGACTTTTCTGGCCTAAAGCCACACTAACATGGACTAATCATGGACGAACGGCTTCAGGCGTTTACACAATACGGCAAATAGGATCTTGTAGGCGATTTCAAGAAGACTGATGCCTCTGTAGTTGGCGCAGTTCAGAGGATCACAGACAAACAATGCTGAGGTTCAATTAATCGATCATACTTTGGTCCGACCATATTTTAGGGATTGAATTGAATTGAATTGTATTTTTATTTATTCTAAAAAGATTGACATTCATATTGTATTATCTGCAAAGCCAGGGGGCTTGTCTGCAGAAGATTGGTCTTTAGTATTAATTACATTACATTATGTTGAGTTCAAAATAAAAATTCATTGCACGTACTTAAAAAAATAAAACAGTTTATCGTTTATACATTTGAATTCAAGAACATTTTTTTAATATTTTTTAAAAAAATTGGTTTCGGAAGGTTGTTTAAATTTGTTGTAAGCTCGTTAAATATTGCCGGAACAGCAACTGCATACTTTCTACGTCCATATTCGTTCCAGAATCTTGGGACCAAAAACTTATTTTGTTGTCGTGTACGGGTGATAGCTGTTTGTTGGGTTGGTAGCTTATAGGTGTTGTCATCTTTGAAAGTTGATAGTATGTCCATCTTATACAATTGTTCTATTGTGAGGAATTGTCTTATATCATTACCATGATGTTCTGATTTCTTAACTATATTTTATATACTGGCATGCAATGAGTTTAGCCGCTGGAGCTGCAGCGTGTTGGCCCACGTTAGGATGCCGTACCTTAGGTGAGACTCCACTAGGCTATAATAGCATTGTTGAAGAACATCTGGTGGACATCGATAGCTAAGATGGAGAAGAGCGGCAGCGGATCCCCTGAGTTTTTTTTATTAGTGCCTCAATATGATAGCTCCACTTAAAATTGTAGTCGACGGTGACCCCTAAATATTAGTATATAGATACATTATCCAGGATCGTCGAGCAGTTGTCATCAGCACGAAGAAGTTGATGATTGTTGTGCGGAGGACGTATGTGCATTACTTTAGTTTCTTTTGTTCTGATGGCTGCCAATCGGCTTCGGCCTTGCGGCCAACTCAAAACTTCCAAATTGTGTTTCGTCTCGACTTGCACTTAAGTGCGTCGAATCTTCAATGCAACAAATCCATTTTCGCAGTCGTGAAATAGCAAGAGTACTAAAAGATCTTAACATACACTAATCCGCTGGTCCAGATGGTATATCTCCCCATCTTCTCAAGACGTATTCTTCCATGCTGGAAAAACCACTGCGTAAGGTTCTCCATTACTCCTACATACGTTGGCAAGAAGTTTTTATGTCGAAAATGCGCGCTTTTGGGTTCGGCGACTTTATTCTTCAATGGCTTAGAAATCAAGTTGTCTTGGATGATTTCAAGTCTGATATCCACAAAATAAATGCTGGTGTGCTCCGGGGCTGCGTTCTGTCTGAGATAATCTTTTTAATTTTCATCAACGATGTCTTGTCCGCTACTTCTAATTCAATATATTGCCTTACTAACGACAGTACTCTCTTACTTACTCGATAGTACTAACACCATAACGAATTGGGGCAACATAGCGGAATTTAATTCTTCCAAAATACAATGCTGTCTGCTGTTAGCTATTAGTTTAGTTTAGTTTTAAATGCATTTTATTTTCTTAACACTAACTCTTACATTCTAACAAAAAATGCTTAAATGCTAGCTTACAATTACTTAACAATCTTATACTAACTTACTGGCCCCACACAGGCACTCTAAGCTACTCTGAATACTTATATCTATGTCTTTCGATTGCATTTACATTTGCTGCGGTGTCCGAGTGTTAGCTATTATTATCCATGAATGGCAATTGCATCATTGAAACCTTCGAAACAACTTAACATACTTTGCAATGACCGCGCATTGCTGCGAAATGTATCGGTTTCCTCAAACGATGTAAGAAATACAAATACATATAAGGTATTTACCCTCCCAAAATTGTAGTACAATGCTCATATCTGGTCAGGTGCGCCTAAAACATGTCTGCACCTGCTAAATAGGATTCAAAAACGTGCGATGAGACCCATAGGTGACGCCAATATTGCACAGTCAATCGAAACGCTTGAATACTGACGTAACGTCTCTTGCCTCACCTTGGTCTATCGCTATTTTCACCAACAGTGCGTCACCGAAATTACCAGTAGGATTCCGCTCCTTTAAACTTTCAACCATAACAACCGTCTCGTTATGAATGCGCATTAGTATTCGTTAGCCTCAAGTCCACATTTGGACGTACTCTAAAATATCGTGATTCGTTCCGAAGCCGTACAACTCGCTTATGGAATGCCCTCTTTATTTCGTAGTCATTATAACTTCTACAATTTAAAACCAACGTTCATCGGTACCTCTTTTTTTTTCCTCCCTAACTTTCCTTCGCCCACGTTGTTTGCAAACATTTAAGCCCCGTTTGTGCGCTAGTTAAATAAAAAAAAAAAACATTATTTTGTGTACATCCATAGGCTTATCTTTGCTGCATTACAGGTCGGTCGAATAGAAATTGGACAACTAAAGGCCATAATCAAATAAAATACCACAATCTTTTACTGGGGCTGAGTTGAAATTAAGCCCTAAAACAGTCCCCAAAACCTCAAAGACCTTCTCCATAAAATCGAAACCCACATAAAACAGGTAATTAAGTCTTTTTGTGACAATTTTTCCATAATTGGCCGTCAAAATGTTCACGCAAGAGCTCAAAACCAATAAAACCTAATTGCCCATCGTTAGTGGTTTAGTGTGTTTTTGTAATAATCGCTTCGGTATCCGTGCTTGGTATTGCCGGCACAAGTTCAATGCCAAATCCTTCAAGTAATACCATTATTTATGTTTTAAAAATGTCATCTTATTATTGCCATTAGAAGACTGTGTCTACCCCAAGCTCACCTCTCTGGTTTTAAATAATGACAAGAGGGTGTATTGTCATTTTAAGCCAGTCAAGACTCTGCGTAATATTCGTCTTTAATTGCTGCCGGCAAAAGTATCTAAATTTGCTTTGTTTATATTCGTAATGACCCCACATTCTGTCGACTGGCAGATGTTTCAATTGCCTTTAGCGACACAATTGCCTGCCACAATAAATTATACTTGATTATTTCGAGAGAGAGGCAGTTTCCTGGTTTGTCCTCGTCGATGTTGAGTGAACAGAATTAGGACAACAGCCGCCACATGGAGCAGAAAAAAAAGTGTTTTCCGAAAATATTTAGTTCATAAATTGTCGACATCAAACTTGGACTTCTGTTTGGAAAGAGCTTGTCGACAAGTGTAAGTACTGGCGTAAATTGAAAGATATGGACCGTATATGCCTGAGGTTAACCCTACCATGATGCTGGCTGAAGTCGCAAACAATCTAACGCAAGTGCAAGAGAAGGATTAATGGAGGATATCTATGCAATCCTATGACCTAATCACAGCACTTAACATGTAATTATTGGCCAATTTATTGAGTATTATGTTGCTTAAGTGTGTTTAATCGAAATTAACTTCGATAACATGATACGGCAGTGTTTTCGATTAAAACCTCTTGTATCGAGCCTTTACCTGTGTGTGTTTGTCTAAGCGTTGCACTGACAAACTGTTGTCTGGGCATAAATATTTATTTATGCGGATTAAATTCATGCAAATCGGTTCGAGATATTTACAAATAGCCATTGAAACTGAGATTATACGCGTACGAGTATGTATTTAGCTTCTTATTTATTTATGCGAATAATACAAATTCATGTAAATGTCCTGCCTGGTGGGTGATATTCGATTATTTAAGGAGTGCGTACTTATGGCTCGTTGGAGATCTAGTACGCATTTGTATTCTAAATGGTTTGTTGACAATGCGGTCAAACTAAGGTACTTTAAAAAGGTCCCCAAAAGACAAGCGACTGTGGGTGCATTCATAAGTGGTTTTCATACTCATATTTCGGTACTTCAGTTTAATGACATTCCTACCTGCTAAGATAAGATTATAGTGCGGAGCTGGCCTATGTTTTTTTTTCTGGCTCATATTTTAGCTTTGAGAGGTGCGTCTTGGTACTGACGAAACCAAGTTATTAATATAAGTACATATGTACATGCGTTAATATAAGTACATGGACTCGAGAGTTGATTTGGCGTTGAATAGGCTTGCTGTAAACCTTGTCTTGTAATTTCGTCGGAGATGTCGCTTTTCAAAATTCCAGTGTGAGTGTAATCTGGAAAAGACCACAAAATCTGACCTACTGACCAGAGTCGAAAGGATCTTGTCAACAAGGTGCTTATAACTGCAACAAAAATTCGGTCGCCTTTGTTGTCACCCGATATGCTTTCGCTGTAATTTTTTTTATGAATGAAAAACTTTAGTTCTCTTTTGGATTGTGTTTATTTGGTGCCTTATTTAATTCCGGCACGATTTGTAGCATTTTCCATCATTCTTGCCAGAACTTCCGGCGATAGGTCCTGGCATTCTTGGTGGATATTCTCTGGAACGGTTAAATCAGGCGATCTTACGGGCCAGTGAAAATCGCCAAAACGGGAGATTTGGCCATCCGGAGATGCAGCCCTCAAAATTTCGATTGTGGCTCGTGCAGAATGCGCCGTTGCTCAATCTTGTTGGAACCACATGTTCTCTTGTCCCAATTCATCTAATTGAGGAAGGAGAAAGTCGTTGAGCATAGCTCTGCAGCGGTCGCCGTCCACAGTAGTCGTTTGGTTTGCGGAGTTTTCGAAAAAATTAGGCCAGCTGACGCCTCTAGTGTAAACGGCACACCATGCACTAATTTGGTCAGGTGTAATGGCTCTCCGTGGGTTATACGCGGATTTTCGGTGCCCCAGAAGCGATAATTTTGCTTAATCACATACCCAAAAAGATGAAAATGAGCCTCGTCGCTCATGATGATTTTCGATGAAAAGTTGTGTCTCTCGTGGTCAGGAGCCTAAGGAACTTGAGCGTAGGTTACACGCTCTTGGCGGTTAACAGCTAAAGCACTGTTTGCAGCACTTTGTAAGGGAACATCTTACAGTCTTTCACCAAAATTTTCTGTAAAGACCTCCGATTGATGCTGGTACTCCTATACTTCGGGGTCCCCTGCGACATCTTCAACCACAGCTGTGATATCCTCAGCAGAACGGCTGCTCCGGGGCCGGCCAGACCTGGCAGCATATCGTGTTGTCCCATACTCTTTTAGGCGAGGTGCTAAACATCGTAAAGTTTGCCCAGTCGGTGTCGGAAATGACCGGGAAATCTGCGCCGAAATTCAAGCCGTGCCAACACCACCGAGGAATTATTCCGTGTTTTTTAGGAGTGTAGCGATTCATGTCTTGTTGACATGTGTTGCTAACATTTGCAAAAATTATGGCAACTTCCGATAGGGTGATGTCTTTTGAGCCACCTAGTCTTGTATGTACTAACTGCTACCCATTCACTCGTGAACATTAAATACTTTAAAAGTATCCCAAGTACATAAAAAATTATAATTTAATTTCAAATTGGAGGAAGATGAATGAAACATGAACATAAAACAGTTTCAACAGCAAATTTGTATGCTAGGCTGACCAAATAAGAACGATAGGAAAAAAATGTAAACAAAACAATAACGGTGTGACATATAAAATTTATTTTGACTTTATTTTGAAGCTACGTTCATGCTATTATGTTTGGAATATAGCACATAATTCAAATGGCTTTCTCGGCTTCGCTGGCAGTGCTCAAAGCGGTCGGTCCAATTTTAGATGACTCGGTCCAATATGTGCGGCATTATTCCGGGAACAGCATGTCTTATTTTGGCCTTGAGCTCGTCCAAATTGGTTAGCTGGTTAGCATAGACAAAGGACTTGCCACAGACAAAATAATAGGAGGCCAATTGATGAACGCTCGCCGTGAGATGACCCTGTCGCCAAATTTCTCCTTCACAACTTCGAGCGTTGCATCGCTTGTATGGCATGTAGCGCCATCTTGTTGGAACCACAGATCGAAATATCGATGTTGTTTAGCTCTGACCACAGAAACTTGATTAACATCGCTCTATACCTGAGACCATTGACGGTAACGGTGTTTCCTTCCACATTTCGAAAGAAATAAGGTTCGATGAGGCCACCATGCCATAAAGCGCATCTTTGTGGATACATTGATGCTTGGCCGAACATTTGTGGATTGTGTTCGTTCCAATAATGATAATTTCGCTTGTTGACAGCTTTGCCAAAAATGGGCCTAGTTCGCGAAGATGGATTTTTGGTCAAAATCTGGATCTTCGGCCAACATTTCCAGCGCCCAATTAGCGAACTCACGAAGTTGTCTTCAATTATCGCGTCAACACAATATTAAATGGATGTAGGCCCAAATTCAACAGCAAAATCAGCCGGATTCAATCTTTGGCGATGCACAATTCAACTGATCGGTGTCGAATCAACTTTTCTGGGTCTTCTTCGATACTGGCCCCTACGGCGGCTATGTTTTCTTCATTTCGCACCAATCTATGTCTGGTTGGTGGCTTAAGATCCAAAGGAGTGTACTCACGCTCGGTAACTTTAACAGCAGCTGGAACATAACAATTGGAAAAACTGTCATTACTCTCTGGTCACGATATACAAGGTGGTACGCCCTGAGAAACATTCATATTAAAAAGTTCATGACAATTCCACATCCTAGTTTAAATTAACCATTTACATTGGGAATTTTTTGATGTAGACATTCTCTTTGCAGATTTTGTCAAAGACATTAAGATGGATATTTTTTAAATACTTTTTGCATTTTACTCTTATCGTATTCTTTTCGCTTCCAATAGTCGACACAGAAACTGTGGGACCAATTTTTTCATGACAATAACTAGAAGTGTCATCCGCGCCCGAGATGATTTCGGATTCGTAACGCGAAAATACCTCCCCTTGACAGGTTATGCCGACGTCCTAAACTTGTTCTCTTCCATTAGCCTCTACCATCTAGCCTCTATGGCATTACCTTGAAAGCGTCGCTAAGTAAGGCCTCCAGATGTTTCGTCTTTTTCAATTCTGTCGTTTCTTCAATTAATAGTGGTGCGGCCACCTTGTTCTGAGCAGAACAAATTCGGGTGCTTCTCTTTAACCACGATTGGTAGAGTAACAACCTCCCTGTTAACCATTAAATCTTTTTCAGCACTTTCAACGAGAGCAGTCTTTTAGAATATCTTCATTGTGTCCTATTTTCTCCTTCACAGCATCATCACGATCTGTAGATCCTTAACGATTTCCGTCTCGCATCTATGTGCCAATATGGTAACATAGTTTCAAACGCAAATTGAATTGACTGCATTTCTGAGTTTGTTCGACCTCGAGTTTCTTACCGAGTTTCTTCCTTTTTTCTGAGTAGCTATTAACTTCGAATCAAAAATACGTCTGCAGAAAAAAAAAGAAAACATAGCAATACATATAGTAAATAGATTTTTGAAGGATGAAAAAAATGAAACTGGGTCCTAAATGACCTAAATTGACCACCATGGTACACATTCTGTGATTCCGTAGAAAGTCCTTGGACACGTTTCATTTTTATGTCGTGCTACGGTATCATCCCTGGATGTGGTCAATTACGAGTATGCTCTCATAAGAGAACTCATTCACTGCACAACCTAATCAGGAGATTGGATGGTGAAACTTGTAATGCTGTAAAGGGATTACTACAGAATTCAGAACTCCGAACCGACCGACGACGGCCAATGATTAAGTTTGTGTGAGGTAAATTTATGGACCTACATGTGTTATGTGAGGGGCGATATCCATTTTTAGGATACTGCTCGTGTGATTGTGTGCGATTCTGTATGAAAAGCAAAATGGACAACCGGATAATTACTTGAATAGTTAATTTATTGCTGCTTTTGTGGGTGATGTCAATGGTAGAGCAAACGCTGGGCAAGGTGTGTTGGTTGTTGGAATTTCAATCAAATGTCAAGTTTGCAGGGGTACTTGGGGTCGAAAAAGGACTTAATACTTGTTAGTTAGAAAAAACACTTAAATGATAATAACAACGGTAGATTGTTTGTGGTTACAAGTGTGCTAGGAGGCTAATTATTGTCATAGTGTAAAATGTTTGAGATTGTTATAAAATTTATCGCTTTTCTGGTTCTGTCAAATTTAGGTTGAAATATTGAAAGTTAACTACTAACCGAATGATCAACATGCATACATACACATACGTATGTTGACAGGTAATGCAACATAATCATTACGTCTTGGTTCCTTGCATCAAATAGTGCCAACTATTAAGTTAAGATAAATCCTCAACATCAGATAAAATTTTCACATTAACACAGATCCACAGAAAAGACCATCGACCATCTTCATCGACTTCAAAGCTGCATATGACGGCATCCATCGCACTGATCTATATAATGCGATGGTCAAATTCCGGATAGCGAGAAAACTGATCCGGATGTGTCGCACAACACTAGAAAACTCGCAATGCGCCGTGCAGTATGGAAGTTGAACCTCCGAAGTATTCCAAACCAGCATCAGATCAGCAATGAGCCGCGCTGTCATGTGACTTCTTCAATTTACTACTTAAGCAGATAGTACGACGGGCAAAAGTCAACACAGAAGGTACTAATTTCCCCAGGTTTTGGAATAAGCGGATGATATTGATATAATCGTACGTTCCCAGTGCGCCGTAATTGAAACCTATACGGCACTTGAAGGAGAGGTTAAACGAGTTGGTCTTAAAGCGAATGAGAAAAAAAACGAAATATATGCTGTCGCTTCGACGAAGTGTAACCCAAGGCAACCGCTGCTACTTCGGTCTGTCGAAACAGCTTCTAACGCAAAGAGTCAAAATCATGCTTCACAAAGCCATAATCTTGCCACTCCTGCTTTACGGAGCCGAAAGTTGGATGGTAAGTAAAACAGTGGAACAAGTTTTAGGCCGTTTTGAAAGAAAAATACTTCGTCGAAAATTCGAACTTTCTGTGAGGAGGGCGTATGGAATAGAAGATACAACCGCGAACCCTATGAGCTGTACGAAGATGTACAATAGATGGCAAAAATCCATCAACTTCTGGCTCGGCCAAGAAGAAAAGGAAGACCGAACCTTCGATTTAAGGATCAGGCGATCGTCGATATAAAGCTTGGTCATTCCAACTGCAATCAGCACGCCCGGGACCGATGGATGAATACAGTAGTTAAGGTTCTCACGCTCTACGGTTTGCCAGACTGATAAGTTAGCAAGTAAGTAAATCTTGAATCAATAGTGACATTAAAATATTTATTATTCTATTCAAACCAAATTGGCCCTGATCAAAAGGATTAACCTATCGGCTTGCAATGCCGAGTCAAGGGAAAACTGTATCGGGCCATGGTGCACCTTCCAGGGGCAAGCGGAACGAGCCAAAACCTAAAGGTTTGCCATCTAACGTTTTTTTTTTTCAACTAGTGCTTATTTCGTGAATGGTAACACTTAGCTCATGTCTGATTTGACAGATAATTTGTTTTATCCTTCCGCTGAACGAATATGGTTGTGTATACGCTTGAACAACGCTGGGAAATATTGCGACATTACTTTGAAAATCATGGTAATGTTGCAGAATGTGTGCGAAAATTGCGTACGGATTTTGGAACAAGAGAAGCACCGTCAGCTCCGTATGTTCGTTATCTTGTGAAAAAAGGGAAAGAAACTGGCATTCTCATCGATAAACCAAAGCGTGAAAAGCCAAAAACAGTGCGTACACCCGAGAATATTGCTGCTGTGGCAGAAAGTGTGCGTGAAGCGCCATCAACATCAATTCACCGTCGTTCTCAACAATTGAACATTTCGGAGACATTATTGAGACGAATTTTGCATAAAGACCTTGGTATGACGCCATACAAAGTCCAATTGGTTCAGGAGTTGAAGCCAACTGACCATCCAATGCGTTTTCGCTTCGCTAAGTGGGCCTGCGATCGACTTAGAGAAGATGCCGATTTTGCCAAAAAAATCATCTTTTCAGATGAAGCTCATTTTGATCTTGGCGGGTATGTAAACAAGCAAAATTGTCGCATTTGGGGCACAGAAAACCCACACGCATACATTGAAAAGCCGATACACCCAAAACGAGTCACTGTTTGGTGCGGATTTTGGTCCAGAAGCATAATTGGGCCATTTTTCTTCGAAAATGAGCAAGGAGTGGCCGTTACAGTCAATGGCGATCGTTATCGGGCCATGTTGAACGAATTTTTGTTCACAAAAATTGAAGAGGAGGATATTGGCAACATTTGGTTTCAACAGGACGGCGCTACGTGCCACACAGCCGAAGCTACACTCGATGTTTTGCGCCCTGGTTTTGAAGATCGCATTATCAGCCGCAGAGCTGATGTGGTTGGCCACCTCGGAGCTGCGATTTGACACCGTTGGACTATTATTTGTGGGGTGCCGTAAAAGATAAGTGTTACGCTGACAAGTCAGAGACAATTGACGCTTTAAAGGACAATATTCGTGAAGCCATTGGTGAAATACAGCTGCTCACAATCGATAATGTGCTTAAAAATTGGACCGATCGTTTAGGCTACTGCATGGCCAGCCGAGGCAGCCATTTGAATTATTTTCTGTTATTAACGGGAAGGATAAAACTAATTATCTGTCAAATCAGACATGAGCTAAGTGTTACCATTCACGAAATAAGCACTAGTTGAAAAAAAATCGTTAGATGGCGGACCCTTTATAAAGTTTTCAAGGAGTGGAATACCATGGTCATATCCCTTCCTCTATTGCAAGTCTATGGCAGGCCATAGACTTCCTGCTGCTACTAAAACTTTTCCCTCAAAAGAGGAATCAGAAGGTCAGCTGCGTCGACAAGCCCCATCCAAGGTAGTCTAAATTAGACCCTGAAATGCTGCACGCTTTATCAAAACCTTTGGACCGTTTCCAGTGGTCAAGAAAACTGCGGACTTGAGGAATAAAATAGAATGGGCCAACAACACTGTTCCCAAATCGTTGAAAGATTCCTCCAACCGTCAGAGATCATTGATGGAAACCGTACCTTTTCCTAAAAGTCCCAAATTAAAAAAACTCCATACCCCCAAGGCCTGTCAACGCCACATCTCTGAGGTCTTTTAGCGAAGTTAAAGCTTTCGGGCAGCTTCTTGCCCATTACGCGGGAAAACCACGGAACACCTCCCATCACAGCCCATGCTGGCTGCTACCAAGGTAACGTCAAGCTTACCGCTTGTGCTTGGATTAGGAGATGTCGGGCCGAGGGTGTGGCTAAGGAGAATATCAACCTGGATCCCAGCTGAACGCTCCTCCCCGGAAAAAGAAGATTAATGGTAGGAGGATCACAGATCTACGTTAACTAACCCAAACCAACCTGGGGCTATGACGTGTTTTCCTCCTTATACAATGAACAGTTTTTCTTGGATCCTTGCTCGGATATTATTTCACTGATACGAGATTTGACAATTTTCTGAGTAGCATCTGCCAATCGCGTAAACTTCGCATTTTTTGAACACCCTCCTTTTCCTTACAAGTTCGTGTTCGGCTGTTTTGTTCTGTTGGCACCTGTGAAGGTCAACACTCATCTTAGACCTCGCCTTGTGATGCCTAGCACATCATAGGTGGCATTTAATGTCCCATCGCCACTTGTCCTACGCATTTAATGCTGGTGATTTCGTATTATGAAAACGCGATCAGCGATCTTTTTCTTCGCTGACCTTGATGTAACTAAGTCCGGTTCGTACGTCACACTTCAGACATAGCTCATTCTAGCAGCTTTCCTTGGCAACACCATGTTTGCGAATCTAGCCCTGGTAAATATTTTTAACTTTTCCTCCCTTATATGCGTTATGATGTCACAGTTTTCGATTGACTTCTTGTCCGCTGCGATCCCGTCAGCCACCAATGTCTCCACAACGAGTTCGAGAGCAGATGGGCTTCTAACACCCACATTTTAAGAGCATACTCGAATGTTCTTGTTCTTGTCACGTTTGCATGGTTTGCCAACATTAAAAATAATCTTATCGAAGACTGATGTCAGGTTGATCAGATATTCTGCTTCGCAAAAGCTCGTGAAGCCTAGGGTGACGTATACTTTGTGTCGAAAATTAATAAAGGTACTACAAACTGGAATGAAGCAATAGAAGGTGTTCAACATCGAAACACAAACAAAGGAGTTAACATTTATAAGATAGCGGCACAATGATGGAAGGAGTTGTTTATCGCCTCATTTACAATTTTCGCGTAGCGCATTTCCTTCAACCTAAAGAGGAAACGGTAGATTTTGCGGAAACCGAAGTTAGCGAAGAAGTAAAAAAGTGGACATGTAGTTGGACCAAATTACATTCCATCCGAAATATGAAAGAGACCAACAAATACTTGGTCTTACTAACAAGATGGTCGAAAATAGAGCGGCTTGTATATGGTTCTTAGCCAACTTTTCAAGCGGCGCAATAGCAATACACACACGCGGGACTACTCACTTCAAAAGATATGTATCCAAACCTTTCCCTGAGTTTTGAGCTCAGAAACGTACTTAGGAACGCTGATAGGCTGATTCTTATACCTTAGCCCCAACTTTTAAGTCCACCTAGGCGGGCAAAATCAGTTTCGAGTTTTGAACTGTAGAAACTAAGTCAGGTTGGACAGTTAGGTCACTAAAATAAAGCTATCGACAATAGTAGGTACCGCAGAGAGGTGATTATGTGAATGCTCGACATCCAAGACCGAATATGTAGTCTCATGGTGACTCAATATCTGTAAAAATATCTTCTCTTGCTGCACAACAGAATGTAATAGCTGCTTACATGACTTTTGTACCACTTACACCTATTGTAATTTGTTATAATACATCATTTGGGGTGGCAAATGACTTGTAATGGACCTGATGGTGCTAATTCACTTGGTGTTTGTTTGGAAAATGCATAGTTTGAAGAGAGTGCAATGGCGAGTCTCCTGAAGCGATCTGCAACCGTAAAAAATTCTATCGGCTTTTTAACACGGTCAACGATTGGGATTATGGAACATGAAGACCCGCCTTGACAACGGAAATGAGGGTCCTCAAAATTCTACATTCCTACTACAGCGGGAGTTCATGCCGCAAAAACCCAACATTCTAGAGGTAGGCGAAAGAAATGCTGAGTGCATGGCCTCCAGTCCTCAGAACTGCCAACAATTTCCTGGTCTCCTCTGTGAAACCAATGAAAGGCACTTAAGAATAATGTGTATAACCCTTACTTGTCCCTAACGCAAGAGATAACCTAGGTAAGGTAGAATAAGGTTTGTAACATAACCATTATGTAGTGCTAAGCTTCGCCAAACTACGTCAATAAGGATGGTAAGGACTTTTTCCTTAGATTATTGCGTGCAGCCACCAATTCAACACCTAATGGAAATATGGTGGTCGTGATCATCAGATTTTAGCGCAACGGCAAAATTAGGTTCAAACATGTTATGTGACCATACGGCGTTAAAGGCACAACAATTAAAAACTGTGAAAGGTTATTTTAGGCACCTTATTTACAGCAAATACTGCCTCAAGATCAGTTGAGTCTCGACTGATCGACAATGCACATGTAACCAGATCGATCAATTTACCATAAAAAGGCGCTTCAAGAATTGCATTCAAGATGTCGATAATAAACGTGGAGCTAACATGTAGATGTTATACCTACTATTGGTAGCTATCAAAAGTATTCGTACTGGATCTGTGGACTGCAATAGATCCAGCTTCCTTGCGATATACCTTCTTCCCGTCGATATTATACTTGGGTACCAGCAGGTAAGAAACCACCTTGCCACAAATGCAGAAATAATCAGCAGTTCCGAATCTGAGAGCAAGGACGACCACTGGGACGCTGTGAAAAGAGCTTTCAGTTCTGAGTCAGACACGAATCAGGGTGGGATAAGCGTAACTACGAGTATGTGAAGCAAGGCTAAAGAAGCAACGCAAAGGTGCGAACGCAGGACGATCTACAGTATCACTAAGTAACTAGCTAGTGGTCAAAGTTCCGAACTACACCTGGTAAAGTGACTAATCGGAAATCTGCTGATATCGGACGAGAAACAACTTGCCAGATGTTTGAGGCTTCCGCAACAATAAATGCCTTTGGGCTTCTCTCAGTAACGCTGAAGTAACGTCACCGATAAATGCTGTGGTAAGCTAGATTCAAGACAAACATAACACCTGGCAAATGACTTGGTGAACACATTTGACTTTGACATTCGAACGTTGACACTGTCATTTTGACAGTGCACTAAGCCACACTGTCACGGCTTCTTGCCATTTCGTCTTCATCATCGTCAGCCGCCGAGTCATCTGCCAAGATACACCAATAAATAAGTAAAACTGAATTTGTAGGATTTTCTGATTTTGTATTTTAAAGGGAATAAACAGCATAAACAGCAGCAGTAGTAACATTATTAAATTTTCGTTTTATTTTGATTGGCGACGACGACGACAAAAGCTTTAAATAATAAAAGACGGCATAGATGGCACCCTGGCAAAGCTATTTCCAGCCGCGCCCGGCACTTCGACTGTAATCTTTGAGCCAGCAATTAGGAAAGCGTAGGAAGTCGAAGCCTAGAGAAGTTAAGTTGAAAAAGAAGGGAAACATGACGGGATGTGGCAACTGGTGACGTCCATGACGTCCGTTCATCGTCTCTGGATAAACTAGCAGCTAGAATAGTTCTGGGTCGAGTAAAATAATGTCTTGGTTCAATACTCGCCATCGAACAGGCAGGTTTTCAAGCTGGATCATCATTGAAGAATGCGTCGAGTATAGATCATCGCTACGTAGTGTAAAATAAAAATTAGTCGCTATTATATAGGTTATCTATGATTGCAGCAAATGTCATACCTTACACAACGGTAAGGTGTCAGAGAAATTTAAAATTCGGACCGCAGTATGAAAAGGTACATAATAGAAGTCACTGCTATTGCTTGATGACATCATATCTTCGGCAGTTACCTACGCATGACATGACATTGGACCTTCACCAGATTTTTCTTAACTTGGAGTCAGGGGCAAACAAAGAGGGCTCAAAATAAATGCGGTTCAAACAAAGGTGCCCTTAGCACCTCAAATTCTCCGCAAAATATCAGAACCGCTTAACTCAACATTGTAAGTAGAGAATGTAAGCAGTTTCTTTATCTAGGAAGTAAAAATGCAGTAAGCGCACTGGGTGTGGACAGCAGAATCTGCGTGGTAAAAGCTGGGACTCCTCCAATCAAACGAAGGAAACTTTAAAACAGTGCCACATTATGTAGTACCTGAAAAGCGACCAACACGGTCACAAGCAAGATCCAAACATTCATAAATAGATGTCTGCGCAGCATCTTAAGAATTTCCTTACTAAATCCTCTATTGAACGATCATTCGAACATACATTCCAAAAACCAACAGACATCCGATTTCGGAGGAGAGATGTTGCAGCGGATTGGTCACAGCGAGATACATTTCTTTTGCGAAGTATCCCATGCATAGGAATCTATTTAGATAAGTAGGTAGCCCACCAGACACGAGTATACAAATTTTGTTTCCTTCCTTTCTTTGGATGCCTTTCCGTGGCAGAAAGGCTTCAGTGTCAGGTCAAAGATTCTAAGGCTCTGGATCAAGTCAGACGTCGAACTAAATGATAAAGATGTTCTAACTGGGCCTTAAACAATTAAACAGTATAAAGGTGACCGTAAAGAAATATACTTCAGGAGATACTCGCAATAGCGACAATGCATTCGTGGTCTTCCCGTCCGCGGCTGGAGCACATATTTCGGTGGCAGGAACCAACATACTACAGGAATTGCTAGATGCTTCAATTTCGATCGATTCCGCACCGCTTCGGACCATTAGGCTGAAGCTATGAAGGAAGTACCGAAGAGGCTCACTTTCCTCCAAAAAGTAGTGTTGATCAGAGTGCTGTTATTGCCGGCTTGTTCAGTTCAAAGAGCAGTCATACTAAATCAGGCTTCATGAACGCCCAATGCATACTCATTTGCCTTTTAGGACAACTATTTTGGTTTGTAACTATACTGATGAGGATCTTGATAAGAATATCATTTAGTAAATGCCAAAATCTCAGTGGACTACCACCGCTACCAATAAGAACTAAAAACATCCATTTCAGCGATCACAATCAATGCTGAACGGCAGCAATTGGTTCGCAACATCCTCAATTAAACACTATCTCCCATCGAACACTCTCATTTATTCTTATTGTTGCAAATTACCGAAGGCAATTAATTTACCCTACATTGAATGGGCCGTGACATTTATCTGGAAAATTAATTGATGTGTAAGTTTTTAGTTTTGCCAACGCACCACCAGATACGCAATTACGAACGCATGCGAATACCTGGCGGCTGAACATATGGAACACTGCCATGGCAAATCTGTTTTTCATTGTGTAATTGGAACTCAGACAAAAAAATTCTGCGTGTGAAGGCATAACACTAACACGTAGATTTGGCTGTTATAAGAGTTTCAAGCAATGAAAAAAAATACTGGGAATTATATCTCGAATCACTCTGAGTGAAGAAAAACTCTCCGTCCTCTTCGGACTCCCACCCCTGGAGAGCAAACATAGAAACCAAACACACCTGAGTTTCAAACCACTACAAAAACAATTTTCCTTTCTCCTCCTTCTATCTTTCCGCCCGCGCCCTGGCAACAGTAAAAGGGTATCTAACCCCTTAGGCGCGCGTAAATTATAAAAAAAAAAAAAAAAAAAAAAAAAAACACTGCTCAAACCGACCACTCTGACCATTGTGCTTAAATTTTCCACACCAATAGCGATTGACAGAAGTTAATTTAAAAACCGTTCAACGCTACAATTCTTTTAATTTCATCATCGATAATCACGATGACATTTCAAATGAAATTTAAATTCGCCGAAGGCAGAAAGTCAAAATTGAAGGCAAACCGGAACCCCATACCGGCGACCAACCCTAATTAAGGATAAAATCCAATACATACGCGTACTAGTCCCCCAGCTGGACAAAACATATTGTTGCAATAAAATCGGGCGATAATTTGCATTGACACTATAGTAATGGACAATGCCACAACGGACCAACGGGATGACAACTCAACTGGACTCCAGTAATCTTTTTCACATGCCAATCGACAGCGAAATTGAACGTGACCATTTTGTAATGAAGTCAGAGATAGAGGAAGCTGATAGCATTTGGGTTCTGTGAAGTTTTTTTTTCGGTTTTTGTTTTCAGGATTGTTAAAGTGCACTCCAGGTGCCCCAGTGGAATGGTGAAAATGTCAGGAAAATTATTGCCTTTTAGTTGCATGTGTCTGCACATATTTTACAATATTTTCACCATCAAATGAACGATGCGGTACACACGCGGTCTGCACTCTGCATGCTGTTCCACGTGTTTTCGTCGTGTGTGGGTTTTTTTAGGGAGCGAATGACGGGTACCTTGGCTTCGGTTGAATAAATTTTACGAATATTTACAGCACAAACACACATTGAAAATTCACAAATTATTTATCATCTGCATTGCTGGTGTTAAAACGAGGTGTAACATAAATTGGTGGAATACAAGTTGTCGGAATGTTACAAATTGTAAGTGTGAGTGGTTGGCACGACGTTGTGGTAAAGTTCGTCGGCTACTTTACCATAAAAGTCTGGATTCGATTCCCAGAAAATACACTGAAAAACAGGAAAATAGGCTTTCTGACGTCATCATCCACTCGGTAGGCAATTATAAATCTTCGACAGTGACAATTTCTTGGTCTTCGCCATCTACGACAGACCAGGAACATATTAAGGTGGATGCAAACGCGGGCGTCTTGTGATCGGTTAAGCTTACCTAACACTCCGACACTGCCTCCTCTTGAAAACTGCCCTCGAAGTAAAATATGTGCGGAATCGTCAGCATCTGTGATTACCTTGTGTTACCTTGTGATTACAGTGCAAGACACTACCTCGTTAACTCCAAGTGCGATATGTTCAAACTATTAACTGATTGTATAGCTTTCAGGAGATTCATCGAGAACTTATTTTTGTCACGAATAGCTGACCGAGCGCTCGTACTGTAAGAGTTGAGTTGATGGACTGCTGATCTTTGCTTGTGTATGCATACTATTTGCTCTGATCGTCCACCGAGAGTTTGATCGGGAATGAAAAAAGTCTCTGCCTGATCATTACCGCGAGGAACTCTCGTCTTTATCACCAGACGTAATTTTTAGTTTCTTTGCAGAAAGGTGCAAAATCCCTGCTTCCTTGAGGACAATCAAACTTAGGTCTTTGAATCTGGAGCTGCCGATGTCGTTTGAGTTCACGTTAATTTATTAATTTTAGAAACGCACCAACGACGCAAAGTAAGTGAACATGCTGTATGTGATCGATAGTGAATCGAGGTCTTCAAAGTGATATATTCTTAACGACTTAATAATTAGTTCTCATATAAGAACTAAAACTTTGTATAAGAGTTTGTGTGAAGCCGCAGAATGAAAGAGATTTCTTATAAAAGATCGGAGATCTTTATAGTGGTAACTGCCTAGACATTGTATATTGATTCGTGCAAGGCAAAACCAAAGGAAGTACGCCACAGGTTCCTATTTCTGTTCTGCAGAAATCTTTGTGAGAAATACTCAATTGCTGCGCACTGTTCGACATTGGCACAGTGTCTCATGCTTCTGCTTGTGATGTTGGAGATGTCTCTTCTCCTCAAATTGATCAGCTAACTCGACTGTGGGGCATTTTAGTCTAGACGTCTCATAGTTTTCTTGCTGTGTCCACCTATAACTGGCCTTAGAGAGCCATTGAAAGTTTGTCGCTTGTTGGGCTTAGAGACGTCGTCAAGCTGCCTACTTTCTTGTTCCTGACCAGTTCATCAGCAACACGGTTTCTTAGCAATTTTGAGTGTTCTGTAACCCAATTGAGTGTGATAGTGTGCTGCTTCTTCGATATGTCATTTAGAGATTGGTTGGAAGTCTTTACCGTACGGTGTGGTACGTATTATGTTCGAAGATAGTGATCTGATCGGAGCTGGACTTTCAATATCTGTAATGTTATATTGCAACATCCGACGCGAATGTTGGATTCAAGCTAAGCCAAGTCACTGCCTGATGAGTGGCTCAGACTTCAACTTGGAAGACGATAAAGTAAGTGGGTAGACTGAGAAATTTAGGTTTGCAGAGAAGACCCCTGCGCTAACGCCTACGGCTGTCTTAGAGTCGTCTGTGGAGTTGACTTACTGAGGAAGACTTAACGTTGTTTACAATCGTTCTTTTTTTTTTTAGAATCAGGCGATTGAAACCGACGTTGAAGCCACTTTCATATAATTTAACGTTGATTGGTTGGGGGACGCCACGATGCAGTTTGAGTAGACTGGCACCTGTACTTGTAGCTTCTTCAATTGCTGAGCTCTTAGTTTGAAGGCAAAGATGATTTCAATCATACCGAATAAATCTATAGGTTATGCAGGCATTTTTTTCGAACAGGTTGATGTTAGTTCATCCAGTGCAGGCTACCAAACGCCTATACCATAAGTGACAATTGATCTAACGACTGAGCTCCAAGATGGGTTGAAAATACCTACTCTGAGCATATAGCCCTCTTGTACGAGCAGAGGGCAACTAGAAATTACATATTTTGGTCTGCAACATTTCATTTTCACTTTACCTTGCTGTCCGGCATTTTCCTGAGAAGCTCCAAGAGATGCCAATTAACTTCGGTGGGATGATGGACGCGTTCTCTAATTCCGTAGACAGCCCATTTAAGACTAGGTTCAGTATTTAATGAGGGGGTAGAACTCTTTGGGGTGTTCCATTCTGTGGCCTTTTCTTGTAGACGGACGACTAAATGTTACATTTATGACTTTACTGTTGAAAAGAAGTGGAAAAAGTTGCAGACAGAGTCGTTTATATCCATTTCTAAAAGAGATTTGGTGATACGCGAAGTGTCAACATTGTTCAAAGCTCCGTTTTTATACGAACTCCATCCTTGTATATACTCTGAGAGAGAGTTATTTTTAATGGGCCTTAAGGGGGAATGTAGTACCTACGGTCTCAAACGATTTACTATTCTTGGTACGCAATTAGATAGCCTTTTATGGATGGGACTGTACTTAGCAGAAAGGATTGCAGACTGATGGTTCTGAGTTCTGAGTACTGTACGGTCACCTGTTCTGTACAGGCCATCGGATGGAAGTAACTGTCTTCAGTGACATTACTTGTATATTTCGTTCTCAATTATTAAATTAGATTGAAAAGTTGGGCGATGTTTGAATATTTGTAAGTAGCCAGTGAACTTCTACGAATAGCCGAAACCTTTGGATCGCATGATGTCACCAATTTCAACATGAAAAAGTTAGCGATAAGTTCTTGGGGACCTGCGTGGAAAATGATCGAGAAATTGCTGAGTATCCTATAACTTGGATCGGTCCAGCAGCGCAGCAATCAGGTACGTAGTGAAGTGCTTTCCTTGCCTCTCAGTGATGGTCCCCAGTAACCAGGAGTAAACCATTACTCATGCAGTCTAAAATGGTAAGAGCATGCCCGGCCAGTAGCATTATACTGGGCTATGCCATCATAGGTTTCACAGCCCTGTACGGAAGAGATTAAGAAGATATGACGAACCAACTAATAGCCTCGGACAAAATCGAACTCGCCGCTAATGACGCTAGCAAACATGTAAAGTACTACGACCTTCGGATATGCAACGTGGAAGATTTTACACAAGGCTCTTGGTCTAAAACCTTAAAAAATACAGCTCGTGCAAGAATTGAAGACGGACGATGCCACTGCCACAGCGTCGAATTTTCAGTGAGTGGGCCTTAGAAAAGCTGGATTAACTTACGCTTTTCGATTTTGTCTTCAGCTACTCACTTCTGGTTGAATGGGTATATTAATAAACAAAACTGCCATATTTGGTCTGATGAGGAACCGTCAGCAATACAAGAGCTGCCAATACACCCGGAAAATCCACTGTTTGATGCGGTTTATGGTCTATCGGAATCATTGGCCAGTATTTTTTCAAATATGACCGTGAGAACAACGTTACCGTCCCCGTTCAATGATTTCGAACTTTTTTTTTGCCCAAAATGCACGTCCTGAACCTGGTCGACATGTGATTCCAGCAAGACAGTGTTACATGCCACACAGTTTGTGAATCTATGGACCAATTTAGAAATGAGTTCGGTGAGGAATTTATTATCTTGTTTTGGACCGGCGAATTGACCGGCTAGATCGTGCGATTTGACGTCTTTAGACTATTTTTTATGGAGTTACGTCAAATCACTTGTCTACGCTGATAAACCAGCGTCAATTGTAGTCTTGGAATACAACATTACACGGGCTATTAGCGAGATACTAGCCAATATGCTCGTAGAAGTCTTTCAAAATTGGACTCTCCGTATGGACCTCTGAAAGCGTATCAGCGTGCGCCGATACGACATCTCATCCACTTCTTAATATTGATTTCATCAGATACTTCAGTAGGCGACGCATCAATGTTTACTGCCATCGTGTTCATCCTTCTTAACCGATGAATACCATACCGTAGATCGATGTTATCCACTAAGTCCTCGGGGACATTAGACTGTATAACTTCGTCCTTTGCTAAGTACTCACCAATACAGCAGTTGCCCTTTATTTAAATAAATATTTTCTCCTAGATCATCAGGGCTTATCAAACTGCATGTCTTAGGTTAGTGGCCAGTCTTAACAGGCACGCCATTAGTTTAGGATGGCAAAATACCGTTATAATTAATGGCACTCTAGTTACCATAATAGAACAAAAAAGAGAGGCCAAACCATTTAACCCAGCTTGTTGGATTCTTAATAGTAGTCAAAGGATAAGCAGCAATTACACTGCCGCCGGTTAAATCTTTCCAAATTACACTAATGCTCTGGTCCGGATATCCGTAAAGATATATTGCCGCCAGACATTACCTCCATACCGAGATACGTTTAATAGCACCAACACTACATAGTTCCGACATTCCACATACGAGTAGCAGAAATTTTATCTTTCATCATTTCGATTGCCATTGAATCCTAAATAATGTTCGGTTTCACCATCATAACGGAATGATTTAAAGGTAGGAGGGGGTCGTGACTGCAGTGAACGTTTTCCGTGGTGATGTGAAATTTGTAGGAAGCGCCGCTAATTGGAAATTATGTGAAACGTTTTCGATTGATTGCCGAATTTTCAGCGATTTATGGATACGTACAATGAGATATTCGAAATTGCTATTACAATCCTTTTGACATGCACAAGGGAGGGATGGAGAGAGTTCACGCTGCTCGTTGTACAATTTAATTGATACTAAGCCGCAGTTAAAACTGGCCAGTGCTGCAACGATCAAGTGGAAATCCAAATTTGCATTCATCTACGTAAATTTGCTGCTGCTAGCGCTACCTACATACATACGAGTACGTATGTATGGACGAGTATATCGATAGAACAGAGAAATGATTTTATAGCTGGACTGTTCGTTCAAATTAACGGAGAGATATTAGTGAGCTAACGTGTGAAATTTTAGATGATATTCAGACAAGTATGTTATTTGGTGGCAGATTAATTATTGTATATGAGCAAAGACTTATAGTTTTGTATGAAGTACCGATTACGTTCCGGTCTGGCTATAGAGAGAAAGTTGGTTTTGTAATGTCAACTCGAGTTTCATTAAAACTCCATATTACAGCTACTAGTTAAGATTGCACGACTACTTACATCCAAAACGTCTGATTGAATATTGTAATCAATTTCAATCTATGACACTCGGGATCTGTCTGTAGTATTTTTTGAGGTTGAAGGTATCGGTTAAGTTCTTAAAGACCTTGATGAAGCAGCGTTCATTTTCTGCTATAATGTCAAAATCTGGTCAGTGAGGGACTTTACTGATACAAAACGACATTGATATGGAAATATATAACATGATGTTGACGTTGGGTATAACGCCTTCATATAAGATGACAGACAGGATTCTTTATGCAATGTTGAGATTACTGACTCAGCTGTAATTGGTGCATATTAGAGGACAAACTAGGTAAGTGATACTGAGGATTCCTTCTAATTATATCTGTCAAATATGAAAGGTTGTGCACCAATTAACTTCCTAGAGATATCGCGACGCATTCGTTTGGTCTGCCTGCATCATGGGGAGCTATGCCATTTGCAGTTGTGCTCATATGAGACTCAACTGTCAATGGAAGCCTTAACCGAAGACGCAGACATACCCAACGTAGATTCGGGCGCTGAAAAACTCTCCTCTGAACTTTGTTTGGTAAGTTCATAGGCGATTTGATTTCGCGTGACTGGGTTCAGTGATCTCTTGCATTCTTGAACTAGCTTGGAAATCGTAAGAGGGTTTAGCAAGGCTCTAAGCACAGCTTGGCTGTCGCTACAGATGCAAAGGCTTAGCCTCTTCTACCGGTTCTCCGCAATATATTGAGTAAAGATTGAGTAAATCTCCGCTTGAAAGATAGATGCGACCTTTCCTAACATGAAATGAAGTCTAACGTTGTCGTCCTCCTGAAAGACACCAGCGCCACATCCTATGTTGGTTTTGGAGCCGTCCGTGGAGACCCGACTGCATTCCTCTCCTGGTACGGATTCTGGCCGAAACCAGTCCCGGGCACAAGGAAAGTCGATTTCGTATTCTTTCCGCAACAGGAGTTCTGGTGTTATCGCATCGGACGGCATGTCCCTAAGACTAGAGTCGTAAGATAGCTGACGCGCAAGGTCATCAAAGTTCCAGTTCGTGTTGTACCAAAGACCACTTCTTTTTAAACTGAAGATGGCTTTTAGAGTGCAGCCCATGATATGAATTACAGAGGGAGGAAGATTTATCAATGTGTCTAGAGCGGAGCCAGGAGTGTTGGGGAAAGTCCCTATGCAGCTGAGACAAACCGTTCTTTGGAGTCTGGTAAAGACAGCAATCACGTATTTTCGCTAGAGCTTATTCCACCAGGCAAATGACGCATAAGATATAGCCGTGTAAATCCGAAGGACCCGTCTCGATGACAGGCCACATGTCTTGCTGATAGCTCCACTGCACTGCCATAAGGTCGACAGCACCTTAGATGTTTTCGACGTAACATGTTTAGACCCGAGAAGTTTGTTATTCAGGGTGACACCCAAATACTTAGCTTCTTTGGAGAATTGGACAATGATGATTTTAGGCACTAGATGAGTCGACCAGTTAGCTTGATTCTTCTCGTAAAGAGAACAACCTCAATTTTGAGACAATTGATTGGAAGCCCATTTTTATTGCCCCAATCGTCGATCACGTCTTGGGCTGCCTGGGCTTTAGGGAAAACAGTTGCTAGACACGATACAGCAGACAATACAGCTCCAACATCCGCGTAAGCTCTTGCATAGACGTCAGAACTATTGAGCGCTTTGAGCAAGTGAATTGACCGCATGCATCATAGCAATAGACAGAACGCCGTCTTGCAGGCATCCACTATTTACCCCTGTCATCACATATTGGCCGAAGTCAGCATCCGCATTCAGTGTCCTATACACCAGCTTGCTTATATCTACAAAACTGGTGATAGGTCTGACCCAATCACATATGCCCTCAAAAGTTGCGTTATCAAAAGCACCCTGCGGGTATTCTTCTTGTCGAGTGCACCTTTAGTTCTGCTTACCAGATTTTGCAGCGCACTCTTGCGGTATTTTACTCGTTGGTAAGCATGTTGCATCTCAGACAGAGGATGCATTCGCAAGGCAGTTTTGCGCACATGCATCTCGACCATTCTCTACATGCTCTTCACCATGAAGAAAGTCAGCACGCTATTGATCCCATTGATGGCATCGAGTTTAGTTATGCCACGAAAGGTTATAAGCCAGCGGCCTTCAATTCTACATACCAAACCCTGGAAGGTGGCCTTTGTACCAACAATCAAAAAGGAGACTATAGTACATACTCGTTTATAGCTCCAGACTTATCAGTTTGAATTACTTCTCGTTCAAGAGCATGGAGAGAACGGTCGAGTTTTGTGTGCCTAAAACTACTTTGCAAATGCATTCTTTGTCCAAGATGCAACATTTTCACAAACATGGAAGATGTGATGAGCAGAATTGAAGAAGCAGTCGACTAGAAAATATACGCGCTAGGAACTTTCATTGGCAATACAATTTTTGAGGGCATGCGTAACTTAGCAGACCACATATCGTAGCCGAGTCACTTATTTTGTGGATGAAAGCTATACTGGTGAATAAAACCCTACACGCATGCATTTGTTGATGACGAAGCTGTACTGTCTATTGGATCATGTCAGGGATTGTCTGGTCCAATATGCAAGCAGCCACAGACTTATCAACGATTGTTGTAATATAGAAATGAACTTGCAGTAAATATTTTCAAAACCAACGTACCAATGTCTAAAAACCGACCTGCCTCGGGTGCATTGAGGCTTTTCAACATACCTCTAGACACACTACGAGTTGATAGCACTACTCGTTAAGAAAACTTATGGCCGTCTTCTAAGTGAAAAAATACACAATTTTCGCAGTAAGAGCTATAATGTGAAGAAACTACGAGAAGCCAAAGTATATGAGTCTAAAGAAACAGCCACTCTGAATCCATTGACCACTTTTAAGCAAGTTCAAATATGCAAGACAGCCTTGAACGCATTAAGAAACCTGAATTTACTAAAGTTGTTTAGGTCCAATGTCAAAATGAGTTCTTGGGATATTCAATCACCGATGAACTCATCAGCAAAGACTCGAGAGCAGCCTTTTCAGGGCCCGAACGTGTGGCCTCGGTAGGAACTCTCACTGGTATTTGGGTTTCTTGTGGATATACTATAACTAAAGATAGTGTAAATTGTATGATGCCAGCATGCAAAACGAATGATTTAGAATGCCTCTAAAAGGTCCCTTTTTAGAAAACGCTGGTTATTGGTAGTGCTGGTACCGAATACCTTTATTACTGGAGCATTTGTTCATCTTTCTGCTAAAGATTGTGAAACTGTTGTGAAAGAAAAATATTGTACCGTGGAATAGGGCTTTATCTGAGTTCTCAGTTGCAATAGAAAAATATGCTTCGACATCCCTTGAACCGTAAGTCTAGAATCCATGTGGTGATCCTGAGATTTGAGACCTTTCTTTGTAGAGCCTCAGGTGAACCCTTGATTATAGGTGTCTCCTGTAGTACGAGTACGTATAATACCAAGTAAATCATAGTACCATTACGACTCGTACAGAAGACAAATGAGTGACAAGTAGTAGAAAGGAAGCCCCAAAAATAAAAACTCAATAATGAGATGCTGTTAATATTCCTATATCCACAGGCAACGAAAAAAAGATCGTCAAACCACAGAATTAGAATTTCCAGACCATATATGAGGAGTACTCGTAAAACGACCAACGCTATAGGTTTCTGACTTCCTGACTTAGTCGTTAGTGAAATTTATGAGCAAACATTTACTTCCAATGCGATGAAGACGAAGGAGAAGTTTTCTGCAATTTCGACTTTGCTGTGATAGCCAGCTTCGTCTTCATTTGATGGTGACTTGCACTACTTAGCGTCCAACAGCCAACATTTCCTCCCCCCCCCAAAAAAAAAAAAACAACAACCAACAGTAGTGGTAGGTTAATGGGTTTCCAGACTTTATTTATTCCCACCTAATTCCGAAGGACTCTTCCCCGTTGGCTGGCGGCAGGGCTAAACTGTTTTCGGTAACTAAGTTGGTATAGTCTAAGGAACTCGTATAACATTATGTACAAGTAAGGATGTCAGACAGGCGGCATCGCGAAGACGATTATGATAAAGAAAACCAGAACACAACGCTCCGTAAAGTACTTAACATTGAATGTGTATCTGTTTGTGTGTGTTAGGGGAAAATAATTTGGCAATCTGGTAGCTGGCCCCAATTTTTATTACCACACACACGAACGGCAGCAAATGTCGTTTGAATTTTTGGACAATATCCTGATATCCTGAGATCCTGGCTTCTGGTTGTTCTTACCTCTAACTCTTGTCAAGTATCCCTCTATTCCATTTTCTTTGCTTCTTGTCACCGGGTTTTTGGTTTGGTATTTCGGATTTAGTTCTCTGGGTTGTGTTGAGTTTGGTAAATTACGTTCTCAATTTGTCAACGTAATGGGCGTTTTAATGCAGAAATGTTTCGGAACTGTTTAATGGCTTTTGTCGGAATGAATTAAGTTGCAATTTTAAGGACGATTGGGTCAACGTGCTACTAGTTGTTTAAGCTTTATATATTGAGGTTTATGGGGTTTATTTAAAGTTGGATTTAAAGATTAATATTGACGGCAATTTTACCGGTCCAGCGGGTGGGATTTTCTGTGAAAATCCTGATAGATTTCGTCAACTCTTTTAGTAGATAGAAATCTACTCCAACTCGGGCAAAGTAATGACACTAATAAAGGATTTGTCAACATCTACAATGCGAATAATCTTATGATAGGATAATCATTTCATAAAACAAATATGCCACAGTATCTTCAACTTATCTTAACTACATTCTAAGGAGACGCTTCATTCTGTGGTAAGCCTCAATAAATGCCTTTTCAGTTTGCACTATCGAACGCAGGCTGCCTGCAGTGCCACACGCCAAGTTGGTTGAAGTCATCTTCCACTTGCGTGAGATACCTTGGTTGGATTTGTGTTATACTCGAAATTTTTTGCGCCGGAGCTGTGACGTTTATTTGCTCAATATGAACCAGCCATCTTAGTTACATCCGTAAGTGTCTGACTAGACCGAGGTCGCTGTACAGTCGGTACAGTTAGTGTTTGGACAACCTTCTCCATTTTCGCGGGTCTGAAGATTTCGCGAAGTATCTTTATCTTAAAACGGGCAAGTGCTCTTTCATCCGCTTTCCACAAGATCGAAACCCGGTTGATAAACAGCGATCTCTTTCGATGGCAACTTTTAAACGTCAAACTTTGGTGGTCCTATTTGACTCCGCTGTGCCTGATATATACGTATTTGTAACCTGACTGCAAAAAGGTAATAATCTGTGCATATGAAATTTGAAGAAGTGTTTGTGTCTGTTGACAGAGGCGTGAGCATGAAAGTCCTGCCCATGAACGTTCACATTTTCATGGGGATGAAAGATTTTCTGACAAGTGGAACACTTGAATTGGACCATTTTTAATTTTTAAATACAAGCATTTGGTCATGGTGCACCTTTTTTTCTCTTCTTTACGCGATATGGAAAAAAATGTCATGCTTCACCCGACAATATAGTTTAGAAGTAGATTTTCGGTAAAGAGTAAAAAGAGTTCCCTCTCTTTCGGACAATCTTCCTGCCCACGCCAGTGTAAACAGGCACTTTGGTGTCGATCGCAATGTGATCAATCTCGTTGACTGCTGATTAAGCAAGGAATGGCTTAGTCTGTTAATGGATTTTGAGATTTAGTAACCGCGTTCTGCCTATTAAGATCTTACTCTATGTTAAAAATTCTAAAAACCTGAGTCCAATGTCTGATGTATCTGATGACCCGTGAAAATAGGGCTTTCTTACCCAGCCTTGCTTAGTCTGTTAATGGATTTTGAGATTTAGTAACCGCGTTCTGCCTATTAAGATCTTACTCTATGTTAAAAATTCTAAAAACCTGAGTCCAATGTCTGATGTATCTGATGACCCGTGAAAATAGGGCTTTCTTACCCAGCCTTGCATTAAGATTTCCTAGCACAATATTGGTGCCTTAACAGAGCATATCTTCGGTATGCGATGTCATCGAAGTTGTTCTTGATTTTCTCATCCGTATCCTCTGTAGGGGCATGAATGCAAGTCAGATGTATATTACCGAATTTCGGCTTGAAGTGGATCGTTATGAGGCATTGGTACATATGCCGAAAGAACAAAATTGTTTGCTTAAGTCAATCTCGAATAACAAATCCTAATCCATATAAGCATCATTATCAATCTTTGTAGCAGTCGGAATAGTAGCGTTTTATTCGGTTCTTATCCAGCTCATCGTATTGCACTTCTTCGATTGCGGTAACACATACATTACTTATAGCAGCCTGTGGCTTCCGCGAGCTGTTCGGCAGCACTTGATGTAAATGTTAAATGCCCTTAAAACGTTTCTTTATTAAACCCGCCCGTATACGAGGCTAATTATTATATCTGAACTGCTCACTGCTCCTTAATAGCTGAGACAAAAGGTCAGGCTAAGCGGTAGGTGCAAGCAGTCCGCCATGGTTAGTAAAGTCGTGGTTGTCCGTGGTTCCGATTTCTTGCTCCTCTACTTCAGTGTCCCTTGCAGTTCGATCGTAATAATACTTCTGTTTATCCTTCTTGTTTTGAATTTTTTCTTGAATATCGACCTCGTTCAAGTTGTTTCGACACAACAGCTGGCCCGCTACAGGCAATCTGGTCTTAATTTAGAGCCCAAAGAACAATTGAGCCGGCGACAGTTTCATGCTAGAGACTTGTGTTGTATTGTACTCGAGAATACGATATTGAAAACGATCGGTTTCCTGTACCTCGGAGCATCGCCTTAGAAAATTTTTTGATATGGCAACGCCTTTTTCCGCTAATCCGTTGCTTTGCTGATACCTCGGACTAGAAAAAGTACACAAAATGTTTGTCTGATTGGCAAATTCTTTGAATGCCGTTGACCTGAACGGGCTATTATCACATTTGATTTCCGATGGATATCCTACGCGATCAGATATTTTCAACATTACTTCAATTATATGGTTAGAAGTTTTCCGAATCAGTTTCTCTGACATAACAAAGCCCGAATATGCGTTATATAATCGTGCCCTGCAATTTCAAATAAATCAATCGCGACTCTTTGCAATGGGTACTCAGGATTAGAGTCTTGAACCAACGGTTCTTTTTGAATATTTCGTTTAAATTTTTCACAAATAATGCACCGCAAAACGATTGTTTTAATTTTGTCGGACATACCAGGCCAAAAATAAAGAGAACGTGCACGTGCAAGCGTTTTTTCAACACCCAAATGTGGTTCGTGTAACAACTTGCCAATTTTTGCCTGCAGTTCAGAAGGAATTACAAGTCTATGGTCTTTAAAAAGAAGTCCATTTTCGAAATGCAAATTATAGCGGTATTTGTGAAATTTTTGGCTCAAATCATCAAGGTGATGATATCGGGGCCACTGCGTCTGGACATATTTACATATGCGCATGTACTTTTCATCATCTTTAATTATATTTAATTCCGAGTGATTGTATGTTTTACTCCAAGAAGATCTGGGTTTTCCAATTGATCGGGCAACCTTGAAAGGCAGTCCACTACAAGCATTTCCTTTCCCGGTGTATAAAAGATATTCATCTTCGGATACTTGAGAAGAAGCATAAACATCCTCTGTAATCGAGGAGTGACATCATCAATGTCACGCTTGACAAGTACCTCGAGTGGCTTATGGTCACTTTGAGCCGTAAACTCTCGTCCGTATAGGAAGAAGTGGAAGCGTTCACAGGCAAAGACAATTGCCAACAATTCCTTCTCAATTTGAGCCCATTTTTTTTCACTAGCGCTTAAAGTGCGTGAAGCGTAAGCAATTGGATGTCCATTCTGTACCAGAACGCATCCCAAACCATCCTTTGATGCATCTATTTGAATTATAACTGGTTTTCTCGGATCATAAACTGCCAGTACAGGCTCTGATTTTACCATGGAAATCAATTTTTTTAATTCGTTCTCATGTCTATCCGTCCAACTCCACTCTACCTCCTTTCGGATTAAATCACGCAAGGCTGCGGATTGGCATGACAAATTAGGGATAAACTTCGCAAGATACTTAAATAACCCCAGTAATCTCATAACCCCGGATTTGTTTGTTGGCTTCGGCATATCTAGAATGGCTCTGGTATATCGAAAATCCGGTCTAATTTGGCCCTCTGAAATTAAATGCCCCATGAACTGAATTTGTTTTTGCCTGAATTGAATTTTACTCGCATTAAATTTAATGTTATGCTTCTGAGCTCGCTCCATTACGATTGCCAAAGTTTGGTCATGTTCAAGGTCATTTGCGGCCGCAATAGCCATGTCATCGAAATATATGAAAAGGTTTGGAATATCCCCGAAAGTTTGCACCATTTTTTTCTGGAACATTTCTGGTGCGCTATTTATACCGAATGGCACGCGATTGAACTTGAATCTACCAATCGGTGTCATAAACGTAGTTAAATCTGCGCTCTTGGCATCAGGTTCCGTATGCCAAAATCCGTTACTAAGATCAAGCACAGAAAATACACACTTATTTGCCAGTCGCCCCATCACGTCTTCGATCGTTGGGATGAGGAAGTGCTCGCGCTTTATGCATGCATTAAGGGGCTTCGGATCAAGACAAACCCGAAGTTTTCCATTAGGTTTTTCTACGAGCTGAACATTGTTTACCCAATCGGTGGGATAATCGACTGGAGACTGGACCATCGATTCGAGTTCCAATTTTAGACGATCACACAGATCCAAAGGAATGCGCTTTTTATAGTGCAACGAGGGTATGGCATCCTCTTTTAACCTAATGGAGCAAGTACCTGGAAATTTACCCACACCACTACAATTTTTCTTAAATTTTTCTAAGAACTCCCCCTTCTCCCGTGGCAAACATGGAAATGACTTCACCGTATTCAAGCGTTTTATTAAATCGAACTTAATACAGGTCGACAATCCCAGCAGCGGTTCAAGCGCATCATCAACAACAAGAAATTCAGCCGTTTTCATAGTTCTCTTTTCCATATCAAAACATTTTAAATTAACCAGACCATTAATGTTAATTTTATTAGCACTATAATCGAGCACAACAAATCCATGTGTTTTCTTTTCAAAAGTAACATTCAACTTCTTAATTAAATTAATTGGTATGCAATTCACATCGGATCCTGTGTCAATTTTGAATGTGGTTAACCAGTTGTTAATTCGATATGTTTTCGTCCATCTTATTCTGTTTAATGTATAAGTATTTGCATTTAATCTAAAAACATTACCATTAACATAACAATTTCTACTTAATATACTAGTTCCATCAACCTGCTCTAAACTACAACAATTACCTTCCTCATTCCAATTGAGACTGTTTGCCTGCTTCTTGTTGTGGTTGTTGTTGTCCCTGCTTGGCTGTTGGTTCCCTGATGATTGATGTTGTCCATTTGGTTTTGTTTTTTCCTTTTGTTTGCAAAATTTAGCGAAGTGTCCCTTTCTTCCACAGTTTAAACAATTGACGTCGTTTGCCTTGCAAGAGCGCATATGAGTTGGTGTGAAAGGTGCACCGCAATTGAAGCAAGTCAGCTGTTGTTTCCGATACAGTATTCACACTTGATTCATTGTTGTTGTAACGTCGATCTAGCAAAATTTTATTTGCATTTGCCGCTTCATAGATTTTGCAAGTTTCAATGACCTTTTTCAATGGATCATCCTTTCCGTCCAATAGTTTTAGTTGTAATTTCTTATCGTAAACACCGATAATTATGCGATCACGTAACATTCGATGTTCATAAGTAGCGCCACACTTACAATTGTATTCACAAAATCGCAGCTGAGTTCTTAATTCGGTTTCAAAGTCAGCAAAAGTCTGGTTCTCTTTTTGCACAATTGTATTGAATTTATACGATTCCATAGCAATATTTTTCCTGGGGAGGCAGTACTCATCGAATGCCTTTAAGACGATTTCCAATGTAATTCCCGTTTGCTCCATATTAACGTCACTCTGCTCTTCTCCGTTTCCTTCACAATCGGGTTGACCTGCATTCACATCAGCACGTGCATCTTCAGGTGCGTTTGCTAACCCAAACATGCTATCAGGTGTTCCATCGTTTGGGTACAGAGTGTTGTAGATATTTCCTGCGTCTGGGCCGATTAACCACAAAAATGTTGCGATTTTTTGTTGCTCCGGTTCGCTCATTTTATTATTTGCCATCATGTAGACCATGAATGTGCGTTTCCATGTTGTCCATTCTTTGGCCAAATTGGAGCAGTCCAATGGTTTTGGCAAACGATCGGTCGATGTCATTTTTAGGGTTATAACATTAATCTATGCACGTGTTCTGTTTGTACGTTTCCAAATTTTAAATTTATCGTGTTCACTTCTGACACCATGTAATGAGCGTCATTAATATGAGATGATATAATACCATATGATTAAAACACGTTCAATTAAATTCCGGTAGTTTACTTTCTTTTATTTAATAATCCGTTGGCGATAATGGTTGAAGCTCAACTGCTTGACGTTTATTCCTAACATACCTACTACATGCAAGTTGATGGATTCACAATAAATAATTATAATAATAATAATTTGAATTCACAATGAGCATATCTATTACAGTTGTCGTATGCGGGCGTATTTTCAGTAAAGAGGTAGCGAAAATCGGTCTGTACTTCTAAGGCTTACTTAATGATCTGTCTTAGTGTAAATATTTGGTCAATTGTGGACTTATCCGACATAAAACCGTACTTATAGGGATCAACCAGATCGTGGACAAATGATTTCAGGCGTGAACACATTACGATGGCGAAGATCTTGTATTCGATGTTAGAAAGACTTATGACTGTATAATTGGTACAGCTTAGAGGGTATCCTTTCTAGTGGATAGTGCAAAAGATTCTGAGATTCCGTATATATACATATGTAGTCACGTTTTTTACGAGGAAATTTGGGTCGCGCAGTTTAACAGTGTGCTCATCTTTCTGCTTAAGCGTCGCTGTCTTCGGACTTCTGGTAAAACCTTTGAGTCTAAGTAGAATCCTCTCTATAAATCCTATGACGCCTAGCAGTTTGGAAAAATCTTGGATAACCTCAAGTAATGAACCACTCAACCTATTACTGGACACCCACTTTCCATGTAGCTCCCAATTCGCGGCCAGTAGCAGCCAAAACAAGCCTACTCTAACCGGGACCAAAATTCATGGTCTGATTCCAAGAGACAAACTGCTCTGGGCGCTTTATAACTCCAGTGTAGTTAATTTAGTTTTCATTTCCAAAGCCGGGAAATGTTCTTAAGTCTATCATCGTTCCTTATGAAAACGCTAGAATGACGGATTGATATATATGTACGATCTAGAATTAGTCCACAACTTTTGTCTATGGCTTAATATGCCTACTGTAAAGGAAAGTCGGTAGAAATGACTCTACATTCACTGGCTCCACAATGGTATACACAATGGTTACGATCCTGGGCATAGAAGGTCAACAATGTCAACACATCCACAATCACGACTGTGCTGTCAACTCTGAATGTAGATGAAACACTCGGGGAATTGGCCAGTCTTATGCTAAATAGCAGGATATTCAACTCCAAACTGGATGGGGCTTCAGCTAAAAGACGTGTCAGCAGAGGTACGCCGCAAGGCGGTGTCCTCTCTCCACTTCTCTGGAACTTAGTAGTTACTGAACTACTGATATACCTGGAAGCGGGTGGTAGCAGAGTGATTGCCTATGCGCATGACGTGGCTATATCCATTTCAGGCAAGCATCTTAATACCACTAAAGATCTTCAGTTCAGTTTTCAGTTTTTATGCATTTTATTTCTATAACTTAAATTACTCTTATATGCTAAACAAAAAACGCTTAAAAATTAGCTTAATTAACTTAAAAAATAATCTTATTGTAACTTACTGGCCCCGTCTTTCGACGTAACTTACAGTCTAATTTTATTTTTATTTTAACATTTATTAATAATTAAAACTAAGAAAATAAATTTTAAGCAAAAACTTAGTATATGGACATTTTTTTTTAAATTTTTTATAAAACTTAAAACTAAAAGCCTACAATCTACCTAAAAATAAATCCTAATCTACTTAACCTACTTACATCTAATGCATACATACATACATATATATACACACATAATATATATATACATAATATATAAATATATGTATGTATATATATTTTAGTTTTTTTTTTCATTTTTTATTTTTATTTATTTTTTTTTTGTTTTTATACTTTTTTTTTTCTTAAAATCTAACTTAAACCTACCTAGAACTACGTAAGCCGGCCATGGCTAAAAAAAAAAATTTGGCTGGCCCACCTTGCTTCACATGAAGCTAATTATCACTGAAGGAGTTCGACGACGAAGCATCCTCCCCTTCAACAAGCCACCAAAAGTGTTGGTGCTGCCGAGCAACATCCCTCATGTCGCGACTCCCTACCGCCCTACTGAACCGGAGACGCTCCGCACTGCCCTGTGCGACGTCTCTGTCGTAGTTGAGTCGCCTGTCCGCAGCTCTTCGAGCGACGTGGAAGATTAGCGGCACCGCCAATCTGTCCTGGATCAGACCTTTGCTATCTAAATAGAGGAACGCTTCTGGAGGAATAAAGCCGTCAAAGCGAACTCTCTCGTGGTACATATAATTGGGGTAGTAAGCCCCGGAGATCAGGTTGTTCGATGAGGCCATTGCTCTTGCAACGTGCCTTCGAGTCAACTTAATGACGAAATTGTCCACTCTTATTAGGTTCGCCCTATTGTATAAGACCTCATTAGGATAGAATTTTATGTACTGAGACTCTGGTGTTCTGTATAGGCGAAGACAAGTCCTAAGACAAGCCCTCTCAAACACCCGAATCTTTTCCAATAAACTTGCTCTCACGTTGAACCACACGGGACATCCAAATACAAGCATGGGCCTGATAAGGGCCATGTAGCAGATTACCTTCACCCCCGCATCGAGTTGGCTGTTATAAAACAGTCTCTTTGTAACGGCAAAAGCACCTTTAGCTCTGGCCAGAGCAACATCTATATGTTTGTTAAAATACAGAAATTGATCTAGCCAGATCCCAAGGTATCTGACTACATTTCGACAAGCAAGTGGCTGCCCTTGCTGTCCCACGATCGAGAACTTTCGCCAATTCTTTCTGGTATCCCTAGAGGCCCCAGACAAAGGCGTCCTAAACAGAATAGTTTCCGACTTCTGAAAGTTGATTTTTAACTTCCAGTCATCGCAATATCGCTTAATTTTGTCGAAGTCACGCTGCAAAAGCATATTAATGACCTCAATCTTTGGACCTGATCTGTACGCGATTATGTCGTCTGCGTACGCTATGGCATGGTGAAGTGAACCTATCAGATCACTCGTGTAAATGTTGAATAGGATCGGCGAATTTACCGCACCTTGTTGCAGACCGTTTTTAATGTTAAATGTTCCAGCAGAAGTCACATCGCCATTCTTCACGATGAACTGTCTACTGGAGAGCATATCGAAAAGAATATACAGCAGTGGTTTACTAATGCCCAACCTGTCCAGCTTGAAAAAGAGTCCTTCTAACCATACGGTATCGAAGGCCTTCTCCAAGTCAATCAGGCAGGCACCAGTGCACTGGTTCTTGCTTTTGTTCCATTGGATATCAGAAACCAGTTTCGACGCAGCATGAATGATATCATGCCCCGCCTTGAAACCGAATTGATTATCCGGAACTATATGTTTGTCCTCGACCCACTTAGTCAGGACTCTATTGATAACCTTTTCGAACACCTTACTGATGTTTGGAAGAAGACTGATCGAGCGGAGATTCGCCGGATTGGAAGTGTCTTTATCCCTTTTGGGGATGGGATGTACCACCGCAGTTTTCCAATGCGCTGGAACTAAAGATCTTCTTCAACTAACAGATTAACCCGTTGGGCAGATTACTTTGGATTGGGAGTAAACTCCCATAAAACTGATTTTGTCCGCTTTTCCAGGAAATACAAAATTCCAATTATAGACCCTCCCTCAATAAAGTGTACTAGTTTAGTCTATTCCAATATAGCAAAATATCTGGGTCTCATTTTTGACAGGAAACTAAACTGGAAACCTAACATTTAAGAAATAGTCGATAAAGCTACAGTAGCTTTATTATCGTGCAAAAAAGCCATTGGGCATAAATGGGGCTTTCAACTTCGCATAACCCACTGGCTATGCATCTCGGTCATAAGACCGATACTCACCTACGTTGTTGTTTTCTGGTGGACGGCCTTAGACAATGCAGTCAACTATAGTAAACTAAGCAGAGTCCAAGGAACAGCATGTCTATGTATAAGCGGATCCTTACGGTCTACTCCCTCCGTGGCATTAGACTTTCTGTTTAATTTGATAGCCCTCGATATTTTCCGCAGGCAAGTAGCTGCGACTGCAAATTTTAGATATTAAAGAAGCTCTGTCCTGGCTGAAGAAAAACGCGATATCTGCAAAGGATATCCGCATCTTTTCAGATAGTCAGGCCGCTATCAAGTCCCTGGACTCAGTCTCATTAAATTCTAAAACCGTCCTTGAATGCCGATCATCTCTAACGGAGATGGCAGAGCAGTTCAACCTTCACCTTTGCTGGGTGCCGGGCTACAAGGACATTCCAGGGAATTGTAGGGTCGACTTGTAATCACTCTACCTATTCTACCAGAAAAGTGTAGCATACGTAAACCAATCGCTACGGGAAAATCAATATTATAGCTGGATGATAATAAAAGAGCAGGTGGACAGTTGAACAAACATTTCTTGCAACCAAACAGATCTGGCCAAAGCTGGATCTGAATTGTTCTAAGAGTTTGATCATTCTAAAGAGGAAAAATCTCAGCACCATCATAGGCGTCATCACTGGACACTTCCAAATAGGCAAGCATACAAGAAGGCTTGGCGCTTTTACAAACGATTTCTGTAGAAGCTGTATGGACGAGGAGGAAGAGGAGACAATCCTCCACCACTCCACCCCAAAGAAGAAAACTTCACTTAGGAGCTTTCTTCTACAATGACTTAAACGATTAACGATCCGAGGAAAACATAGAGCATTATAAATGAACTTCTTGGAAGAAAGAAACATTCAATAGATGCAATCATTCAAAATAATTTCCTGGGTACTGACCAAGGTGTAAACAACATTGTTGATAAATTTTCGGGGCAATTTTCAAACCAGGTATCAAAGATTTTACATGTTTGCAATACCAAAATATCAAACCACGAAAACTGGCAACTTCAACGAAACATTTACATAGAAGAAGCAACAGAATCGGAAGTATATCTAATGTTGTGTCGATTGAACGATAAGAAAGGTCCTGGAGCAGACAATATTAGACTAGTTGATGAAAACGTCGATCATTCGACCAGTATATAAAGGAGGAACAAAAAACAAGATTGAAAACTACCGGCCAATCGCGATTTTGTCAGCAGTCGAAAAATGCATGGAAGAAGTAGTAGTCAGTTGATTGAATCGTTTTTTGACTAAAAACAAAGTACTACACCCAAACCAGCATGCTTTTCAAAAAAGTAAAAGTACCGGATCTTTGTTGGGGGAATTTACCAATACGGTTAATGTTGGCTTAAACAAAAGCCATCACGTACTTGTGCTACTTATTGATTTCAGCAAAGCGTTCGATACTTTAGCGCACGAAAAACTTTTGGACAGTGTCAACAGAAATGTTTTAAGAGGAGTACTTGCAAACTGGCTAAGGAGCTATTTGACTGATAGAACAATTAAAGTCAAAGTGTCTAATGCAGTGAGCGAAAAAAAACTTAGTGAATACGGTGTACCGCAAGGTTCAAAACTGGGCCCTATCCTTTTTATATTATTTACCAACGAACTTTTGCGACTATTTAAAAAATGCACTGCCTATGCATATGCCGATGACATTGCAATCGTGGTCAAACACAAGAATTTCAATTCTTCCGTGGAGATATTGCAAGATGAATTTAACGCTGTCTCGAAGTGGTGTCATGATAACTTCCTTACTATAAATGCATCTAAAACAAAAGTAATGCACATACGTGCCTCATCCAAACGAGCGGACTCTGTCCAAATATACCACCGAAATTACTGCTCTCTACTACCAACCAATGACGTACCAATTGAAGTAGTCCGAAGCATAAAGTATCTTGGAGTAACCATCGACCAGCACTTCTTATGACATGAGCATGTAAATGTCCTGCGTCTTCAACTAAAGAGCACTAAAGCAGGTATACTACTCGCTAGCTGAATCGCACATAAGATATGGGATTCTGGCCTGGGGAAATGCAGCGAAATCTCATCTAGATAAAATATCTAATTTACAGCATCATCTAGTTCAAATTTTCAGACCTAGTAATTCGTCTTTTAAAGTTTTAGATGTGAATGCAATCTTCCAGATGACGACATTGCTACACTATATGGATGACCAGCGTTTTCTGCAACCCATACGTCACACGCTAAATACAAGACGTCGAGTTCAAGAGATGCTAGATGTTCCGGAAACCTTCAACACATACGGAAATCGGGAACTAAGATGTGTCATCCCAAAGTTACTCAACACATTTCCTCAATTTATAAAAATCATTCCAAACTTTCAGAAAAGAAAAAAAGAGCTAAAAAAGTATTTACTCCAATAAATTGTTTTTTGTAAAGTAAAAGTAATAAACTATTTAACTTATTGAAATTGCTAAATTGTATAAAACTGAAAACAAAATTAATTGTATACAATGAATTCATTTAAAATCACTTCAAAACAAATTTTTTAAACAACCACCTGCAGATAAGCATTTTGCTTCGCAGGTAAAATTATATACCATATTTTTTTGTAGTACGAACATGGAAATAAATAAAAAAATAAAATCTAAAGAATATAGACGTCTCCTATGCTTCATCATAATCTCAAATTAGTTCCATGAGTAAGAGGATTAGAAATAAACTTGGCATCACAATGGGCCAATGGGCTTAAGTGGGTTGGTCTTTCCAACAGCCACATTTACCTACCTACCTATTGTACAAAATCATTTATTTGAATACATTATATCAATAGATCGTCTCCACCCATCTCTCCTCGTTATTTATTCATATGATAAAAATAATTCCTTGAGGCTTTCAGAAACTTCCTTCCACTTCGATTTCCGTAAAACCAATTACACTAAGCTCAAAAATCTTCTCAAAAATGTTGACTTTAGTTTTCGTCAAAACAGTAACGTAACCGCAGATTCTGCTGTAGCTATCTTCCATGATAAAATTTTCCACTATATAAGGCAAACTATTCCTTTTATTCGACGCAGAAATCTTTCGTCATCTCCTCCCTGGTATAACAAAGAACTTCGAAATAAGAGAAACGGGTTATGGCAACAATACGTTAAATCTGGTTCTGACTTCGACCAACAAAACTACCTCCTAGCTTACAATTACTTCTCCCTACTTGCTGAATATTATTACCAAAGATATTTCAGCCAAATGCAATCTTCCATCATCTCAGACCCTAAGAAATTCTACCAATTTATTAACAGAAAAAAAAAATCCGATTGCTACGAGTATCCATCAACTCTCAAATTTTCTAATATGTTTTCGGATGACTCAACAGCCATCGCTAATCTATTTGCGAACTTCTTTAGTCAATCGTTTTCGACCCAATCTGATGACCCCGATCCTGAATACTTTTCTTACCTCAACAACTGTTGTCAAATACGAGTATCTCCCTCGTCAGCTGAAATTACTTCAGCGCAGTTATTAGACAAAATACATAAACTGAAAGACGATTTTCCTTCAGGTCCTGATGGATTCCCAGCAGTTGTCTTGCAAAGATAATGATCAAAGCACGATATCACCAATTATCGCCCCATTTCTAAACTATCCTGCATCCCCAAGGTTTCTGAAAGTATTGTTTATGATTCACTATATTTTCAATGTAATCTATATTTGCAATCAACCAACATGGTTTTCTCAAAGGCAGATCAACAAACACTAACCTCATTGACTTTGTTTCTAGTTCACTGTGCGCCCTAGAGCAAGGGAAAGAAATTGATGCAATCGTCACGGACTTTAGTAAGGCCTTTGATAAAATCTCGCACAAGTTAATTCTATTCAAACTGTTTATTTTCGTTGCCATTTTTCTGACCCAATTCTCGCCACTTCGGGTATTCCACAAGGCAGTCATCTCGGTCCATTAATCTTTATTTTGACTATTAACGATGTTGTTAACGGCTTAAAGCACTCCCACATATCTATGCCGATGATATGAAAATCTAGAGACAGATCTCAAGCCTCTCTGACTCACAACCATTACAAGATGATCTTAATAGATTCTCGATATGGTTCCATAAAAACTTTCTCGAGCTCAACATAGAAAAATGCTAAGCCATTTCTTACTTCCGGAGGCGTTTGACACTTCTAACCCGCACCAACTATAGGGTTATCCAATAAGGACTTGAAAACTTTTTTTTTAAATAAAACGCAAACCATTTGAGATATTTCAAAAACTTTATTATCGGCTTGAAGTACAATCAAAACATTTATGAATGGAACTGGACTTCGTTCATATGCCCACCGCAAGCACGTTTGCAGTGGTCGATTCGTTGGACCCAATTTTCAACGACTCGGCCATACATTTCAGCCGAAACGGCCGCTATTTCGCGTTCAATGTTGGCTCTGAGCTCTTCCAACGTCGTTGGCATAAACCAATGACTTAACGTAGCCCCACAGAAAATAGTCAAGCGGCGTTAAATCGCACAAAGGAGGCTGTCAATCGACTGGCCCATGTCTTGAGATAACACGCTCACCATACTTACTCTTCAATAAATCGATTGTAGCGTGTGCTGTGTGGCTTGTGGCACCATCCTGTTGAAACCACATGTCGTCCAAGTCCATATCTTCCAATTCGGGCCAAAAATAATCGGTGATCATGGAGCGATAGAGCTGAGCATTCACAGTAACGTGACGATCGTTATCGTCGACGAAAAAATATGGCCCAATATGAGGCATGCAAACCGCACCAAACTTATTGCTTATTGACGAACCCATTGAGCCAAAAATGAGCTTCATCACTGAAGATGATTTTGCGATGAAATTCATCATCTCGGCGCATCTTCTCCAGAACCCAATCGGAGAATGTACGTCGCTTCAAATCGTCCATCCGCTTCAATTCTTGAGCCAGCTTAATCTTGTATGGGTGCAAACCAAGATCCTTACGCAAAATACACCATAATGTGGTCTGAGCGATGCTTAATTCTTGAGAACGCCGTGGAATTGACTGATTTGGATCGTTTGCTACGGACGCCTGAACGGCAGCGATATTTTCGACACTTCGACCAACCCGTTGTCTCACTGACACGGCAACATCACACAACGAATAAGTAGACTCAAATTTTTGCACTAAACTTGTTATTGCCTGTGTACTAGGGCGATAATTACTATCGAAAATTGGAGTTAACGCTCTTAAAGTTGCAGTTACCGACTCCGAATTTCAGTTGCTCGTTCGTGTACTTTACCATGATGAAAATGTTGAGTTTACTGAATAAATTGACAGTGACAGTTCGATGATTAGTGAAAGAGTGCGCTCACAAATTAAATTCAAAGTTGTCAAATCCCTATTGGAAAACCCTTTATTTATCGATTCAAAGAGTAGCTACAGTTACTTCAGTGCGGGACTTGGGTGTCGTTTGTGATACCCAGCTCAATTTTCGCATCCGTATTGACTCCGTAATTAATAAAGCTAACTCCGTTCTCGGATTTGTTAAACGATGGTCAAAAGAATTCTCCGACCCCTATGTCACCAAATCCCTGTACATAACCTTTGTTCATCCACTTCTCGAGTACGTCAGCGAGATATGGTCTCCTTACTACAATGTACATATTCTGCGCTGTCCAACGTAGATTCCTGCAATTCGCATTAGGTGGCCTACCATGGGCTGACCACAATATTCTACCCCCCTATGTTAATCGACTCAAACTACCCGGTCTCCTGTCTTTCGAAAAACGTCGGGAATCCGCCGGGAATTACCCACAATACTCTCCCAAATCCCATTTAACACCAACCCGTGCCATTTAAGATCTGTCCACCTTTCTCGTCCGAATAATCACAGGACAACTAGTGGTCTTAACGAGCCACTGTGTCGTATGCTACGTGAAACAAATCAGATACGTCAAGTGTTCGATTTCCACTGCAGCAGTCCAGCCCTTCGAAATTCCCTGAATAACCATTTTTCCCGTCAATAGACCTTAGTTTAATTAGATATAGTAGTTATAAGTCATTGTTTTAAGTTTAGTTAGATAAGTTCTATGTTTGTATTAAACATTTTCAATAAACTGTCCGGGGTTGACCCGGGCCTGAAATCAAATACTGCCATGTAGTCAATAAATGTGAACTAAAGTTGTGCAGAAAAATACTGAAATAAAATTGAATACTCGTAAC
Organism: Volucella bombylans; assembly: GCA_949129095.1. Classification (NCBI taxonomy): domain Eukaryota; kingdom Metazoa; phylum Arthropoda; class Insecta; order Diptera; family Syrphidae; genus Volucella; species Volucella bombylans. Next base: position 110,741,037 of record OX422141.1, read on the forward strand.
TACGTAAGATAAAAATCTTAATTGAAGAGTGTTAATACCTTTTTAAAAGAGCGTTGCGAAAACGCTAAGTGAATTTTTCGTAAAAACTTGAAGCTTTTCAAAACTATTTTTTTTTGATTTCCTCTAATTAGACCAGAGATAACCTGAGTATGAAATTTCAAGTTTCTAGCTTAACGGGAACTGGTAGCCCCCGAAAATGGGTTAAAGGTAAACAGAAGCCCATCATCCATCTTTATATCCTTTAGAATAGATTTTATTTTACAGTCTTATTGACCTCAGTATTTCAAACTTTTCCCCATCTGAACATTTCTGTCATTATTCACTGAAAGAATGCAAAAAGAAAACAAGCCCCCTGAAACAAAATATCCATTTGTTATGCTTTCAATTAATGGCAATCATCAATCAATGAAAAGTCTCTCCGGAATGAAGTCTTCTGTCTCTAGTTTCAGGCCATGAAACCACCTGATATTCCACATGACTAATTTTTCATCATCATGGGCGTAATCATCATCATCATCATCACCATCATCAAATTTACTAGAAGTTCCACCAGAAATGAATGCACAAATAATTGTATGGAAATTCGATGGATCAGTAATGTCAGTCTAATATACCATCAACTCTGTTATCCTTAACCTAGCTAAGTCTACATCCACATCTATAATATGAGTACATCAGCAAGTTACCCTTTTTACCGGAAACTTATGGTAAAAGTTCTCATCTCCTTCTTTAGAATTTTGGTAGGGAAATTTGATTCATTTCAACAGGAACTTGTTTTTATAATTGGATATGCGCAGACCACAAGCCACAGAAAAACCCTTTCTGAGTGCAAAGAGGCGATTGTGTATGTGATGGTAGCAATTCCATATTATCCTGCAAAAGTTCTAATTACACATCACGACCCTGAAGTGCATTAAGACATTTTTTTTTTTTACCTAAAAGTTCAACCGAAATATCCAGGTGACCATCTGCTCCCACAGACATGGAAGAAATTTCACCTTTACCCTGAGACTGAGCTCTGCAGTTGGATGGCTTTTCCTGTTGGATTCAGATGGAGTAATGAACTTCAAAAATACATACATGTGAGGACTAGGAGTGATTTATAGGAGGGAAGTGTTCACAAATATCTTGTCGTAGCCTTGCTTATCCTGGCATGTGGTCAGACTTGCGTTCCATTTGATACCTTTCAGTCCCACCCAAGCTGAAACGCGTAATTAGGAAAGACTCGACGTATTACAAAAGCCGTATGAAATACAGATAAAGGAATTTCAGTGTACTGATGACTTATCATCAAATTAAAAGCTGATTATAGGCTTTCCTTATATCAGGATCAGTGACATTGAAGAAAAACAAGTCACAAAAAAAAACCTAGGGCGTTCAGAAAAAGAGTAGATAGGCAAATTAAGGTTCTTATATTGTACGAAGGGAGGGCTTTTTTTTAGATTTATGTGATTGGAATCTCTCGGGGAATTGCAAGTATAATTGGTTTGACAAGTTGTAATAAGAACGACCGGCTCAACGCTTTCAAAATGTGCTTACTTACATCTGAGCGCATCGAACATTTTATAGGACGAATGTATAATTCTTTAACAGTTGTGTAGTGATAGAATATGCAAAGATCTCAAAGATCTCAATACAAATTCGGTGTTCCAGATGGTATATATCCCATTCTCTCCTCCTATTGACCCATTGCAGTTACGTCCTTATTTCCAATGTCGGACGCTATAAAATTAAGACGATGCAATTAAATGGTTTATTTTTTGTTTTAAAGGAACACTAATAAAGGGTTTTCCAATAGGGATTTGACAACTTTGAATTTAATTTGTGAACGCACTCTTTCACTAATCATCGAACTGTCACTGTCAATTTATTCAGTAAACTAAACATTTTCATCATGGTAAAGTACACGAACGAGCAACGTCTGCGAATTATAAAAATTTTCTACCGAAATTCTATTATTATTTCTATTTCTAATTTCTAATTAAACTAAGGTCTATTGACGGGAAAAATGGTTATTCAGGGAATTTCGAAGGGCTGGACTGCTGCAGTGGAAATCGAACACTTGACGTATCTTATTTCTTTCACGTAGCATACGACACAGTGGCTCGTTAAGACCACTAGTTGTCCTGTGATTATTCGGACGAGAAAGGTGGACAGATCTTAAATGGCACGTGTTGGTGTTAAATGGGATTTGGGAGAGTATTGTGGGTAATTCCCGGCGGATTCCCGACGTTTGTCCAAAGACAGGAGATCGGGTAGTTTGAGTCGATTAACATAGGGGGGTAGAATATTGTGGTCAGCCCATGGTAGGCCACCTAATGCGAATTGCAAGAATCTACGTTGGACGGCGCAGAATATGTACAATGTAGTAAGGAGACCATATCTCGCTGACGTACTCGAGAAGTGGATGAACAAAGGTTATGTACAGGGATTTGGTGACATAGGGGTCGAAGAATTCTTTTGACCATCGTTTAACAAGTCCGAGAACGGAGTTAGCTTTACTAATTACGGAGTCAATATGGATGCGAAAATTGAGCTGTGTATCACAAACGACACCCAAGTCCCGCACTGAAGTAACTGTAGCTACTCTTTGAATCGATAAATAAAGGGTTTTCCAATAGGGATTTGACAACTTTGAATTTAATTTGTGAGCGCACTCTTTCACTAATCATCGAACTGTCACTGTCAATTTATTCAGTAAACTCAACATTTTCATCATGGTAAAGTACACGAACGAGCAACTGAAATTCGGAGTCGGTAACTGCAACTTTAAGAGCGTTAACTCCAATTTTCGATAGTAATTATCGCCCTAGTACACAGGCAATAACAAGTTTAGTGCAAAAATTTGAGTCTACTTATTCGTTGTGTGATGTTGCCGTGTCAGTGAGACAACGGGTTGGTCGAAGTGTCGAAAATATCGCTGCCGTTCAGGTGTCCGTAGCAAACGATCCAAATCAGTCAATTCCACGGCGTTCTCAAGAAATGGGAATCGTTCAGACCCCACATTATGGCGTATTTTGCGTATTTTGGATCTTGGTTTACACCCATACAAGATCAAGCTGACTCAAGAATTGAAGCCGATGGACGATTTGAACCGACGTACGTTCTCCGATTGGGTTCTAGAGAATATGCGCCAAGATGATGAATTTCATCGAAAAATCATCTTCAGTGACGAAGCTCATTTTTGGCTCAATGGGTTCGTCAATAAGCAAAGTATGCGTATTGGTCGGGTGAAAATCCACATGTGCTTCATGAATCACCACTTCATCCACAAAAAATAACTGTTTGGTGCGGTTTGCATGCCGCATATTGGACCATATTTTTTCGTCTACGACAACGATCGTCACGTTACTGTGAATGGTCAGCGTTATCGCGCCATGATCACCGATTATTTTTGGCCCGAATTGGAAGATATGGACTTGGACGATATGTGGTTTCAACAGGATGGTGCCACAAGCCACACAGCACACGCTACAATCAATTTATTGAAGAGTAAGTATGGTGAGCGTGTTATCTCAAAACATGGGCCAGTCGATTGGCCGCCTCGTTCGTGCGATTTAACGCATCTTGACTATTTTCTGTGGGGCTACGTTAAGTCATTGATTTATGCTAACACGCCGACAACGTTGGAAGAGCTCAGAGCCAACATTGAACGCGAAATAGCGGTCGTTTTGGCCATAATGTGTGGCCGAGTCGTTGAAAATTGGGTCCAACGAATCGACCGGTGCAAACGTGTCCGCGGTGACCATATGAACGAATTCGAGTTCCATTCGCAAATGTTTTGATAGTACTTCAAGCCGATAATAAATTTTTTGAAATATATCAAATGGTTTGCGTTTTATTTTAAAAAAAATTTGTCGAGTCCTTATTGGAAAACCCTATATTATTTATTATAATCGCAATGTTTTTTGTCTTTGGACAAAAAACAAAATGCAATACGGCGTGAGAGAGATGCCTTACAGTATGGGAGGGATGCCATACATGTCATTATGGCTTTTTTTCGCGTAGTATATATTCCTTGGCTCATGAAGCCACTTTAGGTGTGAGCAACACTTAATCCAATCTGTTTTCTTTTTTGTTAGGTAATAGCTTTCCGAACACTCAGTCACACCTTGTTATCATGGGCTGGATGTAATTTGCTGAGAAAAGGAAGATGCTGATTTTGCAATTACTTCTTTCCTGTTCATACCCTGAGCTTAACGTACTGAGATATCTTTATTTCTCTCTAGAAAGGACGTAAGCCAATGTTGCCCTGCCTTTTCTTTTTCCTTGGAAAATTTATGTTTGATTCCAAGCTTCTCGGCAAATTATACTCCTATTAGATGCGAAACCAGCATTAGGTAGGCGTTTAATTTAAGACCGTAATCGTTTTTCGTTTTCTGTTCCGAGTGATCCTAGAACAAAAATTTTTTAACAATTTCTATTACTTAATATACAATTTTGTTGTACGCAGAGCTCGCAAATAAGAGTTGACCGTTTTTCTCCTTGCGGTCTGTGCACTAACATAACCGAAAAATTCATGCACACTCGCTCTCGCTCTGAGCGGAACACTTCGTTCGTCTTCGTTTTGGTTTTCGGTTGAGTGTTCTCGGGTGAGCTATACATGTTACGCTCTTTCAACAACAACTTAGAGAGAGCGATTTGATTGATCGCTTGCACATTGAGAGTCAGCAGATGACCGAAAAAATTAAATGCTCAGCGCAAACGGTCTTTTTGTTTTTTTTTTCACTTTGCCTTGTTCATAATGATTTTTTCCAAGAGTTTTACGCAAACGATGTCCACTCTTGGAAAGAATCTGTAACCTGAAAATTATTTTAAATATTTTCATGCACTTCGATATTGTCGTTGCTGTCTAATTCGTTTAAAATCTCGGCATGTGTAGCTATCAAATGGCGCTTTAAATTTGTTGCGTACGAGACTGACATTTTATACCACATACGTTGCACTTCGATTTATTTGCTTGTGCATCGAATTTTATGGTGCACTTTTTTATTTTGTTCACGGTCCATGTTTCCCGAATTACCGAACGCACTTAATTCACAAAGCCAAGTGACAAGCTCAAAAAGACGCCTCACTCGTTAACATGCATTCAAACGCAAAAGACTTTTATTTTCTTCGCTCGTGTCCAAACGGTTAGCGAATTCCCCGAACAAAAGAGAAAGAACAATTTCGGTTATTCGTTGAGCGCAGACCGTTTTACTTCAGAGACGAAGTGAACGGTTCATCTCTGAATTTTTGCTCAAAGAGTATGTAAATGAGACTTATTTACGGACAATGAAGAACGGTCATGTACGACATGAAATGTTCGGTTTTCGCTCAGTCGGAAATCAGAAGTTCTCGAGTGAAGATCTGTGCCAGAACGTTAAATTTTCTTTTTTTTATGAAATAAAGTATTACGCGTGCTGAACGTGTGAGAATTTTAGGGTTCGTTATAAGTACCGTTATTTTTTTTCCTATTAATTATTTACCATGCTGTCGGCAGTTCAAAATCGAACCCTCTTCCTTTACGAAATTAAAAGGGGACCTAATCCGTCATTGGCAATAAAAAACATTAATGACGCATTTAAGGATGTTGCGGTAAAGGAACGCACTATACGACGTTTGTTTGGAAAGTTCCGTTCGGGAGATGCCAGCCTCAAAAATGAACCACGTGGGAAGACGGAAACGTTAGTTGACGACGATGTTTTAAGAGTAACGGTAGATACGGGCCGAACGAAATCGGTGCGGGAGATTGCACAAAGCATGGGAGTATCCCCAATGATAATAAGTCGACACCTTTTTCTCATAGGAAAGATAAAGAAACTCGATAAGTGGGTACCCTATGAACTGAACAAATGCCAAAAACTACGGCGCCTAAAAGTCTGCGCATCGCTTACGTTAATATACCAAACTGACACGTTTTTGCACCGGATAGTCACCTGTGATGAAAAGTGGATACTTTATGATAATCGTAAAGATCTGGGCAGTGGTTGGATGCAGATGAAAAACTGAAACACACCCCAAGCCCGATCTTTACCCAAAAAAGGTTATGGTGACAATTTGATGGACATCGAAAGGACCAATCCACTCCAATCCTGGGAAACGATAAACGCTATCAAATATTGTGAGGAAATCGAAATATTGCGTGCCAATTTGGTTGAAAAGCAACCTGCGTTGGTCAATAGGCACTGTCCGATGCTTTTGCATGACATTGCTAGACTCCATACCTCACAAGTAACAGTTCAAAAATTGTTGCAGTTGGGATTTGAAATTCTTCCGCATCCACCGTAATCTCCTGATATTTCTCCAACGGATTACCATCTTTTCCACAATCTGCATTCATTTTACCGGCAGAAGGTCTTCCGGAACTGAGCAGAGGTCATAAAAGTCTTCGAAGATTTCATTGCGTCAAAAAGTCAGCACTTCTACGAAAAAGGAATATTTGACCTAGCATCACGTTGGATGAATGTCATAGAAGCCAACGGATCCTATTTTGATCGAATACAAATTTACGGAAAAAATAATATTGCCTTTTAAATTTTTACTATAATGGTACAAAAACCGTAGGGTAGGGCCCGAAATTCATTCTCTCAGTGATACAGAGGTTTTAAGCAAAGCCTTATGCTGCCCTGTTTTGGCTCCTATTGAAAATAACATCTATCAAGTTTATGTGTGTATCCCTTGCAGATCTGTGAAAATAATATTGTTCGATTTAAGTGAAATTTGGTGAGGTGATATCACGTGATATCTTTTTACCAAAGATCCTTTAAAAAGGACCCCACAAATTAGTGTGTTCTTGGTTTTTAGACTACAATTTCATACAATAAGTAGGTACATCCAGTCATTATTGGACGTAAAGCAAACAAAGTATATTTAAACAAAAAGTGGATATGAAAATAATTTTTCTTATAGTTAAAATAAGGATAAGCAAAATTAACATAAAACATTAATCACAATAAATAAAATTAAAACAGTCATTCAGTTTTGAAGAAACATTATAAAATAAACAAAATAAAGCACTAAAATTATAAAACTTTCAGTATTTTAAATTAAAAATTATCTGGGTGGTCGTGGCTCAAGTGGTAGTGTATTGGCTTCTCATTCGGACGGTTCGGGGTTCAATACCAGCCGTGACTGAAATACATTTTTTCAGGCAACTAAAATATTGTGATATGAATGGTTGCCCAAATACAACATCAAGTCAATTTACACTAATAATTTAGTCTCCCCATTAAATGCTGTATGCTCCCATGGAGCGAAACATCTTTCTTTCTCTTTCTGTCCCATTTTCCGAAAAACTTAACACATGCTTTGGGTAGATTTTAAGGATTTTATTCTTTGCGGAAAATGAAATACAATTTTCCTGTGATAATTATATGTTACTAGCAAAACCCTGCCCGCTTCGCCGCGATGTATCAGTAGTTATTTCATTTGAGTACAATTAACAAAGAAGAGAGAAAGAAACATATGCATTTGTTTGTGTTTTCTTGCTTCGTTGAGCCTTTTTGAGTATATAAATACGTTAATGCGTATGGTTCAACACAATGATTTCCATACTAAAAAAAATAAAACACTACATGTCCATTGAGTGGAATGTTTGCTCTAACAAACAAATACTTACAAAGTCCATGTGTCATTTGTAAACCAACCTAAATTGAATATTCAAAACAAACATAGAAAAATGTATATTTCATACATGAATTTATTTACAGTGTTTGAGTCTTGAAAACTGTAATTATTATTGAATACAATCTTTTAAACTTATGTTTGCTTAGATTTTAAAAATTGTTATTGATTTTAATATTTTGATTTGTATTTCAAAAGAAAGAATAAAAAAATCAAACTTATTGCAATGCTCTGTGGAACACAATAATTTTGGTTTTTCCATCTTGTGCATAAATGAATAAAGCCGATGGTTTGCCTACTCTTAAGCATGCGACATAAAATTGACAATGTGAAAAAACTGGATATTCGAAGTTTGGCCTTGCGATTTATTGATTGTTATTGCAAAAGCAAGACGAACAGGAAATTGAAGACGTTTAAAATCAAATGGCAAATCATTTGGAATCATTGGAATTCGTGGAATTAAAATGTCTTCGCCTTTGAATTTGCCTTTCAATATAGTTGCTTCAAGGGTTACAGCTGACAGTTGGACCAACTTGGAGGTGAAAGTAAAGATCTCCTCATAAAATTAAAAAAAAAAAAAAAAACATATAAAAAGAAGTGCCAATATTTAATAGTCTTGCAAACTTTATAATTAAGAACACACTACACAAAAGAAAAAATACTCTGAGTAAGTCTTAGCCTGTAAAACACTTCCACGACAATTTCAAGTGCCAACATCGATTTAACCTCACTAAATGAGTAAAAGAGTTCTATCATAAATCCCACCGGCTCCCGCCAACAACGAAAAACGCTGTGTGAATTCTTCCGATCCCACAATTTCAAAAATGCCTCATAATTACCGTCGAGCAATTAAAGCAGATTTTGGATGAGAAGAACAGAGAGCTTGCCATGCAGTTAGCGTCTAAAGAGGACCTCCAAGTGCTTTGTACTGAGTTAGCTGGGTTAAAAGTTCGTCACGAGATTATCTCTGAAAGAGTCAACCAATTAGAAAGACAAAACAAACTGCTTGAAGAACAATTGGATAAACTTACGCAAAAGAACCTGTAGTCAAATGTGGCCGTGCATCTGCCAACGCAAAACAGCACCGATACATGTGGTGAATCAAATTCTTTGTGTGATGGTTTGTTGGACGCAAATGCTCGAGACACGCATGTCAACTCGGCGTTCATTGTCCGGAGTATTGTCAGGATGAAGACTCGAGATACAGCTAGTAATGTTCTGCGTAATGCCAAAAGACAGAAAGGGTCCAGAATCAGCATCCAGAAGGACTTGCCCCTCAAAGTTTGCCAAAGAAGGAGGAAGCCAGTGCCAATAATAAAGGTCCTCCGGGAGAAGAATCCCAGCATGAAAATCACCCTGAGAGATGACAAGTTGCTTGTAGCAGACAAGATATTTACCTGAGACACTTTCGAAGGTCTGAAATGTGGCAAGGAAAATGAAGAGTAAGCCCTTAAAGGCATTTTTGGAGACATAGCACCTATCAAACGTCAATGGAGCAATCAGTGGGGTTATCAACGAAATTCATTTGGCTGGAAACAAAAGGGAGTTATACAACAAAGTCGATAAAACGATTTTGGGTGCTAACACAAGCCGAATCTCACGTAACGAATGAGATACGCTCGTCTACCAGAATGAAACTATTTTGTTTTTAAAAATTATTAGTTATAATGTAGCTGGACTAAAAAATAAGTTAATATATACAGAGTTTTTTAATTATATTAAGGATTTCGATATTTTTCTATTACATGAGACCCATGTGTTAGAAAGGGAGGAGGTTAGATTTAAGCATATATTTTTGGATTATGAACTTAAATGGAAACCGGAAATTAAATCATCGATCTTTGGACGATCATTGTAATGGCGGACAATTATTTTGATATCGTAGAGACCTAACTGGAGTAGAAGTTGAGTTTAAAGTGTTGGATGAAGCATGGGTCCTGGATGTAAATACACGAAAGAAGACCCTTTACATAGTCCCCATATATATGAACTGCAGCCACTGGCAACGTGACTATGATAAGCTAAACGACAAGCTTCAAATTTTAAACGCAGCGGATCTAATGCTTGTGGGAGATTTTAATGGTCGGTTGGGTCTTTCGCAGAATAACTTTAATAGTGGTCTCAAATCACAATTTACGCACATGCTTCGCAGATCGAAGGATGAAGTCCGGGATAACAAGGGTGACAAAATATTGGAGTTTGCAGATGCCTACGACCGTCGAGTTCTTAATGGAAGTTGTGAACGTGATTCTAACGGTAAGTTCACTTTTATACGAGGAACATCTTGTATAGTATGGTAATAGATTACTGTTTCATATCCGGTGATTAGCATCTTCGTTCGTCGTTCTAATACCATGAGTCGTGCCTGACTCTGAGTTTTATTTGTGGATTGCCACCATACTAAGCTGCCGTAGGTTAAGATGGATCTGACGATAGCCGTGTACATCCTTAGGATAGTCTTGGGGTTAGGTTCACATTTTCTCTCAAATATACGGCTGGAATCGTAGAAGGCGATCGTTGCTTTCTTTACACTTCCTTCGACATTGAGCTTCCAAATCAGTTTACTACAATATATTGTACGAAACCTAGGTATTTAGCAGTGTTTAATAGTCGGACAATTGTGCCATCTATAGAAGGAAGGTCAAATTGTGGCATTACCCTTTTATGTGTTAATAGAACAAGCTCTGTATTTTTCGGGCTGATTCCCAGCCTACAGAGCTTGGCCCAGGCTCCAAGGATTCTAAGAGTATCGTTCAAAATTTCATTGATCGTAGGGAGGAACTTACCGTTGGCCATAAGCATCAAATCATCGGCGTATCGGCGTATCGGCGTATCGGCGTATGTCAGTGCTTCGATTAAAAAGTATTTCATTAACCACTAGGGTCCACAGAAGAGGCAATGTCAGTCGTCCTTGAGAGGTGCCCCTTGAGGTGATGTTGCATTGATGGTTTTCTTGCGGAGAACACAAGTTGTCAGGTTCGTTAATGCAGGATGAACTCTAATATTTCTTAAGTTTCTACTTATAGAAGGTATATTGACATTGTTGAAGTCTCCCTCGATGTCAAGAAAGACTGCTAATATATGCTCTTTGTCCTGAAGACTTTTTTCAATCGTGCTGACAACTTCATGTAGGGCCGTTTCCGTTTCCTTACCTATTGTATTGACATTCAGCGGTTGAGGCTAAGTTTTTTGGGTGCAGATTGTTTCGAATATGAATGTTATATGGAATGAACGCCGAGAAAAGCTTGAGCAGCTGTTTATTTGACTGGTCATAGCTGACATTCTTTAGGAGCTTGAAAATAGATAATTTTACATTAGAATTTGCAAATACATAAGCCCTAATTCTACTTTCATTACCTGATTCGTCCTTGTAAGTGACAAATTCGGATGATTTAAGCCTTCCTATTTTGCCTACGGTTATCCAAGGTTCCAGGATGAGGGCGAAGTCGATGTCTTCCTTAATCATAAACCGGTTGGCGCTGGCCGCCTTACGACGGTGAACATTCATTTTTGCTATCTTCAGCACGGCGTCTCGCTTCCCTCTTCGGTTTCCTACGCAGGCGACTGTGAAAGGTCTAATCTTGCATCGGGTTATCCCGACCCGCACCTTGTAGTTGGCTTTGCGTTGTAGTGGCATAAATTTCTGGCTTAGTTTAACCACAACTCCCATGCCATCTTTAGCGTGATTTCCCATTTCAGTTACCTCGCACTCCTTCTGCTAAGCGCAAGATTTAGGTGACAGAGATTGCGTTCTATTCTATCCTTCGTTAAGTAGGGATCAGGAATTTTGAACCGTCCTTTAGGTCTGATGAGGTCCATGAGTTCTTTCTTTTTAACAATACAAAGGTCAGCCTGGCCATGGAGCTTTCGAACTCTCTCAGGGCGGTTATGTTGTCGCTGTGTATGACCTTGAATTCTTTTAAGGAGCTCAGCTCTCCGAAAAGCGGGATATTTCCAGCCCCTTTCATGATAGCGTCATTAACACCATCTAGAATTCTTAGTTCTAGCATCTCTACTGGTCGTCAGAGAGCTTCCATTCTGGATTACTAAAGTCGACTACTGCAACCCGGAAGCTTCCGTTGGCCTCGAATGATTTTTTATTTGCATTTGGGCATCCCTTTCTATTATGGCGGAGGTTGTGTCGTTTAACAATACCCTTTTAGAGTTACCAGCAAGCGGCCCAGGTTTGGAAGTGTCCTTGCTCTTATGGCTGTTGATGGTTGCATGGCAAAAATCGCCGTCAGGGTAGCAGGTTTTGGCCCTTCCTCGTATCAGCAGCTTTTTTGACTATTACACGAGACCTAGCATAGTCGCTTCCTTTTCCGTTAAGGAGCCTGAGCAGTCTTCTCGCGTTGGCACGTTGTTTGAGAGTATTTGATTCAGGTTTATCATCTACCCTATTCCCGTCGATAGGATCTCTTTTACAAGGTTGGAAGCCGTGGCTCAAGTGGTAGTGGACTGGCTTCCAAATAGGAAGTGTTCGGTGTTCACCAGAAAGAATTTCAGTTAACGAAAATCAAGTAAGATGAGTAGTTGACTACAAATCAACAACAAGCCAACTTCCTCAGTAAATGTTGGATGCTACCCATGGAGCGAAATAACCACTGAGCCCAAACATATTTCTTTCACTCTCTATCCCATTTTCCAAAAAACTTAACACATGCTGAGGCATAATAAGTGTACGAGTATTCATTCCCACTTGAGGGCTAAGTTCTTTACAAAGAAAAAAAAATTACAGACACTGTCTAGCGTCGAGGTGTAATATGTTGCTAATCGACTTTATGGTGTTATGTCCTGTCCTCCCTTATACGAGGGGCGTTCAACATATTCTCGGTATCGGGGTGAAGCTGTGGTTGTATATATAAATTAACTTATTTATCGAGTAATACTATTATTTTAGTGCATTCATGTAAAATTTCATATAAATGTGATTATTAATTCGCGTTTTATCTCTAGTTAAACAGAATCATAATGGCAACTGAGACGATGATGGTGAAAATTGAGCATCGCGCTGTAATTAAATTTCTCACTAAGCAAGAAAAAAGTAAAAAAACTATTCATGAAGAGATGGTGGCTGTTTACCAGGGTTCCGCACCTTCATTATCAACTGTGCAAAAGTGGTCAAGTGAGTTCAAGAGAGGCAGAGAGAGCATCAAAAAAGTCGAAAAACTTGTTCTTGAGGATGCCCGAATAAAGGTGAAAATGATGGCAGAGATCACCAAGCTTTCAATTGGTACCATTCACACCATTCTTCATGACCATCTTAACCTTTTAAAGGTCAGTGCAAGGTGGGTGCCACGAATGCTCACAGCGCCTCAGAAAAAAGTGAGAATCGCATGCTGTAGAGAGCTTTTGGAGATGTGTAGTGAGAACGCGGACGGTGTTATGGGTCGAATTGTTACTGGGGATGAAACATGGGTCCACCACTATGACCCTGAAAGCAAACAAGAGTCCATGCAGTGGCATAAAAAAGGAACAGACCCCCCGAAGAAGTTCAAAGTCACTCCGTCTGGTTTACTACGCATTTTATCTTTTCAAAGGTTCCTAAGAAGTCAAACTATCTCCTACGATTTTGCGACACACCTTTTTGGTTCGGGACGTTAGTCCTGCAACCAGGGAAGTGGGTCCGAGGAATAGAATATTTCCCGGAAGTGCCTGTGAGGTCCCCTTCCGGAACTTTAAGTGTGCTTATGAGGGTAGAATCACCTTCCGATTGGCTTTTTTATACCCATCAGTGGCTGGAATATCCCTTAAGTAATCAAATTTTTCTTTGTTATACGTTGTAAACGACTTTCTGTAGTCCTCACAGTTGTTTGTTCCTTTGGGCTTTATTGAATTCCTTCACAGCCATCTACAGAAGTTTTTCAAGTTTTTTATTCTGCTAAAGTCCCCTTTTCGTGGAGGAATTGGTCTTCGATAGATAGCATTCATGAGGATACAATCGCCTAGGTTAGGTTCGTGACTCACATAAAAAGTTCATTTTTAAAGCTTGTATTAATTTTCAGAGTTTTTCTGGAAGAGTTTGAGCATTTGGACACCAGTCCGTTCTTTTAGAGTTCCTATAGCGTGTAGCACTCTTTACCAAGCCCTAAAATACATGAAGCCATCATTGGAAACCCTTCAATTCTAGAGCAAATCAGAAGAGATGTTTTGAATAAGAAACAGGTCTAAGATCTCCTGACGTATAGCATTAGCAAAATTGGTTTTTTATCCTTATGTGCAATCATAATATTGTTGGTTAGTAAAAATTCTAAGAGTAACGTGGAGGTTACGTTTGTGTCAGTGATGCCCCACACGGTGTTGTGAGCGATGGCATCGCAGCCAATGATAAGAGCCTTTCTGTGGGTATTGCATCACTCCATCTTGACTCTCTTGACAGCGTCATGTGCTGCATCCTCAGAGCCGGTTGGAAAGTAGGATGAGGATAGGTGTAACTGACAGAGGTGGGAGAATTATTTTAAAGTGGCTTTTTTCTTGATATAGGAGCCACCTGGCTATGTAGAGTCGTTGAGTCGTTCATAGACCTCCGCGGAGTTTAAACGTGTTCGGCTGGAAAGTGAGAAGTGATTAACTTAATTCAGACATTTGACGAATTGGATTTAGGCTCCAATTAGCTAAGTGATAGTGTGTTCGCTTGAGACAGCAAAGGTTGTGGGTTCGACTCCGGGTCGTGCAGACACTTTTTTTTTTCATTTTTATTCAAAATAAGAAAATACAATAAAAATCATTTAAAGTGTTATTAAGTGTTGTACTAAACAGCACGTGATGGATTGTGGAGAGCGGTCCGCTATGCCAATAGCGGGACCTGCTGAATTATAAGGTGAGGATAAGCAGTTCAAGCCAAACACCAACAGCTAAGAGAAGGAGGAAGCTAAGGCCAACTTCCAACTTAGTCCAACGTCCCTCCCAACCAACTTCCTCTGTAGAACTGCTTGACGGAGCGAGGGAAGGGAACAGCTTCGCTTCATTGGCACCGAGCGAATCAGAAGATGAAGAGGAAGAGATGAAGGCCATCAGTAGCAGCATCAAAATGCTACAAGAAAGGGTACTGGATATCAAAGAAAGGCAAATGGTAAGAAGGAAGAGGGAAGAGGAAGAACTATCCCAGCAACAACAGCAGACGCTACTTGCTCCAAAGCAGAGCCACCAACAACACCAACAAAAGCGTAAAAAACACCAGCAACAACAACAAGAGCAGCCACAAAAACAGCAGCAGCAGCAGCAGCAGCAGCAGCAGCAGCAGCAGCAGCAGCAGCAGCAGCAGCAGCAGCAGCAGCAGCAACAACAACAACAACAATAACAACAGCAACAGCAACAGCAACAACAACAACAACAACAACAACAACAACAACAACAACAACAACAACAACAACAACAACAACAGCAGCAGCAGCAGCAGCAGCAGCAGCAGCAGCAGCAGCATCAGCAGCAGAAGAAGAAGAAGGTGCCTTCTATCAACACCTACAAATTAGAGGTAAATGCAACCAAGGACCTGTGTAAGTTGGTCATTGGTATTAATTTTAAAATTATGAGATTGGCTGCGCGAAAGTAAAAGAGCTCCTAAAGGAAACGACGACGGAGCACTACTCATTCACACCAAAGTGTGAAAAGCGGCAATCGATGCTGCTGAAGGGGTTGGAACCGTCTTCTGATCCTGAAGAGATCCTGGCACTGCTCAAAGAGAAGGAGTGCGAAGGACTCAAGTTTGTGGGGGTAAAGCCATTTACCACAGCTAGAGCCAGGCGGGAGAAACGGAGTCTGCCGTTCTTCTTGGTGCAGCTCAGTCTCGAAAGCCCTCTGGATAGTCTAAGGAATATCAATGTCCTAGACTACCGGGTGGTTCACTGGGAAAAACTAAAAAGGAGCGAAGGCATTATACAATGCGTTCGCTGCCAGAGGTTCGGGCACGCCGCGTCCAACTGCCAAATGCAGCCTCGATGCGTGAAGGGCGCAAAGAACCACAGTTCCGAGTAGTGTGCTCTGGGTGTTGACGGAGCATCCGATAGGTCGCAGCTCTCGTGCGTGTTATGTGGAAACGTGGGACACACCGCAAACTATCGGGGTTGTCATAAGTTTGCTGACATTAAGAAAGCAAAATTGGCTCGGCAGCAGAAGGTGGAGGTCAAACGTTCACCTGTTAGGTTTCAAACACCAGCCGTCACGTCTCAAATTTCCTACTCCCAAATGGCGTCAGGTAGGGGGGCGACGGTACAGCAAGCGACTGTTGGTTCCCCGGCGCTAATGCCGAGAACAACGAAAGCTGCACCTAACATGCTGGCCATCTTGCTCGCAATCCAAGGGCAGATGGCCCAGCTGCAACAGCAGGTACAAGAACAGGCCAAGCGGGTGGACCAGATCTACGCGCAGCTGCCGGGACTAGCGCAACACATGTCGTAATGGGTACGTACATGGTGGAGCAAACTTTGAAGGTCCTTGCGGTGAATGTTAATTCACTGATTAGGATCAAACGAAGAGCTGCGATGTTTAAATTGCTACAAGACCAAACTCCTGATGTGCTTTTCGCTAGCGAAACCAAGCTAACCGATAAGCACAAACTGGAGTACAATAATTATATTGTTAGAAGAAGAAATAGGCCTGACGTCTGGATCTGACGTGGAGGCGGTGTCGCGATCTTCATTAAAGAAGGTATAAAATTTCACAGAGTGTACAACGGCGTGTTGCGCAGGTTCCGGGTGTTGGAGGCAGTCGTCATTTACATCCCGCTCCGCAGTGGAAAGCGGCTGTACTTGGCCTCTGTTTATGCACCCGAGGCTTCACAATCCACCCTATTCATTACAGAGCTCGACACGCTTTTTCGACTTCTGAGAATGGAATCGGGGGAGAATTATTTTATAATCGGCGGGGATTTCAACGCTAAACACAGAGATTGGGGAAAAGCGACGGATAACCCGTCGTTTCCCAGAGGCGGGTCTTATTTGGATCTACTGCTGTACGACGAACGTATACGACTGACAGGTACGAATTTACAAACACTAGACTGCGCACATTCGTGTATGACAGTGACCATTGCGGTTTTAGCACCGAAATTACAGTTCCCAAAGAAATTGCGGAATTGGAGGAGTTTGTCTAAAGATATTCTTACAACTACAGTAAGACTCGATGGGCACGCTTATCCGCAACGTTGAAACGAGCACTCTCCTCGAACACGCTCCACCCACCGTGCAATAGGAATTTGTCAAATGAGCAGATCGACAATTACCGAAAACAAATGGACGAGACAATTAAACAAACTATGGACACTACTACCGCGGTATCGACGTACCGCAATCCTACTATTGACGCACAGCACCGACAGAAAAGTAGACTTCTGACAAGACTCAAAAACTTGTATAGACAGCTAACTGACAGACAAGACCCGGAGATTGGGACACTGAAGTCGTCGATTAAAAATGTGCAAACGTTAATAAAAGAGAATTATAGAATTTCTGTAAGTTCATATTGGAACAACAAGGTTCGGGCTGTAAACACCAGCAACCCGAATATGTTTCCGCAAATCAATAAACTATTTCGGAGAAAAAATCAAAACGACCTTCAGTGTCTTAAAATACCCCGGCCAACAGACAACGAATGGTTACTGACAATAGCAGGTATTGATCCTAACGAGGCCGCTGATGATGACGACTTCTTTGTGATCGATGTTCCACAGGAGAAGGTTGAGGCCATAGGGGCGACTTTCCAGGAAGTATACAAGGCCACTGATACCATTGGCTCTAATTATGACCTGGAAGGTCGCGTCTTGGTGCACGACTTCTGCATTCGAAATGAAATAGGGAACTGGCGATTCGAGGGCTCTGGTTTCAACCGGTTCAGCGACGAAAATATGGCAAATAATGTCATTGCCAGAGAGGGTGACCTACCCCGTTCATTTCGAGGGAAGAACTCCATGATATCTTCGACACAATCAGGGCTAAGAAATCGGTGGGGATCGATGGTATTCCGAACGTCGTGCTTCGACATCTTCCTCTAGAAGCGGTGGATATTTACACTACCCTGTTTAATAATGCAATGAATAATGCACATTATCCAGCGCATTGGAAAACGGCGGTGGTTCAACCTATCCCCAAAAAGGGGAATGATATATCCAATTCGGCGAATCACCGGTCGATAAATCTCCTTCCGAATATCGGTAAGGTTTTTGAAAAGGTAATCAATAGTGCTCTGACTAGGTGGGTTGAGGACAAACATATAGTTCCGGATAATCAATTCGGTTTTAAGGCTGGACATGATATCTCACATGCCGCGTCTAAACTGGTGTCCGATATCCAATGGAATAAAGGCAAAAAACAAGGCACTGGTGCCTGCCTTGTTGCCTTGGAGAAGGCCTTCGACACCGTATGGTTGGAGGGTATTTTGTATAAGCTGACTACGCTGGGGATCAGTAAAGCACTCTTGTACATTCTTTATAATATGCTAACCAACAGACAGTTCATCGTGAAAAATGGTGATGTGACTTCTGTTGGAATATTTCAAATTAAAAATGATCTTCAGCAGGCGCGGTCAATTCGCCGATCCTATTTAACATTTATATAAGCGATTTGATAGGCTCACTTCCCCATACTATTGCGTACGCAGACGATTTGATAGCGTACAAAACAGGTCCAAAAATCGAGGTTATTAATACTCTCTTGCAAAGTGACTTCGATAAGATAAGACGATTTTGCGATGACTGGAAGTTGAAAATCAACTTTCAGAAGTCGGAAACCATTCTCTTTAGGAAGACGTTGTCTGGAGCCTCTAGGGATACCAGAAAAAATTGGCGTAAGTTCTCGATCATTGAACAACACGGGCATCCTCTTGCCTGGAATCTGGCTAGATCAGTTTCTGTATCTTGGCAAAAATGTAGATGCTGCTCTGGCCAGAGCTAAAAGCGCTTTTGCCCTTACAAAGAGACTATTTTATAGCAGCCAACTCGATGCGAGGGTAAAGGTAATCTGCTACATGGCCCTTATCAGGCCCATGCTGGTATTTGGTTGTCCCGTGTGGTTCAATGTACGAGCAAGCTTAATGGGAAAGATTCGGGTGTTTGAGAGGGCTTGCCTTCGCATGTACAGAACACCAGAGTCGGAGTACAAATTTTTTTATTCTAATGAGGTCCTTTACAACAGGGCGAACCTAATACGATTGGACAACTTCGTAATTAAGCTGACTCGAAGGCACATTGCAAGAGCAATGACCTCGACGAATAACCTGATGTCTGGGGCTTTCTACCCCAATTACCTTTACCACGAGAGTGTGCGCTCTGACGGCTTCGTTCCACCAGAAGCATTCCTCTACCTAGATCAGAAAGGGTTGAGGACAGCTGAGCTGAGGACAGGCGACTCAACTACAACAGAAACGTCTCACACGGCAGTGTGGATCGTCTCAGGTTCAGTAATGCGGTGGGGAATCGCGATAAGACGGATGTCGTTCGGCAGCACTAGCATTTCTGGTAGTTGAATGATGGAGAAGATGTTTCGCCGTCGTTTCCGTCAATTACGAACCAGCCTCACTAATGAGGCAGAGCTGACCAATCTGTTTTCTCTATAAATAGCGATGGCCAGCTTACTTAGGTTTAGGTTAGCATTTCAGAAATATATACATGTATTAGTGTATACAAGGGTATATACTAATATATGTATATAATTGTGTATAATGTCTATGTGTTGTATGTTGTATTATATATCTAGGTTAGGCAGACTAAGGTTTATTTTAAGTTAGATATTAAGTTTATATAAAAACAAAAATTATGTCCATATGCTAAGTTTTTGTTAACAATTTTTTTCCTTAGCTTTAAATATAGTAAATAAATATCCATAAGGAAAATGTTAATAAAGTCGAAAGACATAGTATAAGAATTTAGAGTAGCTTAGAGTGCCTGTGGGGGCCAGTAAGTTAGTATAAGACTATTAAGTAATTTTAAGCTAGCATTTAAGCATTTTTTGTTAGTATGTAAGAGTTAGTGATTAAGAAAATAAAATGCATTTAAAACTGAAACTGAAAAGCTATGTTGAGTCGAAATTGTTATTCCGTGTGTATATTGGTTACTTTTGCCACAATGGAAGAGGTGCTATTGATTCGCATATCCTAACAACACTTATAACCGCAACCAAGAATCTCCTGAGCCCACAAAACAATGCAGCGCAGGTCATTCACATGTTATCGAATTAGCAATGCATGATTTCCCTATCTTAACCAGGTTATTCCACCCAGTGCACGTATTAGCTTACCTTTGTTCTTTGGTCGGCTGTCTTTGTATCTCCTACCACCAAAAGTCACATGCAAAATCATTCCAATTGATCAAACGGTTATTGCATTCAACCCCTGAGTTCCCATACGAAGAACACAACAGGTAAAGGTATTGCCAATACCATAGCGCGAGACCCTTTACCAAGTCTACCCTGAAAGAGCTCTTATCTTCTGCTTCTCTGCCTAATTAATTAAACCAAAGTGAATTAATCGATTTGACACAGCGCAAATCCACCCACACAAGAGGAAGATCAACATCAGTCGCAACCCCTCACGTGCGTCCGTATATATATACGCAAGGATTCTAAACCCTAGTGCTATGTTGGGTATGGTAACAGGAGTACAACTTCGTCTCCACCTCATAGGTTTTTATTTAGTCAATTTCCTGGAGATATCCTCTTTGATCCTTTAGCATCATCCCTACCCAATGAACGCATAGCCAAGTGGTCAAAGTGTACAGGCAAATGGCAGAGATTAAATCTCATTTGCTTCACAACGGATTCCAGAACCAAAGCCAGAAACAGAGTCAGGGAACCAAAAGTATACGAAGTTGTAAGTAGAAAGCATAAGGAATTTTAAGAGATTATTACTTGAGCATTGACACTGGTACGAGGAAGGAGTTCCAGCCTTTCGAGACCAGGATGCTCTTGTATTTGACTGGGCACATAGTTAAGCCATTGAAAGTCTGTTGATGAAGACTGGTATATGCATTTGGATGCTCGGATGTACTAAGGCAAAAGCATCCGCTTTCACCTGAACTCATTAGAATTCGATGTTATGCTATGCTTTGCTATGCTATGCTGTGTAATCAAATGGGAAGGTATGGATGAGTGGCAGGATTTTTCCTTGGTGCTCCTTCTACTACGGTGGATGATTTCCGTTCGTTTCGATTTAAATGAAAATGATGTTCAAAGGATCTTAAGCTAGACTACGAGCACTAGATCAGAGATTGTTGACTTTGTTTTCATGTAGATACTGCTAGCAAGTGATGTTTATACATAACTCCAGTCGAAGGTAGGATATTTGTTTCAGTGATTGCAATACTACAACTCTTTTTGATTAAGGATATCTTTTGGTTATGATTCGGAAAGTGTGTGGCCATAACTGGATTAATCACAATGAAGATTAATTGTTCGGGATTTCATTCTACAGAATGAGTCAGAAAAAAAAGGAATCTCATGAGAGTAACAGAAATCAAGACTATCGACTTGCAGTTTGCGAGAGTTAGTGTGCATCCAAATATTGTTGCAAAAATCACTTTTTACTTCACGAGTTGTGCTATTTTTACTGATATTGATTCAGGCAGTATGTGGTCCTAGCAAGATGGCGCTAGCGCTATTGCCACACTGCTTTTGATACCATTGGCTTATTGAGGACTGGGATTCAATGACAATGTCATACCGCGTAATGGCCATTAAGTTGACCAACCCGATTATGCAAATAAACGCCACTCTATTCCTTCTTAGCGGTTGCATGTGAAGCGTTTTCTGGATGATGACAGTCCGCAAACTTGAAAGCCAATGTTCAGCACGATATTTGTGATGCAGAGAGGATGGCTTTAGTAATGCCGCAGCTTATATACAGGTTCCGATGCGGTGTTCCTCGGTGTTAGACTCGAAGAACCTTTGGGTAAAAATTATGGCGTCCATTAGTTCCACATAGCATCTATAGACATCTGTTTCTTCATCAACGTCAACACAAATGAGACTGAGAATCACGCTCAGGATCTTCCTCTCGAATCGGTCTACTGTTTCTTCATCAACTCTCAACAAAAGAACGTATTTTTTTTGTGAAAAAAAAAACCATGTCCCTAACTGAGTTGAGCGGGATTTAAAGTTGGCTTGGAATAGACGATTCACAAGCGGTGGCTACCCTTTCAGTTAGATGAACTGAAGAGAAGAAAAAACCGATAACTTCTTCAGTTAGATGAACTGAAGCAAGTAAAATAAGAATAATTAAATAATACTCGTGACCTTTGGTTTTTAACTTAAAACTTTATTTGTTGACTGTTGGCTTAAGAGTGGTTTAACATATGCATTTCTTCTTCCGTCGAAGCTGCTGATGGCTTATATACCACTCAGCTGTTTCTTCTAAGGTCAATCACCCTGGGTTATTTACCTTAGTGTAATATGTGAAAAACACACCAGCACCAACAATGCCCCCCATATTTTCGGAGTAGGTGTTAGAGTGCATTGTGTTGCAGTGCATCTCACTCACATGCAATTCGGCCATCCTGGAATTTCGTTGCCTTTGGTCAGAGATTATGACCATATTCTTCAAGTGGCGTTGAAATTCGTCAAAGCGAGATCGATATGTTCTTCGTAGCTCGGCATATTGACGGTTTGATAGTTGTGAGTTTTGTCCCGAGTCAAATCGTTTTGTGGTGCGGTTAAGTTTGTATTCAATTCGTTGGTTTGTGTTCATTTTTGTTATTTGTGTTGTGTGCATCAAAGCCAATTATTCGCGATGTTTTCAATTTTTATTTCACGCGATTAATTAGCTTCCCGCAAACACACAATCTCCCATTCTTCCAGCGCGCCGTAGATTTTGTTGGGAAGCAACAGTCCAAGACTCTGGATCATAAGTATCTTTGGTATAAAGCCAGTTTGGTTTTATGAGAGAGTGCTTTGTTACTCAATTGAGCCCTAAGCCCAAAGAAACGGCTATGAGGAAGCGTAATTCTGCTTCTGATTTCTGCTTTGATATCGTTGCTACTTGTTACTGCGGAGCAAAGGTAAATGAAGTCTTTAATTAGCTCGAAGTTATAGTTGGTAATCGTAATGTTCTGGATAAGCTGTCCGTTATTTTCTGATGACAGGATGTAGTTTTTTTCCTCCTCGTTTACCGTCAGATCCATTAAGTGTGCTCCCGCCTCAATACTCATCAAGGCTTCATTGACGGCTCGCTGTGTTCGTCCAATCGCATCACTGTCATCTGCAAGTTATTGTACGGACTTAAAAATATCACGTCTCTCTTGTGGGCCAGTGAGTTTTGCACGATTTTTTCTAGAGCAATGTTAAATGTCCTATGACAGGGGTTCGGTTAATTCATTACCGACTTCGATGAAGCAGCGAGAATTCTTCATATTCATTCTGCACCACCTGAGGAAGTTGAATTGCACGCTATGATATACGGCCTTGAAGCCGGCAAATAGATGGCGAGTGTCGACCTGAATATCCCGGGCCGCCAGATTGTAAATGGATGGTTTCAGATGCGCACATAATACAGCAGAAAAGATCCTATAGCCGATGTTTAGGAGATTTATTCCTCTAAGTTTGGCGTAGTCAAAAGGGTTTCTTGTAGATCGGACAAACAATGCTGTGGTTTCGTGCTTTGGATCTGCTTTTCTTTGACCATATCGTAAAGATGACTTCACGCATATTCCCAAGCAGGTCTTCTTTATTTGCTGATAATTTTTTTTTCTGCATTAACCATGCGTGGCTTCGTCGATGTTAAGACTGACGGCAATGACACACCCACACCGATTGACACTATAGAAAAGCTTAAAAAATCGCCAAATAAATTACGAAAGAGAACAATGTTAACAAGCAACAACTATGTCCAACAGTTGACTGTGAAAGGCAACAACAACAAGCGACAAAATTCACCAACTGCTGTTGGTGTCGCTGTGACAACGAGTAACTAAAATCACGAGTTATTCAACAGAGGACACTTACATTTGACCCCTTTCTAGCAAGTGATATTTCAGGAGTGTTCTTGAATAGCCAGTTTTCAGATAAAGTGTTTTCCAAGCATGACTTGATATTTATTATCTTAGACATTAAAAGTTCACAACAACCAAAAAGCGTTATATTCAGAGAATATTCAGAGACCTGAAAAACATTAGTAATGATTTTTTTGATCTGTGATCTGTAAACTACAGAATGGCACCACATTTAAAAACTATAATACCATCAGTTGATGACCAGGTTACTTTTTTACAAGGTTCCATAAATTCCCTCTTCGCTAAACATGTTCCGCTGAAAAAAAAAGATTATCAAATATCCTTCAAATCCCTGGTTTAACGATGACATCAAGCAACATATATACCAACGCGATGTTGCTTACAACCGATGTAAACGGTATAAACTGGAGGAGTTTAGAAACACATATCGAAACTTGCAAACAATAGCAAAGGCAAGGTGTTATAAGGCAAGGATTGCACCACCAATACTAAGGGCAAAACTATGGAAGAACTTACGTCAACTTGGTATCGAGAAACAGCAACTCGCTGTTTCTAACGATATTGACTAGTCCTACATCAGTTTACCGTAATCCTCCAACTGCATCTGAATCACCTAGCAAGAACAATGACTTTAGCTTTACAAGAGTATGCGACGATTATGTAGTGAAAGCTGTATTGGAAATAAAGTCTAATGCTTCAGAATTAGATGATATATACCCAAAATTCATAAAGCTTATCTTGCCCTATACTCTTCCCTTCATAACTCATCTCTTTAATAGTATATTAACCTCCAGCGAGTTCCCCAAGATATAGAAAAATGCAAAAGTCGTTCTCGTACTCAAAAGGAAAATGTACAGCCTTTCCGATTATAGGCCGATAGCAATATTTCTTTTCTTGTCAAAGTTTTTCGAAAAGGCTACTCTACGACAAATGCAAACTTTCTTAAAACGGCTTGCTTAACAACAACCAGGTTTCCGCTCCAATCAAAAAAGCTGCAAGTCAGCACTCCTGTTACTGACTGATGACATTCGCATCGGTTTGGGTAGAAAGGATGTCAGCTACTTTGGATTTTTCGAAAGCTTTCGACACTGTTAACCACAGGTTACTGTATTCAAAGTTAGTAAACGAATTTTGACTTTCATATCTTACGAACAGAGTTCAATCCGTCGTTGTAAACGATTTTCCAAATTCCTCGCAGCCCTTAACGGAGTTCCGAAAGGCTCAATATGGAGACCACTGTTGTTTTTAATGTATGTCAGCGAACTTCCAATTATCGTTAAACACTCAAAAATGTATATGTTTGTGCTGGTGATGCACAGGTGTATCTCAGTTCACTCTTGATTAAATTGCAGAGAATATGTTGGAAATTAACGATGACTTAGTGGTCCTTTAACGCAAGCAAATCGAAACCGATGGCAATCTACAAAACCACGCCTAGCTCACTTAGTCTTCCCCTAATTAAAATCAAATCCTCAATAATTGATTATTTTGATTCTGCGCGAAATCTAGGAATCATTTTCAAAAATACCTTTACTAGGAAAAGTTTATGGCAGTCTACGTTTTCTTTGGGATACTGCTCAGTTAATACCAGCAACTAAAATGATGATTGCCAAAACTCTGTTGCAACCAAACCTACTATACTGTTAGGAAATCTTTAGTCAGCCTAATTGTGCAACCATGAATATGCTTAAGGAGGTAGTCTCATGACCGAGGTTAAATGTTGAAGGTTTTTGAGGATTTTTCTTTTGCGGAAAATGAAATACAATCTTATTATGATGATTACAGTGCAACCTCGATATAACGAAACTGAAGAGAATTAGAGAATATTCGTTATACCAAGTAATTCGTTACCATGAGGTTCGTTATATAGAAGTTAGAATCGTTTAACCGAGGTAACACTAAGAACAGTGACAAAATGCGTTACTTAACAGCAAACAATAATGATTGCTTTACGACAAACTGGTTATGTCTGAAGTGTGCCGAGACATGAATTATTGTGAAATTGAGTGTGTATAATTTATAGGATTCGTTATGTGAAGGTTATAAGTATAAAATTCGTTAAATAGAGGTAAATAATAATTTCACTTTATATTTTGCAAAGATTGAAAATTCGTCACAAAAAGTTTTTTGACAAATGTATTCGTAATGTAAAGGTATATTTTGCATTAGCTCTTAAGCGGCCCATACACACCACACTTCGGTGTGAGCATCGGTGTCGCTTTCCGCCATACACATCACACAATATTCGGACACATTAGTTCTTTATCGGACTTGGACGTAGAAGGAACAGTGCTATGAGCAGTCACAGTCCCTAATTGGCATTTTGAAATATATTTTTTTATCCACCAACCCATCCATAGCACACTTCTAGGAACATCGATACAAAAAATCAAAATGTTTTGATTTTGCTCACACAGTGTGGCGCACAGCAAAATCGGTATGCGGACTGCCCCATACACACCACACATTTCAGCACACCGACACAAGTGTGGTGTGTATGGGCCGCTTTAGGGGCAATACTAGGGGATTTCGAAGAATTCGTTAAATCGAGAAAATCGTTATATTGAGGTTACACTATATACGTAAATTATTGCTATTGAATTACAGCTATTGAATAATACAAAAAAATTTTAACATTAATTTTGTGAGGTAAAGTAGGTCTCTTCAAAAAAAAGTAGGTGGCTGGCACCCCTGATTGTTCCTTTTTAATCATCTGAAATCAAAATTCCAAAAAGATTAATATTCAGTAGGGTTGTCATTCTGTCCTTTAGCCCATTTAAAAAATTGGATTCAAAAATAACAAAATGGCGGCCTTGTAAATTTTTTTTTCAAAAATCGAATGTTATTCTAGTACCAGACAGAACCATTCATGTGTAGAACATTGTGTTAAAAATTTTTTTATCATCTGGGACGAGTAGTTTTGCAAAAAACGCGTTTAAAGTTTGGAGAAGCGTCGTAGCTGCAGGGTACGCTCTCCCCTATTATTTGCTGTAACTTTAAAATGACTTTGTGTATCGGTCAACTTATTAAACTTTGAAAATATGCCAAACAAATCGATTTTTTGAAAATTGAACATGAAACTACTCCCTTAACATTATTTTCAGCAACATTTCTCAATACACCTTCCACTTAAGAAGGTATGATCACATTTCGGATGTACGTTGAATGATTTTCGTAAACAGAAAGCTTTAATTTATTATTACCACTGCACAACCAGAATACCTTTATAGTAAATTGTCATTCCCCCAGTCGCAAAGATCATTCTGTCTTATGCAACCCAGTTTCTCGTGCTTGACATCACAACTCCAATTTTTTGTTCAAACGACTCGACTGTGGAACTCCCAGCCAACTACCATTACAAGAATTGGACAACAGACAAGCGAACTTCCCTACGAAATAATGCGAATAAATACGAATATTTGGCCATTGCACAACCTTAAGTACCTTAAGTACAATACCTTATACGCCTTCTTCGTTAATAATTCGATTTTTATTTTTATATTCTTATATGTTTAATCATAAATGTACATACGATAACGGCCCAACGATAAGTCCTCGAACTTAATAACTGACTTGTGAGTATTTGGTTCTTTACGTGAATTTATAGAATGAATCTGGCCTTCCGGGGTGAGTGTTACGCGGATGCATTATGGATGCCTCCGTGGGCGACTAAACTTTTTGCAGCAACTTCATCTCGGACAACGTATTCACTCCAATAGATTTTGCAGATGTATTCATTTTCTGCATCGTAAGATTACAAGAGACATAAAAAAACTACCCATCAATTAGCCGTCAATCAGATAGGAAACTTTTGAACCACTACTTGCTGTAGTCATGGTAGCCTTGCAGATGTCCCGAACATTTAAAAAAATATTGCGAGAAAGTTTGATCGTTTAATGACTATTATCATAAGAGATTTCCAGATCTTTTGGCGATCAATCGCTCCAGAGGTCTTATGCAAAGGTCATCATCAACTACGGAATACTGTTGAAAATGTAATACTGGAAATCCTCATTACAATCATAAGCCAAACTACGATTCTGTTTAACTAGAGATAAAACGCGAATTAATAATCACATTTATATGAAATTTTACACGAATGCACTAAAATAATAGTATTACTTGATAAATAAGTCAATTTACATATACAACCACAGCTTCACCCCGATACCGATAATATGTTGAACGCCCCTCGTATAACAGCTATTTATGTAATTGTCTATACATAGGCATACTTATATTTTGTACAACTATTTTAGTCTTGTTTTTAATTAATTTAACCTGTCAAATACAAAACAACTCATGTAATATACTGGAGATCTACCACCTTGATCACCCGGAATAACTACCGTGTGGCGCTCCCATTGTTCCGATTTGAGTTCTGTTTTTTTTGTTAAGTTGGTAAATCTGTTTTTGACATTCACTCTAAATCTTAGCATCATAGCTTGACATTTGCAAAAGTTACGTAGCCAAGAGTACATATATCTCTGTGTGTGTAGACGATTTTTTACAATTTTAGAAATGGATCTAGATTTGCAACAAAGAACTTGCATTAAATTTTGCGTAAAAAACGGATTTAATGGTGCGCGAACATTGGAAATGTTGGAAAAGTGTTTCGGCAACGATTCTGTAAAGAAAACGGTCGCTTACCAGTGGCACGAGCGGTTCAAAAGTGGTCGTGAGTCAGTCGAAGATGATGAACACAGTGGCAGACCATCGACATCGAAAGCCAACGAAAACATTAGAGAGATAGCGGAGGACTTGAACATTGCCTATGGATCCGTCCAAGACATTTTAGTTAATGATTTGGGTTTCCGTCGTGTAGCAGCAAAGTTGGTGCCAAAAGACCTCAATTTCATGCAGAAAAGAGACCATGTTGACGTCGCAGAAGAGTTGGCGACGCAATCCAGACATCAGGCAGGTGAATGGCGTTCACCAAATGAGCAGGGACAACAAAAAACCACGTCGTTTTCAGTCAAAAAAGAAGGCAATGCTCACGGTTTTCATGTACTACCATGCTGTAGTGCATCATGAATTTTTGCCAGAAGGCCAGACAGTAAACGAAGAGTATTATTTGGGCGTTACGAGTCGTTTGCGTGAAGCAATCCGCCGAAAGAGATCCGAATTGTGGGCAGAAAACTCGTGGATTTTGCACCATGATAACGCACCGTCGCAAAGTGCTTTATATTCGTAATTTTTTGACGAAAAATGCAACAAATACCATCCAACAGCCACCGAATTCAACTCATTTGGCTCCCTGTTACTTCTTTCTGTTCAATCGAGTTAAAACGGGAAGCACTGATGGACATACCGAAAACCGAATATAAAAAATGTTTCGAGGATTCGATCAAGCGCCAGCATAAGCGTGTTGCAATCGATTGGGATTACTTTGAAGGGGACAATATAGATTTAGATGAATAAACTTGTATTTTTAATTTTCTAAATCATTCAAATGCGGGAACTTTTTGATCAAGGTGGTATATTCGTTCATTACCTTTCTGCTTTCAAAACTTTTTTTTTTGACGAATATGAAACATATATAATATATACATAATAAAGTACCATTGTCACTTCTCCTTTATTTTGAGTTGCATCGCGTGCGTTTTAATAGCCTTTTAGTATAAAGTAATTATCCATAAAAACCAAGCCAATCATCCTAAAAAAAACCTACAATTTCACGCCTAAGACACTGGTAAAAACCTTTTGAATTCAGACTGGTTAGACATTTTACTTTGAATTCTCAACAAAAGATTATGGGCCCAGGCAAGACAGTGTAACCAATAAATTTAAACAAGTAATAGAAAGGGCCTCTTTTTTATGACAAATTGAAAGACAAGGCGAAAAAAATTATGAATCATGGAAATTACAAGTTAAAAGCGTGCTGATTCATAGTGCATTATGAGTGGAACTTCAAAAAAGCCAGAGTAAGGGAGTACTGATGTTTGGAGCAACAATGATGCGAAGGCGTTGGCCACTATCTATGTATAATACATTAAAAATTGCCAAACATCAAGTGAAGCGTGGATTATTCTACAAAGACTCAAAAGCCACTACATAACTGGTCGTTAAGTTTCCTCGATAACGACGTGGATGCCGCTGCTGATATGATCACAGACATCATTCTCTTTGGAATAAGATCCTTTATCCCTCATCGGACGAATAGTGTCAAACAAAACGAAAAGTCATAGTACGACTCGAGCTGTAAAGAGGTTCTCAGGGTTAGAGAAATATTTTTTCGGTCCTTCAAGACCAGCCCGACAAAGGAAAACATTGGTCCAGATGGTATAGCTTTTTCACCGATCCTACTCCTTATGACTCTTTCCGAGTAGATGGAAAACAGCATTTGTCCAGCCCGTCCCTAAAAAAGGCTTGCTTTCTCTCCTCCTACAGACCCATTGCACTTACGTCTCTTCTTTTCAAGGTCGTGGAAATGCTGATACACCGTCAAGTCACGAAATATTTCGAAACACGAAAACTTATTAATGACCGACAAGACGCTTTTCGTAACAATAGATCCAACGGTGATTTTATGACATATCTTACCGAAAAGTGGAACCAAAGTATAGTCTGTCGAAAACGATATAGTTGCACTTGATATTTCTATGACATTTTACAGAGTTTGGCATCAGGCTCTTTTCTCGGAAATGCGTGCTTTTGAGATCGATGACTCTCTTCTTCATTGGATTAGAAAGTACCTTTCGGAACGTTCAAATCAAGTTGTCTTGAATGGCCTCAAGTCTGTTATCCGTAAAATAAATGCTGGCGTGCCAAAATGTTCCATTCTGTCTCAGACACTCTTTTCAATTTTCATCAATGACCTTTCGTCTGCTACTTCTACCAGTACTTTCTGCTTTTCATATTCGTTGTCGGACTCGCGTCCTGTAGACGTCCTTCGGCTTTAGAACGGGAACGGCAGCGTATGTTAAGTTTATTAAATTCCGATATCAAGAGCATAACCAATTAGGGAACTATCAACAGAGTGGAATTTAGTACTTCCAAAACTCAATGCTGTCTGCTGTCATTAAAGTAAGATTTAAATACCCAGCCATTATATATGAATGGCACTTACATCGTCGAAACCGAAAAACTTTCCATTCTCGGCATATGTGTCAGTGACAACTTACTTTTGAATGACCACATATTCGATGTCATCAAAAATGCTGCGAAATATTTAGGTTTCCTCAAGCGATGTAAGAAATATTTTAACCCCTCTGACCTGGCCTCAATATATAAGGCATTTATCTGCACAAAATTGGAATACAATGCCTACATCTGGTCAGGTACTCCTAAAACATTACTGCACCAGCTTGATAGGATTCAAAACCGTGCGATAAAACTCATAGCTGATACTAATATCAGTCAGGCATTTGACACCCTCGAACACGGACGTAATGTCTCCTGTCTCACTTTGTTTTATCGCTATTTCTATCACCAGTGCTAGATTGAAGTCGCCAGTAGCATAGCATATGAATGCTCATCAGTATACCCTCAAGCCCATTTTCGGACGTATACTAAAATATCGTAATTCGTTTCTAAGCTGTTCAACTCACTATGGAATGCCCTGCCGAACTCTGTATTTCCTGGTCGTTATAACTTGCAAACATTTAAAAACAATGTACATCGGTACTTCTCTTTTATTCCAACCTTGAGCGCGCGCTCATTGTAAAAAAAAGAAACAAAAGGATCAGCGAGAAAAGTTAGCCTTTTTAAACAACTTCTGCAGCTAAAAATGCCAGAGAATAACCACGTGCTACACCACATTTATAATTTTTCATCAATCGTCGAAAAATTATTGAGTATTGATCTTCAAGATGAACTTTTGACGATACTCTTACTCTCTAGCCTCCCCGACAGCTATGAAAATTTTGTTCTTGCGATAGAAGCCCAATATAATTTATCTATGGGTGAAAATCTAAAGATAAAGGACACAGAAGAGATGGAGCAGAATCAAATAATTTAGTACCAGAACAGACATTGTACGTACGAAACAGAAAACAGAGACAGTCCCCGCAACAAAGTCAGCAACAACCACAACGTGGGAGAACTGAATAGCACATTTTTGGAGGAACCTGTTATAATTGCAATCGTCTTGGACACTTGGCAGCTAATTGGAGAGATAAACACAAAAATAAAACGACAACATCTTCGTTTGCAATGATAAATGCAACATGCATGGGAGGACTCACGAGCCGATCATGGATTTTTGATAGAGGATCGAAATGCCGTCTATGCTGTGATAAAAATATGTATCTCAATATCCGTCCGCACGTTGAACAGATAGCACTAGCTAACGATACATATGTTTTATCAGAACGCATAGGTGAGATTATTCTAAAAACCAATTTTGGTAATACCATTCTAAAAGATGTCCCCTATGTGCCTACGATGAATTGACACAAAGTCGAGATTCGAAAGCTGCAGAAAATTTAAATCTAATTATTTTTGACCAACATGATGCTAGGATTGTGAATAGTGAAGGAAATATTTTATTATAAAAGAGTTACAGAATATGTACGAGTACATACATATGTATGTATGTGAAATTTGGAAAAATGAGATTAATGCGTATATGTATGTATGAAACAAGTGAAAAAGATTTCTGGGTATGGCTCGAGAGGTATGGGCATCTTAATGAAAAGAGTTTAAGCAGAGGTTTAGATTTAAGAGGTGAACTTGAAGATATAAATTCACAATGTGGAGTTTGCGTGAAAGGAAAAATATGCTCGTTGCGATACGAGTATGTATGTGAACAGAGTAGGAGCGAAGGTATTTTAGATTTAATACACACTGGTATATACGGTCCTATGAGGACAACTTCCATTGGAGGAGCAAAATATTTTCTACTACTTGTTGATGATTATTCAAGAAAATTTGTCG
Source organism: Volucella bombylans (assembly GCA_949129095.1). Lineage (NCBI taxonomy): Eukaryota > Metazoa > Arthropoda > Insecta > Diptera > Syrphidae > Volucella > Volucella bombylans. The sequence goes on from OX422141.1 coordinate 110,773,450, forward strand.
TATATTTTCTAAAGACAAAAAGTGAAGCGTAAGATATGTTTAAGAAGTTGAAAGCCATGGTTGAGACGCAAACTTCAAACAACATCAAGACGCTTAGGAGCGATAATGGTACTGAGCTTGTTAACAGATTTTTTACAGACTCTTTCTAGAATCAAGTGAGATTCATCACCAGTTAACCAGATCAAATCGGACAATCAGTCGTTCATAGACCTCGACAGTGGATAGACGTGTTGACGTGTTCGGCTTTTACATAAGTAAATAAATAAATTGTGATTCAGTGCCATTTAAAGACAATTAGTTACAATAAAATCAATCCCCTCGGTATCCCAGTGGCTAACGGCGTCGGCCATCGAAACGTGGGATACGGGTTACGGGTTTGATCCTAGGTCAAACTTTGGAACTTCTGTTTTCTTTTTCTTTTTTTCTCGTTTTCTACTCAAATTGTGATCAAATAAAAACAAAAACAATAAATCAAATAACGTGATGGATGGTGGAGAGCGCTCCGCTCTTCCCATAACGGGAGTTGGAAAAGGCAACAATGGTGTTGCCGGTGACGTTGCGAAAGCAATTAAAAGGAGGAGGAGTTTGAGAACCCCTCCTAATCTAACGAAAAAAAGAGTGAATGTGCTAACAGAAGATGATGATCATTATGAAGGGGGCAATAATAACTTTGCTTCCCTAGCATTGAAAAGCTGCAAGAAAAAATGCTGGCTTGTAAGCTAATGCGAACTGCACGCAGGCAGAGGGAGCAAGCACACGTAGAAAGCGCCCAACAAAAAAAGCAACAAAAGCAGCAACAACAACTGCATCAACAACAAAAACAGCAGCCACAGAAACAACAGCAGCAGCAGAAACAACAGCAACAGCAGCAGCAAAAGAAGAAGGACAAGGTGCCTCCTATCAACACTTTTAAATTAGAGGTAAATGCTACCAAGGACCTGTGTAAGTTGATCATTGGTAATAATTTCAATATTAAGAGACTGGGGAACGATCGCCATGCACTGTAATACAGTGGAGGGCTACGCGAAAGTTAAAGAGCTCCTAAAGGAAACGACGACGGAGCACTACTCATTCACACCGAAGTGTGAAAAGCGGCAACCGATGCTGCTGAAGGGGTTGGAACAGTCTTCTGATCCTGAGGAGATCCTGGCACTGCTCAAAGAAAAGGAGTGCGAAGGACTCAAGTTTGTAGGGGTAAAGCCATTTACCACAGCTAGAGCCAGGCGGGAGAAACGGAGTCTGCCGTTCTTCTTGGTGCAGCTCAGTCCCAAAAGTCGTCTGGATAGTCTAAGTAGTATCAATGTCCTAGACTACCAGGTGATTCACTGGGAAAAATTAAAAAGGAGCGAAGAGGTTTTACAATGCGTTCGCTGCCAGAGGTTCGGGCACGCCGCGTCGAACTGCCAAATGCAGCCTCGATGCGTGAAGTGCGCAAAGAACCACAGTTCCGAGGAGTGTGCTCTAGGTAGGGACGGAACATCCGATAGGACGCAGCTCTCGTGCGTGTTATGTGGGAACGTAGGACACAACGCAAACTATCGGGGTTGTCCTAAGTTCACCGAAATTAAAAAAAGTAAAACTGGCTCAGCAGCAGAAGGTGGAGGTCAAACGTTCACCTGTTAGATTCCAAACACCAGCCGTCACGTCCCAAATTTCCTACGCCCAAATGGCGTCAGGTAGGGGGACTACGGTACAGCAAGCGACTGTTGCTTCTCAGGCGCCAATGCCGAGAACAACGGAAGCTGCACCTAACATGCTGGCCATCTTGCTCGCAATCCAAGAGCAAATGGCTCAGCTGCAAGAACAGGCCAAGCGGGTGGACCAGATCTACGCGCTGCTGCAGGGCCTAACGCAACACATGCCGTAATGGGTACGCACATGGTGGAGCACACTTTGAAGGTCCTTGCGGTGAATGTTAATTCACTGATTAGGATCGAACGAAGAGCCGCGATGTTCAAACTGCTGCAAGACCAATCTCCTGATGTGCTTTTCGCTAGCGAAACCAAGCTAACCGATAACCACAAACTGGAGTACAATAATTATATCGTTAGAAGAAGAAACCGGCCCAGATCCAAACGTGGAGGCGGTGTCGCGATCTTCATTAAAGAAGGTATAAAATTTCACAGAGTGTACAAGTGCGTGTTGCGCAAGTTCCGGGTGTTGGAGGCAGTCGTCGTTTACATTCCGCTCCGTAGTGGAAAGCGGCTGTACTTGGCCTCTGTTTATGCACATGAGGCTTCACAATCCACCCTATTTATTACAGAGCTCGACACGCTTTTTCGACTTCTGAGGCTGGAATCGGGGGAGAATTATTTTATAATCGGCGGGGATTTCAACGCTAGACACAGAGATTGGGGAAATAATTTGCCAAATACTAGAGGGAACCTACTACTCGATTAGTGGGGTCAGCACGATGTCATGTACAGACTCGGTCTTAAAGCGACGGATAATCCGTCGTTTCCCAGAGGCGGGTCTTATTTGGATCTACTGCTGCTACTGCTACGATGAACGCATACGACTGACAGGTACGAATTTACAAACGCTAAACTGTCTGCGCACATTTGTGTACGACAGCGACCATTGCGGTTTTAGCACCGAAATTACAGTTCCTAACGAAATTGCGGAATTGGAGGAGTTTGTCCAAAGATATTCTTACAATTACAGTAAAACTCGATGGACACGCTTCTCCGCAACCTTGACAAGAGCGCTCTCCTCGAACACGCTCCACCCACCGTCCAATAGGAATTTGTCAAACGCACGACGCACGACTAACGAAGACCTGTTCCGCAATCCTACTATCGACGCACTGCACCGACAGAAAAGTAGACTTCTGACAAGACTTAAAAACTTGTACACACAGTTAACTGACCGACGAGACCCGGAGATTAGAACACTGAAGTCGTCGATTAAAAATATTCAAACGCTAATAAAAGAAAATTACAGAATTTCTGTAAGTTCATATTGGAACAACAAGGTTCGGGCTGTAAACACCAGCAACCCGAATATGTTTCCACAAATCAATAAACTATTTCGGAGAAAAAATCAAAACGACCTTCAGTCTCTTAAAATAGCCCGGACAACAGGCAACGAACGGTTACTGACAATAGCAGGCCTTGGTCCAAATGAGGCCGCTGATGATGACGACTTCTTTGTGATCGAGGATCCACAGGAGAAGGTTGAGGCCATAGGGGCGACTTTCCAGGAAGTATACAAGGCCACTGATACCACTGGCCCTAATTACGACCTGGACAATCGCGTCTTGGTGCACGACTTCTGCGTTCGAAATGAAATGGAGAACTGGCGATCCGAGGGCTCTGGTTTCGCCCGGTTTAGCGACGAAAATATGGCAAATAACGTCATTGCCAGAGAGGGTGGCCTACCCCCACTCATTTCGAGAGAAGGACTCCATGAGATCTTCGACACAATCAGAGCAAAGAAATCAATGGGGACCGATGGTATTCCGAATATCGTGCTTCGACATCTTCCTCTAGAAGCGGTGGACATCTACACCACCCTGTTTAATAATGCAATGAATAATGGACATTATCCAGCGCATTGGAAAACGGCGGTGGTTCAACCTATCCCTAAAAAGGGGAAGGATATATCCAATCCGGCGAATCTCCGGTCGATAAGTCTCCTTCCGAATATCAGTAAGGTTTTTGAAAAGGTAATCAATAGAGCTCTGTCTAGGTGGGTTGAGGACAAACATATAGTTCCGGATAATCAATTCGGTTTTAAGGCGGGACATGATATCTCACATGCCGCGTCTAAACTGGTGTCCGATATCCAATGGAACAAAGGCAAGAAACAGTGCACTGGTGCCTGGCCTTGTTGACTTGGAGAAGGCCTTCGACACCGTATGGTTAGAGGGTCTTTTCTATAAGCTGACTAGGCTGGGGATCAGTAAAGCACTCTTGTACATTCTTTATAATATGCTAACTAACAGACAGTTCATAGTGAAGAATGGCGATGTGACTTCTATTGGAATATTTCAAATTAAAAATGGTCTTCAGAAAGGCGCGGTCAATTCGCCGATCCTATTTAACATTTATACAAGCGACTTGATAGGTTCACTTCCCCATACTATTGCGTACGCAGACGATGTGGTAGCGTACAGAACAGGTCCAAAAATCGAGGTCATTAATACTCTCTTGCAGCGTGACTTCGATAAGATAAGACGATTTTGCGATGACTGGAAGTTGAAAATCAACTTTCAGAAGTCGGAAACCATTCTCTTTAGGACGCCGTTGTCTGGAGCCCCTAGGGATACCAGAAAAAATTGGCGAAAGTTCTCAATCATTGGACAGCCTCTTGCCTGTCGAAATGTAGTCAGATACCTTGGGATCTGGCTAGATCAGTTTCTGTATTTTGGCAAAAATGTAGATGCTGCTCTGGCCAGAGCCAAAGGTGCTTTTGCCCTTACAAAGAGACTGTTTTATAGCAGCCAACTCGATGCGGGGGTAAAGATAATCTGCTACATGGCCCTTATTAGACCCATGCTGGTATTTGGTTGTCCCGTGTGGTTCAACGTGAGAGCAAGCTTAATGGAAAAGATTCGGGTGTTTGAGAGGGCTTGTCTTAGGGCTTGTCTTCGCTTGTACAGAACACCAGAGTCGGAGTACAAGAAATTTTATCCTAATGAGGTCCTTTACAACAGGGTGAACCTAATACGAGTGGACAACTTCGTAATTAAGCTGACTCGAAGGCACATTGCAAGAGCAATGACCTCGACGAATAACCTGATATCTGGGGCTTACTACCCCAATTACCTTTACCACGAGAGTGTGTGCTCTGACGGCTTCGTTCCACCGGAAGCATTCCTCTTCCTGGATCAAATAGGGTTGATCCAGGATAGATCAGCGGTGCCGTTAATCTTCCATGTCGCTCGGACATCTGGGGACAGGCGACTCAACTACAACAGAGACGTCGCACACGGCAGTGTGGATCGCCTCCGGTTCAGTAGGGCGGTGGGGAATCGCGATAAGAGGGATGTCGTTCGGCAGCACCAGCATTTCTGGTGGTTGAATGATGGAGAAGATTCTTCGTCGTCGTTTCCGTCAATTACGGACCAGCCTTACTAATGAGGCAGAGCTGACCAATCTGTTTTCTTTTGTAAATAGCGATGGCCAGCTTACATAGGTTTAGGTTAATATCTAAGAAATATATACATATATTAGTATATACAAAGGTGTATACTGATATATGTATATAATTGTGTATAATGTCTATGTGTGTGTGTATGTGTGTTTTGTGTATGTAGGTTAAGTAGAGTAAGGTTTATTTTAAGTTAGATATTAAGTTTTTATAAAAAAATAAAAAAAGTCCACATGCTAAGTTTTTCTTAACGAATACTTTTTCTTAGCCTTATGTATACAATATAAATAATTCTAAATAAAATGTAAGTAAAGTCGAAAGACATAGATATAAGTATTTAGAGTAGCTTAGAGTGCCTGTGTGGGGCCAGTAAGTTAGTATAAGACTTACAAGTAATTGTAAGCTAGCATTTAAGCATTTTTTGTTAGTATGTAAGAGTTAATTAGTAAGAAAATAAAATGCATTGAAAACTGAAACTGAACTGGTATTTTAGATTTAATACACACTGGTATATACGGTCCTATGGGACAACTTCCATTGGAGGAGCAAAATATTTTCTACTACTTGTTGATGATTATTCAAGAAAATTTGTCGTATATTTTCTAAAGACAAAAAGTGAAGCGTTAGATATGTTTAAGAAGTTGAAAGCCATGGTTGAGACGCAAACTTCAAACAAGATCAAGACGCTTAGGAGCGATAATGGTACTGAGCTTTTTAACAGATTTTTTACAGACTCTTTCTAGAATCAAGTGAGATTCGTCACCAGTTAACCAGATCAAATTGGACAATTGTGGAGATGGCTCGCTGCATGCTGATTGGATCATGAATGTAAGAGATAATTTGAGCAGAGGCAGCACTGCTATTTGAGAAATCGCTCACCATGCAGTACATTACAGAGAGTTACACCATTCCTGGTTTATTCAGGTTTTAGATTTATGTTAGATTTTTATTTCGTTTTTGAATTTACAAAGGCAAGTCACCTCACAATTTACAATAACATACAGGGATATGATACGCAGATGTACACAATATATATCAACTGAAACTTTCATAATAATGGAACTAGATTTTTATTTACATTAATTACTTTTATTTGAAGGCAAACAACGATTAAACCCCTCATATAGAGCAAAAAAAAAAAAATAAATAAATAAATAAACAAATAAATAAATGAATAAAAATATGTACATGTATGAACAAATTATCATTTTTATTTAAACAGATACGTGAGTTAAATGCTAGGTATTCTATATTTTTATTAGTGTAATCTACTGAATAATCAAAGGGTTATCGGAGTACTGACATCTGATTATAAACGTGTCAATAAGTTTGTTTATTCTAACAGAGACCAAATCAACCTTAGCTCTTTTGTCTAAATCGGTGGTTGAATGATGCCAGGGAAGTTTCAACATAATTTTTAATATGTAATTTATTTTGCTGTATTTGTAACTTCTTGATGTGGAAGTTAATACATTTTCCTCACACTTTACCTCCGTACAGTAAAATTGCTGGGAAAATAATTTTTTATATTATTATTTTATTTTCATTTGATAGTTGAGAATTTCTGTTTATGAAGGGATATAGCATTTTGATAGCAGTACCTATTTTATGTCCTTGTAATATGTTCTTTATAGGTTAATTTAGAATCTAAATGAACTCTTTGATATTTCACAGGCTACCCCCAATTAATTTTCAGACCATTAAGTATCATTTGGCTGGATGGAAGGAAGCAAGACTTTCTCTTTCTTGTAAAAAAGATATGTACGAGTAGCTTGCTTTTTTTCCGTATTCACTCTGATTTTTTATTTATTATAATATTGATTTAATATCTCAGCTACATTTAATAGATATGTCTCAATATTAAGACCATATTCATGCGAAGAAAATATCGCAGTATCGTCAGCATATTCCGCAAATTTACACTCCGGTAAATGTGGAAGATCTGATGTGTACAAATTGAATAATATTGGGCCAAGAACTGAATCCTGTGGAACACGTGCGGTTATGTTCACCAGATTCGAATGGCTGTTATTCACATACACTTTAAAGCAACGACTTGACAAAAAACTTTGGACTATTTTGCAAATAAATGATGGAAAATTCAAGACAAGCATTTTGTGTAAAAGCCCATCATGCCAAACAGAATCAAATGCCGTCTCGAGGTCAAGCAGTATCATTCCCGTCGATTTCCCTATATCACGGTTAGTCTTTATGCTATTATTTATTCTAAAAATTTGGTGGCAAGTACTATGTTAGCGCCTAAAGCCAAATTGAAGAGGTAAGATATTTCTCGCATTAATAACTTTCATGAGCTTTTTCTTTCATACATTTTACTCAAACTGCTTAGAAAACTGATTGGCCTTTAGCTTTCGGGCTTTTAGCAGGTTTACCAGCTTAGAAACGACATAAGTTGGCACTGACACAATTGCCGAGAATGGAAAATTTTTCGGTTTCGACGATGTAAGCGCCATTCATAGATAATGGCTGGGTATTTAAATCTTGCTTTAATGACAGCAGACAGCATTGAGTTTCGGAAGTACTATATTCCACTCTGTTGATAGTTCCCCAATTGGTTATGCTGTTGATATCGTATCTTAACATACGCTGCCGTTCCCGTTCTACAGCGGAAGAGTAGGGACGTGATTCAGGGAACGAATATGAGTGATCTGAGAGGTATGGGCGGCGACCTACCTGTGTTCGAGTCATTATAAAGAAAGACAAACACAAAAAACACAAACACCGACGTTACTAAGCACAGCTGTGAAGTAAAAATTCAGAGTTGGTTTACCGAATCAAATTGTTGTAGGTGTTGTGCCCTTACAGCGATAGGAAACAGCACACACAGCCAGAGTTGCGAGTTTAGGAATTAAAAAAACACTAAGCCATAAGCTAACAATTGACTTATAATTTGAAAAAGAATTAATTCATAAGTTAGCTAGTGAATTATGAATTACACCAATTTTAATTCATAAGCTAGTCGGTGAATTATGAATTACACCAATTTCAATTCATAAGCTAGCTTATGAATTGGAGAATTCATAAGCTGGCTTTGATTCTATAATTTTAAACCAAAGTGATTCAAGAGCGCGGATTGTATATGTATGAGTTGTATATGTATGAGTAGTATGAGCAGGAGGCACGATAAGCCACTGGCTCACGCTCAACATATTATTTTATCAATATTGCTACTAATTCAATTGGCGTATTTAACGCATAAAGCATACACAGCTACTCATACATATACAACTCATACATATACAATCCGCGCTCTTGAATCACTTTGGTTTAAAATTATAGAATCAAAGCCAGCTTATGAATTCTCCAATTCATAAGCTAGCTTATGAATTGAAATTGGTGTAATTCATAATTCACCGACTAGCTTATGACTTGAAATTGGTGTAATTCATAATTCACCGACTAGCTTATGAATTGAAATTGGTGTAATTCATAATTCACCGACTAGCTTATGAATTGAAATTGTTGTAATTCATAATTCACCAGCTAGCTTATGAATTAAAATTCTTTTAATTCAAATTCCACTAATTGGCTTGTGAATTAAAGACAGATTTAAGCCAAAAATGACTTAAGCTTTTGCAACTCTGCTCACAGCCCACTATCCATCGGTTGTTACATACACTCAGCAACTGTGCACGCTGTATAACAATGTAATACATCAACGGCAGTGACCGTGTGCAAGCAAGAGTACGACCAAGGGCAGGAGTGTTGGGATGCCCTAATTGTGGATGTTTGTTTCGCTGCATTCGCGTGTTGAAGTTTGGTTTGGTTTTTTTTTTGTACTTTGTAATAGGGAGTCTCGGCATTCAGCTCAATATAGGTAACATCAGTTTCTCTGAGTGATTTCAATCTGGTTCTTGTTGTGAGGACTTTGAATGGCTGCAGATTTCTCAAAGTATCGATCTTTTTGCAAAGTCTTTATATGAGGGCATCGTTAGCTTCCTTTTATTTTTAGTTCAGTGGAGCATTTACGGATAAAGTGTTTTTGATTTGTTTTCCGCAGATGTCTCCCCTTATCTATGGACGAACATGGAAAGCTCCGATTTTCAGCCCGTAATCTCCTTAGTATACCCATTGGATGCGTAATAGTTGCGTAACAAGTGTTAGCTGGGAACCAACATGGTTGACAATCAGGTCAGGCAATAATATGAAATACCATAGATGATTGCCTCAGATGTCGCATTTGCTTCTACCCCAAAAAGTATTCTGAGCATTATCATCACAGCATATGATAAGTCCCGTCTTCCTGAAAATACAGATTTCAATGAGTTCGATTCGATAGGGAAGATAAGCTAAAGCAACGACGAATTTTTCCCACTCTCCGTTCGAAACAGGATTTAGTTACACTCAATATGCTATTTTCTAATAACATTTTCTTTCCTTTTTGCCGACAAAAGCGCCATCATAAGCAATAACATGACAGTCTTTAATCATCTCTTAATAAGTGAATAATGGCGGCAAAACATAATGGCTTAAGAATCAGTCGTACTAAGACAAAATATCTGGGCTGCCATCTTTCCGCTGAACTTCAAAACTTCTATCTCAAACTCGCAGGTTAGATGGTTTTGCTGTGTTCAATAAAGTTCATCGGAAAATCCGGTTCAGAGAGCAATATTGGCTGAGTTTCTTTCTGAGATTCGCAGAAGAGTCCGAAGGGCAAATCAGAAACGTCAGCAAACGCTTAGCCTCTCTTATGAGGTGATCCAACATAAAACGGCCTGTAGAATGATTCTGAGGTTTGCAAATTTAGCCAAACACACAAGCGGCGAAGTATCTATCGAGATGCATGAGAGAAATGTGTAGAATTAGATGTTATGGTTAGCCTATTTGCGAGGATTTGGACCACGCACCAACGCAAAATCGGAGATTGGTCTGTCTAGTGGTCTGCAATAAGAAGGTAAGCCTCTCAATGGACATAGGCTACCAGGCTTTTAGTTTCTATCTTCAGAAGGACTACCGGCGATCCTGCCTCTCTCAAAATAAACTGTGACATATTGCATATGTATCTGGTTCTAAGAATATGAAATCCAAGCCATCTTTCTGAGAACGATTACTGAAATGTTTTCTCAGTGTACCACCGTTAGCAACTTGTATTGTGTCTCGAGACTTTTATGGCGAAATGTACACTAAAGAAGATACCTTCCTTCGTTAGTCAAAATATCCAGACTGAAGCTTCTTACGATAGCCTGCTAATAAATAATGAGTTTATTTCAGCACTCTTAGCTCATGTGTACGTTTATGTCCTTCGGCGTTAGGTTTTACTGTTCTGAATTACATTTTTCCATTTAGCAGTTTAGTCTGTTCCCTGGTGAGCGTTCATTAATTCGCACTTTCATTGCAATTCTCTCGCCTGTACTGCGTGCGTGTCATTTAGTTGTCCTTGTCACGAGATAATCTATTTCTTCGTGAGTTATCCAGGGTATCCTGGAAATCATGGACTGATAACATCACGTATATGTTTTTTGTCTCAGAGTTAGCACCATGTGCGAATTGGCCAATAAAAACTTTCATTACCATCATCCTTAGAGGAACTTTCATCTCCTGTATCGCGGGCATCTCCAGTATCCCATGCGCTGTACAAGTACTTCCGTTTTCCCTTTTGTCCTTTCCTGAGTGTTTTCCTATTTTCCTTATTTCTTTCGTCTCCAAAGTTTTTTCTGTACATTTATCTCTTAGTTTCATTCACGTCTTGTGTCAGTTCTTTTAGTGATCCTTTTTTTTTCTTTTTTTTTTCTTGTTGGAGTAAGGGTAGTGCATTTAATTCGCTTCGGATGGAGCTAAAACTTTCACTGCTCGCTGGATGGATTTCCCTTACTGTTCGGTATTATGGCCTGAATGATGGAAGGGTGGAATGATACTGGGTTTGCAAAGTTTCACGTTTTGTCCCATAATCGATGTTTGGGGAGACGGTTTTGACTATCGATTTGATAAGTTGCTTCTGGGTGGACGAACATGCGGTTTGTTCGAAATGAATACTGCTGCAGGGGTTGCATGTACAATTTCCGTAACCTTTTTTTTGTCTTTTATTTTTAACTTTTTCTTCCTTTGTTTTTAGTTTTTTCACTTGCCCCTTTTCTTTTGCTGTGAGATGGTAACATTTGTTAGCGATAGTCTGAGAAGATATGTAGGGAGTGAGACGATCGACAACTTTAAGAAGACGGATAAATGTTCGAAAAGAAGAAAACACCTGTGGTTGTCCTTGATGCGGAAAGTTTTTCACCAGATGACGTTTAGTTGTTTTCATCCTTTTTTGCTATAGACAAAGTTTCCTTCAGAGAAATGGGCAATGACGGGTGGCTAGATAAAGCTCTTTGATTCTGAATTGAAATAGATTGAAATGCTTTGCATAATGTTGCTCTATTGGCTATCTATGGGTATTAACCTCCTTTGACTATGGTTGGAGTACTAAATATCCAATTAAGCAGTAGAAATGCTTACTTAAAAGGTTTCTCAGTGTTTCTATTGACTTTAGAAAAGACTCATTCAGAAGTCCGGCAAATCCAGAAGAGGCTTATGAGACCAAACTGCACCCACAAAAATGTGCTGTTTGAAGTGGTCTTAATGCATCAGATATCAATCAATCAAAAGCCAACAGTGCCAAAGATAAGTGATTATTGATTCGAAAATATGGGTAATGTAGATCCTGCCGATATGTGGTTCTATACATATAGTAGGATGCCACTACGTTCCAAACTGCCCATGAAATCATTGATAACAACGAAAACATTATATCGCGAAATGGGCCAATGAATCAGTCAACGGAATCATGCGATTTGTCGCCAATCCATATCTTCTAATAGGGTTCTGCAAAGCCTTTGTCGTACGCTGAACCTACAAATTATTCAATCTTAGAAGTCAATATTGAGCACGATATTGGTGATAAAGAGCCCCAAATGCTCAAAGAAGTGACCCAAAATTGAATAAACTCTATAAAATCATCGGTTCACTGGGAGGAGCCTTCATTCAACTGAGCTTGTTCTCATCACGGAAAGACATACACTGCAGGTAAAAATTTTGAAGTCTACTATTGCAACTGACTTCATTCATGATTTAATGAATTACATTAGCTTTTTGTACCAAAATGTTCTACCTGAACAATACAAATCACATTCATGTGGTTAATATTCCATCTCCGTAAGAAAATTTTCCACTATTGCTTTATTTACAGGAGCCCTTGTACCCCTGTATCCTTATACTGAAATCGTTATTACGGCTGAGTTCAATATACACAATTCTGGGTGGCTTCGACATTCTGGACACACAATACCCGAAGGACGGTGTGTTAAGATCTTCGCTGCATAAAATAACTTGACCCATCTTGTAAATGAGCCCATACGAATACCAGACGTTGATAGTCATACCGCCAAAACCCTGTTTTTAACTTCTTACCCTGATAAGTACACTTTTGATGTACTCTCCCCTCTAGGATTGTCGGATTGTTGTCCCATATCAGCTAATTTCTCGTACACAGACCACATAGTTATAGAAAAGATTCCACAAAGAAACCGTATAGCAATACGAGAAAGTCAATTGGAACATACTTAATAGCTTCTCTAGGAATTTTAACTAGTCGTTATATTTCCTCGATAACTACGTGGATACAGCTGATATGATCACAGACATTATAACTTTTGGAATGAGATCTTTTATCCCTCATTGGATTAAGAGTATCAAACCAAATGAAAGGGCATAGTACGACTCGAGCTGGAAAGAGACTGTCAGGGTTAGAGAAATACTTTTTCGGTCCTGCAAGGCCACCAAGCCAGCAAGGATTGCAACGTCTTTCTTAAGCATGTGAAATTTCAATATGACCAGCGATTGACGCAAAAGCTACTACACTATCCCAGAGGTAGTAGAACTTGTTGGTAGCTGGTCAAAAACATTAGAAAGCTTGCTCATACCCAATCCCAACGCTCATTTATAATGCCATGCTGGACTACCAGCTTCTTCGCCAAGCCAATCTGCTGCAATTTGCGGTCAACTCAACACTTCCAGATTGTGTTTTGTCCCCACCTACAGTAGAGTGCGTCGAATCTTCCATGGGACAAATCCACTTTCGCACTCGTGTAGTAGCAAGAGTACTTAAAGACCTTAACATTCACAAATCCGCTTGTCCAGAAGGTATATCACCTGAAGAGGTGTTCTTCCGCGCTGTTAAAACCACTAGTAAGCTTTTTCATCTTTACTACTTCTTTGGACTCTTTCCGAGAAGATGTAAAACATCATTTGTCCAGCCCGTCCCTAAAAAAGGCGAATCTTACTCTCTCTTCTCCTACAGACCCATTGCACTTACGTCCCTTCTTTCCAAGGTCATCGAAACGCTGATAAATCGTCATTTCATGAAATATCTCGAAACACGAAAACTTCTCAATGACGGGCAATACGGTTTTCGTAGCAACAGGCCCACTGGTGATTTGATGGCATGTCTCACCGAAAAGTGAAACCAAAGCGTACATCAATCTGGCTAAAGCAAGATAGTTGCACTTGATATTTCTAAGGCATTTGACAGAGTTTGGCATCAGGCTCTTTTGTCGGAAATGCGTGCTTTTCGGATTGAACAATCTTTTTTTTTTTCATTTATATATTTATTCACTTTACAATTGACAAAATTAGATACAAATATAGAATGCAAGATCTTAATCAAAACAAATTCAGAAGTAATAAAGAAACAAGCAGTTACTTAATAGAATAACAATTAAGAGAGATTAAAAAGTAAATAATTTATCAATTGAAAAAATGAAAAGATACATTCTGTAGTTAACTAAAACTAGTGTCGAATGCATCAATTATAAGACTATAGTTAAAAAACACAAAGCATGATAAATTGGTGTGAAGAGAGGAACAAAGCAAATGTTAAGATTCATCGATTATTAAAAAGTTTCATTTAATCATTCAACAAAATTAGAGCATGCGACCAATTAAATGATTTATTTCATGTAGGTCGAAGTGAAATAGCTATTCCTTAACTTTCCTATTTCGAACAACAAGATTTCTGCTTTGCCTAATTTGAAGCGGCAATATATTATAAAATCTTGGAGCAACAGAGGAGTAAAAGTTCAAAAAGTGATGTGTGTTGAAAGATGGAATGAAAGCAAGATTGTTATTACTACTACGCAGTGACTGATGGGTTGGATTTCTGTCAATGGAGTAACCACTCCTAACGAAAAAAATCCTTAACACTTTGTAAAAGTAAAGATGCTTGAGTGGTAGCATTTTAGAGTTTACAAAAAGCAAATAACTACTTTCTCGGCGATCTTTCTCCAGATTATTCTTACTATATTTTTATGACTTCCCCCCCCCCCCCCCCAACAGATTAAGCCGTACTGCAACTTTCATTGTACTAGTCCATAGTATATTGTTTTCATCAGTTTTTTAGAACAAAATTGCCTCAAATGGTACATTAACTTCATAGTTTTCAACAAATAAGATCTTAGACTGGCAGTATGATTACTCCAATTCAGTTTGCTATCAATTTCCAGACCCAGATATTTGAAAACTGTAGTTCTTTCTATATAAAAACACTGAGGTGAACAAATTAAATCCCGATTAAATAAGGTAGAGGATGATGTCGCTTTGCATGTAACAGGGCTAAATAATAAATCCTTACAACTTGCACTATGAAAAATCAAAGGTGGGTAATCGACAATATTAGAAGACAACTTGAAGAACATTATTTTACTTTTATCACTGATTACCAATTTATGTAAACAAAACCAATGTCTCAGGTGCTCTAAGTCAAAGCTAATGTTAGCAATTAAATCGAATGCAGAGCTATTAGAATAAGAACAAGCTATATAATCAGCAAATCCTATTTGTTTACCTTTGATATCGAGGTTAAAAATAGAATTGATATAGATCAAGAAAAGGATTGGACCAAGTACTGAGCCTTGTGGAATACCAATTTTAACCATTTAAGCATAAAACCTCTTATGCCCGCTTTTTCTAACTTTTGTGTTAATATCATATGGTCGACAGTATCAAACGCCATAGTAATGTCAATAGAAATAGCAGCCGTATATTTTTTATTGTTCAGGCTTTCGTAGTTAAAGCAGCAGAACTCTAAGAGGGCATCCTCTGTTGACTTCGCAGCTCTAAACCCAAACTGATTACTACTGAAAAAAGAAGATGAATCTAGGAAAGTAATTATTCTATTTTTCACTGCTTTCTCAAGGATTTTAGAAAACACTGGAAGAAAAGAGATTGGCCTATAGTTATTTAGATTTTTACTATCACCTTTCTTTAAAACAGGTATTACTTCTGCAGTTTTTAAGGCAACAGGAAAAATACTATTGTAGATACTTTTATTAAAAATTTCCATTAAGACATTAACAATATTTAGTGAGACCTTCTTAATAAAATTCTTAGACCGTGGACGAATTAGAATTTTTTAGAGAGTTGATAATTCTAAATAATTCTAAAGAAGAAATCGGGTCATAAAAAAACTATTGGCTTGACTCCATTCGTTGCTGAAGCAATCTTCTACACAATAATTCGATGATTCAGAGAAACCAGCACTAGGAAGAGTCTTGTAAACCACACTTGTAAAATATTTGTTAAAAACATTAGATATTATGTCCCTGATAAGATACACAATTGAGTTCATTTAAAGCGGGTAGTTTTTTATTTATAAGTTCGTTAATAATTGTCCATTCTTTCCTTAAATTGCCTCTAGCTAGATGTAGTTTATTGGTGTAATAATTGTCTTTGTTCACAATAACTTCCTCTGCAACTTCCTTGCACACTCTATTATAGAGAAGTCTAAGACTGATATTATTCGGTTTCTTTTTGCATTTAATATATAATTTATTCTTCTTTGCAATCTTCTTTAATAAAGTTGTAGACATCTATGGCTTAATTTTTTTAACTTTACATTTTCGTTGGGTTTCAGTAAGACATTCACTAACATGAGCTTTTAAGATATTAGCAAAGATGTTAGAAGCATTAGAGGGATTACTTTCAAGGTACACATCGGTCTAACTTTCGTGTAGTAGAAGATGGTTAATACGCTCGTAGTTCAAGTCTTTAACTTTCTCAAACCGTAAAGACATATCAATTCGTTTCATGTTGGCGCATAGAAAAACTAAACCAACCATACAATGATCGGTAATCCTAGAATCTGAAATGGAGCTGGTGATAGTGAGTTTAGATCTTAGATCAAGTCTACCAAAAATATGATCAATATAGGTTTGTGTTGAAGGAGTTAATCTAGTAAGTTCTCTAAAACACGATACCAAACCATTTGCCTCTAAGACAGATAAATAATTTTAAACAATAGCAGAATCAGATAAAATATCTAAATTTATATCACCAAGGATAAATAGATTCTTTGACTTTTCCTCAGACAACAGATAGTCAATTCTTCAACAAAAACACATTTTTACTTTTTTCATGTAGCCTGTAGAAGCACATAAAAATAAACTTTCTAGACTCAATTTTGCAAGAAACTTTAACCATATCAGCACTTTTCAAGTTATTGCAGCAACACTCATACTCCAACTTATCACTCATAAAGACAGCCACGCCACCAGCAGCATACGAATTATTACATGTAGGATGAAATTTATAACCAGGTATGCTAAAAAGATTAGCTTCAGTATAAAAAATCCATATTTCCGATAGGAAAATTAAATCAGGCTTATTCACAAACTATTCAAAATGAGTCAGAAACAGATCGAAACTTGTACGTATACTTCTAATATTTTGATGAATGGTATAAAATGTTTTCTTTGGAATTACTGAATGATAAAAGCTTCTGAAAATCTTTTTATCAAAACTACAAAATTCATTACATTCCTTGAAATAACCATCCAGATTTTGAATACAATTTGAATTAATAAAAGGCATTATTAGTTAAAAAAAGAATAAAAAGAAACTAAATTAAATTGACCAAGTTTTCAATATCTTCAAAAGAACTTAATTTAAAAGATTTATCACCTTCTTGTTTTTTCAAAGAAATCACTCAATAAATGCTTTAGCTCTATTATATACTGCTCTATTATAATTAGTTAAACTCTCATTAATATAAATTGGACTATTATCAGATTTAAACCCTAAAATACTTGTGCTTAACTTATTTTTCTTTTTCTTTTGTAAAACCATTTGCTTAACTTCATAGTTCTTAAATTTGACGCGTAAAATCCTCATAGTTTCTGGCCGTGTAGATGAAGGGTTAGAGTTGAACTTACGTGCAATGTTCTTGACATAACAATGTTTTATGTCATCGGTCTTCAAATTTTCATTGATTCCCTTTTTCAATAAATTGACAGCTACGTCCAAAGCATTACTGTTGTCAACATTAGGAACACCCATAATATCAACATATTTTCGCAATGTTTTTTGTTGCAGGAAGTTTACAGTACTTTGAAGTTTGTTTATACGAGTATGTTTACACAATGTTTTATTTTCGTCTTGCAGGCAGTCAATTCGTCTTAAAGCATTAGAGTTAACTTCTTTTAGTGCAGCAATTTCATTATATAGAATGTCGAGTGTGATAGGAGTTGGTGACGTAATATTATTATCAGCAGACCGAGGCGACACTAAGTTAGAGGGAGACAGATGCACTTCCTCGACGGGTGGCTGGACATTAACTTTATTATGCACTTGTTTAACTTTCTGTGGAGCGGGTGGTTGTGAGCGTAAAGAATGACGCCCTTGTTTGTCACACAACACACAACGATAAGGAATGTTGTTCTTCTTCATGTATTCACCATCACTTTGCTGAAGATTTACACAGTTCAAGTGGTAGTAAACCTTACACAGTAAGCACTGAATTTTGGCACCAATTCGGTCCAATTTGACCACACTTGCAAGGCATTTTATAAGAAAAAGTAAGAAAAGACAGTATTTATTTTATTTTATATTAATGCAAAATGTAATATAAAGAACAAGGGCCAGTTATTTTTTGCTAGATAAAACAATTCAAATATAGAGAAGCTTTAGAAGTGGGAGCAACATTTTAACACTTGTTTACCGCACTACTACCGCAGAGTTATATTGGATATCTCTTCTTTAATGGATTAGAAAGCACCTTTTGGAACGTTCAATTCAAGTTGTGTTGAATGGTTTCAAGTCTGATCACAAAATAAATGCTGGCGTGTGTGCCCCAATGTTCTGTTCAGTCTCCGACACTCTTTTTAATTTTCTTCAATCATCTTTCATTTGCTACTTCTAATCCGCTACATTAGTTTACTGACGACAGTACTTTCAGCTTTTCATATTGGTTGCCGGACTCACGTCCCTGATCTTCGCCTGTAGAACAAGAACGGCAGCGTATGTTTAGCTCATTAACTTCCGATATTAAAAGTATAACCAACTGGGGAACTATCAACAGAGTGTAATTTAATGCTTCCAAAACACAATGCTGTCTGCTGTCGTTGATTTTTTTTGCCTGCCTACATCGAAGAGATTGTCAAAGCCCAAAATTTGTCGACCTTATGTTAGATTCTACCATATGTTAGATTCTTATGTACTTCTACCGCGAGCATCGAACTTGTCGAGTTGTAGAGGCTGAGTAGGGTCAATGAATCTCGAGAAGAAATTCTCCAGACGAGTCCTGAAACCAAAGGATGCTCCCCCCCTCCCCAACTCGCAAAGCACTCCATCATTCCCCTGGGCTGGATCAAGGTGTCATACGACCCGTGCCGAAGATCAACCTGGCTGAGGGCCCAGTAATAGCTCAGTCGCAAACGGAGTATCCGGATACCTGGCGACCTCCGGATTAGCTAGCCTTATCTGTATATGGCGGATCTCTGTACAGATGGACATCCCTTTCTCCGCTACTCGTGGGACTATCAATGGAAAATAACCAGAAAACAAAAACCGAGGCCGGTACTCCTTCATTACCGGGCGGTGGAACGGTGACTACACCGACTACCGGCAAGGCTCCTGCATTGCCGAGAGGAGGCAAAACTGTGGCAGGCCATGGTGCGCCATCCTCTAAAGGCAAAAGGAATAAGCCTAATAATAAGAATTCAGGAAGTGTTAAGACTGTGGCAGGCCATGGTCCTATCACCTCCTCCACCCCTAGCAGCAGCAAGTTTGTGGCAGGCCACGGACTTGTCGCGGCTACCAAAACTCCTTCAGGGAGTGTTAAGACTGTGGCAAGCCATGGTCCTATCACTTCCTCCGCCCCTAGCAGCAGCAAGTTTGTGGCAGGCCACGGACTTGTCGCTGCTACCAAAACTCCTTCGGGGAGTGTAAAGACTGTGGCAAGCCATGGTCCTATCACTTCCCCCGCCCCCAGCAGCAGCAAGTTTGTGGCAGGCCACGGACTTGTTGCTGCTACCAAAACTCCTCCCTCCAAAGAGGAATCTGGAGCTCAGCCGCATCGGCAAGCTCCATCTAAGGCGCTCTACATAAGACGCCGAAATGCTTCACGCATCATCAAAACCTTCGGATCAATTCCGGAGGTGGAGAGAAGTGCGGAAATAAAGAGCAAGGTTGAGTGGGCTAAAAACATCCTAAAAGACGGATTTCCCACTGCTTCCACTGCTCACATAACGTCAAAAGACTCCTCTAAGCGTCAGAGATCGTTGGAGGAAACCGTAACGGTTTCCAAGAGGCCCAAAACACACTGATTGGTTTTCAAATTTCAATTCCCTTGGGAATTTTTCAATTATGTTGTACTAAAACAAAATTACAATTGTGAATTATTAAACGTCTAACCTGTCATAATGTTCAGCTTTAAGAAAATGTTAAAACAATTGTCAAACGAAATATATAAATGTAAACAAAACCTGTAATAAATTCATTAACCATTTATAACGCAATTAAAAACAGTCTTAACAGAATTAAAAACAGTCTTTTTTTAAATCCGCAACACAACACGGTACGCAAACCGTACATTTTGGTCCTTCGAGCCGGAACTCCTAACTTTAAAACAGTTCTTCGATTTTCTTCAATGCCGATTTAGGACATTGGAGGCGGTTGAGCAATCAACAGGAAAATCAATCTGTAAAAACAAGGCCAATGTGCAATCATATTTTACTAAAAGGGAAAATAATAAAGAGTTTACCTGTAGGCTTTGTCATGAAGAACACCATTCGTTGCGACAGTGTAAAAAATTCTTGAATATGAATATTGATCAGAGGCGAAAGGCTGTTTATGACGTAAGGGTATGCGAGAACTGTCTTGCATACAGCCATTTTAAGCAAAAGTGCCCAAGCAGCAAGAATTGCTACTACTGCAAAAGAAGACATAACACTTTGCTGCATGATAGTTCACGCGTTTCACAAGCAGTTAAAAATGGTGGAGGCAGTGGTCAATCTTCATCGCAGTCAACACCACAAAACAACACAGCAAATTCATACCAGATGTCTAGTATAAATCCTCAGGCACCGGAGTTCCAACCTTACCACGAACAAGCATCAACGTCGGCACATCTAAATAGCTATCATTTACATACCAGTTCAGCCGTGTTGTTGGCGACAGCGTTAATAAAAGCTCGAGCGAGTGATGGTAGCTTCGTTACTTTACGAGCCTTAGTGGATTCCGGGTCGGAAGCATCGTTCATAATCGAATCAGCTATTCAACAACTTCGCTTAAAAACGGAACAGACACGCGTCGAGGTTAATGGGCTGGGGAGGGTCTGCAGTGGAACATCTCATAAGGTTGTTGATCTTGAAATACAATCGATGACTTCCAGCTTCGCAGGACGATGCCGAGCTTTAGTTTTCACTTCACTGACGGGCCTTCTGCCGGCCCAAAAAATTAACTTCGACAGATGGCCTCACTTACTAGGATTGAAATTGGCTGATCCAACATTTAGGCAACCAGGAAGAGTGGACGTTCTTCTTGGAAGTGATGTTTACGCCCAAATAGTGTTGGGAGAGGTGCGACGCGGAGGCTCCATTGGACCAATAGCTCAATCAACCCATTTAGGATGGATATTATTAGGTACAGTACCCCAAACAACCTCAATGTCTATCCGGACGTTCACCAACCAACTGGAGCTTGATAAAACGCTTCGCAAGTTCTGGGAAGTGGAAGAATTGCCAGCTGAAAAGGAAGAAAACGAGGTAAATAATAGTTGTGAAAAGTTTTTTCAAACCAACACTGTCCGCTTACCAAATGGTCACTACAAAGTCTGTTTGCCTTTCAAAGGCTTTCAAGAAACAGCAGTCAGAAGGTTTCTAGCGTTGGAAAAGCGTCTAAACTTACAACCAAAGCTATATTGTGAATATTCCAAATGTTTAAAAGAGTACTTACAATTAGGACATATGACTCTGATCGATGACGAGGAAGTGCGTAAAACACCTCACCATTTTTTCATACCACATCATGCAGTTATAAAGGCATCCAGCACAACGACTAGGGTACGAGTGGTATTTGATGCCACACGAAAATCGTTATTCGGTACTTCGCTGAATGACATGTTGCACGTAGTGCCAAAACTGCAAACACCTGTTTGTGATATCATTCAACGTTGGAGAAGGTACAAATTTACGTTCACCGGAGATGTCGAGAAGATGTATCGGCAGATAAGTGTGGATACTTCGGATGCAAACTTTCAGCTTATAGTTTGGAGAAGTAATAAGTTAGAAGAACTAAAGACATATCGTTTAGAAACGGTCACCTTTGGCACTGCATCGGCACTTATCTAGCAATCCGTGTTCTTCAGAAGTTGGCGGACGATGAGGCAGCTAGATTTCCGTCCGGGAGGTCGATTATCAAAGAAGAAACATACGTCGATGATGTTATTAGTGGAGGAGATACCGTAGAAGAAGCACAGGAAAGGCTGCAGGAAGTTCGACAACTTTTGGCGGCTGGGGGTTTCTCTCTAAGAAAACATGCCAGCAACACGAGTGATGTACTCAAATATATACCAGCAGAACAGTGCGATTTGGATTTCTTAGTTCCATGCGATGATAAAAGCAGCTTCAAGACGCTGGGAGTGAAATGGTTTCCAAAATCCGATACATTTTCATTTCACGTAGCGAGAAACATTGAAGAAGCTGTCACAAAGAGATCTGTTTTGTCGTCAATTGCCAAGATATATGATCCGATGGGTTGGATTTCGCCGTGCATTATTAAGGCCAAGATTCTGATGCAACAATTATGGGGTCAAAATATTGATTGGGACAATCCAATTCCTCAAAATTTAAGGCGAGAATGGGAAGCATTTCGTGATGATCTCCCATCAATAGAGAATGTTCGGATTCCTCGTTGGATTAACACCACTAAAACGTCAAAAATGGTTGAAGAACATGGTTTCAGCGACGCCTCAGAGAAGGCATACGCAGCAGCGGTCTATCTTCGAGTACTCGACCAAAACCAACACATTCACATGCATTTGCTGGTTTCTAAAACGAAGGTAGCCCCGTTAAAAACCATCACATTGCCCCGGCTGGAACTGTGCGGAGCTGTGCTGTTGGCAAACTTGCTATGTCAAGTGAAGCGATCCCTCAAGCTAGATGAAGTCAATACCTGGGCATGGACGGATTCGATCATCACTTTGTGTTGGATAAACGCAGCACCTTCCAAATGGAAGACATTTGTTGGTCATCGAGTAGCGACGATACAGAAGCTCACAAAGTTTTCGAAGTGGAGACACGTACCATCAGGATTAAATCCAGCTGATATAGCATCTCGGGGAGTTTGTCCGTCAGCAATTGTACAAAACAATTTACGGTGGAGCGGTCCAACATTTCTACGGCAACAATGGAAAGCCACTTTTCCTTCTCAACCATCGTACCTGCAAACCCAAGAAGAAGTTCGCGCAAAAGTAGCATCTCATGCTCTGAATACGGAAAGTGTTTCGTTAATAAACGACATTTTGGAAAGGCACTCAACACTAAACAAAGCAAAAAGAATTCTAGCCTATTGTTTAAAAATGCGACACAACACCAATCGAAACAGAGGCTGCTTGACACCACAAGAATTGGAAATGGCGCTCTTGTGTATGATCAAGTCAATACAAAGGGAAATGTTCACAGGCGACGAAGAGGAAAACAACACTACGAAGGGGTACAAAACTTTAAACCCATTTCGAGATGATAAAGTATTCTTCGAGTGGGTGGAAGACTTTCAAATTCCAGCCTCCCATACAACACGAAATATCCAATTCTTTTAAAATCGGACCACAGATTGGTAAAGCTAATCATAAGCGAAGCACACCTTCAAACACTACATGGCGGTAACCAAAAGGTAATTGCGTATGTCCGACAAAAATTTTGGATTTTTAACATTCAAAATGCAGTGAAAAGGTGCATTCACGACTGCACGATATGCTATCGTTTCCGAGCGAAACCGTTGCAGCAACTAATGGGTGATCTTCCCGCGATTAGGACGGCAATGTCAAAACCATTTGCTCACTCTGGAGTAGATTACGCCGGCCCCATAGATGTGAAAACGTGGAAAGGTCGTAAAGCAAAGGTGTTGAAAGGGTATTTTGCTATCTTCGTTTGTATGGCGACCAAAGCCATACATATTGAATTGGTCGGAGATATGACCACCCAGTCATTTATAGCTGCTTTTCGACGATTTGTGGCACGAAGAGGTCTTTGCCGGCAGCTTTTTAGCGATTGAGGGAGAAACTTCGTGGGTGGTAACACCGAACTTCAGAGGCAGCTACGAGAAGCACAGGTCAGTTGGGAGAAAATAAAAGGGTTACTGGCCAACGAGGGAACCAAATGGAATTTTATTCCACCCGCTTCTCCACATTTTGGTGGACTTTGGGAAGCGGGTGTGAAATCAATAAAATTTCATTTCAAACGTGTGGTTGGGAACCAAATATTGACATTCGAGGAGCTCTCCACCCTTCTAGCGCAAGTAGAAGCGTGTCTGAACTCGAGACCGTTATGTCCACTGTCAGATAACATCGATGACTACCAGCCGCTAACACCAGCACACTTTCTCGTAGGAGAACCATTAATCGCTCCACCGCAGCCCGACTACAACATAGTCCAGCTTTCACACTTGGATCGGTGGAAAAGAGTCCAAACTCTGACCCAAGCATTTTGGAAAGCATGGAGCAGCGACCATCTGGCCAAACTTCAGCAAAGGCCAAAGTGGATGAAGAAGGTTCCAAATGAATTAAAGCCCGGAGATCTGGTGCTTGTCAAAGACGAACGTTTACCGCCACTGAAATGGAGCCTTGGTCAGATCACAAAACTTCACCCAGGGCCGGACGGGTTAGTCAGAGTGGCAACAATAAAGACTGAGAGCTCTAAACTGAAACGTCCCATTACAAAAATATGTCGACTACCAAGCAACGAGAAGACCGAATAGACAAACACTACAACTACAAACTCTACCAAACGACATTACGAAGAAAAGTTCCTGCGACACTAACAGCAACACGACACGAACAAAGGTGCAACTAAACAACACATAGATACAACAGCAACAGTATCCATCAAATTCACAAGCTAACATATAATCGAAGATCAACACTGAAATTTCATTATATATCATCGATCATCGACTTAGAAGTCGCCCTGAGTTGATGGAACAATGATTGTATCGCCAAGTTTCTCCTCCTCGACAGTACTGGGAATATAGCCAGCCCAGGAGCTCGAAGAGGCAATCACATCACAAACAAATGATAAAAAAAAAACCTAAAATGGAATAAACCTCGTAGGAGGCCCAACACAATACAAAACACAATATTTTCAACACAAATTACACATCAAACAACACTCATAAAACATGTTTATAAATAAGAAAATAATTCACCAAATAATGTACAAGATAACACTCATCATCTCGTATGTAGGTATACTCATAAAAATAACATTACATACAAAGTGTCAACACTGAACAAAATTCCTAGCAATGGTTAATTTTCCAGAAGAGAAACAAAAAAAAAACCCAACCAAACAAAAAAAAGGAGAATAAAATTTCTAGAAACTAAAAACAATCAATGAAATAAATGCATATCTACGTAATAAACAAATAAAATACAATACTCACCGACAGTGCAACAACCGAGGTTCGTCAAAAAAAAAAAAAAAAATACGCGAAACCAAAAACAAAACACGCATTTCACACTAGGTACACCTGGATGATGGAAGCTTACTTTATGAATGAACTAAATAAAAGCCATTATCATAAGTGTGAAAGGGACAATCATCGATATATGACACTAAACATTACCCATTAATTGTTGTTGTAATATCGTGATCATGTTTATGTGTTTTCATTTTCAATATGTTCTAATAATGGTTTCATTTTCATGTGCAACGAGTGCATAAGTTAGCATCAAGATGGCAGCAGCAAAACAGTGACGGCGAATAAAACAAGACGAATGGTAAACATCCTGTTTACGGCGGGGGAGAATGTTTGGTTTTCAAATTTCAATTCCCTTTTTTTCAATTATGTTGTACTAAAACAAAATTACAATTGTGAATTATTAAACGTCTAACCTGTCACAATGTTCAGATTTAAGAAAATGTTAAAACAATTGTCAAAACGAAATATATAAATGTAAACAAAACCTGTAATAAATTCATTAACCATTTATAACGCAATTAAAAACAGTCTTAACAGAATTAAAAACAGTCTTTTTTAAATCCGCAACACAACACGGTACGCAAAGCGTACACACACAGTTCCACAACCCCTGGGCCATCCAACAGCAGATCTCTGAGGTCTTATAATGAAGTCCTAAAGGACGCATTGGTGATCGCGGTGATCGAAAGAAGCGATACCGACGGTTCCATTACACCGGAACGGTGGCAATTGGTCAAGTTGAAGCTCTCGAGCAACTTCTTGGCCATCATGCGGGAGAACCCAGGACCACCTCCTATCACAAGCGACGCTGGCTGGCACCAAGGCCATGTCAAGCTCATCGCTTGCTCCAACCAGAGATCTCTCGATCTCTTCACCAAGGCCATCGATGGTTTAGGAGAGGTTTGGCCAGGTGCAAAACTCGAGGTCGTATCTAAGGAAGACATTCCTAGTAGACCTCGAACTCGTACCTGGATTCCAGCCGAACCCTCCTCTCCAGAAAGTATCCTGGAAATCATCCGGCTCAGCAACCCGACTCTTCCGACTCATGACTGGAAAGTCGCGAAACTGGAGGAACTAAGGGGTTCTTATAGATGCGCGTTAATTGTGATCAATAAGGAATCCCTTAATCCTCTGGCGCAGACGAAAGGCATGATTCGGTTCGGATTCGAGTCAATTCACTTAAGGGTGTACAAAAACGATGAGCTGGATGCTGATAAGCAACCTCCTCCTCCTTTAACACCCGATATCACAACCTTGGATCTTGGAGCGTCGATATCCTTTCCAGAATTGGATAGCGACGACTCCAATACGGTTTCCAAGAGGCCCAAAACACACTGATTGGTTTTCAAATTTCAATTCCCTTGGAATTTTTCAATTATGTTGTACTAAAACAAAATTACAATTGTGAATTATTAAACGTCTAACCTGTCATAATGTTCAGCTTTAAGAAAATGTTAAAACAATTGTCAAACGAAATATATAAATGTAAACAAAACCTGTAATAAATTCATTAACCATTTATAAAGCAATTAAAAACAGTCTTAACAGAATTAAAAACAGTCTTTTTTTAAATCCGCAACACAACACGGTACGCAAACCGTACATTTTGGTCCTTCGAGCCGGAACTCCTAACTTTAAAACAGTTCTTCGGTTTTCTTCAATGCCGATTTAGGACATTGGAGGCGGTTGAGCAATCAACAGGAAAATCAATCTGTAAAAACAAGGCCAATGTGCAATCATATTTTACTAAAAGGGAAAATAATAAAGAGTTTACCTGTAGGCTTTGTCATGAAGAACACCATTCGTTGCGACAGTGTAAAAAATTCTTGAATATGAATATTGATCAGAGGCGAAAGGCTGTTTATGACGTAAGGGTATGCGAGAACTGTCTTGCATACAGCCATTTTAAGCAAAAGTGCCCAAGCAGCAAGAATTGCTACTACTGCAAAAGAAGACATAACACTTTGCTGCATGATAGTTCACGCGTTTCACAAGCAGTTAAAAATGGTGGAGGCAGTGGTCAATCTTCATCGCAGTCAACACCACAAAACAACACAGCAAATTCATACCAGATGTCTAGTATAAATCCTCAGGCACCGGAGTTCCAACCTTACCACGAACAAGCATCAACGTCGGCACATCTAAATAGCTATCATTTACATACCAGTTCAGCCGTGTTGTTGGCGACAGCGTTAATAAAAGCTCGAGCGAGTGATGGTAGCTTCGTTACTTTACGAGCCTTAGTGGATTCCGGGTCGGAAGCATCGTTCATAATCGAATCAGCTATTCAACAACTTCGCTTAAAAACGGAACAGACACGCGTCGAGGTTAATGGGCTGGGGAGGGTCTGCAGTGGAACATCTCATAAGGTTGTTGATCTTGAAATACAATCGATGACTTCCAGCTTCGCAGGACGATGCCGAGCTTTAGTTTTCACTTCACTGACGGGCCTTCTGCCGGCCCAAAAAATTAACTTCGACAGATGGCCTCACTTACTAGGATTGAAATTGGCTGATCCAACATTTAGGCAACCAGGAAGAGTGGACGTTCTTCTTGGAAGTGATGTTTACGCCCAAATAGTGTTGGGAGAGGTGCGACGCGGAGGCTCCATTGGACCAATAGCTCAATCAACCCATTTAGGATGGATATTATTAGGTACAGTACCCCAAACAACCTCAATGTCTATCCGGACGTTCACCAACCAACTGGAGCTTGATAAAACGCTTCGCAAGTTCTGGGAAGTGGAAGAATTGCCAGCTGAAAAGGAAGAAAACGAGGTAAATAATAGTTGTGAAAAGTTTTTTCAAACCAACACTGTCCGCTTACCAAATGGTCACTACAAAGTCTGTTTGCCTTTCAAAGGCTTTCAAGAAACAGCAGTCAGAAGGTTTCTAGCGTTGGAAAAGCGTCTAAACTTACAACCAAAGCTATATTGTGAATATTCCAAATGTTTAAAAGAGTACTTACAATTAGGACATATGACTCTGATCGATGACGAGGAAGTGCGTAAAACACCTCACCATTTTTTCATACCACATCATGCAGTTATAAAGGCATCCAGCACAACGACTAGGGTACGAGTGGTATTTGATGCCACACGAAAATCGTTATTCGGTACTTCGCTGAATGACATGTTGCACGTAGTGCCAAAACTGCAAACACCTGTTTGTGATATCATTCAACGTTGGAGAAGGTACAAATTTACGTTCACCGGAGATGTCGAGAAGATGTATCGGCAGATAAGTGTGGATACTTCGGATGCAAACTTTCAGCTTATAGTTTGGAGAAGTAATAAGTTAGAAGAACTAAAGACATATCGTTTAGAAACGGTCACCTTTGGCACTGCATCGGCACTTATCTAGCAATCCGTGTTCTTCAGAAGTTGGCGGACGATGAGGCAGCTAGATTTCCGTCCGGGAGGTCGATTATCAAAGAAGAAACATACGTCGATGATGTTATTAGTGGAGGAGATACCGTAGAAGAAGCACAGGAAAGGCTGCAGGAAGTTCGACAACTTTTGGCAGCTGGGGGTTTCTCTCTAAGAAAACATGCCAGCAACACGAGTGATGTACTCAAATATATACCAGCAGAACAGTGCGATTTGGATTTCTTAGTTCCATGCGATGATAAAAGCAGCTTCAAGACGCTGGGAGTGAAATGGTTTCCAAAATCCGATACATTTTCATTTCACGTAGCGAGAAACATTGAAGAAGCTGTCACAAAGAGATCTGTTTTGTCGTCAATTGCCAAGATATATGATCCGATGGGTTGGATTTCGCCGTGCATTATTAAGGCCAAGATTCTGATGCAACAATTATGGGGTCAAAATATTGATTGGGACAATCCAATTCCTCAAAATTTAAGGCGAGAATGGGAAGCATTTCGTGATGATCTCCCATCAATAGAGAATGTTCGGATTCCTCGTTGGATTAACACCACTAAAACGTCAAAAATGGTTGAAGAACATGGTTTCAGCGACGCCTCAGAGAAGGCATACGCAGCAGCGGTCTATCTTCGAGTACTCGACCAAAACCAACACATTCACATGCATTTGCTGGTTTCTAAAACGAAGGTAGCCCCGTTAAAAACCATCACATTGCCCCGGCTGGAACTGTGCGGAGCTGTGCTGTTGGCAAACTTGCTATGTCAAGTGAAGCGATCCCTCAAGCTAGATGAAGTCAATACCTGGGCATGGACGGATTCGATCATCACTTTGTGTTGGATAAACGCAGCACCTTCCAAATGGAAGACATTTGTTGGTCATCGAGTAGCGACGATACAGAAGCTCACAAAGTTTTCGAAGTGGAGACACGTACCATCAGGATTAAATCCAGCTGATATAGCATCTCGGGGAGTTTGTCCGTCAGCAATTGTACAAAACAATTTACGGTGGAGCGGTCCAACATTTCTACGGCAACAATGGAAAGCCACTTTTCCTTCTCAACCATCGTACCTGCAAACCCAAGAAGAAGTTCGCGCAAAAGTAGCATCTCATGCTCTGAATACGGAAAGTGTTTCGTTAATAAACGACATTTTGGAAAGGCACTCAACACTAAACAAAGCAAAAAGAATTCTAGCCTATTGTTTAAGAATGCGACACAACACCAATCGAAACAGAGGCTGCTTGACACCACAAGAATTGGAAATGGCGCTCTTGTGTATGATCAAGTCAATACAAAGGGAAATGTTCACAGGCGACGAAGAGGAAAACAACACTACGAAGGGGTACAAAACTTTAAACCCATTTCGAGATGATAAAGTATTCTTCGAGTGGGTGGAAGACTTTCAAATTCCAGCCTCCCATACAACACGAAATATCCAATTCTTTTAAAATCGGACCACAGATTGGTAAAGCTAATCATAAGCGAAGCACACCTTCAAACACTACATGGCGGTAACCAAAAGGTAATTGCGTATGTCCGACAAAAATTTTGGATTTTTAACATTCAAAATGCAGTGAAAAGGTGCATTCACGACTGCACGATATGCTATCGTTTCCGAGCGAAACCGTTGCAGCAACTAATGGGTGATCTTCCCGCGATTAGGACGGCAATGTCAAAACCATTTGCTCACTCTGGAGTAGATTACGCCGGCCCCATAGATGTGAAAACGTGGAAAGGTCGTAAAGCAAAGGTGTTGAAAGGGTATTTTGCTATCTTCGTTTGTATGGCGACCAAAGCCATACATATTGAATTGGTCGGAGATATGACCACCCAGTCATTTATAGCTGCTTTTCGACGATTTGTGGCACGAAGAGGTCTTTGCCGGCAGCTTTTTAGCGATTGAGGGAGAAACTTCGTGGGTGGTAACACCGAACTTCAGAGGCAGCTACGAGAAGCACAGGTCAGTTGGGAGAAAATAAAAGGGTTACTGGCCAACGAGGGAACCAAATGGAATTTTATTCCACCCGCTTCTCCACATTTTGGTGGACTTTGGGAAGCGGGTGTGAAATCAATAAAATTTCATTTCAAACGTGTGGTTGGGAACCAAATATTGACATTCGAGGAGCTCTCCACCCTTCTAGCGCAAGTAGAAGCGTGTCTGAACTCGAGACCGTTATGTCCACTGTCAGATAACATCGATGACTACCAGCCGCTAACACCAGCACACTTTCTCGTAGGAGAACCATTAATCGCTCCACCGCAGCCCGACTACAACATAGTCCAGCTTTCACACTTGGATCGGTGGAAAAGAGTCCAAACTCTGACCCAAGCATTTTGGAAAGCATGGAGCAGCGACCATCTGGCCAAACTTCAGCAAAGGCCAAAGTGGATGAAGAAGGTTCCAAATGAATTAAAGCCCGGAGATCTGGTGCTTGTCAAAGACGAACGTTTACCGCCACTGAAATGGAGCCTTGGTCGGATCACAAAACTTCACCCAGGGCCGGACGGGTTAGTCAGAGTGGCAACAATAAAGACTGAGAGCTCTAAACTGAAACGTCCCATTACAAAAATATGTCGACTACCAAGCAACGAGAAGACCGAATAGACAAACACTACAACTACAAACTCTACCAAACGACATTACGAAGAAAAGTTCCTGCGACACTAACAGCAACACGACACGAACAAAGGTGCAACTAAACAACACATAGATACAACAGCAACAGTATCCATCAAATTCACAAGCTAACATATAATCGAAGATCAACACTGAAACTTCATTATATATCATCGATCATCGACTTAGAAGTCGCCCTGAGTTGATGGAACAATGATTGTATCGCCAAGTTTCTCCTCCTCGACAGTACTGGGAATATAGCCAGCCCAGGAGCTCGAAGAGGCAATCACATCACAAACAAATGATAAAAAAAAAACCTAAAATGGAATAAACCTCGTAGGAGGCCCAACACAATACAAAACACAATATTTTCAACACAAATTACACATCAAACAACACTCATAAAACATGTTTATAAATAAGAAAATAATTCACCAAATAATGTACAAGATAACACTCATCATCTCGTATGTAGGTATACTCATAAAAATAACATTACATACAAAGTGTCAACACTGAACAAAATTCCTAGCAATGGTTAATTTTCCAGAAGAGAAACAAAAAAAAAACCCAACCAAACAAAAAAAAGGAGAATAAAATTTCTAGAAACTAAAAACAATCAATGAAATAAATGCATATCTACGTAATAAACAAATAAAATACAATACTCACCGACAGTGCAACAACCGAGGTTCGTCAAAAAAAAAAAAAAAAATACGCGAAACCAAAAACAAAACACGCATTTCACACTAGGTACACCTGGATGATGGAAGCTTACTTTATGAATGAACTAAATAAAAGCCATTATCATAAGTGTGAAAGGGACAATCATCGATATATGACACTAAACATTACCCATTAATTGTTGTTGTAATATCGTGATCATGTTTATGTGTTTTCATTTTCAATATGTTCTAATAATGGTTTCATTTTCATGTGCAACGAGTGCATAAGTTAGCATCAAGATGGCAGCAGCAAAACAGTGACGGCGAATAAAACAAGACGAATGGTAAACATCCTGTTTACGGCGGGGGAGAATGTTTGGTTTTCAAATTTCAATTCCCTTTTTTTCAATTATGTTGTACTAAAACAAAATTACAATTGTGAATTATTAAACGTCTAACCTGTCACAATGTTCAGATTTAAGAAAATGTTAAAACAATTGTCAAACGAAATATATAAATGTAAACAAAACCTGTAATAAATTCATTAACCATTTATAACGCAATTAAAAACAGTCTTAACAGAATTAAAAACAGTCTTTTTTTAAATCCGCAACACAACACGGTACGCAAAGCGTACACACACAGTTCCACAACCCCTGGGCCATCCAACAGCAGATCTCTGAGGTCTTATAATGAAGTCCTAAAGGACGCATTGGTGATCGCGGTGATCGAAAGAAGCGATACCGACGGTTCCATTACACCGGAACGGTGGCAATTGGTCAAGTTGAAGCTCTCGAGCAACTTCTTGGCCATCATGCGGGAGAACCCAGGACCACCTCCTATCACAAGCGACGCTGGCTGGCACCAAGGCCATGTCAAGCTCATCGCTTGCTCCAACCAGAGATCTCTCGATCTCTTCACCAAGGCCATCGATGGTTTAGGAGAGGTTTGGCCAGGTGCAAAACTCGAGGTCGTATCTAAGGAAGACATTCCTAGTAGACCTCGAACTCGTACCTGGATTCCAGCCGAACCCTCCTCTCCAGAAAGTATCCTGGAAATCATCCGGCTCAGCAACCCGACTCTTCCGACTCATGACTGGAAAGTCGCGAAACTGGAGGAACTAAGGGGTTCTTATAGATGCGCGTTAATTGTGATCAATAAGGAATCCCTTAATCCTCTGGCGCAGACGAAAGGCATGATTCGGTTCGGATTCGAGTCAATTCACTTAAGGGTGTACAAAAACGATGAGCTGGATGCTGATAAGCAACCTCCTCCTCCTTTAACACCCGATATCACAACCTTGGATCTTGGAGCGTCGATATCCTTTCCAGAATTGGATAGCGACGACTCCAATACGGTTTCCAAGAGGCCCAAAACACACTGATTGGTTTTCAAATTTCAATTCCCTTGGGAATTTTTCAATTATGTTGTACTAAAACAAAATTACAATTGTGAATTATTAAACGTCTAACCTGTCATAATGTTCAGCTTTAAGAAAATGTTAAAACAATTGTCAAACGAAATATATAAATGTAAACAAAACCTGTAATAAATTCATTAACCATTTATAAAGCAATTAAAAACAGTCTTAACAGAATTAAAAACAGTCTTTTTTTAAATCCGCAACACAACACGGTACGCAAACCGTACATTTTGGTCCTTCGAGCCGGAACTCCTAACTTTAAAACAGTTCTTCGGTTTTCTTCAATGCCGATTTAGGACATTGGAGGCGGTTGAGCAATCAACAGGAAAATCAATCTGTAAAAACAAGGCCAATGTGCAATCATATTTTACTAAAAGGGAAAATAATAAAGAGTTTACCTGTAGGCTTTGTCATGAAGAACACCATTCGTTGCGACAGTGTAAAAAATTCTTGAATATGAATATTGATCAGAGGCGAAAGGCTGTTTATGACGTAAGGGTATGCGAGAACTGTCTTGCATACAGCCATTTTAAGCAAAAGTGCCCAAGCAGCAAGAATTGCTACTACTGCAAAAGAAGACATAACACTTTGCTGCATGATAGTTCACGCGTTTCACAAGCAGTTAAAAATGGTGGAGGCAGTGGTCAATCTTCATCGCAGTCAACACCACAAAACAACACAGCAAATTCATACCAGATGTCTAGTATAAATCCTCAGGCACCGGAGTTCCAACCTTACCACGAACAAGCATCAACGTCGGCACATCTAAATAGCTATCATTTACATACCAGTTCAGCCGTGTTGTTGGCGACAGCGTTAATAAAAGCTCGAGCGAGTGATGGTAGCTTCGTTACTTTACGAGCCTTAGTGGATTCCGGGTCGGAAGCATCGTTCATAATCGAATCAGCTATTCAACAACTTCGCTTAAAAACGGAACAGACACGCGTCGAGGTTAATGGGCTGGGGAGGGTCTGCAGTGGAACATCTCATAAGGTTGTTGATCTTGAAATACAATCGATGACTTCCAGCTTCGCAGGACGATGCCGAGCTTTAGTTTTCACTTCACTGACGGGCCTTCTGCCGGCCCAAAAAATTAACTTCGACAGATGGCCTCACTTACTAGGATTGAAATTGGCTGATCCAACATTTAGGCAACCAGGAAGAGTGGACGTTCTTCTTGGAAGTGATGTTTACGCCCAAATAGTGTTGGGAGAGGTGCGACGCGGAGGCTCCATTGGACCAATAGCTCAATCAACCCATTTAGGATGGATATTATTAGGTACAGTACCCCAAACAACCTCAATGTCTATCCGGACGTTCACCAACCAACTGGAGCTTGATAAAACGCTTCGCAAGTTCTGGGAAGTGGAAGAATTGCCAGCTGAAAAGGAAGAAAACGAGGTAAATAATAGTTGTGAAAAGTTTTTTCAAACCAACACTGTCCGCTTACCAAATGGTCACTACAAAGTCTGTTTGCCTTTCAAAGGCTTTCAAGAAACAGCAGTCAGAAGGTTTCTAGCGTTGGAAAAGCGTCTAAACTTACAACCAAAGCTATATTGTGAATATTCCAAATGTTTAAAAGAGTACTTACAATTAGGACATATGACTCTG
Source organism: Volucella bombylans (assembly GCA_949129095.1). Taxonomy (NCBI): domain Eukaryota; kingdom Metazoa; phylum Arthropoda; class Insecta; order Diptera; family Syrphidae; genus Volucella; species Volucella bombylans. The sequence goes on from OX422141.1 coordinate 110,808,208, forward strand.
ATCGATGACGAGGAAGTGCGTAAAACACCTCACCATTTTTTCATACCACATCATGCAGTTATAAAGGCATCCAGCACAACGACTAGGGTACGAGTGGTATTTGATGCCACACGAAAATCGTTATTCGGTACTTCGCTGAATGACATGTTGCACGTAGTGCCAAAACTGCAAACACCTGTTTGTGATATCATTCAACGTTGGAGAAGGTACAAATTTACGTTCACCGGAGATGTCGAGAAGATGTATCGGCAGATAAGTGTGGATACTTCGGATGCAAACTTTCAGCTTATAGTTTGGAGAAGTAATAAGTTAGAAGAACTAAAGACATATCGTTTAGAAACGGTCACCTTTGGCACTGCATCGGCACTTATCTAGCAATCCGTGTTCTTCAGAAGTTGGCGGACGATGAGGCAGCTAGATTTCCGTCCGGGAGGTCGATTATCAAAGAAGAAACATACGTCGATGATGTTATTAGTGGAGGAGATACCGTAGAAGAAGCACAGGAAAGGCTGCAGGAAGTTCGACAACTTTTGGCAGCTGGGGGTTTCTCTCTAAGAAAACATGCCAGCAACACGAGTGATGTACTCAAATATATACCAGCAGAACAGTGCGATTTGGATTTCTTAGTTCCATGCGATGATAAAAGCAGCTTCAAGACGCTGGGAGTGAAATGGTTTCCAAAATCCGATACATTTTCATTTCACGTAGCGAGAAACATTGAAGAAGCTGTCACAAAGAGATCTGTTTTGTCGTCAATTGCCAAGATATATGATCCGATGGGTTGGATTTCGCCGTGCATTATTAAGGCCAAGATTCTGATGCAACAATTATGGGGTCAAAATATTGATTGGGACAATCCAATTCCTCAAAATTTAAGGCGAGAATGGGAAGCATTTCGTGATGATCTCCCATCAATAGAGAATGTTCGGATTCCTCGTTGGATTAACACCACTAAAACGTCAAAAATGGTTGAAGAACATGGTTTCAGCGACGCCTCAGAGAAGGCATACGCAGCAGCGGTCTATCTTCGAGTACTCGACCAAAACCAACACATTCACATGCATTTGCTGGTTTCTAAAACGAAGGTAGCCCCGTTAAAAACCATCACATTGCCCCGGCTGGAACTGTGCGGAGCTGTGCTGTTGGCAAACTTGCTATGTCAAGTGAAGCGATCCCTCAAGCTAGATGAAGTCAATACCTGGGCATGGACGGATTCGATCATCACTTTGTGTTGGATAAACGCAGCACCTTCCAAATGGAAGACATTTGTTGGTCATCGAGTAGCGACGATACAGAAGCTCACAAAGTTTTCGAAGTGGAGACACGTACCATCAGGATTAAATCCAGCTGATATAGCATCTCGGGGAGTTTGTCCGTCAGCAATTGTACAAAACAATTTACGGTGGAGCGGTCCAACATTTCTACGGCAACAATGGAAAGCCACTTTTCCTTCTCAACCATCGTACCTGCAAACCCAAGAAGAAGTTCGCGCAAAAGTAGCATCTCATGCTCTGAATACGGAAAGTGTTTCGTTAATAAACGACATTTTGGAAAGGCACTCAACACTAAACAAAGCAAAAAGAATTCTAGCCTATTGTTTAAGAATGCGACACAACACCAATCGAAACAGAGGCTGCTTGACACCACAAGAATTGGAAATGGCGCTCTTGTGTATGATCAAGTCAATACAAAGGGAAATGTTCACAGGCGACGAAGAGGAAAACAACACTACGAAGGGGTACAAAACTTTAAACCCATTTCGAGATGATAAAGTATTCTTCGAGTGGGTGGAAGACTTTCAAATTCCAGCCTCCCATACAACACGAAATATCCAATTCTTTTAAAATCGGACCACAGATTGGTAAAGCTAATCATAAGCGAAGCACACCTTCAAACACTACATGGCGGTAACCAAAAGGTAATTGCGTATGTCCGACAAAAATTTTGGATTTTTAACATTCAAAATGCAGTGAAAAGGTGCATTCACGACTGCACGATATGCTATCGTTTCCGAGCGAAACCGTTGCAGCAACTAATGGGTGATCTTCCCGCGATTAGGACGGCAATGTCAAAACCATTTGCTCACTCTGGAGTAGATTACGCCGGCCCCATAGATGTGAAAACGTGGAAAGGTCGTAAAGCAAAGGTGTTGAAAGGGTATTTTGCTATCTTCGTTTGTATGGCGACCAAAGCCATACATATTGAATTGGTCGGAGATATGACCACCCAGTCATTTATAGCTGCTTTTCGACGATTTGTGGCACGAAGAGGTCTTTGCCGGCAGCTTTTTAGCGATTGAGGGAGAAACTTCGTGGGTGGTAACACCGAACTTCAGAGGCAGCTACGAGAAGCACAGGTCAGTTGGGAGAAAATAAAAGGGTTACTGGCCAACGAGGGAACCAAATGGAATTTTATTCCACCCGCTTCTCCACATTTTGGTGGACTTTGGGAAGCGGGTGTGAAATCAATAAAATTTCATTTCAAACGTGTGGTTGGGAACCAAATATTGACATTCGAGGAGCTCTCCACCCTTCTAGCGCAAGTAGAAGCGTGTCTGAACTCGAGACCGTTATGTCCACTGTCAGATAACATCGATGACTACCAGCCGCTAACACCAGCACACTTTCTCGTAGGAGAACCATTAATCGCTCCACCGCAGCCCGACTACAACATAGTCCAGCTTTCACACTTGGATCGGTGGAAAAGAGTCCAAACTCTGACCCAAGCATTTTGGAAAGCATGGAGCAGCGACCATCTGGCCAAACTTCAGCAAAGGCCAAAGTGGATGAAGAAGGTTCCAAATGAATTAAAGCCCGGAGATCTGGTGCTTGTCAAAGACGAACGTTTACCGCCACTGAAATGGAGCCTTGGTCGGATCACAAAACTTCACCCAGGGCCGGACGGGTTAGTCAGAGTGGCAACAATAAAGACTGAGAGCTCTAAACTGAAACGTCCCATTACAAAAATATGTCGACTACCAAGCAACGAGAAGACCGAATAGACAAACACTACAACTACAAACTCTACCAAACGACATTACGAAGAAAAGTTCCTGCGACACTAACAGCAACACGACACGAACAAAGGTGCAACTAAACAACACATAGATACAACAGCAACAGTATCCATCAAATTCACAAGCTAACATATAATCGAAGATCAACACTGAAACTTCATTATATATCATCGATCATCGACTTAGAAGTCGCCCTGAGTTGATGGAACAATGATTGTATCGCCAAGTTTCTCCTCCTCGACAGTACTGGGAATATAGCCAGCCCAGGAGCTCGAAGAGGCAATCACATCACAAACAAATGATAAAAAAAAAACCTAAAATGGAATAAACCTCGTAGGAGGCCCAACACAATACAAAACACAATATTTTCAACACAAATTACACATCAAACAACACTCATAAAACATGTTTATAAATAAGAAAATAATTCACCAAATAATGTACAAGATAACACTCATCATCTCGTATGTAGGTATACTCATAAAAATAACATTACATACAAAGTGTCAACACTGAACAAAATTCCTAGCAATGGTTAATTTTCCAGAAGAGAAACAAAAAAAAAACCCAACCAAACAAAAAAAAGGAGAATAAAATTTCTAGAAACTAAAAACAATCAATGAAATAAATGCATATCTACGTAATAAACAAATAAAATACAATACTCACCGACAGTGCAACAACCGAGGTTCGTCAAAAAAAAAAAAAAAAAATACGCGAAACCAAAAACAAAACACGCATTTCACACTAGGTACACCTGGATGATGGAAGCTTACTTTATGAATGAACTAAATAAAAGCCATTATCATAAGTGTGAAAGGGACAATCATCGATATATGACACTAAACATTACCCATTAATTGTTGTTGTAATATCGTGATCATGTTTATGTGTTTTCATTTTCAATATGTTCTAATAATGGTTTCATTTTCATGTGCAACGAGTGCATAAGTTAGCATCAAGATGGCAGCAGCAAAACAGTGACGGCGAATAAAACAAGACGAATGGTAAACATCCTGTTTACGGCGGGGGAGAATGTTTGGTTTTCAAATTTCAATTCCCTTTTTTTCAATTATGTTGTACTAAAACAAAATTACAATTGTGAATTATTAAACGTCTAACCTGTCACAATGTTCAGATTTAAGAAAATGTTAAAACAATTGTCAAACGAAATATATAAATGTAAACAAAACCTGTAATAAATTCATTAACCATTTATAACGCAATTAAAAACAGTCTTAACAGAATTAAAAACAGTCTTTTTTTAAATCCGCAACACAACACGGTACGCAAAGCGTACACACACAGTTCCACAACCCCTGGGCCATCCAACAGCAGATCTCTGAGGTCTTATAATGAAGTCCTAAAGGACGCATTGGTGATCGCGGTGATCGAAAGAAGCGATACCGACGGTTCCATTACAACGGAACGGTGGCAATTGGTCAAGTTGAAGCTCTCGAGCAACTTCTTGGCCATCATGCGGGAGAACCCAGGACCACCTCCTATCACAAGCGACGCTGGCTGGCACCAAGGCCATGTCAAGCTCATCGCTTGCTCCAACCAGAGATCTCTCGATCTCTTCACCAAGGCCATCGATGGTTTAGGAGAGGTTTGGCCAGGTGCAAAACTCGAGGTCGTATCTAAGGAAGACATTCCTAGTAGACCTCGAACTCGTACCTGGATTCCAGCCGAACCCTCCTCTCCAGAAAGTATCCTGGAAATCATCCGGCTCAGCAACCCGACTCTTCCGACTCATGACTGGAAAGTCGCGAAACTGGAGGAACTAAGGGGTTCTTATAGATGCGCGTTAATTGTGATCAATAAGGAATCCCTTAATCCTCTGGCGCAGACGAAAGGCATGATTCGGTTCGGATTCGAGTCAATTCACTTAAGGGTGTACAAAAACGATGAGCTGGATGCTGATAAGCAACCTCCTCCTCCTTTAACACCCGATATCACAACCTTGGATCTTGGAGCGTCGATATCCTTTCCAGAATTGGATAGCGACGACTCCAATCTGTCCGAGGTGACTACCAAGCCGTCGGTCTCCTCTTCTGACACATTGTCGGAAATGGAAACCGATGACGAAACAATTAGAGGTTCTACACGATCAGAGATAGAAGATGAGCTCTTGGGCACATCTTCAGAATCGGAGGACCTCAACAACACCGTGGTGGAGGCGACTCTGGAAGACTGTAGCAATGATACGGTTTCTCCAGATTAATCTCCACCACTCAAAAAAGGCTTCGGCCGCACTCATTCTGCGTCTTTCCAAAAGCGCAGAAGACATAATTCTAATCCAGGAACCATTGATTGCAGAAGGCGTGGTTCGTGGACTTAGGACACCCTCATACGTTCCGCTCTATACAAGAGACAAAGGTAAGATTAGAACTTGTATATTAGTGAAACGTAGCCTTAATGTATTTCTACTTCCCAACCTCAGTGACCCCGACCTAACCGTTGCCAGATTAGAGACTGCCAAAGGCTCTTACTGGCTGGCATCGGCTTACCTTGGCCACGACCAAGTGGGCCCTCTCCCTGGTGATAACCTAGAAAGGGTGGTACTGGAAGCGGGAGGCAAAAAACTGGCCTCATAATCGGATGCGACGCTAACGCACATCATACGGTATGGGGCAGTACCGACATCAATGATAGAGGTGAGTCACTTTTAGACTATATTTTAAGTACTAACCTCTTAATTTGCAATATTGGCAATGAGCCCACTTTCATAACAAAAAACCGACAAGAAGTATTAGATATTACTCTTGTCTCCGACAGCATCACCCAAAGGCTAACAAACTGGATGGTATCGTCTGAACACTCCTTTTCAGACCATAGATACATCCAATTCAGTCTGAGTGATGCTCCCCCCAGCCAACCAGCTTTCCGGAACTACCGGAAAACTGATTGGACAAAATATAGAGGAATACTGTCGGAAACGATATCCTCTAAACTATCAAGTCCCCCGCGTGACACCAATGAGCTCGACATGAAAGTCAGGGAATTTACTCTGACTCTCAATAAGGCTATGGCCGCTTCCTGCCCTCTTATTCAACCAAGAGGCAAGAAAAAGCCACATTGGTGGTCATCGGCACTAGGACTGCTCAGAAACACCTGCAGAAAACTTTTCAACGCAGCAAAAAGCACAAGAAAAGTGACCGACTGGGACTCATATAAAGAATCCCTCAAATTATACAAAAAAGAACTGAGGAAGGCAAAGCGACAATCCTGGAGGTCATTCTGCGACAAAATCACAGAAACCTCTGAGGCTTCGCGGCTAAGAAAAATCCTCTCCACAAATCCTATGATGCCCAGCTGTTTGAAAAAAACCGATGGCTCTTGGACAACCTCAAGTGATGAATCACTCAACCTGCTTCTGGACACCCACTTTCCAGGTAGCTCCCATCTCGCGGCCAGTAGCAGCCCAAACAAGCCTACTGCAACCGTGACCAAAATTCATAGTCTGATTACGAGAGACAAACTGCTCTGGGCGCTGCATAGCTTCAAACCATACAAGTCTGCTGGTCCGGACGGTATTATACCTGCCGAGCTACAGAGATCCTCAGATATTATTCTACCAGTGTTGGAAAATATTATGAGGAGCTGTGTAGAACATTGTGTACATTGAGAAGTCAATGTAGTATTCATTCCCAAAGCTGGAAAATGTTCTCATGTGGTCCCAAAGGACCTCAGACCTATAAGTCTATCATCATTCCTTCTGAAAACTTTAGAACGACTGATTGATATCCATATTCGAGCTAAAGTTGATCCAAGACTTCTGTCTGCGGCTCAACATGCCTACTGAAAGTCGGTGGAAACGGCTTTGCACTCTCTGACTAGCCACATCGAACGATCCCTACAATATAAGGAGTACACAATGGTTGCTTTCCTAGACATAGAGGGCGCCTTTAACAACGTCAACACATCCGCAATCACGACTGCGCTGTCAACTCTGCAGGTAGACGGCTCACTTGGGGAGCTGATTAATCTAATGCTAACAAGCAGGATAATCAACTCCAAACTGGGTGAGACTTCTGCTAAAAGATATGTCAGTAGGGGTACGCCGCAAGGCGGTGTCCTCTCCCCCCTTCTCTGGAACTTAGTGGTTAACGAACTACTGATATACCTGGAAGCGGGTGGTAGCAGAGTGATTGCCTATGCGGATGACGTTGCCATAGCCGTCTCAGGAAAACATTTAAATACCATTAAAGAACTCCTCCAAGTAAATCTTAACAGATTAACCTGCTGGGCAGATCGCTGTGGATTGGGAATAAACCCCCATAAAACTGATCTTGTCCTATATAATTCCATAAAATATATATACCATATAAAATTCCAATCATAGACCCTCCTTCAATAAACGGTACCAGTTTAGCTTTCTCCGATACAGCAAAATATCTGGGTCTCATTTTTGACAGGAAACAAAACTGAAAACCTAACATTCAAGAAAGAGTCAATAAAGCTACAATAGCTTTATTCTCTTGCAAGAAAGCCATTGGGAACAAATGGGGCCTTCAACCTCGCATAACCCACTGGCTATACATCTCGGTCATAAGACCGATACTTACTTACGGGGTGGTTGTCTGGTGGACGGCCTTGGAAAATGCAGTCAACCGCATTAAATTAAGCAGAGTCCAAAGAACAGCATGTCTATGCACAAGCGGAGCTTTGCGGTCTACCCCCTCTGCGGCATTAGATATTCTGCTTCACTTGACACCCCTCGACATTTTTAGCAAGCAAGTAGCTGCGACTGCAGCTATTCGCCTTAAAGCGACTAAACAGTGGACAAATAATTCATTTGGCCACGCCAACATTCTTAATACATTAGGAATCCTCACAGAGAACACCGATTACACCATACCTGAACTTTGGTTTGACAAAAACTTCCATGTAAGCTTCCCCACTAGATCATTCTGGGAGGAGGATGCTTTCATGGAGGACAAGTCAATCCATCTCTACACAGATGGATCTAAAACCGACAGCGGAGTTGGTGGCGGTGTTTTCTCAGATAAGCTAAATCTATGCCTCTCTTTCCGCCTTCCAAATCACTGTAGCGTGTTCCAGGCGGAAATTTTGGCGATTAAAGAAGCTCTGTACTGGCTGAAGAAAAACGTGATATCTGCAAAGGATATCCGCATATTTTCGGATAGTCAGGCCGCCATCAAGTCCCTGGACTCGGTCTCATTGTGTTCTAAAATTGCCCTTGAATGCCGATCATCTCTCATGGAGATGGCAGAGCAGTTCAACATTCACCTCTGTTATGTGCCGGGCCACAGAGACATTCCAGGGAACTGCAGAGCCGATGAACTCGCCAAAATTGGAACCACTCTACCTATCCTACCAGACAAAGGTAGTATAGGTATACCAATCGCTACGTGCAAACTAACACTAAAGCTAGATGCCAATAAAAGAACGGACCTTAGGTGGACTGCTGGACAAACATGTCTAGCGACCAAACAGATCTGGCCAAGGCTGGATCTGAGTCGATCTAAGTGTCTGATCCTTTTAGATAGGAAACATCTCAGCGCCATAATAGCTGTCATTGCTGGACACTGCCTCATAGGCAAGCACGCAAGAAGGCTTGGCGCTTTTACTAACGATTTCTGTAGAAGCTGCATGGACGAGGAAGAGGAGGAGACAATCCCCCACTTACTCTGCACATGCCCAGCTCTCTCTCAGAGAAGGAAGCTTCACCTAGGAGCTTTCTTCTACAACGACCTAAACGATCTAGAAAAAATACACGTTAACAGTCTCCTACGCTTTATTAAAAGCTCAAACTGGTTCCAGTAGTAAGAAGATCACAGATCCACGTGGCATCACAATGGGCCAATAGGCCTAAGTGGGTTGGTATTTCCAACAGCCACTCTTACCTAACCTAACCTATGTTAGATTCCATAAAAGCAACACTTTGAAGTCATAAGAATTGTTTTGAGATTCTTCACGTTCTTAAAAATGTTAAAATCTGACTATTTCGGCGAGTTGCTGTTCAAAAACTCCTGCTGCCACAAAACAAACAGAAAAGATTAAAATGAGCCAAAAAGCATAATGATGTTACGGAAGAAGATTTCAACACAATTTTATGGAGCGATGGATTCGAGGAATTTGGCACAAAACGTAGAATTTTCGTTAGACTCAGCGCTGATCCTACCAGACTGGAGGTAGTTCCGATATTGTCTAGGATGGAGTGAGAGATCTAGTCTACAAAACAATGTTGGAAGAAAACGGTGTGGCCTCTGGACTAAGATTAATAGTGGGTGGCAGTGGCTGGACTGGTTTCGGAAGTTCGGTGTTCGAATCCCAGCCTCGCCCGAAAGACATATTCATTTTTTCAGTTAACGAAAATCAAGTATGATGAGTAGTTGACATGCCTACCTCCACTAAAAATTTAGTGTCCCAATTAAATGTTGGATGCCATCCATGCAGCAAAATAACCACTGAGCCCAAACATCTTTTTTTCTCTCTTCCAAAAATTGTAACAAGTGCTCAGGCACTTTAAGTGTATTCATACCCACTTGAGTGTTAAGTTCTGAACAAAAAAAGGCCAATGATTCGTATTTCCGCACGACAACAACCCTAAATACAGGTCAAGGGTTTGCCAAGATTACCTGAAACAGAGAGAAGATAAACAAATCTTACTAATCATCAGATTTAAACCATCTAGGGCTGTTATTGGAGGAGTTGGATAGAAGGGATCGAGATATACTATTGGATTGTTGGAGCAATATCCCACTGGCGATAATTCAAACTTGCTAAGATGGCAAGAATTTTAAAAATTATAATTTTCGACGCAAAATCGGTTTAAGTCGTTTTTTCTTCTTTTTAATAAATTCCTTTATGTTTGTAACAAAATCAAGGTATTCTTCTTCTTGTTTCGGTTTCTACTACTGCTAAGTATTTTTTTTTTTTTGGTTTTGGACTTTGTTTTTCATTCGAGCACTGAGGGCGGTCTCAGACTTTTGGCCTGCAGTATATCTGGCTACTCTGACTCATCTGCTACAGGAATTTTACGTTTCTTTAACGAAGGTAGATATTGGGCTGTTACCTCTTAAGTTTAAATATGTATGTAGACTTGAAATTAAGGAATGATTTTCAGTTTGGATAAGATATTCAATCTGTGAGTAATGTGGTAGAATATGCCCGATGCGCTTTCAGACTAAAAACATCAGTTTTCTCAGCCGCATGCCTGACAATGCTTAACCTGCTCGTACTTCCAATAAAACTGGTTTTGAATGGAATCTGTGCTGGTAAAAGAAGGTAGTCGAATAATCAGAGATGAACCCAAATCCGATCAAGCATATGGAGCTGTATGTCAATACAATACAACGTGTGTTCAAAAAGTAAGGTAACTTGTGAAATTTCGAGGACAACGTACATTCGATTATCAATTTTTTTTTTGCTGTGTTGGTACACATGTCCCGAACGCTCACAGTTTCAAGTATATAGCATACTTTGTTTGTTTTTGACAGATAGAAAGGTTAGACGTGTTTTGGTGTGCCCGGCGATTTTCAATTATTATAAAAAATGGAGCAAAGAATTTACATCCAATTTTGTGTAAAAAATGGAATCAAGTGCTCTGAAACACTTGAAATGTTGACATACGGTAAAAAAAATGTTTACAAGTGGTATAAGCTCTTCCAAGATGGCCGAGACGATGCCAATGACGAACCTGACTCTAGATGCCCCAGCGCATACACAAGAGATGATAACGTCGAAGCTGTGAAAAAAATTATTTTGGAAAATCGTCGAATTACCATAGGAGAAGTTGCTGAGGATGTTGGCATATCGGTCGGCTCGTGTCATGCAATTTTTCCGGATGTTTTTGGCATGAGACGTATTTCAGCGAAGTTTTTTTCGAAACTTCTTAATTTAATCAGAAGAACCGTCGCATGAGCATTGCTGAGGAGCCAAACAGAACACTACAATCATGCCTCACCCACCATATTCACTGGATTTAGCCCCATGCGACTTCTTTCTGTTCCCAAAACTGAAGAAACCTATGAAAGGAGGGAGATTTGCAACGATTGAGGAAATAAAAACGGCATCGCTGGAAGAGCTCAAGGCTATACAAGTGCTTATGAGAGGTGCTTCGAGGATTGGAAAAATCGTTGGCACAAGTGTATTGTATCTGAGGGAGACTACTTTGAAGTGGACAATATTAATATTTTTATAAAAATATAAAGCCACCTTACTTTTTGTACATTCCTCGTATATTCCAGAAATATTAAATATCTCTCTTTACCGACTAAACGGGGGGTTATTAATTGTAGAATAGTTCCTCTTTTTTACAACATCCATTAACTAAAATGAAACATTTTGCTTTACCATCATCAGCCAAGTTCACAGATCTCCGTTTTCATTCCGATTTCCTAAAAAATAAAATAATCTTGCAGTACTCGGGCACATTGTTGCTGGATGGAATTCAAGAAATGAGTCTGCTAGTTAGGATAAGTAAAACTATGCTGGTAATTCCATCCTGTGAACTAGGACTTTTCAGATTTTCAGACTACCGAAGCTGATGCGATACATCTTTTGGATTCCACAGCCACTAAGGTAACTGAAAAACTAAGGGGTAGCTGGATTTCTCACTTCAAAGTGGAAGATCTATTTTCACAAGGAGAACATGAACCGGGAAACAAGGACGTATCTTTCCTCGTTGTGAGCTTAGACTAAGATTATTTTTTTTAATTGCGAATATGTGCAGGCTTGTATCAACTATAATACGGGGAAGATCAGAGTTAGGAGAGTTGGAGGCACTATTGGAAATCGAAAATTTGGGTATTTCTACTAGCTTCACGTTGTATATGAGAAAACGACTCGCTAAAACCATATGCCGTTCGGTGGTTATTTGGTCGAAAAAGAGGGACAAACATAAAACTTTGGCAACACTGTGGGACATTCAATGCTGCCGATTACGAGCTGGTGGATATGCAGAATATCAACAGATTCGCGACGTTATTCCAAAAACAAGTAGACCGAGGAACTTGAGTCGGTCATCATGGAGGGCGACGATATAGTTGTCAGCCCATGGGAATCTGCGCATTGTGAATCCTAGGAATTTTGCGTTGGACAGGGTTAATAATTATAATATGGTTTGGATAGTAAGAGAACCATATTTGGCTGGCATACTCGGGAAGTGACCTAATAAACGTGATGTAAAGAAATTTTGTGACTTAAAAGTTCAGAGAACTTTTTGGACGATCGCGTTTAACAAAGCCAAGCGCAGAGTTAGGTTTTCTTATTATTTAATCAATGTTCCTGTGGAAATCAATTTTTATATCGCAAATAATACCCACGTCCCGCATTGAGGTGACTGAAGATTCCGCTTGGGTTGTTATATAGAATGTTCGGACAGGAAATTTTAAACACTTCCGGGAGTACGTAAAAATGCCTTGACGTTTCTTTGGGTTGAGCTCAAGAAAGTTTTTGCAGAAATCTGTCTATAGATTTTCATATTTTCGCCAATAGAAAGACATGTGGGGGTTCTTTATAAAATTAACAGACGACTGCCTTGTGTAACAACCGAAGTGGATTCAATTGGTTTATATAAGCGAGAAAATGGCTAGGTAATGGCGTCTATCCAACTAGGATTTGATCCAAGAAATTAGACTAGGCCGAAAACTTAGAGCATTGAGTTGAGTTTGAAAAGAATTATCTTGTGGGACCTTGCTTAAGTCGGCAGTAGTCACATCCACTTTTTTCCTTTGTTCTAGGGCACAATGTATTCGAAACAGTCTTATGAGGTGGGTAGCTATTGATATGCCTTTAAGAAATCCACGTCAAGTAGCTGTGTTTTATTGATGTGTGTTTACTGAGTCTGTTTACTGTGCATTATTTCAATAGACATTAGAGATATCTGAGTGCAGTTACTCAAGTAACCGAAGCTTCGGAATCCGGATCTTCAATCTGCCCTTGGATACAATAACTTAAAAACCAATTGATTAAAATTCAGCTGTTACTTAGTTCTTAAAGAGTTGAAGGTTAAAACCTACAGAGTCATCATCATTCTTAAGGCGGTCATCATAAAATTCTCTGAATTCGGATTCACACAGTTTTGAGTCATATGAACGCTTTCGGGAATTAAGAGAGACAGAAGTTTGTTTTGAGCACAGCCCCTAACATTTTGGTAATAAAGTGATAAGGTTTTGGGTGTGTTACTGGTGAGTCGATTAGGAACCATGATAGTTTTAAAAACTAGAACGGATATTGCTTTAATGACCTCAAATCACCTCTTGGCGGTGGTATTGATCCAGTTATGCTACAAGAAGGTTGAGACCAACTGTTGGTAAAACTGAAGAGAATCATATATGCAAACAGTCAGAGTCACCTTCATACCGAAAATCATAGAGGATGGCTTCATGGTCGCCAAGAGCTTCAGACCTATCAGACTTTTGAAATGTTGAAAATAATGGAGGGAACGAGCTTCCTATGCACAAAACTGCTTTAGTAATGCTCACAATCGCAGAAGATCCTGCGCAAGATTGCGCACTCTTGACCTGAAGGAGTATGCGTTCAATACTCTGATTGACATGGAGGTTACTCTCGATAACTAGGCCAGACAACCTGAAGTGGATGAATCACTACTTTTGAAGATAAGAGTAATGCTGGGGTTTAGCACCATGACTGTAAATATGTACTTTTTGTTTTTTTTCTGTCGGGACAGAGCACTCAAAAACACAGAGAAAGATCTAGTCTATTATACTCCTTGTAAGTTCCTTTTAATATAATATCCCAGTCTTTCAAAGAAAGACAAGTAAGCGCTTCAGTGATAAAGTGCCTACAGTACCAACGCCCACCATATCAACGCCGTAATCAGCCTGTAGATTTCCTACTAACCTGCTTTCTACCAACGAACGGGCGATTATACAGGATTGCTTTTTATCTGGACATGCCAAATCAAAACACTTGGCGAGGGGATCGTTCAGGATTTGAACAGCTTCCTCTAGATTTTGCTTTGTCCTGAGCTATGGAAAAGCACTTGCGTATTCCTCTGAATTCGATGTGGTCTGACATGGAGATCTGCGATAATAATATACTTTCCAGCCAGTGATCTCGTTAGCATACCTGTTGGACAACGTTAAGTAGCAAAGGTTTGCTAAGAGCGAACCTTGTTGACAACCAGTTTGGAAGATAGTATGAAATCCAGGAGATGATTGCTTCTCACGTTGGATTTGCTACGGCCACGGAAAGAATTTTGAGTGTCTGCATCGCATCATATTATAAGTTCCATCTTTCTGGAATCACAGTATTCATTAAGTTCACTTACCGCCTTCGTTGGTGGTGGTAATAATGAATCATAGGGAAAATACGCAGATGCATCGGCGAATTTGTGCCACTCACCATTCGTTTCGTAGCTTGTGCTACAGCAACTAAATCTTGATTTTAAAATTGCCCAAAATGGTGAGAGTGAGTTCTTCACATAAAAACAAGTTCTAGGGTTTTCCGATCACTCGTCATATAGCGGTGTGAAACCTCTTAAACATCGTTTATTCTACACCCAAGGTTCCTGTATGGATATTATGTGAGGTTTTGTATTCAACGTGGAAAGTCTGCTACATAGGGAGGTTTGCAATAGCTGACCTGGAACGATGATGATTGACCTCAGTAAAGTCGATAAGTATCGGGGTGATCGTCTCTTGTCTGCTCTCATTTGAAAACCATTCCAAGGCGCAGATTCTTCCTTTGTGAGAGAAGATTTTCCACTTTTCAGTGTCGCGTAAAGGATTCTGGGTACGAAGACGCAGCAGAACATTCCACGTTTCCTTGAGTTCCTCCGGAACGCAGAAGATGACGCTCGTCAATTTCGGTTGAGTGAAAACGCCGAAAGTCTTAGTTTCCAGGGGTGGGATTTTTGGCACAGATTTGTTCAGCCATTCAAGAGTTTTCGGAGTGGATTACTTCGTTTTGTACTTGGTAGCCATCTGCTTGAATTCAAACATTCTCTGCTTTGACTAGCTCCCCTTGGCGTTTCGGTATTTTCTTGGAGCTGAGTTTTTCGGCGACTTTAACTTCCTTCCACTGCAACTTTTGCTGTTTGCAGCACTGGTTTCAGCCGGATCTGTGAGCGGGGAAAGCCACCACCAGAGCTGTTTCTTAGTGGTAATTTTACTGCATTTGCCGACTTCCGTTGACCAGAACTACGACCTCCGCTGGTTGTAGCATCGGCCTTATCCAGATATAGTGTGCGGGTAGAACCATCGCTGATTTTGTTTCTGTCGATGAGCACTTCAGGAGATTTTCGTCCACTAGAACTACAGCCTTTGTTGGTTTCAGCATCGGTTTCATCCATCGAGATCGAGTGAGTTCCATGACAGATTCATCGATAGACGGAGTGCCGGAAACTTTCTTCCTCTTGACCCTATTCGAGACAGAAGAAGAGAACTCAGTATCAGTTCCAAGAAGTTGGTTGGTTTAAGTTGTTGTCACTTCTGTTGACTTGTTTTTCTTATCGGTCGCCGCTGGGTGTGTGAGACTTTTAGCACTCATGCATACGACAGCGTCTCTCTACGCCCGTCTCTTTTAGCGTGTGTTTGTCCCTCGTTTTCGTTTCCCCCTCATCTGCCCCTTAGACGGTAGCCCTTCAAGGTGTGCCTCTGCTACCATCCCACCTTTTTGGTATCCCAAGACTCAATCATGTGATCCAGCAGTTCCTGGGTCAGCGCCTAAATCGGCGGAGGTTTTTAAGTAGTATGCTTGTTGGGACTTCCACAATCAGTGCATCCGGCTGTAGTCGAAAAGTATTTATACTTTAGGGTCATCTCTATACTTTTAACGGTTGTACGTCTAATTTGGACGTCTTTGGCGCTCAGTTCGATGTTTTGTCTGGATTCTTTTCAGAACCTTAGGATCTTTGACTCCTGAGCCTTTCACCACAAGGTAGACAAAAAAAGGAAGCGAATATTTACTTGGTGTGGGCAATATGTGATGGCACGGGAAAAAAGAGGTTAGGGCAGCGTTCAGTCTCCGCTAAATGTTGTTGATTTTCTATTTAAGGCTCTCAGCTATAACGACTACGGCAGGTGAGGTAATTGTACCACAGTGACATACGATCGGATGCTTTAGAGCACAGACAGTACAAGATCGACGATTGGTGTCAGGGGGACCATGCTCTTCAGTCAATCCTCTGAAGACCGAAGTTGTTCTCTTTGCGAGTAGGAAAAGACTGGCTGATATAACTGAAATAATGTTAAAAAGGCATCACCATTCTTTTATCCAGCCAGGCTTAGTATTTTTATGTGATTCTGGATAAATGGTAGTCGGTACTTCACAAACTGGAGCTTTGATGACCCTTGCCTTAATGACATGCCATCTGTTGCAATGAAACCGGGATTCTCCATGGTGGGCAAGTACAAAGTTGACTCTTCCTGGGCTCAGGAATAGCTGCAACCAGAATCTGAGCTCTTAAATGAACGTAATCGAACGATTATGTATACCTGTATTCCACTGCCTCTGCCTCTTAAACTGATATATACACAGTGCTGGTGGTAACTTTATTTAGAAGAGTTGGTGGATGAAAATAAGTACTCACTTCTGCGCTTAAGGCCTTGCTGAGCTCTCTTGGTCGTCCAAACGAGCTTGGGATGCCAACTTTTCTGAACGTAGTCAGTAGACCTAATTCACTTCGTTTTGTTTGGTACCAGGTTGCAATGAGATCACGGGATGATCGAGATCATCGCCGATGAATTTGCAAAGCAGAGTTCGGGGCGGGGTCTTGTAGGACTCGTTTCTGCGTTTCTCTGTAATTGTCTTTTCTGTATTCTCATCAGGCTGGAAGTACTCGACGTAAGACTGTTTTCAATGAACTTACATTGTCATGGTCCCTTTTTTTGTAAATATTACAAAAACTATCCAATTGATCGATCAAAGGTTCTCATTTAATTTTGTTTCAGTTTAAGCGGAACGTTGGTAATCAAAAAATGATTTCCGAAAACATCAGTCCTTAACCTTATTCATGAACACAAACTCTTCTATTTTTCTCCAAGTCGTGGGACGTCTGCAATTCTTCTATTATTCCGGTGGCCTAGCTTAACGCATTTTAACCAGCCTAGCAGTCGATATGCAGGCCTCCAGTTCTATTTTTATTATTTGCATCGTAAAATTGAACGAACTGGAACGCATATTCTTTAAATTTAAATTAAATTCTAATTTATATTCAATGTTTAAGACACGTGTTATAAAGCAGAGGCAACAAAAACGTAGGATTAAATACACACCCCCAACCAGTGTGACTGTCACCTCTACTACCAATATGTTATTAGTACGACGACCTCCCCAATTTAGGTCTTCCCTCCTTGTTCGGTTTCTATTCTTTATGCAATCCAGATCATGCATTATACATTTTGCCATTTTTGCCTCGGCTCTCACGTGGAAAATTGCCCTTTTGCGCAAATTGGAAAAAAAAGTCCGCCACCCCAAACCCAACATCCACAATCCAACCTCAGACTAGGAGACAAAATAGAGAATTCTGCCTATCGTATCCGATTTGGGAATACTTATCGCACTTACCGGTACCACATAATAGAACTCACACGCTTACACACTCTGGAATGTATGCCCTGCCGCACTGATGTTAGGACGTATCAAGATGTCACAGGTCTTGCCGCTGCCGATACAATTTTCATGCGGCAAAATCAATATGTACTCGCATGTGTGCAGAGAGTACATCCGATGCAAACTTTTCCTGTGAATTAATAAATAACAATTTCACACCCAGTTCTGAGCCGGGATTTGTCCCCAGATACCACCCCTCGACACTAGAATTGCGTTAATAAGATGCAAGAATTTAGTCAGGTTGCTGTAGAAGCGGATGTGCAAGGTTGTTGTCTCAGCTTAATTTATTTTAATCTTCTCGACAATATGGACGAAGATTTGCGACAAACTTTTACCTTTTATGTCAAAGTTGGGCGGTTTATGGGAAGTGAGGTACATGGCAAAAGGCGACAATGAAACGGTTGCACTTTCGTGAAAAGAAAATAACGAACTCGAGAGGAGTTTATTAAGTTTTGCCTTGTGCTTCATCTGCGACGGTCATGTATCCTTCCGGCACAGACAGCAACATGAACAAAGTTCTTACCCAGCTAACTCCTTAATCATCTGCCATCCTTGCTTTAAATTCCTTTTCGATTCTTTTTGTTTTTTTTTTTTTTTGATGAGATTGTCTGAGAAGATTGTATTGGGGGGAATGAAATGTAACCTTTTGTATGGAGAAGAACCTGGCACCAGCTTGAGGTAAAGAAATTTTCAAAAAGTTGGAATATGAACTTCAAAAATATTTGGTTTCGCATTTTTTTTTTCAAGAATCTTAGAGAAGATTTATATGTATGAAATGAATGCATCTTCATTAATTTAGTAAAATTTATTGTCTCAAAGGAAAAACTCCAATTTGAATATTGGCGACAGCGAAACAGTTTGTCCAGGAGGCAAGTTGCTAAGTAGAGAGTATGAGCTAACACGCAGTGCTGTGGCACATGTATTATTTTCTCTTAAGTATATGTAGTAGAGAGAGGAAGGAAACAGCAATTGGTCACTTGACTTCGAAACAATGTCATGTTTGTGAGTCATATTGTAGGTCGTGATGCAAAGTGGGGAGTAATAGTGAATTTTCTGCGACAGAAAACTGGATAAGTGTCGGCCGGCTGTTGTCGAGTGAACGGACAAATAATAATTTGTTGATGTCCTTTGGCTATAGGGGCCCACAATAGGATAGGGTTCAGAATACCCTTCTTAAATCATGAAATGACCGCAACTAGAGGAAACATTCATGCGGTACAGGATGAACGTCTTGGAGTCGAGCAAAATGAAATACTGCGTGCACCTTCGCAATGTCTTACGCTACTCTGTCAAACTAGTTGCTATGCAGGGATAACTTCGTATCGTGGAAATACTATAATGACCAGATATGGACAGGAAAATTTCATAATTACTCTGCCAATAACCATTACATCACCATTGTATAGTGTTGCGCACTGACGGAAGTCTCATCTGATAATGAAAATAATAACTTATACCGCCTACAACTTAATGCTTAATGGTGACATCGTTATCGTGATAAGGGGTCTCAACGCAAGGATAGTATCGACAAAACCACGTTTAAATAAGTCATATGAATGCATGTAAATCAAAATGATAATGGAAAGCAATTTATATAAATGTGAACCGCCTTGTCATCAAAGGCTTATTGACTGAACTCGACCAAGAATCAGCTAATATTGAACCAAGTTAACTATTACGCATAACAATATTTAGAACAGGAAAAGAGCTGCTATCTGAATGAAACGTGACTTCCGCTCTGTAGTTGATCAAGTATAGCTTGGCACTTCATCCGTTAGTAGCATCCACTCTAACATGCTTGCAATACACAGGTCAGTCCTAAAGACTTTAGGATCCCAAAATGCGCAGATAAGTTACAGCACATGACTCTCAGTTGGAACTTCGACATAGAACTATCGTATCTCAATCAAACTTGTATTCAATCAGTCTTAGCAGTGTGCCTGAAAACTAGTGCTATGTTAAAAGGAAGGAAGTACAGCCTAATGTGAGAAGTGACAAACAGCAAAGTGTTGAGCATATATTAGATTGGTTACTTAGATAGTGCCACAGTCCCTGGTGGAACTGAGCCTCAACCAATAGGCCTTTCCAGTTAACACAGTCCTTGGACAACTGCTTCCAGTTGCACACTATATTATACAGCTCATAGACCTCGTCTTTAAATCTCCTACTTCAAACTGAAATGATCAAGAAGAATGATCTACACCCACCTTCGGTAAAATCCACTCTTCTGCACCGTAAAGCAGGAATGAGATCATAGAGTCTCCGCTGGGCGTCCTGTCTTCTTAGGCCGAAGAAATAGTGATTATCAAGATTAACCCTTCGGACGGAGCCGAGTTATACAAACTCCCTGACTACCTCAAAGTTTTAGCTATCTATTGTGAAGATATGTTTGATGCGTCGATGTTGTGTGTCCCTTCATTCACACAAAATGTTGAGGCAGTCCTCTATAAATGGCACAAAAAAGAGGTCCTCCTTTCTAGTGGATCAACCAGACGATCTTCTTCAGACATACATAGATTTTGGAAATGAGATGCTCCATACTCTCTACCAAGTCATCTTCAATTAAACAATTCGGGGAGTGGACTACCTCGGTCCACCATGTTGTAGTTAAGCTTGAATATTGCTTTCTTCACTTCATTTTGGTCGGATGGACAGATTTCTCGCTTTTCACCCTCCGGGTTGAATAATTCATTTAGCTTGACAGCGTAATTTGGGTTGTACTCAGAAGTAGTTTTTTCATATCCTCAGTATCGAACGTAATTCTGTTATCCCCTTTTGCTTGTAGAGTGTAGCTTCATAGACAAGTTGTTGTTATGAGGGATACGCGATTGATAAAGACTCTTGCGGTTTGTTGCGTTTGCATCTGTTTAACATTTAATCTCCTCACATCTTGGCTTCGACCTGTTGGCTCGAGTCTATATATTCGACGCTCGGAAATTAATAGTACCACCATTTCAGGCTGATATTGGCGAATTGAGTCATGATGCATATTTTTATAAGGCGTTTGCTTATGTGTCTTGACTTCTTGTCTTAGTCTGCAACTTACAACAAATTCAATACAAGCTGCTTGTTTTCTTTGTACCAATCGCCGTAGGATATGTCACAGATTTTCACACTTATTTAGCGCGGTCCACCCACAGTAATTTATGGATGGCAGTAATACACGCTTTGAAAAATGAGAAACGCGGTTTGTTTAACATACGAAAATTCAATGTGTACATTCGAATGTCGTTGCCCCATATTCGTTTTGCAGGGTCATCAACAGTAGATCCGTTTTTATCCGAAGCTTAGTAACAACGAACATTCTACGTAGACTGGTAGCCTCACGTACAGCCCCGATCCCGGAAAGCCATGCCTTTTTGTAACCGCTCCCGAAAGAGTCCGTATATACCGGAGTCAGTTACCCTCTACAGAGTTATAAGAGCTGCCATTAACTCGTTTACGGTCTATCCATTATCGGCACCCTAACAAATTCTGAAAATCTTTACTGACCTCATCTTCAAGCTAAACGCTGATGTATCACATATGAGGTTCCTGTCATACTGACTGTTGAAGGCACCAATGCTTCAATGATGTGAATTCATCCGCCCTGTGTTCTCTTTCTGAGGTTCGTCGTTTCTGGCCGTTAATTAAAGTGTTTTCATTTTTTTTGGTTAACACTCGCATTGTAAGTTTGGAAAGTGACGCCCGGTTAAACGAGGCCAGTACCGAGCAGCTACTATGAGGTGGTAATATTATGGATATGCCGTCTGATGCAATTATACCAGAACACCTGCTACGGAAAAAATAATACAAAATCTGCTTTCCCAGTGCGCAAGACTGGCTTCGGCCGGACTCTGAGCCAGGAATGGAATATAGTCGGGTCTTCACGGATGACTACAAAACCGATCTAGGACGGCACGCTGGTGTCTTTCTGAAAGACGACAACGTTAGTTTCATTCCTCGTTAGGAAAATTTGGTCTGTTTTCCAAACAGAGATATACGCAATCCGTATGACAACGAACTATCATACTATATAATGTGAAGAATCGGTAGAGGCGGCGAATCATTTGCATCTTTAGCTACAGTCAAGCTGTTGAACCCTGTAACGACTTCGAAGCTGATTTGATAATGCAAGACGGTCAGTGGGATCACTGGAACTGAAATCGCCGAAGAATTTGCTATACAAGGTTCTGGGGAGAGTTCTTCAGCACCCGAACCTAGGTTAGGTCTGCCTGCGCCCTCAGTTAGGGCTTCCATTGACAGTTGGGTTTCATATGAGCACAACTGCACAAGTCAGCCGCCTTCCTACTGTCTTTCAGTGGGAAAGACTGCATGTTGCTTACTGGCCTTGTGACTAACAGATTCCAAATCGAACAATTTTCAATTCCCGGTATGTGTGTCAATGCGATCTCCATTGGAATGACCACATTTTCGAAGTCACCCAGATGTGAAATGTCCAGATTTTCCTAAGCTGTCATTTGATCTGGTCTCAACGTTGTAAGATTTCCGGAGTGTATGCATGAAGATGTAACACTTGTTCGCTTTTCGGAAGGTGGAGCAAAATTAATCACCCTATCGGAAGATGGTATAATTTTTGCAAATGGAGTCTTACGTCAATCATATTTGACATTTGTAAACTAAACAGCTGCGGTATACAAAAAGACAAGCAATTTAGCGCTATACTCCGCCAGAGGGTGGAATAATTGTGTCGATGTTTTTGACCAATAATCGGTCGGTATTGCTAGCGCAGCGTGAATTTCGACGTCGATTTCCCAGTCGTGTCGCGCCAACTGGGCAAACATTCCGGCGCTTAGCTACTCGACTTGAACAGAATGAAACCACAGGAGACCATGCAGGGCGTGGCTGCCACCGATGTCGCTGAGAACGAAGAAACGTCAACCAGACGACGGGCCACGCAATTAGGCATCACCAGACGAACCCCACAGTGAATTTTAGCCAAAGACTTATACAAACAGTGCATCAGTTAATCATCAGCAAAGGAAAAATAACCGAAATTGCACTGCCTTGTATAATCTGGAGTGCACGAAACTGACACCGAATCTGAGCTTGTAATCGAACTAGTTGCATCAATTTCAAAACAAACAAAAAAGGCAGGCTTGAAAATATTTTGTATTGGAGAAAAGAACAATTGGATCCGGGGTGGAAACACAGATGATTGTTTGACGTCCTTTTCACGGAGGAGTTAATTCAATTTGTTGTCGATCAGTCAAATTTAAGAGTTCTTCAATATAACATAACTGAGCCAGAAAACATACGAGTAATAACAACCAAAATGAAGCAGTTCGTTGATGATTTACACGTCTTGTGTTCAACTCCCAACTTCGCGACATTATTTTAGCAAATCCGTTGTCCAGTAAAATTTTTTTCACACGATAATATGCAGCAGGTGAAAACAAAGAAAGGGTTCTTACGCTACATTGATGGCACCGATTTGAAGCTATTTGGAACAGATGAATGCGACGAGCTTTTTAAAATAAGACAATTTTTGGAAAAAATATGTAGACGGATTCTGCAATACTTATTGCAAAAGTTAAGCTTCCTGCGGTGGGTGAGCAAATAATACCCATTAACCACCGTCACGAACTGAAGCAGTATACCCAGCCAAACCTCACAAGTGGTTTTACAAGAACAAAGCTCTAAGTGAAGTTTCCGGATTTAGTCACGACTTCAAAATTTTTTCTGGAGAGCAGAGTTCGCGTAACACCTTTTCCGAAAATGCACCTGATTTAGGAGACACTGTAAGACGAGGGTTACATTTACAGTGGTTAAACATGTCAATCACCAATTTTTTCCCGATAATTGGTATCACAGTCCCAAATTGTAAGTTCACCTGTATAAAAATGGATTACTATCTTTGTGCACAGTCAGACTAAACCGATCCCCCATTCTAAATTGGTGTGGAAGCATGATGGAGTGAAATTGGAACTGGTAAGCCATTATAGTTTGATAACAAGTCTGCAAACATGTTGTCACAGTGTCTTGAAACCAAGCCAATCATCACCAAACAACGAAAGAAAAACAGTACAGGGATATTCCTGCTCCTTAAGCTGTTGAGGTTTATAACAAATATATGGGTGCCGTTAATTTGCTGAATTTTATGCTTGTGCGGTCAAAAAAGTGCCAAAAGAAAATATATTTTCGCATGATCGATTTATGCTCAGCAACCGTATGGCTCCATCAGAATGACTTCCGCCTGCCATTATATGATTTCAAAACTTCCTTGTTTTTAAGAATATAAGCAAAACAAACAAATCACCTTTGAAAAAATGTGGTTGGCTTTGCAGCAGGTCAGCTGCAGTCAGATTTGATAAATGTATAGCATAAACATTACACTGATCTTGTTAACCCTTAACGCATACGAAGCCATTTGTGGCTTTAACAAATAACAATTTTTAATTTATTTTAATATCCTTAAACAATCCATTTTAAGGGACTTTAATTTTTTTCCTGCTCTGGATTTAATTGTTGCAATATAGGGTTAATTCAATTTGAATCAGTTGAAAAATTAAAACATCAATTGCTATAAAGGTTGAGTTCAAACTAATAAATTGGGTTTGAGTCTACGATATTTTAGTCGATTGGTATGTTTCGAACAAAATTGAGTTGAAGAACAAAAAAAAAAAAAACAGATTCAGGTAACAATTCTTAAATGGATGACACGCTACAATGCATAAGGCAATTGTCGCTAAAAATTGGCCGCCCGTTTTTCGTTAGATGGTTTTATAATCTCTGAACTTGCTAGACTTAGTTCAAAACCGTGAGATAAAACTCATAAGTGACGCCTATATTGCTAAGGCAACTGAAACTCCCCAACTCTGAAATAGTGTCTCTTGTCTTATTTTATTTCCCTCGCTATTTTCACCGCAAGTGATCCAACAAAATTGATATGTAGTAGCATTTTTATCCTTCAAAAGCTCAACCGTAACACCCCACTCGCAATGAATGCTCGTCAGCTTACACTCAAGCCGACCCTCGAATGTGCTCTAAAATATCTTATGGAACAGTAGACATGAGCACAAAATCACTACCTGTAATTTTTTAATAATTGATTGCAAAGTCGCAATCACTACCTGTGATTGACATTCAAATAAAGCGTGAGTGCGTTAAACGTTATTGCGATTTTTTTATTTCTTTCCCATCGCAATTCACAATCACAGTCTGAAAATCATGACTCACAGTCTGAAAATCACGATTCACGATAAAGAGAATATACTCAAAGTCACTACACGAATCACAATCACAGGACAAACAGCGAAATTATCAGATATGTAGGATTGGTTATAAAGTAGCGGGTGCTTTGGTTAGGGTAGATTTTAAGAAAAAAAAATTATATGGTACGCGATGCACCGTTACATTTTTTCGTATTGACTTTTTGCGCTGTGTTGTGTTGTTGTTGCCATTTGAATTGAACGCGTTAAATGTAGTTGAAAAATTCTCAATTGCCGTTTAGAAAAGTTTGAGTTAGCAGTGCGTATAAAGAGAAAAATGTGATAATTGAATTAAAATTACAGTTTCACAGTAATAATAATTCACAATCACATGCCAAAATCACAGTGATTTGAAAATAATAGTCACAGTTTTACCTGTGATCACGAAATCACGCCTAAGCTCATATCCAGAGTACGTACCCTTGAGAGTTCTTTAGCTCCAACGTACATCAATAATTTACTGTTCTTTTTCTCTAATTACCCTTCATCCAGTGTATACGCAAACATTTTAAGCTAATAAACAAAACAACAACTTGTGACCATGCCAGTTAAGGGAAAAAACACATTTAACGGCTTTCGATCTCCAATTGCTGTCAACTCCTTTCATAACTTTGTGGATAATTGAATGGCACTCACAACTACAATAAATTTCGCCCCGACAACAAATAATCTGGGTATGTGGAAGCGGCAAAACCTGTCCTAACAAAGCTTCAGGCTTTAAAAATTTTACAATAAATCAAGGCATACAGTGTCATATGGAGTCCTAATCCAGCCTGGAAGGGCTAGCAAATCCCACCAGTTAAAATCGGTGAAGAAGAATACGAGCCAATCCAAATTAAAAAACCCGTCACTTTTTTTTTTTTTAAAAATGCAACAAAAATATGTCATCTCCACATCTAAGGAGTAAGCCGTCACCTTAAATTGAATCCTCTTTGAGAAAACAAACTCCAGCGGCCAGCTCCGTGCCACTAAGCTACTTTAGAATTATTTTCATTTTTAACTTTTCATCGAGAAACGCGAATCGGCGGCACTCAAGCCCAGTAATCAGGGTTAAGAGTTTAGACCTCGGGGATTACTAGCTCTCCAGAGTCACAATCACTCTTATGTGAACTTGCCCGCCAGGCAGATGGAATATGTCTGTCAAAGTAAATGAAAGCAACATATCCTCGAGTACAATATAATTTAAAACAGTGATATACTCGTACATATGTAGGTACACGATATGGCATGGACAATTTAAGTTGGCAAGGCACACACAATATTTCCGTTCTCCCCCATGCAGTGGAATATCTAAAGACGCACAAAAGATATGAATATTTTGATTTTCGTTGTACACCAATGGAAACTAACTTTTTATATTTTTTTATTGAAAATTCCTTTCATTGAAAAATGAAACATCGTCGAAGGGGTTGTACAATGTTTACGTGTTAACACAAAACAGCAAATCGACCTAAGACATTTGTTTTTGGAACACTACCAATTTTGTCAGAGCATTTTGGCACACGCAAATATTTTGAAAGTAACAATTACAGTCTTTTGCTTATAATAGGGTCAGTCGATAACTGTGTTAAGGGAAGATAATTTCTAGATTGCATTGTTGGCTGGAAGTGAGAATATTTTGTTGCATTGGTATTCGGTTATTTAAATGACCTCGTTTAAAAAATTCTACTTACTGTATCCGGCTAGATAAACTTGAAAGTTATTGTCCTAGCTTACATCCTCGTTCCCTCCTATATGGTACCGGGCATTTTATTGAACCCATTTGTTTGGCATCGATGAAAAAGCAATCTTTGAACCGAAGGCTCGGTTTTTTTCCATCCATGCGAATGGGGTTTGGAAACCGTCTTGGTAGGATCATTGCTGTCCATTTCTTGGCTGATCCTATGCTGTCGATGGATTTTCTTTTGGCTGAATATAAATTGCTCTTTTGCAGACACAACTAAATATTTGACGCCATCAAGGTAGACAAAACAACTAAATATCTCAAAGTTGTAGCTTTGGTAAATATTTCCGCCTTGTCATGTTGGAAAGACTTCAAAGCCGAAGATGTTAGATCAATAATAGTAGTCCAAAATATTTAATAAAACCCCTCAATTTAGTCGCTGGCCCAGGAGTTTCAAGATCACTTGAATCCAATGACTTCTGCGGATCTTTCTACTACACATTCGGTAGATTAGTGTGGAAAGTTGCAGAGAGTACCGTTGAGGCTCTGCCCGTTGAGTCAGAATAGACGAGTGGTCAGCACTACCTTCAACCAACAAAGGCTGCAGTTCCAGTGGAACGCTAATTGCAACCACTGTGTTGATCAACTACGGAGCTAGCTAAAGCAGTGAATGTTTGTATTCAGAGAACTGAGACATGGAATAGTTGAAGAAGTCTGTACCGAAAATTCGGCTTCTCGAAAATAAGACTTGAAAAACGAGGACCGCTCTTCTGGTGTTGTGGAATTAGACAGAGCTTTTGCCGGAACCACGAAATCTGGGTACGACTCACGTCTCTATCTGCACTGTGTTTTACTTATCTACTATATTTACTCAAATCAACTTTAAACATTCCAATTCTGCTACTGCATCCCTACATATGTAGGAGGCTTTCTGTCCTAAAAACAAATCCTCACATAATGGGCCTTATTAACAACCAAATTAAGTACGAGTATACAGCTTAAGTATAATCTCCAATGCTAATTGAATTTAGTTGAAATTGTAAAAGTGTTATTCAACTTACATGGATTTGGAATTCCTTTATCTTCATTATAATATATTGCAGTAAAAACTGGTGAAAATGTGTTTTTCGTAAATGTTTTATTGAAGCAATAAACTAAAATGCAAAAAATAAAGCGTCTAGTTTGCGTACACTCTCTGTTCTTATTTTTGAATACAGGACAATGAAAAAAAATGTTAATAACAAGTATAATTCGTAGCTAAACCTCGAAAATGTGAAAAAAATTATAAGTGAATAGTCAATGGAAAGTTTAAAAACGAAAGTACGACTTTTTCGCAAAAGTTTCGTTATTTAAACATTAAAAAATGCATATTTTTTATCAAAACATTTAAAATTTTGTAGATTCACCGACAAATTAAAAGAAGCATGAAATATTTTAACGCGGTTTATCCAGTCGTTTTCTAATTATAGTGTTTAGATTCAAAAAACTTTGTTGCGAGAAAAACACATTTAAAATTTATATTTAAATGTAAATTTCTAAGTATATATAGTATAGCGTAACTCTACAAAACAATGTGCATGTAGTGGGTAACATATCACTACATATCATCACTATCAGTGTAGTGGGTTACATATCACTACATATCATCACTATCATGGTTAAACAGTTTTTTACTGTTGTGCCGAACTCAATTTTCTAAATGCCTTTGCTTCTAATAACGTTCGCTTATGGCATTGTTGTGATAGCAAGTATTGAAAATGGATATCAGCCTTCAAACCCGATAACCGTCGGTTGGTGATATACACATGCCAAGCTAAATGAACAATTTGCTAAACATGACAATGTTCAATGTTCACATATATGGAAAATTATTTGGAAACTCCTGTAACCATAGCTCTACTAAGCCAACAACAGCATCTTCCACAAGATTCGTTGCCTTCAAATTTCCACCACAACCACAATAATCTGACCTTACAGCTTAGCCACTCTATGTATTCCATTCAATTTAACTCAATTCGGTTTTACTCAAAAAAAGTCTAATTTTTGTTGGCCTCCGGTCAAAAGGACAATAAATCGAAGTTGACATAAACAATTATCTCGCCTTTTGAACTTTTCACCCATATAGCACAGTTACACAGAAAAAACAGAAACTCGTGAACAAATGTATTCGTATTCGTATCACAAATATTTCCACAGGTCCACCGCCATTAGTGGAACCCCAACACACATGCCTATGCAGTCTAACCCTTCGCCAAATGTCCTTCGTACCACCACACTCAGCACCCAGGCAAAAAAGGAATGAAAAAAAAATCTATGGCACTCCTCTCTCCCAGGATTGGAACTAAAGTTATTCGTCTTAGTCCTTTGGCATTTTGGCAGGAGCTCTCAGGTAAAAAAGTACACAGGTAAATGTTATTGGAGAAAAATTGCATTTCGTCCTTCGAAGCGCACCAATTTATTGGAGCAAACTCATGCCCCAGAGTCTGTTCAGGTCCAGGTCCAGGTCCAGGTCCAGGTCCAGTTCCAGAATCGAGTTCGAGCTGAAAATCTCGTCACAGATTCAGTTTATTTTATATTTTTTTCCCAGAATGAGAAAAACAAAATGCGAAATGCCGATCACAGGATGTGAAAATGTGAAGTGGGCCAGCCAGAGTCTGCATCTCTGCTGGCACAGGTCCTTATAAACATTTCATATGTTGACTTGGAACCGAAGTTTAAATTAATTTTGGCCAAGTTCCAGGTTGAATTATGCATCACAATTCCACGGAGCCTATCCTTCACACCCTCACCACAATCCCAACAAATTGAGAGCCAGACTGTACGAGTGTGTGTTTTTGTGTTCCATCAGAGATTCTTCTTATTCATTTGGTACTGAATCGTTGGTCTCCTCCTGTTTTCTAGTGGTAACAGTTAAATCACGGTTTCAAACGAAAACTGAAAGGAATGCCCTGGTCCAGGCCAGGATTCGGCGTTACTCGACCAGGCCATCGAATTGATGCAATGCCTGTGCTGTGTGCATCCTGTTTGGCAAGGCATTTGAATGCTCTCGGGCAATTTTTTTTTTCAGTTTTTTTTATTTTTCTATTTCTTTCTATCCGGATTCTTCTGTGTGCCCTGGCAATAGCAGGCAAGTTACAACATCTAGATAGGAATACTGTTATATATTTAGTTCCGCCATACGGATATTTGCAAACACAAACGGAGAAAAATGGGTGGGCATGGCGGCAAAGTAGAATCAAATGAAAAGAAAGGACCACGACACGGCTAAGGGTAATAGAAAACATGTCAAGCAATATTTGAATTGGGATGAAATGGAATGGGATTGCCATCAGATCCCTGCGGTGGATAGGGGGTAGGGTGAGACTGGCTTCGATTACACAAGTTACAGTAACTGCCATTGGCACTGGTGCAAGATTTGGTCAAAGACTCGGCTGTTAAGTGAAATTCGATATCGAATATCCTTTCTCAAATCGATTGGGATAGGGTTAGGGACGTTTATCGGATTTGTTTTGGGAAATTATAAACCAGGATTGATGACACCGAAGCATTCTCGTATGGAAAGGGATGAATGGTGAAATGAAGGTAGAAAGGTAGGGTAGAAGACGGGATGTTGCTTTAATTACCGTATCTCCTCTGGCGATTTGGATATTTTTGTGAAGAGTAACCCTAATGACACTGCAGCACGGTCATATTTCATAGATCCGAGGAATGGGGTCTACGAGTTCGAGTATTGTTGAACTTTAGGTCTGGTGTAAGATTCACAGTTCTCCTCATATTTGCTGCTTCGTTTCAATACTTGCAATCGTTCCAGTAACAGTAACAATATCATAAGCGTATGCAAATAGTTCTGCAGGCTTTCGAAAAATGGTTAAATGATTAAAACTTTGAGGAATTAGTCTTCGGCATGTGCTTCTCTAATCTTATGAGCCAATGTTCTAACGATGATCACCTTAATACGGCTCAGCGCATTTGTGTTCCTCTTCTATGTACAACTTCGTAGTCATTGTCTTAAAGAAACATTGCCAATCTTGTCACTCTTAACGGCACTTCCCCCATTGTTTATTGTTAATGCAAAAGCCGTACAGTCCATGACGATTTTAACATGTTTATCAAGAACGTAAACTATCCATTTATTCAATGCTCACACAACGGCTAAGATTTTTAATTCATAGGAATGGTACTTCTCGTCCTGCGGACTCATCTGATGGTTCATAAACTGAACCGGATGAAATTGTTGATCGTCGTTGTCCATCTGCAAAAGTACAGCTTCATAGCCGTCTTCAATTGTATCTGTATGGATTTCGGTGACGGCCTTTTCGTCAAACAGTTTGAGGTCTGGTGAGTTGATACAAAAGCCTGCTCTTCCGATATTATTCCTATCGGAAAACGTACGTCTTTTTTCTTCTTATCTCTTGGCATCAGGTAATTTGTTACAACCTTCGTCTTTTCATCATATTGCTCCCTTCTTGATAATATAGCCTCTTCCCATACTCGTTCCAACCAGTATAATCACATCAACCAATGGTTTTAATACCGCCATGATAATCCTTGTAAATACTGCTGGTTGTTGCTCAATCCAAATGGGACCTTCAAAAATACGTATTGCCGTATAGTGCGGTTTGACTTGGAACATGATAAAAACCGTTCGTTATAGAATAATCCTTTACCATCTTAGTGTTGATCCTCCGGAAGTCGCAACACATCCTCTTCTCTTCATTCTTCTTTGAGACTAACACGATAGGCGATACAAATTCGAAACTGCTTTCCTGAATTATTCCCTTCTTCAGCCATTCCGAAACCTGCCTCTTGATTGCTTCCCTCTCTTGATGTGAGTTTCGTCTAGCTCTTTCATACAACGGTGTCCCTTCTTTTAAAATTATCTTCATCGTAATTGGTGATGGTTCATCATCCCTTGGGTTACAGCTGTCGATCATCATCATTATCCTTCTCTGGTTCTCTACAGGTAAGTGATTCAAATCGACTGCAACCCCAACACAGTTTCAAACTCTTTTTGGAACTCTTCAATAGCAAAACTATTCTGCCTTGGTGCTAACCTAGGATTGACCCTTGCGTTGGGCAAGGGTTAGGCAACCGCCTGCAGAAGACTTGTCCCACCTTGTCTTTTTTAACGAGATCTTTGCATTCTTTTTCCCCTTGATGGGTTTCCATTTCAGTCGGCAACATATTTTGTCTTAACCGATGCTTCCACTGGTTCGCTCACTTCACCTCGCTGTCTAAATTTCGTTATCTTCGATAGTTACGGACGCCTGTCTTATCACATCTGCATCCAATTACCATTGAAAACATCTCACATTCGTGTACGACATGTAGCCTTACTGCCAACTGAATATCGTCTACTTTCATACATTAACAACGACAAATCGCATCCCGTATCTACCAACTCTGTCATTTACACGAACTGTTTACGATAACATCCTTCATTGAACGGTTTGACTTACTTTCAAAATGCTTTTAAGTACCCACTACCTCTTGCTTTCAAATGAACGACGTCCAATTTCATCACATTTACGTGTATAGTTCTGTGGACACGATCTCTGCAAATAATAAGGATATCCGCAGTTGAAACATCGCTTCAGTCCTTCCTTCTTCACTACAGCTGCAGGTTCATTCCTAACAGATGATGCTGCCGATGAAAACTTTTGAAGATCTACAGTTTTCGTTTTACGAGTAAATCCTTGATGATCGATGCCTCATACGAGTACATTACTATTTTATTCATTTTGTTTTTCAGTCCGGTAATAAAATGTTCAATTAATGACGGCTCGTCGATGTAAATTGGCTTAGCTTATGTATATAAATTTTCACGCAATGTCTCAACAACATATTGTTTGCGCCTGTTCCTTAGTTGACGGTGAGTTCTGCTGTGCTGGCTTCAATTGTGAATTCATCCTTAAGAGCTTCTTTCAGTGATTCCCAAGTCTGTAAATTATTGCTGCTCTGAACGTATAATTTTGTTCAATGGCCGAATTTGTTCGTTTGCACCGTGCTCCATTTGACCATGCGACAATTTCCATCAAATCCATCTACCCAGCTATTAACATTTCGCGGTGATTCCCCCGAGAATAGTGTAATACCACGTTGACCGTTGACCGTTGACCCACGTTTCCGCCGCTGTTTGCCGTTTCAATTACACTCTGTTGCATAGTGTTTCAACTATCATCCTCAACATGTCCATAGTATTCTAAAAGTCAGTCTTAGAAGTCAGTTTTACTTCCCGTTAAAGTCAACCCTAAGTCTTTTAATTTCTTTTTCAGTTCTTCCACGGTTAATCTTTTCAATTCATCGGTATCTACACTATACTTTCTGACATTCTTTTCGTCAACGTCTACTTCTTTCTTCTTTCTTCTTTCCTCTTTCAACTTCAGCTAATACTGCGTATTGGGTTTTTTTTAAACACACTGTTGTTGGGTACGTAATTACTGAATTGTACTTTCAGTGTCTCTTTGCTTTTTTCTGTATTTAATAAATTGTACTTTATTAATTATTTATTTTTTTGCACACGCAACACAACACTGAACTCTACGTAATATCACTATCACTGATCCTATCTATGGTTGAGCCCAAACCCCCCAAAAATGTTGGGGTTAATGCCGAACAAATAAGATGTTTTAAATGTTAAATTTTATTGGTCTTTTAATGACAATAAAATTTGCATGTTCAAAGTTGGTATATTTTACAAAAAGTATATTTAATGCGATCTAAGAACGAGTATCAGTATGGACACGTCTATTCAATACTATCGGTTACTGTCGACTCCTTTTGTCCTCCCTAAAGATCTTTTTCCATTCTCCTAGTCTGTGTGGTTCATTTGTCCTTAGTTTCCTTGTGCGTATTTCGTTTGTATTGCGTGCTGAAGTCGTGTGTATGTATTGTTTTAGTGGCGTGCCTTTGTCGTCGTTATGTAAACTGTGGTCCTTTTCTTACTGGGCTGAGCCAGAAGCCCACGCGGTAAGAGTTACTGACACGAAAAACACATACTTTTTGGTGTTCATCGCTCATGAAAAGTTGCAGATGCTATTCTAAAATATTGGAGTAATTCTGTCTATTTGCCTCGGGGACAAAATTACCACATACGTGACAGAAATTATTCGGATCGTTTAAAGGGCCCGGCCCATAGAATCCGATGCCGGATATGGTGACGTTGACGTATTTAACGGAAATAACAGTCCTATAGAATCCGTGGCATTCGTTGGCAGAATAACGAACGAAACGAAACAAGATAATTGAAATGTCAATTAATCTCAATGTTTTCTTTTCGAGCTACGACAATTTCTCTTCATTCTCTCAATGCCGCCACCAATGAAAGTTCATACTCTTAATTTGTGAATGTGTGAACCTCAATCCGTAAGGCCCAGGCCCATAGAATACGTTTCGTACGTTGCGTCGACATATTCGACTGCCAGCTGGATAGAATATACACTTTGTTATGGAAGCAGGCCCATAATCAACGGATATGTCGGAAAGAACGGATAAGGTTTACTTTCTACTTTTTCAATCAAAACCTTTGACAGTTTATACATTCACACATTGAGGACCATACATTCACGGTGGGAGGGTTGAAGTCCTTTAATTGCAAGCCTACACTTTCTTTACCATCGATAAAACATGGGTATACTTTTTTTACGTCCAGCAAAAATTCCATAATTTGGGAGCCCAAGTCGTCCTTATATTTTTTTTCAAGGCATTATTTTCGATAAAAAGAAGTGCCATATACTGATGAAGGTGGTCTGTTGTTTTTCGGCATAAAATTGTTTTTTTCAGAAGCTTGTTCTGATTCTCCAGATCATTAATTGTGTTGGTTGCATCGGTCTTGTTAACATATTCGCCTTTGCTGTGGTTCGTAATTTCATGTGTTGTAGAACTAGAGAATATTTTTTCAACGCCTATATACTAGCGCGCGCAGTCGGTACAAATACGACTGCTGTTGAGGTCAACGTATTTATGGGTATAAAGCCACAAATCTTCCTTACATTTGGAGTTTTGTTTAAAAAACCCGACCCGACCTTATCTTCTTTGCAAAGCAAACCCCAATACCACGACTGTCATTTGTTCAGTAATACGGCCTCTGTGGCATTTCCTTTTCGTAAGAAAAGTTTCGTCGATTTGTACAGTTTTTTCATTGTCATCAACGTGAGACGATATAATTTCGGCTATTTCATGGCAATAGTTAAAGTAATATATTATAGTAGATTTGCTTAGTTCATTTTTATTATCATTATGGCGCCAATTAAAAAAAAAATGCTAATTAAAAAAAAATTATATACAACAATATTTAAAAAGAAAACATAAAGTTATAACTTAGAATTTAATTAATTTACCTGGAAAATCGTGTTCACAGGCATTTTGATCACAAAAGAGATAATTATCGCAAGAACCTCGCGAATCTCTAGCCGACATTGAGGCCCATGGAAAAATGTGCCGATAGATGGGTTAATTGTATTCCGACAATTTTTGTCACTTTTTTTTGAGCATCGCAAACCGAACTTTATATTTTTGCATTTTTCCACCTCCATCCGTAAATTGCAACACAGTGGGGGAGTTGATGTTTTAGACCAAAATTATTCTAAAAAAAGCAATGCTGTTTTTGTTTGTCGACACCAAATCCGCAAACGAACAAACTATTTTGAGAATTTATTTAGTTTAGGATGGATTAGAGGATGCTTAGCCGCCATTGCTTATTCACAATAAATAATACCCGATTCGCACTAAGGTTGAACATAGAATGACCTTTGTGAATATTAATAACTACACGCTTTACCACGTGTGTACAAAAGTCACCCGTTTGTTCGGTTATATTTTGCATTATTATCGAGTGCATTATACATTACGCAAAGTACAAACATACATACTACGCATAGTGAATAATTTGCTACAACATTTGAGCACGTGCATTTTCTATAATTTTGGAATGAGTACTGTAGGTGAAGAGTATTGATGACATAGGCGCTTACCTGACCAAAAGCACATACCCTGAGCGGAGCAACGAAGTTGCGTGAGCGGGACCTGCCACCTGCGGAACTCTTAATTACTCTTAATTAAGAAAACTATTGATATAGGCGCCTGCCAGACGTTTAATTTATTATATTCATTTACTTACCTCAAGGGAAGACCATGTAAATGCCAGGAAAAAAAAAAAAAAACATAAATAGTAATTTTCAATTTTCTCAAAACCTAGACGACATAAATGCATTCGGTTTTTGTGTTCGATTCAAAATTGATATAGGCATTGACCAATTGATATAGGAATCTAATTTAGCACTTTATTTTACAAATTTGAAAAAAAATTGGTCCAAACCTCATTTTTAAAATTTTTTTTATCAAAATTTTGGGTTTGTATGTGAGTTTCTTAAAAACTATTGATACAAATAATATAGCTGGAACTTAGGGTTGAAGAACAGGTTTCTGACTTTCGAAACTGGTACAGTACTTTATTGTAAGTGTTTCCGTTATTTTTTAATAATTCTTTTTCCATTTTAAGTCATTTTTTTAATAAAATTGCCCCTACCTCCTAAACGGGGCGAGACCTCCCATAGTAAAAAATGCTTGTTTTTGACCCCTCTATAAAAAAACATTATCAATTTTTGTCGCCAAAGTTATCGTACTCGTGCCTAAAACCGCACTGATAGGGTCCAATCAGGTCGTTGGTAAATGGTTTCAGGCGCTCTCACAATACAAATAAGCGATGTTTAGTAGACTGATACCTATATAGTTGGCGCAGTTTAGAGGATCTCCTTTCTTGTGAACCGAGCAAACGATGCTGAGTTTCCATTCATTAGGCATGCCTTCATCCGATCAAATCTTTAAAATAATTTGGTGTATGTTGTTTATCAAGTCATCTCTTGCTGCCTTAAATAGTTCGGCGAGTAGGCAGCCTTGTTCGATTTCAGTTTATATATTGCAATCCTCACTTCATTTTGGTCGGGTGGGCGGAATTCTTGACCTGCATCGTCAATATTGAACGGTTCGCTCTGCCTAATAGTGAAATTTGCGTCGTCTTTGCCGTTTAGCAGTCTGCACAAAAGGTTTTTCCATATTCTCAGCACCGACTGTGACTCTTCAACAAGGTTTCCTTGTTCATCTCTACAGATTTTCGTTCGGGTCTTTCGAACATTATTCCTAGAGTAGCACCTCTCTATTTCCTCGATCGCGGGCTCCTCACGCGCTTTTTTTTTCTCCGGAGAAGCTGATGTTCTTCCCCCCTCTTTTCCCGTAGAGCTCAGCGCTGCTTTGTACTCATGCTGTTTTGCTGCATGTGTTTGCCAGCACTCTTCATAAAAACAGGGGTTTCGTGGTGATGGACGGGTGAAACCCATCACGTCAGTTGCGACTTTTCTGATGACTTCTCGGCATCTAAGCCACTGGCCTTCAGCGCTTGATACTGGCTGCAAAGGACTTCTCGAGTGGTTGAGCGATACGCGATCAGCAAAGGTTCTGACGGCTTGTTGCGTTCAACATTAAATCTCCTCATAGCATTTCCTGTTGTTGTGGCGTCTGAGATATCCGTACCTTAGCTGCAACTATGCAGTGGTCCGAGTCTATGTTGGCCGCTTGGAATATTCGGACATCTAAAATACTTGAGGAGTGCCTTACGTCGATCGCAACATGATCAATCTGGTTGACAGTTTGCTGATCTGGTGTCTGTCATGTTCCCTTGAGGAACATGAATATTGAGGTGAGGAAACCGTGTGCTTGCTATAGTAACGTTACGTCCCGCAACGAAATCAATTAGCCTAAGTCCATTTCCAGACGTGGTGTCATGTAGGCTATATCTTCCGATTTTGCTACCAAAGATGTCCTCCTTTCCAATTTTGGTATTCAAGTTGCCTAGGACGGTTTTAACGTATTCGGACATTGCACCTAGATCGAATAGCTCGTAGAAACTGTCTTTGGTATCATTGTCCTTTTCCTCTGTTGGGGCGTGGGCACATGTAAGACTGATGTAAGCGAGTTTACCTTTGATACGGATTGCTATAAGGCGTTCACTTACGTGTCGAAAACTCAAGACTTCTTGCCTAAGTTCGCCGCTTACAACAAATCCGTATCCAAATAGACGCTGTTTATGTTTCCTATAGCAATCACCATAGTAAACATCACAGTTTGTCATCTATCTTTTGACCGGCCCGTCTCACCGCACCTCCTGGATGGTGGTGATATCGGCTTTATAGTAATTTAGGGCCTCCGCTAATTGTTCGGCTGCACGCGGCCTGTTTAAGGTCCGAACATTTCCAGTGTAGAGCCGAAATTTTTTGTCCTTTGTTTGTTTTGCAGGGTCTTCAACAGTGAATCCGTCCTTATCCGAGGCTATTGGTCGGTTCGTAACAATTATTTTAAATGGTTGGGCAGTTAACCCCAAGTACAACCCCCACATCAACCGCCGTTTGAATAAAACTACTACTATGTCAGGGATATGTATGTACATATATAAATTAGATGAACACTAGCTCGAATAGGGTTTGAATTGGCTTCGAGAGGATACATCAATCCTATGGTTAGGAAGAAAAGGTTGGCTTATGCTGCCTTCTCCTGGATCTTAATTAGCTCGACAGAACGCTGCGTAGATAATTTCGAAGTAGCTATTCATATTGAAGAACTCCACCTTTGTAAATTTAATTTTATTTTATGTTACTCCGTCTTATCTACTTAATATAACAGAGATCCTTCTGTTAACGAGCGCTTAAAAATTTTGCTCGCATAGTGTCATACATAGTAAAATCAACGGTATCTGCTCCATAAAGACTTCAATAATGTAATCATCCCATTCACGCCTGCTTGGCGGTACAACAAAGTAGATTATAAATTACGTTCGTGAGTGTTTATTACACTCCAAAACCAACCCACTAACAGCCTACCATCCCACTGTCGTATTTTCCATATACTGTACTGTACGTACATATCTCATCCCAACATCACCATGGAGACTGCCTCCATTTTCTTCCTTTTTTTCTGTTTCCCATTTTTCTTTTTTTTAATAAAAAGAAATCGTTCCCATGTTGCATCTGTGAATCTTTCTACCATTTCCTTACATTGTAACGAAATTACAAACAATAAAACCGAGCATGCTACTTGGGACCAGCCACATCCCCACAATAAAGACCGCCACTACCGCGATGCATAAAAACCGAAACCATGTTGCCAGTTAGGCAAAATGAAAAAGAAATAAAAGGGGACCCAAAACCAAAGAACAACAAACAAAAAAAAAAAAAAACAGCAAAAAAAACAACAAAACACTACTACTCGTACCAACTACCGCTTCATGCAAACATCCTCAGGAAGAAAAGCGCAGTTGGTAAACAATGATAACGTTAGGCAAACTCCTTTGTGAATTAAAATTCAATTTTCTTCCTTTGAAAAGAAAACGCAGACCGAATGAAGCACCAGCCAGTCACAAACCCTATGCCATGCACACACACTATTGAATGGTAAGAAATACGAATATGTGTGCCTTTAGCTGATTCAAAAGCAACATTTCTATCGCTTGCTCCCATCCCAGGTTCAGCACTTCCGGGCCCCTTGCAGTGAGCCCAAAGTGATTTAAGTTATTATCTCCGGTTCTGAAGTAAACACAATCGACAGGGATATGTAATACCAAGGTTCGCATGAAGAATTCCGTGTATAAACGTGTGAGTATATTTGTGGCTATATAGTCATTTGTTACGAGGCAAAAGGCTGTGCCTGTATTGAGAATTGTCCCTGCATAGAGGCAGTATTCAGCATCCCAACCGGAAGTGGGGATGTAAAGAAAGTCTTTCAGAAATGACGGCGACTGCTGCTGTGGCGATGGCAATGGCGGTGGCAGTGACGACGACTCTGTTTGCACTTAATACATACTAGGACGACTACAAGTACTCCTTTCTCAACTTGAAAAGTCAACATTGGGCTCTCACGATTGTACTCGTACTCCATACGTTACAAAAAGACTGGTATGTGAATAGTGCTAACATCCTTTTTGATCCTTCGACATAGGATTCAACATTACGGCCTCTCCCCCCCCCCCCCCTCCCCCCCCTCACCAATCCTCATATGTATTGTATAATCCTCGAGGGCAATAATTACAACAGTCACGGATAGCAACACTACATCACATGCCAACGACAATGTTAATGATGATGATGACGAAAACGACACCAACAACAACTCTGACTTTGATGACAATGACGTCTACAATGACGAGGATGATGATGATGATGATGAAGTCGAGCAGACATCTCCACGTTGAATGTTCTCAACTCGACCTTATGTGTTCGATATTCCTTCGTTCGACTTGACAGGAGTGAAGACTAACCCTATCTAACGATGACGATGTTCTCATTACAAAGGCGGCCTTTGGCCAAACACTTGATGAAAGAATGATGAAACTACTCATATTGATGTTGGTAATTCTTTTCTTCTCAGTACATTGGTTTTCGTCGTACTCATCCGTACTCGTCCTACTCGTCCCCTACTCATCCTTTTTGTTCTTGTCATTCTTGTCGACATATTCGCATTCGCATTGTCATCGCCATCTGACAATGTCTGGCTTCGTATTAAGACTTGCCGTTCCTGTCATTGTCATTCTAGTGCTCGTCTCCATCTCAGTGATATCGTCATCATCGTCTTCATTTTCATCTTAGAGTCTTCGACTCAGTCTCATGTTTTTATCCGGTTGATAACTAATTAGTAACTTAATTAATATACAATCAGTTTTAATAACGGTATCCTTGAGAGCAACAATCGACTTTGGCGGAGATAATAAACTAATAACCACAGCCCACGGACATTGTTTCCACAGTCAGGCTTATGATCTATCACTTTTGTAGGTGGAGTGTTGGGAAGTGCCGGCATTGCTCTAAGACCGTTGTTGAGCTTCCTTCTGTAGTAAATTAGATTCCACATATGATTATCCGGCTTGCTTATCTGAGAAATACTTGTAAATAGAATACCAAATGCGACTACGAATCCTCGTACATGCTGGATGGTGTATAAGTTACGTACTTGTATGTATCTTTTGTTTTCGTAAAGGGGAATATTTGGTAAGTACGAATTACTCGTAGGAGCCTGTGGGCTTTATCGGATATACTTGTACCTACACTACAATAGAACAATGCCAGATGGTGAGGTAACAACAACTATTTATAATTTATAGTGCAGTGTTTAAGAAACATGCAAAATGAACTCTGGCCTTCATGGCAAACACATACATAGAGGTCAAGTAGATTTAAGTATATCTGGTATGGTATGAATCTTTTTATTTCTATGGCTTTTATTATGTACATATGTATTGGCGCAGGTTATAAGCAATTACTGCACTCTTTAATTTGCGGTAAGTGAAATACGTAGGCAAACAATTGCCAGACAAGCATAGTACAGCGTTAAAATGAAGAAATAGATAGTGAATGCATCAACACAGCAGAACAATTTTATTTACAATGTGCGTGTACCTAGGCATAAGGAAGAAGCTGCATATGAGGTCACTGTAACGATAACGTCGGCTATACATGGCCGGCTGAACGATCTTCAAACAATTCCAGGAACACCAGAGGACTGGCTGCTTTTCATGGCTAATTAACGAAACTACAAAAATGTGCTCAAATAATACTCTGGTAATAATATGATAATACTTAATAACAGTGGGTAGTCAGGAAAGGGGTCTCGTCGCTTCTTATCCATCCAAGAAATGTAGACGATGTCATTAAAGAACTCACCTTAATGAAAGGGTTGTAGGCCGTGCTTTGAGTACGAATACAAGAATAATTTTAGTCCATAACCTGGGGACTTACGTGGCGATTGATCGAGAAACTACTGACTGTCCTATGACTTGGATTGAACCAGCAGCATCACAATCAAATTCGTAGCTAAGTGCTTGTATTACCTCCCAGTGGTGGTCACCGGTAATTGCATGAGTAAACTGATACTCATGCAGGCTAAAATGACAAGGGCATGCTCGGATAGTAGCATAACGCTGGCCTACGCCGGTTACAAAAAGTTATCTTCATAGGGCTCACAACACTACTCGGAAGAGATTAAAATGATGTGACGTATCAACTGATGGTCTCGGATAAAAATGGATTCACTGGAGACGACCCCTGTAAACAGATCTGCACGTTGATTGTTCGGACCCTTAACCACTTGCAGCCGAACAATTAGCAGAGATCCTTGACTGCTATCACGTAGGTATCACCACCATCCAGGAAGTGCGATGAGATGGGCCGGTCATAAGGAGGATGAAAAATTATGATATATGTATTGTGATAACCACTCAAATGTGAGCAGCGACATCTAGCAGAAAATGTCGAAACTCGAAGACTCGAAGGTTTCGATACTGGATTAGCAAAGTCATTGACTGGAGAGTAGAATCGAATTTTCTAGCAAATTGGAAATTGTATGGGACGCTGGGTGGCGAGGATTGTTCTCGAAGTATGTCATTCGAGTATAAATACCAGCATCCCAAAGGTATGCAAATCAGTTCCAAAGTTGAAATTGAAGTGTTAATTAGAAGAAGTGATTAAGTGGTTTAAGTAAAAGATAAGAAAAGTATATGTGGTTGAGAAATTGAATTGTACTGAGAGAAAGAATTAAATAGTGAATTGTAACTGTACTGAATAAAGGGATTTGTATTGAAAAGAATAAGTTCTATCATTTGTACCCACACAAACATTGCTACAGTATATTATGGTGATTCCTATTGGGAAAAGAAACTGAACTTATTCGAAGTCTTGAGCTTCTGACAGGTGAGCGAGCGTCTTATGATAATCTGCATCAAGGCTAAATTAGCTGACATAAGCCTTATATGCGCATATGCCCCTACAGAAAAGAAGGAAGATGCCACCAAAGATTGTTCCTACGACTAGCTGGATTAGACCTGTGAAAGATGTCCGAAGTATGATGTTAAAATCGTAAAAGGCTATTTTAACGTCAGGATAGGAAAGGAGGATATCTTTGGGAGGATAGTTGGCAACACAACCGACTTAGCACCACGTTTTTTTTTTTTTTTTGGTTGCGTCCAAGGATGTGGCAATCTTCGAAAGATACTAATAGTCCGGGCTATTAGCATGCACGATTCGCAAACCCCAAGTACTCGATTTCGGGGGTGCGCCTACGTATTAAGCCACACCCTCCAGTCTTCTACGACTCTCCCCGCGGAACTGCCGTTAAGTACTTTCCGTTCTTTGTTGTATTAGAGATACCGTCTGGGTTTGATTTTCATTAGTGATCTCTCTGATTCTTTCCAACCGCCGAAGTTCCTTCATTATTTCTGCCACATCCCATATTATACTTGATATTAGCACATGTTTTACGACGTTTTCCGGAGTTGGTATCTCTCCAACTTTCTCCTCTAGTTCTCTGCGCTCTGTTCTGAAGTGTGGGCACTGGAAAAATACGTGCTGTGCATCTTCCCTGGCCGCTCCGCAGTTTATGTAGAAGGAAGATTCCTTCAGAGCAAACCTGTATAAATATGCTGACTTAAGTAAAAATCTACTTCTCCGTAACTACGTTCTACCCGTTTACGAATATTGGGTATAAGTTGGTAGGTCCATCTCCCCTTTGTCGGCTGGTTCCACCTCTCTTGCCACGCACTTGTGCTGCGCTGCTTTTGTCCCAGCTTTCGAACATATTGGTGCCGCGTACATTGTGATTGACTGCACCACCCTTGAAAGGACTAGTCTCATTTGTTGTCTGGGTCCTCCTATGTTTGCCATTAGTCTGGATAAGGCAGCGCTCAACTTTGCGGCTTTGTCGCTCGTTCTTTCCAGGTGTTCCTTGTAAGTGAGCCTAGCATCGATCATCATACCTACGTATCTGATAGCCAGTTTTGATGATATATCGTGGTCGCCCAACCTGATGGTGATTGTTTCTCTTTCCTTGCGACTGGTTACCAGAACTGTTTCCATTTTATGTTCTGACAGGTCTAACCCAACTGCTGCCATTCACCGTCTAACTTTTCGAATACATTAATTGCCAATGTCTTCTATTTCTTCCAGGTGTTTCGCCGCCACAACGATTGCAATATCATCTACAAAGACTATGATTTTAGCCTCAAGAAGCGCGTGATCGGAGATATTGACAGGTTGTAGATGAATAACGTACCAACATGTAAAATGAACGTGTCGTGGCAAGAAGACCCGTATAGAAGTCTGTAGAGATGAAGAAGGAAACCTGTAGTGGAGTCGCAGTCGGTGCTGAGAATATGGAAATACTTTGAGTTCCGACTGTATATCGGCGAAAAAGCCCATCATCCCTCATTCAAGCAGAATAGACCATTCATCTTAGACAATGATAGCCAAAACTTCCGTTCACCTGACCAAAATTAAGTAAGGATATATATAACTAAGCTGCAATCCAACAAAGAA
This sequence comes from Volucella bombylans, assembly GCA_949129095.1. Classification (NCBI taxonomy): domain Eukaryota; kingdom Metazoa; phylum Arthropoda; class Insecta; order Diptera; family Syrphidae; genus Volucella; species Volucella bombylans. Next base: position 110,851,993 of record OX422141.1, read on the forward strand.
GCTGCACTTGGCTTACCCGACGAGGTATTCAAAGCTGCTGTATATGACTTTATACAGAGCATGCATCAGCTCATTTGTCAGATCTGGTCAGAAGAGTGTATGTTTGATGGATGGAATATCACCACCGTATGCCCGATCAAAAAAAACGGAGACCCCCTCAACTGCGCCAACGATTGAGGCATAGGTCTCCTCAACATCGGTTACAAAATGTTATCTTCCATATCGTGTGAACGTCTGAAATACCTCGCCATCAACCGAATTGGTCCCAGGGTGGTTTCAGAAAAGGAAAGCCCACAATCGACCAAATTTTCACACTCTGTCAGATCCTTGAAAAAACTCAAGAAGTCCAAATCGACCACCATCCTTCTATCGATTTTAAAGCTGCATACGACAGTATTTATAGAGAAATTCCAAAGTTGTCCGTATTTGTAGAATGAGGATGGAGAACGCTCACTGCTCCGTCAAGGCCGATAACCGAGACCTTTGATGTCAAAAAAGGTTTTAGACAAGTTGATGCGCTGTCATGTGATTTCTTTAACATCATACTTGAAAGAATTGTACGGAACTCACAAGCAGCACTGGAGGCACAATCCTTAAAAAGTCTATTCAACTACTAGCGTTCGCCGATAATATTCACATAATTGGTATAACTCAGCAGGACGTCACCGGTATGCTGCTAGTATTGAAATGGAAGCTGTCAAAATGGGTTTAGCGGTGTGAGGGCAAAACCAAGTGTATGCTGTTAACATGAACGGACTTACAACACTGACGGATTGGGCAGAACGCCACAGACGACAGCTAAAACATCGAGGTAGTAAGGGACTTTATCTACCTTGCCTCTGCTATCAATTCTGCCAACAACACCTCACTAGAAACAAAACGAAGAATCACCTTTGCCAGTCGCTGTTTTTTTGGGCTGAGAAGGCAATAGAGTAGCAAGGCTCTATCCGAAAAACTAAGGAGACTCTATATAAGATATTGGTCATCGCAGTCCTACTTTACGGCGCTGAAGCATGGACTCTATCGAAAGTAGATGATGATAACCTAAGTGAGAAAAATCCTTCGAAATCCTTCGACCGAATATTGGTCCCGTTTGCGGTGACTGCGAAGAAAATTCAACGACGAAGTGTACGAGTTGTACAACCACATCGACATAGTCAGAAAACTTCGCATCAGTCGCCTGAGATGGGTAAAACATGAAGAGGAAGTATTCACCTTAGGTGGCGCGCACAGATGCAATAGAATGAGACCTCAACCGATTTGACTTGGAGTGCGCAGCTGGAAGCAGTTAGCTAAAAACTGGAATGTCTGGAGAGGCTTGCTAGTTGAGGGAACCTGTGCCCAAACTGTAGTAAAGAAGTAAAGTTTTGCCCTTGTGATCTTGTGATTTCGTCTCGAAAACTGTTAGATAACAACATCGACATAAATTTAATAATACTATGATTATATGCTCACACATATCTAAACACACCCTGTCTTGCTATAAAATGAATTATATATTGAACTCTTGATCAAGACTAACAAGTTATGGGCCCAGCACCCTCGCTCTAGTTTAGTCGGAATATTTAATCTTCAATTAATAATCTAATTACCAAGTTGGTATCAAGGAAAATTAGTAGTGATGATACAGGAAGAATTCCATTGTTTAATGGGAAAAATTTCTTTACCTGGAAGCCCCAAATGGAGGCAATTCTGCATAAGAACCGTCTCCTGAAATTGGTTCAAGGACTGGAGCAGAAACCAGAAATAGACCCGATCAAAATACATGAGTGGAGTGACAAGGATATGGAAGCTAAATGTGAGATATTCATTGCCATGGAACCCACACAAGTGTCACTAGTGCGATCGCTAAGAACATCAAGGGAGGTATGGGATTTCTTAGAAAAAACATTCGATCGGAAAGGAACTAGACAGAAAGTCGAAGAATTTCGTAAGTTGATCAATTTAACAATGCATGAGACTGAAAGCATGAAACAGTATTTAATTCACTTTAATTCTGTTGCTACTCGGCTACGAGAAATGGATGCAAAATTGGACGAAGAGCTGCTTGCTGTGCTGTTGCTGGATGGCCTACATGTGAGCTACAAGGAGATACAAGCTGCATTTGACGCATCGAGGGATTTTCCTACTGTGGATGTGTTTTGTGAGCGGCTTCTGGAAGTTGACGACAAGAGGAAAGTAACAAACGAAAGTAAAGGAGACGCCCTGAAAGTAAAACATTTTAAGAAAAACACTTCATCACAGAAACCAGGTAGGAGTAATAGTTTTCAATTTAATTGTCACCGATGTGGACGTAAAGGTCATATAAAGCGAGACTGCCGCGTTAACATACATATTGAGAAGCTTCAGCTAGTTGAAAATTTAACTAAAGTGCGTGAGGAAGGATTTATTGCAAAGCAGTTAGAACAATCAGTTATTCATGAGGACAAAGCTTATGCATGCGATACAAAATTAGATAGCATTAGATGGTATATCGACAGTGGAGCCACTTCTCACATGTGCTGTGATAAAAATTTGTTCGTGGAGTTACATATAAACTTCTCAGGAGCTGTGAAAGTAGCTAACAAGAAAACTGCTCAGGTTAAAGGCATAGGAACCGTTAAGTTAACAGTTGAGGTTAAAGGAAAAGGCAAAGACATCTTTCTATACCGGTGTCTTTTTATTCTTAGTCTTAAAAGTAATCTTCTCTCAGTCAGCAAAGCAACAGACAAAGGTTATAGAGTAGTATTTGAAACGAAACGTGCACAAGGCTTAAAATTACAAAAAGTTATTTTAGAAGCAGTTCACTTAAAAGGATTATATCTTGTTAAAACAATGGCAGAAAGAGAATTTTTTAATAAAACCGAAACGGTGGTTAAAAATAGTGGTAAAAGTAAGAATGAGAACACATTGGAAATTTGGCACAAGAGGTATGGCCACTTAAATGTAGCTTCATTGAAAAAGTTAAAAGATTCTCGGATGGTAGAAGGACAGCCATATTTTGAAACAAATTTGATAGATTGTGTAACCTGTATTCGAGGGAAACTAACAAGACTTCCATATTCAACTAAAAGAGATAAATCTTCACAAGGGCTGTTAGACATCATACACACTGATTTTTGCGGGCCTACGAATGTAGAATCAATTAGAAAATATCTGTATTTTGCAACATTTATTGATGATTTTTCCAGGAAGGTGCTTGTTTACTTTTTAAGAAAGAAAAAAAATGAATATTTTGAGATTTTTAGACATTTTAAAAACCTAGTTGAGAATCGGACCAATCGAAAAATTAAAGCTCTTCGAAGCGACAATGCACGGGAACTTCTAAGTGAGGAATTTTTTACATTTCTATTAAATCATGGTATTAAAAGGCAGTTAACAGTTGAGTATTCTCCGCAGCAGAACGGGGTTGCTGAATGGATGAACCGTCAGTTCAGTTTTTTCAGTTTAAATGCATTTTTATTTTTTCAACTTAAATTACTCTTAAATGCTAGACAAAAAAATGCTTAAAAATTAGCTTAAATAACTTACAAATAATCTTATTCTAACTTACTGGCCCCATGCGGGCACTCTAAGTTAAACCTAACACTTAAACTATGTCTTTCGACGAATCTTACAGTCTAATTTTATGTTATTTTTACATTTAATACTACAACTAAGAAAATAAATTTTAATCAAAAAAACTTAGTATCTGGACTTTTTTTTAATTTTTTATAAAACTTAAAACTACGTAAAAGCTTACAATCTACCTAAAAATAAATCTTAACCTACTTACATCTAATGCCTACATAAATACATATATATACATACATAATATATATATACATAATATATAAATATATGTATGTATATTGTATATATATTATTATTATTTTTTTTTTTTGTATATTTTTTTTTTCTTAAAAATCTAACTTAAACCTAACTAAAACTATGTAAGCCGGCCATGGCTAAAAAAAATTAGACTGGCCCACTTTGCTTCACATGACGCTACGTATTATTGGAGGAGTTCGACGACGAAGCATCATCCTCTTCACCTAGCCACCAAAAGTGTTGGTGCTGCCGAGCAACATCCCTCATGTCGCGACTCCCTACCGCCCTACTGAACCGGAGACGCTCCGCACTGCCATGTGCGACGTCTCTGTCGTAGTTGAGTCGCCTGTCCGCAGCTGTTCGAGCGACGTGGAAAATTAGCGGCACGGCCAATCTGTCCTGGATCAGACCTTTACTATCTAAATATAGGAACGCTTCTGGAGGAATAAAGCCGCCAAAGCGAACTCTCTCGTGGTACATATAATTGGGGTAGTAAGCCCCGGAGATCAGGTTGTTTGATGAGGCCATTGCTCATGATGAGGCCTGTGCCTTCGAGTCAACTGAATGACGAAATTGTCCACTCTTATTAGGTTCGCCCTATTGTATAAGACCCCATTGGGATAGAATTTGATGTACTGAGACTCTAGTGTTCTGTATAAGCGAAGACAAGTCCTAAGACAAACCCTCTCAAACACCCGAATCTTTTCCAATAAACTTGCTCTTACGTTGAACCACACGGGACATCCAAATACAAGCATGGGCCTGATTAGGGCCATGTAGCAGATTACCTTCACCCTCGCATCGAGTTGGCTGTATAAAACAGTCTCTTTGTAAGGGCAAAAGCACCTCTGGCTCTCCCAGAGCAACCTCTATATGTTTGTTAAAATACAGAAATTGATCTAGCCAGATCCCAAGGTATCTGACTACATTTCGACAAGCGAGTGGCTGTCCGTGTTGTCCGACGATAGAAAACTTTCGCCAATTCTTTCTGGTATCCCTAGAGGCCCCAGACAAAGGCGTCCTAAACAGAATGGTTTCCGACTTCTGAAAGTTGATTTTCAACTTCCAGTCATCGCAATATCGCTTAATTTTGTCGAAGTCACCCTGCAAAAGTATATTAATGACCTCAATCTTTGGACCTGATCTGTACGCGATTAAGTCGTCTGCGTACGCTATGGCATGGTGAAGTGAACCTATCAGATCACTTGTGTAAATGTTGAATAGGATCGGCGAATTTACCGCATCTTGTTGCAGACCGTTTTTAATGTTAAATGTTCCATCAGAAGTCACATCGCCTATCTTCACGATGAACTGTCTACTGGAGAGCATATCAAAAAGAATATACAGCAGTGGCTTACTAATGCCCAACCTGTCCAGCTTGAAAAAGAGTCCTTCTAACCATACGGTATCGAAGGCCTTCTCCAAGTCAATCAGACAGGCACCAGTGCACTGTTTCTTGCCTTTGTTCCATTGGATATCAGAAACCAGTTTCGACGCAGCATGAATGATATCATGCCCCGCCTTAAAACCGAATTGATTATCCGGAATTATATGTTTGTCCTCAACCCACTTAGTCAGGACTCTATTGATCACCTTCTCGAAAACCTTACTGATATTTGGAAGAAGACTGATCGAGCGGAGATTCGCCGGATTGGAAGTATCTTTATCTCTTTTGGGGATCGGATGTACCACCGCAGTTTTCCAATGCGCTGGATAATGTGCATTATTCATTGCATTATTAAACAGGATGGTATAAATGTTCACCGCTTCTAGTGGGAGATGTCGAAGCACAATGCTCGGTATTTCATCGGTTCCTACTGATTTCTTACTTCTTAGTGATTCGAAGATCGTTTGGAGCTCTTCCTTCGAAATGAACGGGGGTAACGGATGAACCGTACACTGGTAGAAATGGCTCGTTGCTTCTTAATTGAAGGAAATTTCCCAAAGTTTCTTTGGGCTGAACTTGTCCACACTGCTGCCTACATCCGCAATCGCCGTCCCACTTACCTCAACAAGCAAAAGATCCCGGAACAAATTTGGACAGGACGAATACCAGTTGTCAGTCATTTTCGCCAGATTGGTTGTTGGGCTTTCGTTTTGAATAAAACTTTAAAAACTAAATTTGATTCTAGAAGCGAAGAGTTTGTCTTAGTTGGTTATTCCGAAGAGTCCAAAACATATCGCTTATGGAAGAGAGGCTCGCGGACCATTGTAAAAAGCCCAGATGTAAGATTTATAGAAAATTCAAAAGGTCATAAGGAACATGGTTCTGTCGAACATCTAGAAGAGAATAAAATTTCATCAAACATGTATGAATTTGAGCAGAAGAATAAAACAGAAAAGGAAATATCTTCAATAGAAGAAGACATTCAAGTTAAGGTAGGCGAAGAGGAAAATGATAGTGAGGAAGAGTTTCAAAACGCAGAGGGTGAGTGGCAGAATGCATAGAATCAGGAGAGGGAAGCGGAGGGAAACGCGAAAGCGAATGAGAAGCAATGTTTAACAGATTCAAATTAGATGGACAATATAAATAAGCATAACATCATTAGGCGCGTACTTAGACCGAGAAAGAAAGCTAAAAGCGTAAGTGAGGTTCTATTAAGTACAATATTTAAAGATCCGGATAACTTTAATGAAGCGTTAAGTTCCCCACAGTCATCAGAATGGTTTCAAGCTATGGAGGTTGAGCACTAATATCTTATAAAAAACAAGACCTGAGAATTATGTGATTTACCAGACGGAAGGAATGCTATTGGGTGCCGTTGGGTTTTTAAAACAAAGTATGGATCGGACGGTGAAGTAGAGCGTAGAAAGGCACGCCTCGTAGCCAAAGGCTACTCTCAGAAATTCGGCATAGATTATGTAGAAACTTATTCGCCAGTTGTGCGTTAAAGTTCGCTTCGCATCATTTATGCATTATCAGTAGAAAATGATTTAAATCTTACTCATTTGGATGTGTCGACCGCTTTTCTGAATAGCGAACTTGAGGAGGAGATACTTATGCAACAGCCTGAAGGATTTGTTGATGTCAATAATCCAAGAAAGGTCTGTGATTTAAAAAAGGCGATTTACGGATTAAAAAAAGCAAGTAGACAATGGCACAAATTTCTTACGGATAAACTCATGGAATTACATTCAAAACAATCAAAATATGATAATTGTATTTATTTTAATATAAGTGATAAAGAAGTCACAATTATTGGGGTATACGTAGATGATATTATCATTGCTTCAAACTATCAAGCTAAAGTAGAATTTATAAAAAGAAAACTCTCGGACAATTTTGAATTATGCGATCTTGGAGAACCATCACTTTATGTTGGACTAGAGATTGAAAAGAAAAACAAAACAATTTCAATATCCCAGACAAGATACATACAAAATTTATTATATAAATATAATTTACAAAACTCTAAATTAAGTAAAATTCCTATGCAGGTAAAACTGTGACTGGAAAAGGAACCAACTATTACAGGGGAACAGGCTTCTGTACAACTACAACAGTATCAAGAACTCATTGGATGTTTAATGAACCTTGCAGTCTTTAGTCGTCCCGATATAGCTTTCAGTGTAAGTGCGTTAGCTCAATTTGCTCAGCATCCTAAAATGCACCATTGGATAGCAGCTTTGTGGGTGTTGCGTTACCTTAACTTTACAAGAAATGCAAAACTTCTTTTCCGTAAAACAAGACTTCCACTAATAGGCTTTGTTGATGACAGCTGGGCAGAGGAGCGAACGATCGTAAATCTCAAAGTGGTTTTTGTTTTATTCTTGCAGGTGCCGCGATCAGCTGGGAATCAAGAAAGCAGCATGTATTGGCGACTTCGAGTGCGGAAGCGGAATATATTGCTCTTTCCTAAGCGGCTAAAGAAGTATGCGCTCCTCGTTTTCTTTTGGAAGAGCTTGGTTCTAAATATGCACAACCGACCGTAATTTATTCAGACAACCAAAGTGCGCAATGTATTGCTTACAATGGAGGAAAGTATTCATGTACTAAGCACTACGACTATAAATACCATTTCATCAGGGATACTGTGGAGAAGGAAATAGTTGAAATAAAGTACCTTCAAAGTGAAAACATTGCTGCGGATGGTCTAACCAAAGCGGTGTCAAGAGAAAAGCACAAATGTTGTTTCCGAACATTTGGGATGTGTTTTTCTGACAATGTTGAGGAGGAGTGTTTGATATCAACATCGACATAAATTTAATAACACTATGATTATATGCTCACACATATCTAAGGGTGTGTCCCTGTCTTGCTATACAATTTTTTTTTTTTTTTTATAATTTACGCGCGCCTAAGGGGTTAGATACCATTTTACTGTTGCCATGGCGCGGGCGGAAAGGTAGAAGGAGGAGAAAGGAAAATTGTTTTGTAGTGGTTTGAAACTCAGGTGTGTTTGGTTTCGATATTCGCTCTCCAGGGGTGGGAGTCCGAATAGGACGAAGAGATTTTTCTTCACTCAGAGTGATTCGAGTATTTTTTTTTCTGTACTTGAAACTCTACAACAGCCAAATCTACGAGTACGTGTCAGTGTTATGCCTTCACACGCAGAATTTTTCTGTCTGAGTTCCAATTACACAAATGAAAAACTGACTTGCCATGGGCAGGATTCGAACCTGGACCCTCCGAGTGAGAAGCGATTGCTAGTAAAACTACACCACGGCCACTCCCTTTCCTTTTATTATTTTCTATCTCTTTTTAAAATCACATTTTTGTACTTTTGAAATCACATTTTGTAATAACCTAACTTCACTTGTAATAAAGCATTCAATTGATCAACACTAACAAAAACACCTCGGAAAATGAGTTGCCAGTAGGAGATTAATCGTTTCTTTACTGAAATTCATACAGTAGTCATCCATTTTAAATAGATAGTTTGAGATAGTAGGCTTGGGATCAAGAACTCTACGAAGTCTCGGGGCTTCGATGACCTCCTGTATGTTTTTACATAATTGAAGTGAATGTTCATCAATTTTTCTTTTTCAGATCCTGAACCATGGCATTTCACCAGGCTGGTTGCGGCCTACCTCTACGGGCTTTAGTAGGAAACGTTTCTTGGAAAGCTTTGTTATATACTGAAGTCTGCGATTCAACCAGTCGGTCGAGATCATATGTACTAGTTCGATTAGCCTGTTTTATTCAGGTGACATAGTTGTCAAAACCATCGATGAAGATGGTTTTGACAACTATAGAAACGTTCCAGTCCTTAATCATATGTCTTAAATTGTGGGAGACAGGAGTAACGTTAGTAAATTTGTCGGTATATTTGGTATGCTCTCGTCGTTTATTGCAAAGACATAGGTTTCTACGGTTAATACCCTCGTATAGTGGGTATCACAGTGTATTTCCTCATTTGTGTCACATCCGGTGATATTATTGACTTCACCTATTCAGCAATGATTTTCTTCAGTAAATTCAGTAAATCCGGAGGCATAGTCACAGTTAAGCCGCGACTATGAATGAGCCTCTCGCTCCAAGCTCTAGCTTTGATGCTAAAATTGTAAAGAAACGGAGCTTAAGGTAGCTCTTTCCAAGAATACAGGCTTTTGGTTAAAGATATTTGTCCTATCGCAGGTTGCTATATATTGTACATATGTAGTGAGAAGGGACGAAAGTATATCGTCTTCTTCATACTCCTTACTTGACTGTGGAATAAAAGGGACTTGGAATTCTCCAAATTCGATACCACTTCGTCTATCAACTCTACAATCGAAGGAGAGTTAATTTCGTTTAGAATCGACGACTTCTCTTTCCTATCCCCTGAGCCTGTCTTATAAATGTTGACGATTATGGGCGAAACTCCGTTACTTCGTTATATTTATTATGATCTAGGGAATCCTTACTGAGCACAATGACAGCACATTTGAAGTTTCCTTTGGGGTTCTCTAGTTTTTTTTATTTTTTAATTGTGTTGCTGGCCTAGATAATTTCAAACACAGTGCGGGGATCGGAGGACTCTGTTGGTATACGGTTCGAATCTTGGCCGACGGGGGATCTGATCTTTAGTGACAGCCTTAAGCTTTGCCCCTGCCAAACCTATTCCACTCCAAAGGGATATACGGATTGTTCATATGCACATGCCGTGAGTTCGACGCGGCCGTAGTTTACGGCTGCCCCAATGAGCGATATTTTAGCAATATCACTTAAAGATTTACTAGTCTATTTGGTTGCTTTTTAGCTTCTCAAGGAGACCAGTACTTAGAACGCATCTTACTTGATAGATCCTTTTGAGAATACTGTTTAGGGGCAGAAAGTGTTTTTATTTCATGTTTAGCTTCGACATGCATTGTAATCCCAGCAGTATTTGGGCCAAATATTTGTTTAATTTGTTCTACAGTGTGGCCTTGTACGAGATAGAGGTTTTGCTCCTACATATCCTGGAGTGGAGTGGACTCGGTCTGCTACGAAGGGAAGACCAAAACCAGCGTCATAGTTTCCATCCAGCAGGAAGGCCTCCCTACCGACCCTATCAGCCTTAGGAATCTTTATGTCTGGTATCACGAGTTTTTTAGCATGTCCCTTCAGAAAGTAGTAGACGACCTTGCTGCATTCGGCCAATAGGTTCACTCTAAACGAGTCTCACACCTACAACGAAGTCGAGCCGACCGCGACAAATTTTTTCGTCCATAACGTGCCTCCTTTTCCAGCACTGAAACCATCCCGCCTCACACCTCCACCCCACAACATCCCTTTTACAATTTACTACCAGAATATAAGAGGTCTTCGCTCTAAAACTAATGCTGTCCTACGACAATCACAGGCATTTCCCTTTGATATTTACGCCTTGACCGAAAATAATTTGATTCCCGACATAAAGATCCAGGAATTGTTCCCCCCTACTTTTAATGTTTTTCGCGACGACGATCCTATCCGCATAAATGATGATTTCGCTTCTTCTCTTCTCTTCTCTTCTATCATTACCATTTCTTCATCCTCTAAAGTCGACTTTGTCCCAATAAAAATATCACTCCCTCTCAAGTCCCTTTACGTTATATGTTGATACATTCTACCACCTCAGCCTATCGAATCTTACCAACTTGTTAACGATGCGATCGATCATTTAATTGACTTGTCTGACTCTATTGACGATATCCTTATTTTCGGCGACTTTAATCTTCCTCAGCTACAGTGGACTCCATCAGATGATCAATCGTTTTTCATCGCTTCAATAGCCAACTCAGCTAAGGAATGTCTCTTCTTAGATCGCTTAGCAGACTCAAGTCTATGCCAAGTCAGTGGTATATCTACAATTATATTTACAGGCAATTAGACCTTATATTCACAACAGATTCAATTAACTCCTCAGTCTCACTTTGTCCCCTATCTATCTCAAAAATCGATAACTACCCCCCCCCCACCCCCACTCGCCCTCTTCTACTTTAATTTTTTCATAACTCTTCATTAAAGTCCACTCCCCTCATGAGAGTTCTCTCATACCACGACTTTCATAAAGCAAACTTTCACAAAATCAGTGACTATCTCAGCAGATCCCTCTTTAACTTTCAAAACCTAACTATAAATGATGCCTTATCCATTATTAATGATCCATATTCAATTCCTTTTCTCTTTACATTCCGTTTTCCCGCCTTAAAATATCATCTACTAGTCCTCCCTGGTATAATCTCAAGCTTCGTTCCTTACGAAATAAGAAAAACAGTTATGGGTTGTTTTCCCTCGTACCAGATCCTTTTCCGACTATTTCAACTATATTGGTGCTTATCTTCATTTCACCTAACTTTACGATTCTCTTTACCAGCACTACCTTAATAATGCGCAAGTCATCCTTATAAACGACTCTAAGTCCTTTTTCCAATTTGTTAACTACAAAAGTATGATGGTTACTCTCCTTCCCTCTCTTTCGAAATTTTCAAAATTCCTCAACCGTTCCAACCTATTTGCCACCTTTTTTAAACAATGCTTCACCAATAACTCCTTTGTACCAGATCCATCCTATTTTAGTTACATACTGAACTACTCCAATGGCCCACTTTTCTCTCACATCTCGGACACGTCTTATATCGAATATAAATTACACCAACTCAATGACAAATTCACACCCGGCCCAGATGGCCTCCCTGCCATATTTTATTAAAAAATGTTCTTCCTCTCTTTCCCTTGCCCTTTCTAATCTCTTCCGTCTATCCCTTTCACAAGGAGAATTTCCTCAGGCTTGGAAAACCTCCTTCATAACCCCGATCTACAAGAAAGGATCATAGAATGAAATAATCAACTATCGTCCCATCGCTAAACTCCATATACCCAAACTCTTCGAAAGCATTTTGTATAAAGCTCTAAGCTTCCAATGCAATTCACTTACTTCCCCGAGACAACATGGCTTCTTAAAGGGTAGGTTAACTACCACAAATCTCGTTGAATTCGTATCCTTTGCCCTAGAGAATGGCAATGAAGTCGATGTAGGTGCAACCGATTTTCGCAAAGCCTTCGATAAAATCTCTCATCGATTAATACTCTTCAAATTGTCTGCCCTCGGCTTTGAACCCATTCTGTTAAAATAGGATATCCTCGCAAATCGTTTTTACAGTGTTCGTTTTAGGTCAGCCCAGTCGGTTCCAGTTTTGGCCACCTTTGGATTTCCACAATGTAGCCATCTCGGTCACCCTCTTTTTATATTAACCATAAACGATCTCGATAGGATCATCAAACACTACCCTTTACTTCGACGATACCAAATTTTTCAAAACCATTTCCACTCCCCATGACTCCTTCCTCCTTCAACAAGACTTTGATAGTTTCTCGATTTGGTGCCTCAAAAATGTTTTGAAACTTAATATCGACAAATTGCCAATCCATCACCTTTTCACATAAGCGGAATCAGTCTCCTCCCCGACACTACCTTCTCCACAACCAACCTTTCACCTCCGTTCAATCCCTTCGCGACCTCGGCATTTTGTGTGATAGGGAGCTCAACTTCCGTTTATATATGGATGAGATAATCCTCAAAGCCAACTAAGTTTTGTAAAATGATGGTCCAAAGAATTCACCAACCCATACGTGACCAGGTCCCTCTATATTACCTTTGTTCGCCCCCTCCTAGAGTACGCTAGTCAAGTATGCTCTCCGTACCATCGTGTTCATATCTCGAGAATCGAAAGCATCCAGCGCCGTTTTCTTCGAGTTGCTCTTCGAGGTATGCCCTGAGACGATCCTTTTACTCTGCCCCCCGTATCAAAACCGTCTCAATGAAAAATCGTATTCTACGAAAAATCAATTCAAACCCTACCGTCTTTGACTTCCACCGCACCACTTCCTACCTCCAATCCGTTCTCCTTCAGCATTCCAACCAACCTTAGTTTTAGTTTAAGTTTAATTTTTAAATTATAGCTTGTATTAAGCCGAATAAATGGGGGCATTGGCCCCCACCAAACTTAAAATTAAATTAATTAAAATTTACCTGCGCAGAGATACGCTATATGCAGTATAGTATTCGAACACATTTTTCACTAGTAGACTATTAATATGACATATGACAGCGCACTCCAGCCCAGGGGAATGGTTGATGAGTAGAGTGCGTTAGCAAAAATGGATAGGAGAGCCTGGTTGAAAAGCGCTTATCGTTAGTGTATCTATCCAGCTCGCACCACGCAGAGGTGATTATGTCACTTTGCCCGCCACGACAGCTTTTATATAGATACTGTTCCTTAGATACCTTTGTCTATGACAAAAATTGATTTATGCAATAAATCTAGGTGTAGTTAGACTTTTGTTTTCACTCAAAATTTCATAGGATGCACATTCATTCACATACTTCAATGTCAACATTCTTGATTCAGTTGGTCGGGAAACAATACCACTGACATTATATTTACATAGAATTCTAGCCCAGTGCATCCACAGATCCACATATTTCATTTCAACCCATTGGCTTCAATCTTAACCCTGTTCTGATGACCAACTTATGAGCAGACGATTTGATTTAAACACATTCATTACCAAAATCCACTCTGTTACTGTCCCCAGAGCTGTACTCAAATTCACATTACTCCCAGTGCATACTGACAGCAAAGATACAAGTATCCTTCAAATGAAAGTAATGGTATCAACAATGAAAATAATATTCTAACCATGATCAGGTTGCTAAGAAACGAATGTACAAAGCTGAACTCCCTTCACAGGACATAGGAAATTGATGTAGTTATTGCATAAACTGGAGGGATGAAGAAATTCCAAAGTAAATTTAATAATGTCCACATACATATGGTAGATAGGGTGAATGCTGTACAACAGACAAGTTTCTGTGTCTGTTAACTGAGAACCAAAAAACGGTACAAAAAAAAGTAAAAGGAAGGAGAATGAACGCAGTTTTAAAATGTCCAGCTTTATAGAGAATGATGCCACCACATAAAGCACATAGCACATACTCGTACATGCAAGGAAAATGTTTATGAGATGCTATCATCGCCAAGGATTTCCATCCTTCATCCTTTTTGATGGTTAATGAGATATGCGTCAAAGTAAACAATGTTCTCAAAGCTTAAACGTTTTACTACCAAGAATTCGCTGTTGGTTATTGTCTTCTTTGTTGGTCATTTATTGTTGCCTTTGGTTTATCCTGCATTCTTGGTTTTGTGCTTTATGGCTTTTATGCAAGGAATTGTTGACAAGTTTCACAAATGAGATAGAAGGAGTCCTTGGCTTGGGCTTAAGCTTAGACCAATAAACTTTTGAACTTGACTTTTAATCATTAGTTTGCTCAGTGGCTGATGTTGAAGTCTACTTCTAGATTTGCACGAAAAGAATTGACATCATAAAAGCAAATTTCTTCTTTTACCAGTTTTCATCCAGAAATGCAGATACAGCTGGTCGTCGGAAGAACGTTTTTTCTGAGCTCATCCTATGATACCAAGTTCTCTTTGCCTGGGATGCCTTTATGGTCTGAAGTGAAGCCATCATCTAAGCGCAACGTCGTCCAAGACTGCTAAGGTTCTTCAACAATCCTTGTCAAATGAATTGTCAAAAAATCTGTATGGTTTGAGCAGTGAGCAAAGCATCGCTCTCCGATTCTCTCCCAGTGGTATCACAACACGTAGCCTCAAATGAGTATATTAAGGAGAATACGAGTACACTTCATCATCAAACAAGCACTCTACTGTATGAAATATGGTTCTATTTGGAACTACTGTAGTCTCGCAAATATTGTTCCATTCTCTACTAGGGTATAAGCTGACTCTAATCCAATGGTTCTTTATGAGACGTTCCGTCATCTAAGACGCTCAAAGCGATATTGTGGAAGTTTTCTTGACTTTTCTTCACCTTCGAAAAAGTTGCAGAAACAAAGTCAAGGCAGGGCAATTCATGCTTTCATTTACAACATCTGCAGTAAAACACCACATCCTCCTCGTCGTTGGCACAGCGGCGAACCTATGGGTTATAATCTTGATTGCTCAGAACCAGTAAGCTAATGATAGCTTTCCTATTAACACTTTCATCCCTACTGCACCCGAATATACCACTCTGGAAAGCAGTTTCTTGCGGGCGTATCCAGAGCAACCGATGTTTAGAAACATCCAACAGTGTGCTGCCTGCATCAACGATGCCTTTTCGCAGGCGTCCAACAAAACCGGGATATTAAAAAAACCCTATTGATCTAGTTGTTTAGTTTTCGAAGTTCTTATACCCTACGGTTTTAAGGCTGGTTATTAGAACAGTTTCCGTCTTATGGTCGGCTGTTTTCAGACCTGCAGACTGTAAGCAAGCAGCGTTAGGGGTAGAACTTCATCACACATTATGTTCCAAAGGAGAGAACCGAGAACCGACCCTTCTGGGACTGCCGCTAATATATTTCGTGTCATCGTCAGTGTAATATTTTAGCATTCTGTGACTAAAATAGTCTGTGATTATCTTCAGTAGGTGGTAGGTAGTATGGTGTATTTTTTCTGATCAAATATCTCTAACTGTACGACAAGCTCACCGAGTTATAGGCATTCTAAACGTCAAATGTTAGTACTGTATACTGTACTTATTTGTCATTTCGACTCGATTTTCTGAAGCTGATGCCGTATATGATGCGATTTAGGTTATTAAGAACATATTTTGGTCGATATAACGAAGGTTCCCATGATGTGGGAGGACTCCCTCTTAGAGACATTTTTGTATTGGTGGTACGAAGGCGTCTGGTCTCACCTTACCAACCGCCTTAAGTGCTTTAGTCGGTAATCCACACAGTCCAGGCGCTTTATTGTCTCCAATTTTCCTTTATGCGTATCCAACATTGACGTTTCGTCGACTACTCTTCATTCCCTTATTTTTAACCCTTCTGTATTTGTAGCAAGAGTGACATCTATCACCTCCTGCCCATCTTTCACCACAAAGGTGTGTGAATTTCCTCTATATTGAGGTAGGAAGATAAAACGAAATTGTACAAATACTCACCTTTTGGGTTGATATCACCGCTTCCCCATTGTGTATGATGGGTGTTTGCGTTACATACTGTCTGATTTTTAACGTAAACCGTCTGCCATGGAGACTTATGTTTACGGGACGCCCATACATCCATGGGGGCAAAGAAACGCCTTGCCATCCCTCTGCCGCCCTTGTTATGAGTCGAGGCTGACCTAAAACCTCTTACTGTTTTTAGGGTCGCAGCACCCAGTACTTATTGCGACTCTACATTGGGTCAACCAAAGGAAGACCCTTCCCGCGACTTTGGGTTTAAACCACAGCCTACATGACGCTCCTACAAAGGAGCCTACCTCTTCAAGTCAGGCCCGGACCGAGATCCGGGGGGCTCCTTGTTAAGGGACAGCAAGAAACGCTACCCGTATTGCCTTCTGGACCCCGTCTTAAGGATTCTAAATGTAGCGGCTTTTAGTTTTCGATTCTGTACATGGAATAGTCACATGTAGTAGGGACACGAAACCCATACCCATGCTGTCGGCAGAGTGTACTTCGCCAATTTTAGCTTGATGCTTTCCCTAGCATCGCATACTTCCAAAATGAAGCCTCTGAGTAAGTCCACCTGAGACTTTTTCCCACAAACTAAAACCTTGCGTCCGCCCACCCAACCAGCGCCATCGAATTGAGGTTCCCTGTTTCCTGTGGTGGATAGTTCCTTCCACAGAACGTCTTGGAACTTCGCATCGACATTTTTCCACTGGTCGATTGTTAGACGATCGCAAGGCTCCAGCTTGTTAATCACAGCAACGACAAGCTCGTCTTTCGGGTCGCTTTGCAATGCGGATGAAGTACCAGCCTTCACCCTTTTTGCATGGTTCGACTCCATGACGTCGTCCGATCTGGTTCTCTTGCTGCTGAAATTTGCATTCTTGCCAGGGACGCCAGCCCCCTCTTTTAATTTAATCGCGTAGGAGGTGGAGGGCGTTCGGCTTACCTTCCCGCCTTTGCAGTTACATCCCTCTTGCTTGTCACTTGTTGAGTAAGCGATTGGTTGAACAGTATGGCCTTCGCTCTCTCAAAGGCGGCTTTTTCCCATTCGCTTAAGCTGCTGGGATCACTCTTGCCCTTTGGTGTGCGTTCTTTGCACTTTTAGCAGCGGTGTTGGAGGCGGCAGGTACAGTGACAGAGCCAGCTGTTCCCAATTTTTCCACCACCGCAGCCTTGCTTTTATTTTTTTGCCTCTGGGAGGTAGCTTTTGCAGCGGATGTTCCTTGGCTACCCTTCGACCGAGGTCCTGCCCTGTGTATCACCGGTGTGAATACCAGCTTGCTCACCGGTGAAGTCGCTCTCGTTAGGAAGTGTTCTTTCGTACACCTCACTATCGCTAGCCAGTAGCTCCATTTCTTGAATTTCCACGACTAGAAGGGAGATGGATGAAGTCGAAATTTCGTCTTCACTCACCTCTAACTCTTCTTGGAGGGGGATTGTCTGTGTTGCGTTTTGTGTTTTGCTTGTTTCTTGTTTTTCCATTTTTTAAAAATGTAATTCGGTTCCCACGAGTATGGCCGGAAATAAAAGGTAAGCTCAGGCAGCGCCGCCATACCTGGGTAAGGCTAGGTATAACAGGCCCGCGTCAAGGCGTTTGAGAGAGCTCGTTCGCGATTGGTTTGACCCCCAATATTGTATCCTTCGATACGGTTTACTATTTGTTCACACCAACACTAAATAAAATTAAGTTTGGCAGTTCTTAGTTCGCCACTCCTCAGCCGACCGTAGTCAGTTGAGGCCTTGCGACTTAAGCCTCCGTGTCAGCCTCATTGAAGATAACGCTCTCGTTGAGGTGCCTGCCATGCGGAAGGTCAATAACATTAAGATCAACTAAAGTTACTGAATTTTGGATTGACAGATTATGTACTTCTGTCACATTTAAAAGCTTTTAGGGGCTATTCAACTGTGAAGGTTTGGGTAGAATCAGTTGAATTTATAACTTCAACCAAGGAATACCATACATTTGCTTTATACAGGCTCTTGGTAGCAGCTCGGCCGTATATCAGCAATAACACGGCGAATGTTGACTTCCAAATCGTCCAACGTCTCTGGTTTATCAGCATAGACTAGTGACTTCACATACCCCCAAAGAAAGTAATATAAAGGTGTGAGATCACAGGATCGTCGAGGTCAGTTCACAGGTCCATTACGTGCAATTATGCACTCACCAAATGTTTCCCGCAATAAATTGATGGTGTCGCGCGCCGAGTGGCATGTTGCGTCATCTTGTTAAAACCAAAGCTGTCAATGCCATTCAACTGAGGAACGAAGAAGTCAGAACTATAGAGTTCTCCATTAACGGTAACATTCTGGCCGGCATCGTCCTTAAAGAATTAGGGACCCATGATTCCACCAGCCCATAAAGCACACCAAACAGTGAGTTTTAATGTTTGTAAGGCTTCACGATAAAGGCTTTTGGGTTGTCTCCACTCCAAATTTGGCAATTTTGCTTGTTTATATACTCGTATCCGTTTAATCAAAAATGGGCTTCATTGGCGAACAAAATTTTGCGCTGAAAATGACGATCAAGCTGAATCGTGTTTTCGGCACATTCACCGAACCTACGACGTGTATAACGATCACGCGGTTTCAACTCTCGTATAAGCTGGATCTTGTAAGCTTTTAAGCAAAGATTTTTCCGTAAAATCTTCCACAAAGTGGATGGGCATATTGCTGTGCACGATGGCGAATCAACTCATTCGAATTCTACTCAACACTGCGCTCCACAACGGCAATTACTTCTTCTGTTTCGCACTGTTTTTCGTCTTTGGGGATGCGTATTATCCACTAGTGTGTCGTACGTAATGCCAAAACGATTCATAGTGTTCCAAATAACTTGCTCAGACGGACGATTACGTCGACAGTAAAATGAACGCAGCGCACGATAAGTTTGGCAAACCGAACCATGGTTTGCACAATTTGCACAGAGTTGCCAGTTTAAAAACCAAACCCCTAAAAAAAATATCCTTTACTTTTATCTTTTCGTTTTCTAAGATGTTATTTTTGAAATCGTCTCTAATACCAATGCCATGAAGTCTAAAAAGGAGAGTTGTTTCTTTGTGCGGAATTCGGAAAGTCTGTTCAATAATAATTCCTTGCTAATGTGTTGACTGTTGAAAACTTTTTTAATTTCAATTGGATCTATTGTTCGTATCTCGAAATTGGTTCCCATGTTTGTATCAGAATTTATAGTCTTGATGTTGTTAAGCTACTTATTATTATGTAAGCCAGTAGATTGGTATTGTAATTATTTATGCTGCGATACAAGTATCCTATTGATTTTACGAGGCCAGTGTGAGAAAATATGTGTGATCTATGAGAATACTCGTATGTCTGTGATTCTTGACAGTTAAAATCTGTTGCATTGTTCAGTACTTGATTTATGTTACTATCATTAGAAGCGTCACCACTTTCGACATTGTATAGATAATTTTCTGAATTAGGATGTAGGTGACTTAAATTTGTATTTGCACTTACAAAATCCATTGGTTTTGGGCGAGGTGATATTTTTTTTTAAAGTAGCAGTCAAGGGGTTAAGGTACCCTTAAAATGCTTACACACAGCGCAGGCGAAGGAAAATTAGGGAGGGAAGAAAGATAGGTACCGATGTACGTTGGTTTTAAATGTTTGAATATTCAATTGACTGGGAAATAGAGAGCTCGGCAGGGCATTCCCCAAGCGAGTTGTTCGGCTTAAGAATGAATCACCATATTTCAGAGTACGTACGAAAGTGGGCTTGAGGGTATACTGATGGGCATTCATAGCGAGACGGGTGTTACGGTTAAAGATTTGAAAGTTCGGAATGCTACTGACGATTTCAATAGCGCACTGATGGTGGTAATACCACTTTTCGGTGAGACATGCCATCAAATGACCAGTGGATCTATTGCTACGACCATTGCAGCAACCATATAGCTGTTCATTGAGAAGTTTTCGTGTTTCGAGATATTTCATGAGCTGACGATTTATCAGCATTTCCATGACCTGGGAAAGAAGGTTAGTTTTTTTAGTTTTAAATTCGTAAGTGCGATGGGACGGGCTGGACAAATGCTGTTTTCCATCTGCTCGGAAAGAGTCCTCAAGAGTAGACTTGATGGGAAAGCTTACGGAATGCCTTTGCCAGCTTGGAGAAGAAGGGGAAATATACCATCTGTACCATCGGATTTATGTATGTCGAGACCTTTAACTACTCTTGCTACTACACGAGTGCGAAAGTAGATTCGTCCTATTGAAGATTCGACGCACTCAAGTGTATTCGGCGACAAAGCTCAATCTGGAAGTGTTGCAGTGGCCGCAATGTGTGCAACAAGCAGATTGGCCTTGTCTAAAGAGCTGAGAGCTGGAATGTCATTGTGAGTGAGCGTTGGTATGGAATCTAGTTTGGTTTAAGTATTGTGGTGGACGCGACAATCTAGTTTGATTTGAATATTGGTTATTTCTGGAATTACTATTGCTAGAAAAAGGGACGTTTTGTGTATTGTAGATGGTAAGTTAAATTGTGTAGCTATTGGGCTATTGTTAGTGGGATACGAGTTGGTAAAATTCAGAAAATTTTTGCTTGAAGAAGATTAACTTGTCGTAATCTGTGGCAATTATGAGGTTGAGAAATAATAACGCTTGATACATATGGTCCATTATAAGGTATTGGCTTGCTATTAAAATTTAATTGTAAATCCGCAAATTTTCTGGAATTCAGAGGAACTTGCTACTGTCTAATTTCTCCATTAAAAAATCTTCCATGGTCGTTGCAAAAATTCGGAATTATATGAATCTTGAAAATAGATGCAGTTCTTTGTTCCTTAAGGTAAAAATTTAATGCATCTGTAAGTTTTGTTGGCTTCAGATTGTTGGAACCTAGTGGTTGTACACATTTTTCATCCGAAAAGGATTCGGAACTGGGGTGTTAATTCGCTCAACTTGTACTAGCTATCGCGCTGTGCCGATGGATTCTAGCACGTCCGACCAGATATTTGTAGCTGTGTAGCCCATACTCTTCGTTGTTATGTTTTATTTATGCAGACAGCATAAAAATTACAAAATTACTCGAAGAGAAATGTTCATGATTTTTTTCCGTTATCTTTTCGAAATCATTTTTTGACACTAACTGTCCCGGTGCTATCAGAGCTTACTTATATGAAACTTTTATTAGCGTTTTCCATTATCATCTTACTCAGACAGACCAGTTCGACAGATATGCCAGAAGTTCATCTGCACTATATGGAAACATGTACCCTTAGGTACATAAAACGCCTTGTGCGCGCCCCTATTATAAAACAAAAAAATATATATATACTCGTATATAACTCGTGCCTATAAATGCTGTCTTATGCGGCTTTGAAATCAGAAGTTTACAGTGGACATACCAGGCCTAAAACCATACTAATAAGGACCTGCCAGATTACGATGTGTAGGATACTGATTCCTCTACAGTTGGCATTATTTGAACGATCGGGCAAACGATACTGGGATTTCATCCATAGTTTCGTCTAACCGTATTTTACAGATCAGTTCGCGTATGTTCTCTAGCAACTCAAACTTCGCAGTTTTAAATATTACGGTAGGTAGACCATCTCTTCTGTTGCGTGGACGTTGCCTGAAATTGGAATAATGGTCGTCATCACCATCAGATAGTCTGCAGAAGATAAATGCTTCTAATGAGCTCCTAACCGTGGAGATTCTCTGCTGAGACGCGACAGCCTTCCACTCAACCGCGAATGCTGTTTCCAGTTGCCGAGGCTAAGCCTTCTGGCTTCAGCGATAGCTGGATCATTAAAACGAGGGTTCGGTCTTCCTTGTTATCTTAACTCTGCGAGCTGTGATTAGAAGATTCTCTTTGGTGTAGCATTATTGTCCACTTAATCGATACCAGTCCAGTTGATGTATTTTGGATATCTGTACTACATCCATATATTGATACAGCTCATAGAGTTCACAGTTTTATCTTCTCCTCCGTTCGCCTTCCTCGAATACGGGACGAAATATTCGACGAAGAATTTTTCTCCAGAAAGTTTTCAATATATGATCTGCTTCTTGTCAAGATGATGCGCTGTCATGTGATGTTTTTAACATCATGCTTCAAAAAATTTTACGAAATTCGAAGGCCAGCCAGATGACATTGACAGAAGAACACAGCGAGCTGTAATTAAAGCTATTACAAGTATTGAAAAGGAAGAAATACTTGTATTGGACAGATATCTGTATCCTTGGGGAAGATAGGGAGTTTGTGACCTTGGCTCAGCTATTAACTTTTTTTTTTTTAAAGAATTTAACATTCAAGTGGGTATTACTATACTTACAATTCATGAGCACGTGTTAAGTTTTTAGGAAATTTTGAAAGAGAGAGAGAGAACACAACCTCCTTAGTTGCCTGGAAAAAAGAAACTCTTTCAGGCGGGGCTGGTATTGAACCCCGAACCGTCCGATTTGGGAACCAATACACTACCACTTGAGCTACGGCCACCCTCTGATAAAAACACCTCATTCAAAACAAAACGAAGAGTAGCACTTGATAACCGTTTTTCGTTTGGCCAAAATAACCACTGAATGCTAAGTTATTGTCCGCGCTATGTGTAAACAGAGAGAGAGAGAGACTCTTTGTAACACCCTAATTAGTTTTGTTCTATGACGCAGAAGCTTATTTAAGCAAATATGAAAAAAGATATCCTTGGTCGTTACTCAAGATTTTTCGAGTTATTATTATTTCGGCTTACATTGATGGATTTTCGAGGGGGAGCTATACTACAGCGACTTTGAATTAATCTGGAAATGCGCATTTGGTGATGAACCACTGGTGAGAGTTAATCATTATTATTATTATTATTATTATTATTTTAAATTTGCAGCATATATTACATATTTAAAAAAAAAAACTACTAATGCACATTTAACAGAGATTTGGTTATTATAACCTTACTATTGACAATATATATACTTCTTGAAAAATGTGTAACATATCTTTGATTTATATTCAGAGGAAAAGCTGATGAAAAACCACTTCACAAATGACAGTTAATCAAAAACCGCATTAATTAGAAATGTTTATTGATTGTGGGCCAAGTCCACTCCGAAATGTAGCGCCATCAAAGACAATATGTCAAAATAAAACCTATGCCGATTGAAATTTATTGTATACCTTCCGGTCAAGCACGGAATCTATTTTCATCCGGTAGAGGTTCTTGAAAATGGTTTCTGCCGGCTTTAGAGTAAGCCAACAACTTACCGAACACAGCACAGCTTAAATTCTACAACAAACTTGAATTCTTGATCGCATTACGTTTTGCCTTTGGCAAAACTACCTCATCAGATACAACCTTCTCTGAGATTGCCGTTAATATAATAGTCCTTGTAATTCCTTTATTTACGAAATACCCTCAACATATAACATACTCGTATGTATGAAGAAATTCAACTCCTTCCTCTATAAACTATCTTAACCTACATGAAATGTATTCACTGGCCAAACCCATACCCTAAACCATCACTACTCATAATTCCTTTCAGAACGTGCACTTTCATATCCAACCGAGATGTTGCATAAGTTTCGCCCTGATACGCTCCACCGATAATAAAGCTGCATAGTTGGTTTGGTACCCTCTGCAAATTACATGATCAACCGTAGTTCCAACATAACCATGGAATGTTGTCCTCAGCCCACGGCAGCATCTTCGTTGTACTTAAACTTTACAAGACAAAGATAACAAGACACCAAAGGTAACTATCCTTGAAGCTTGTATCTACTTATACATATTATGTATGTGGAATGGTACCGTTGAATAAACATGTGATATCCTTTTAGTTGACCTTACAATTTTCAATACTCCGAGTTCAGTGAGCTGAGGCAATGGCAAGGTGCAGCTAAAGTACGAACAGTAACCACTCCATTCGTTGTCGTCTTCATCGAAAATATGAAGCAAAACGCCATGTGGCAGTGGAAAAAGGACTAAAGTGTTGAAGGGGCATGAATGTGGGCAGCAGCATACTGGTGATAGTGAAGCGGTGGTAATGCAACGTTAGTCCTCGGTGAGGCGTACTAAATAAATCAAGAAAATTATCATCCATCCAGGGCAGGTTATGTTCTGTGTGTATAATTCCTTGGAATTGACTTTCGCTTGTGTAAAACTATGAAAATTCCTCCCATCTCCCACAACGTGCTTTAAGTTTTTTGTCTTTGACTTCTATCCACCATCCGTCCCTTTTCACTGTCATTCCTCCTCTGCTGCTGCAGCTACCACCGCCGCGCCGCGCCGTCTTGTGCACGTCCTTTTCCGGCTAGTTCTCGTCTTCGAAACAGCATTGTTAATTGTGTGTAACAAAATTATGAGATGGCGGAGCTGCTTTTTGTGTGTACTCCAATGCACAAAGGCGAGAAGGCGAAAATACGATGCTAGCAGGCGACAGAACCTGCTCCAAACCCGGTCGTCTAGTGAATGCAATTGTTGTTGGTTTCTGTTCTATTCAGTTTTGTTTAGTTTAGTTATGTGCTGGCGATGGTGATGGTGGCATACAAAGACCATGTTTAGTTTGGCTGATGCTATTTCTGAAGCTGCCGCTGCTCCTTTCAACGGTGAAGCAATTCCTGTTTGGTGCGATATGCGATATCTCCTGTTTCAACTTTCAAAGTAACTCGATAATGGCAGAGTAGACTTACATGTGCACGAGCATACTATATAAAATAAACTTGAGCAGGACCAGAACAGGACAGAATAGAGGACATAGGAGAAAAGATGCAAAAAAGGATGAAGAAGAAAAATTAAGAAAGCATGAATAATGTTAATTGGCTGAGAAGTTGTAAGGATTTTAAGTGCCTTATGGTCAATTTGAGCTAGTGCCTCGACATAAAAAGGACGAGCTGTTGCCTGAGATGAGTTCCTTTTATTATTATTTTATGATTTTTGTTTTTTGTATCTCAACTCTGAATTATACAAGGATGCAATTAATTTTTGCATTTTGACAAAATGTTGGCGAGTGATGCTTAGAACTTTCACAGAATTTTTGTCCGGGATGGGAAGGTTTTCGTTTCTAATCTGGCAGCAAAGCATTAAAGGACTGCTTTGGGATTTAAGGAGCACGTTCACAAATCTATTTGAGTTGAATACGTGATGGAGCTTAAAGAATTGTCACAGTCTTTGAAGTTAGATGGGAAGGATTCACTGATTGATTACATTGGTGTGGTAAGATAGTCCTGGTGGTGCTTCCCAGTTATGTGGAGTAAAAAGAATGTGATTGAGCTTTTCCTGCTTTTGTTACCCAGATTGGGTTTGGCAAGAGCAGGCTAGAGGATCTTAACGCCAGTACATTTGGTTACTTGTTTAAGGTCGAACCGTTTGACACTGCAAGCAAAGAAGTCTTCTGACTACATTTTTGTACAATTCTCTAAGATTATTGAGGAATAAATCAGTCGATAAAGACTAGTATCCTCTTCCTATTCATGTTTAAAGCTCCTGCGCACATCCACGAGGCAGGGCCGACTACACATAAAAGGGATTGGGTGGAGTCTGCCGGTCTGGAACTAGACTGAGTCTGTCGTAATAACCAGACGCAAGACTGTGTAGTATGTTAACTTCAAGGTTAGCAACCAAACAATTCACCCTAAGGAGTTCCTAAAATACATCAAAGTGATGCTCGATAATAGGCAGTGCCTCGAGTCCCATGAGGGCCAAGTGGTCCGGCTAAAGGCCATCGCTGATGCAGGTAACCCTATTTCGTAGGTTTTCGAGAATATCAGTGGTCCTGAATACGCCCACAAGATCTTGTTGTCGAGAGTGGTCACTTCGGTCATCCTATAAGTCGCTCTGGTATGAGGTGTGAAAGGAAATTTCCGTCAACGTACGAGCTCTGCGCCATCAGGATTATTAGTGACTTCCGAAAAAACTCATACGAAGCAGCCTATGTGTTAGTATAGTTAGTATAATGATCTCCGCCGACATATTTGCGAATGCAATGTAGAAGGTATATTGTATGTGACTCTAGAACAGGCAAAAGGACAAAATGGTCAACGAGAAGGAAAGGACTGCATCGAAGGCGATGGCCTACTACGCCAGGTGGGACAACTCCACAAAAGGCATTCCCATCATCGAATTGTGGACAACGACGGTAAAATTCTAAAAACTGCCACCTTACACACTTCCTCTCCGGGCATACGAATGTGGCTAATCTCTCCATAGATTTGAGTTTAATAGTTCGCCACTATCTCCGGAATATCTAGACAAGGAGGAGGATTCGGTACATTCTGTGTTTTACTGTTTTATTTGGAGAAGAGAGGACAAACGTGGTATGTGCAAAGGACCCCTTAGATTAGATGACGGGATCAGAGGGCGACTAGGCTGAATCCGCCATTCAGAGCACATATGCAGAACAAGGGAACTTGAGGAGAGTCCAAGAGTTGACTTACGTGAATACAGTATAATTTCTAGCCTCCCGTCTAAGTCCAGAAGAAGCCGCGAATCATGTATGACAGTATCACGAGTTACTAGTATCCATCTCTAGGTGAAAACCATAAAACCAATATTCATTTCCTTAAAAACGTTAAAGCCATACAATGGAGAGGAACTCTATAGCCACCGATTAGGATGGACTTTTTTTTGTTTTTTTTTCCTTTTAAAGGCTAACAAAGAAAGTTTAGTGCCCACAGGTACCTGTTGTAGTGAAATTCATCTCCCAGCAAAAATAAAAATTCTCACGTTTTTAGGAACCGGTTAGCAAAGTAGTGCTGCAGATATGACATTAACTATTCCGCATTCAATTAGTCATCTTCCAACAACATTTACCCATCTTTAGCGGGAAGTACTCAGGCTACAAAAATTTCATGAAATATCATCAATAACCTTGTGGACAATGATTCGAGCCTGACCAAAAAGTCACTTTTATGACTAAAAGAACATTATGACAATGACTGCCTTATCTTTTTAAAATATATCTCAGAGCTTCTGAACTCAAGGTTCAGAAGGCGTGTTCTACCTCCTTAAGGTGTTCACTACTTTCGATAGGATCATTCACGAATTGTAATACAATAGTAATACATATTGTAATGTCTAGGTTGATCCGGAAGTGGGGACGAACAGCTAGACTACCAGAAGTTGCCTGAGCGAAACGAGTGTCCAAGAGTTTTCAACAAAGTTTCAGCAGAGTGCAACCAGAAATCGTGGTTTCAAACTTCATTGGCTGTCAATTTCAATAATGGATCGATTTTTATCTGGAAGAAAATTTGGGCTTTGCTTGAATTGTTTAGGAAAATGGCATAGCGTTTCCAAGTGTCCCATCTCATAGATGCAGGCAATACACATATACAAAACCAGAATTGAGCCATCCACATCGGCGGCGGCGCATTCCGCATCTGAAAATCAGTGCGCTACTAAAGAACAAGTTATTTTGGCAACAGTCCTGGCCCTCGTCAAGGGCTCATCGGAGGTTTTCAATTCGGTAGAGTTCTACTTGATTCCGGTTCGCAGGTTAATATTATAAACCAGAAATTCGCAAGGTAAATTTGTCTCAAAACACAAAGAAAGAATGTCGACATCGTAGGAATAGGAGTATCTGTGATATTTTTCACACTCGTTCCAGTTACAAAAATTTTGACATTTCTTTGCAGTTTTTAGTTGCGCCATTCAACATTGGGTATCAGCCAGAAACGACGCACAACATCGCTAGTTAGAATCTTCCTAGGAATCTAGAACTCGCAGATGAATCCTTCAATCAACCTTCTCAAATCGATTTGATGTTAGCTGCGGAAGCATTCTTGGATTTGTTGCAAGAAGATTAGATTAAACTCGGTGAGGGACCATCGTTGTAAAAAGTTGGGTTTAATTGTGTCAGGAAGATATAAAAGCCAATTTCACAATAGGAAGCAATTGTGCTGCATCAACGCAAAAGGTGATTTGCTAGATCAGTATGTGGAGATATGTTGGGAACTGGAAGAAATTCAGGAGCACAGGTCAAAGTGTTCAGAAGAGTAACAATCGACGTTCTACGTACCACGTCTCGAAAAAAAACATAATTGTCTTGGAGTTTCGTACGACATCGTGTTCAGAAGATTCTTATCGCTGTAACAGAACCAAATTCTTCAAATACCGCAGCACTACTAACCACATCAGTTCGTAATCAAAACTTGTTTCACTTCGTCGCTTAAACAGAATCTTAATGGTCGGTCCTACAATACAGGACGAAGAAACTCCGGTACAAACGTATCAATTAAATACCATAACATACGGTACATCGTCTACATACACCACTTTCGACAATCCGTTGCCTGCATCACTTGGCAGAGAAACATAAACAGCACTTGAGACTAGATGTTTCAGTTCTGATGTCTAAGCAGATGATTTAGAGACAAAAGAACGAAAAGATGTCTTAAAAATTTTGAATTTCGGCTGGGTGTGAATTGTCAGAATGGAACAGTAACTATCCTTCTTTCGCCCAGAAAGCTGAGAAAAAAGAGATCTGATTGATTGAATCTAGTCTAACAAGCACGTTAGGGATCGCTTGCAATCCCATTCAGTTATAAGCCCAATCGAACCTACGCCAAGTATACAAGGGCAACCCTATGAAGTCTCATTATAATATTATACAAGGAACAATCATCCTGCAAATCTATGGATAGAGAAACTGGATTGGGATGCATCAATCCCCCAAACTATAGACACCGGGTGGCGTCAGTTTATGACAGACCTCTTGTCAATCGAGAATATATCTGATTCTCGTTACGTCTTAAGAGAAGGAATACCAAGATACAAAATACATGGATTTGCAAACGCCTCCATTAAGGCATGTGGTTGCTGCATCTATCTAAAAACGATCGACACTTCCGGAATATTAGGAGCACAACGTTAAGTCGCCAAATCCAGATTTACGCCTGCGCAGCTCCTTTGTTATCCAAACTTTTGGCAGATTCAGCAAATCTTTTGCACTTGTTATTCACCCATTCATCAAAATGAAATACATTTGTGGGAAATAGGATCGCGGAAATCCAGGAGAAAATGAAGCAGCTCACGTGGAAATATGTGCCAACACAAAACAGTCCGGCAGACGTGGAGAAAATGTACGGGAGAGAATGTACGGTAATGGAGCAGACGAATTCAGTCTGGTTCAAAGAACCTCGCTTCCTTGAACAAAAGGAGAAACATTTTTTGTCGTAATGGGTACGTGCGTGGCGGAGCAAACACTGCATCAACCATCAAGCTCCTTGCAGTGAATGTGAATCCACTGATTAGACTCGAACGACGAACCGCACTATTTAAGTTGCTTAGAGACCAAGCCCCTGATGTGATTTTGGTTAGCGAAACTAAACTTATCAAAAGACATGAAATGAGGCACAGAAGATTCAAAGATTACAGAGAAACCAACCCAAATCCAATCAGCGAGGAGGCGTTGCGATCGTTTTAAAAGAGTATACAGTCATGTAGTATATAGGTTCCAGGTGCTGGAAGCATGCATGTATACCTCGGTAACAACACACTGACGAAGAAGACTTGTTCCGCAACGCAACCATTGACGCACTGCACCGACATAAAAGTAGTCTGCTGTCAAGACTAAAAACCTTTTACAGACAGTTTACTGACAGACATAACCCGGAGATCATGACACTGAAGTCGTAGATTAAAAACCTCCAAACATTTCATTTCATTTCATTTCTTTATTCATTGAAAGCTTACACATTAAGATAACAATAATCTTATAAACTAGTGCAAGGCTTAAATATAATTTATTTAGAAAAGCGGAAAAAGCTACATAACATGTTAGCGTTAAATTAATAATTCAATAATTAGAGTTTTTCTCTTTCTGTTTCTTAAATACGATAAGATAAATAAAAAAAAAAAAAAAAAACAAGGAACTCGTAATATGAAATATACAATATACATCTCTCTTTTCTCAAGCAAAAACTACCATATATAAGCGTAAGTATTAATACAATAAACTGTTAGTCAGAGATTGTCTGGAAATAAGACTGTAACCCATTCCGAAACTGTGCAATGGTACCTGACCTTCTTAAATGCTGAGGAAGGGAGTTCCAAAGACGGGTAACGTTAATGAAGAACTGGCGCTCCGAAGTAAGGTAATGATACCGCGGATGGACAAGCTGTTGGGATCTATTAGATGAACCAAAACGTAGTCTATTAAATAAATAGCTGGGTTGATGTGTCTGAATTACATTAAATAACAATAGGAGTGATCTGAAACGTAAAAGGTGGTCGAATGAGATGTTATAGATTTGTCGGGAGAAGTTGGAGATATGATCAAGGCGCCTCAAACCATAGATGTAACGCGCGGTGTTGTTAAAGGCAACATTAAGCTTTCTTCTGCTTAAAGCATCACATTTGCAGAAAATTTCACAGCCATATGTGAGTGTTGGAATGACTAGTGTCTTTGCGAGTAGCAGACGTGTGTTCAGGGGCGTATGATATTGAGAGGCCCATAATAGGCGCAGTATACCATAAACTTTGCCTACCGCCGCATTAATATGCGTATCCCAAGATAGTGTCCTGTTAAATAGCATTCCTAGATTTTTGGCCGTTTCAACATATTCTACGGTCGAGCCGTTTAGATGAATTTTAGGAAAATATGATAGATCTACGGGCTTCATACTATTCACTAAACATTTAGATTTGTTAGGATTAAGAAATAATCCGTTCTTCTCCGCCCATACTGTGATCCTGTCCAGATCTGCGTTAACTCTACTTGAGCAGTCTTCAATCAACCCAAGAGGGCAGCTGTTAAACAATTGGACATCATCGGCATACATGTGTATAGAGGATGAGCTGACAATGGAAGGGAGCTCGTTGACATACAAAGAAAAGAGAAGAGGTCCTAGAATGGAACCCTGTGGAACCCCTCTAGTTGTTGGAAGAAATTCAGATAGAAATTAATAAAGGAAAAATTACAGAAATTCTGTAAGTTTGTATTGGAACAATAAAATTCGGGCTGTAAACACCAGCAACCCGAATACGTTCCCGCAAATAAATAAAATATTTCGGAGAAATAATCAGAACGACCTACCATGTCTAAAATTCGCCGAACGACGAACAACGAACAAATACTTGTAGCAGCAGACATAGATCCAAATGAGGATGTTGATGATGACAACTTCTTTGTGATCGACGATCCGCAGGAGCAGGTAGAGGCTATAGGAACGACTTTCCAGGAAGTGTACAAGGCGAATGTTATCATTGGCTCGAACCGCGATCTGAAGAATCGAGTCCTTGCGCACAATTTCTACCTTCGAAATGAAATTGTGAATTGGCGATTCAAGAGCTCGGGTTTCACCCAGTTCAGTGACGAGGATATGGCAAATAATGTCATCACCAACGATAGGGTACTACCCCCGTTCATTTCGAAGGAAGAGCTCCAAACGATCTTCGAATCACTTAGAAGTAAAAAATCAGTGGGAACCGATGAAATACCGAATATTGTGCTTTGACATCTCCCTCTAGAAGCGATGAACATATATACAATCCTGTTTAATAATGCAATGAATAATGCACATTATTCAGCGCATTGGAAAACCGCGGTGGTACATCCCATCCCCAAAAGGGATAAAGATACTTCCAATCCGGCGAATCTCCGCTTCTTCCAAACATCAGTAAGATGTTCGAAAAGGTGATCAATAGAGTCCTAACTAAGTGGGTTGAGGACAAACGCATAGTTCCGGATAATCAATTCGCTTTCAAGGCAGGGTATGACATCATTCATGCTGCGTCTAAACTGGTTTCTGATATACAATGGAACAAAGGCAAGAACCAGTGCACTGGTGCCTGCCTGATTGACTTGGAGAAGGTCTTCGATACCGTATGGTTAGAAGGACTCTTTATAAAGCTGGGCAGATTGGGCATTAGTAAACCACTGCTGTATATTCTTTTTGATATGCTCTCCAGTAGACAGTTCATCGTGAAGAATGGCGATGTGACTTCTGCATTTCGAACATTTAACATTAAAAACGGTCTGCAACAAGGTGCGGTAATTTCGCCATTTACACAAGTGATCTGATAGGTTCACTTCACCATGCCGGTTCAATGCGAGGGTGAAGGTGATCTGCTACATGGCCCTTATCCGGCCTATGCTTGTATTTGGATGTCCCGTGTGGTTCAACATGATAGCAAGTTTATTGGAAAAGATTGGATATTTGAGAGGGCTTGTCTTAGGACTTGTCTTCGCTTATACAGAACACCAGAGTCTGGGTATATAAAATTCTATCCTAATGAGGTCTTGTGCAATAGGGCGAACCTAATAAGAGTGGACAATTTCGTCATTAAGTTGACTCGAAGGCACGTTGCCAGAGCAATGACCTCATCGAACATACCTGATATATATATCACGAGAGAGTTCGCTTTGACGGCTTTATTCCTCGAGAAGTATTTCTCTATCTAGATAGTAAAGGTCTGATCCAGGACAGATTGGCGGTGCCGCTAATTTTCCACGTCGCTCGAACAGCTGCGGACAGGCGATTCAACTACGACAGAGACATCACACATGGCAGTGCGGAGCGTCTCCGGTTCAGTAGGCCGGTAGGGAGTAGCGACATGAGGGATGTAGCTCAGCAACACTATACGAATAAAACTCGTTATAAACGACGAAAGGCATAAGTATTAAGTATTATGTTTAACTTAGAGTGCCCGCATGGTAAATTAGTATAAGATAATTTTAAATTATTTTAAATAATTTTTAAGAATTTTTTTTTTCTAGCATGTACGACTAAATTAAGTGATATAAATAAAAATGCATGTAAACTGAAACTGAAACTGAAAAGGAGGAAAAATAGCCATTCATACATTTAAGGACATTAAATTGACCAGAGGAATCAGTGTTGCAAATAATGAAAACAGTTTTAGCTTGTCAACAACAAGAAAAGAAATATCTGCTGGAAATCATAGACCGATTTCGTTGATACACAAAAACTCTACGAGTCATGGCTTACGTCAAAAGATTTTTCAACAGGTTACGAAATCCAACATCTCAACTAAGTGAACATCTCATAGTTGAGGACTTGGACATCGCTATACAGAGAATAATTCACATCACTCAAATGAAATGTTTCACAGAAGAAATCAGGGAATAGAAGAAATAAGAACGCGGAGCTGTCGGGATCCATGAAATGGTAAAACCCCTCTGTTGAAGAGAGAAGGAAAGTGGGAGATGGATTAAAGCACGCCAACATTCCAGAAGAAAGTAAACATTCATTCCTACTTCTCAAGAACTCTAGTTTTACCCGAAACCTCGATCACATCTACACATATCAAATTATCATGTTGGTCCAAAGTCGCTTATCGCACTAACGAGACAGAAATTTTGGATGATCAACGCTGGCACGTCAAACAGTTTCACAGAGCCCACACTGTAACAGATATCCGCCAAAATTATTCGGCAGCTAATGGGAGATCTATTGCACCTGATGCAAGATTGACTCCATCGCGTCCTTCCATCTGTTGTGGAGAAAATTTTTAGTGACCTACATTCACCTACAGTCTCCCTACAGACATTTATTACTATAACTTTACTTTGGGAATTTAGCCTCAATATTCATGAAATCTTAGTTGACATCAATGTCATTAGCATAGCTAAGGGAGACTTATTCCTCCGTAGTTGGCGCAGTAAAAGGAGTCTACTATCTTGTGGATTGGAAAAATCCTTTGCTCTGACCATATCTCCACCTGCTTTAAATAGCTCAACAGTCAGTCCGTTTGCGTCAGCAAACTTTTGGCTTCGATATTGCTACCTGCCTGACAGTGCAATTTTGCAGAAGTAGTCTTTTCATATTCTCAGTACCGACTGCGACTTTAGTATTAGTTTTCCTTGTTCAGCAATGCGCTAACAGTGACATTAGTATCAATTTAGCTGGTTTGAACGCCAAAATAGGAATAGGATATCCTCGATAACACCAGCAGAAAGAATAGCTTAGACGGCACCCTGTCTGAAATTATCCAAGTCTAGTTGATTTTACTGCAGGGCAGAATATCACCCGATTTCCTCACTTCAGTAATCAGAAAGGAACTTTAGGGACACCTTATCATGAAACAATAAACCATATTGGTCGACGCAAATTACTCCTCTAGTATTAAATAAGTCGGAACATTCGGAGAGGCCAATGTAGACTCTGATCACTACACGTCTTTAGATAGTGTAGGTCTACAGATATCTCAGAAGCAATAATACGCGGCAGATACTGTGAGAAGATCGTAACAATCCTGCTCGTCCTCATCCTGGCCTTTACAACCTGCATGAAAAGCTAACTCACATGTGCCCAACTACTCATAATGTATAGAGCTATGTACATGCAAGGAGCTGTATAGATCCTTAAACGGCCGTGCGGTGATAAAATCAAACACTTTCACGAGCAACCTTAAAAATCGATGAAAACTTCATAGTGTGTATCGATTTGATATTCTAGCATCTGTCGCGAAGTGTATATATGGTCTATGGTGAATTCGAAATGTCGAAAGAGACGCTGATATGCACCTATCAGAGTTCAGCACCGGACATTCGATACGGTAGTTCCAATCTTTCGCTTCTACCCCAGTTTACAAATGAATGATGAGCTTACATGATAAATACTCGTACTCTTTACCAGATCATATCCTTCAGCTATGGAAAAATTGGCGTTTAGAGCATCAGGTCCTACGTCTCTGTTGGATTGAACTGTAGTTTTCGTTGAATGGTGCCTCCTACCTTGCACTAGTATGAGTATTATTTACTTCATATCCGAATCCATAAGTGTACAGAAGTGCTCCTCCTATACTCGACAACGACCACGTAGGTTTCGGTTTGGGTTTTATTGCCTTGGCACGTTCTCTTCATCCTCTTTACGGAAAATTCAAACCTCATTCCAGCATCTTTTAACTGCCTCCACTGCGCCTTTTTTTAAGATACTCAGTGCTCCACCTCGCATAGGCCGGAAAAGAAAACTAATGTGATTGCTCTTTCTGCTGTAAATAAAGCACCTCAGGTTACAGAGAAAGAGTTTCTTCTTCTTTCTCTAATTGATCCACTGGCCACAAATGTATTCGTGACACGTGCTACAAAAGGAACACCAAATGTCACTCTATTGAAAAGGGTTGCCCACAGGGAAGCGAAAATAAACCAAACCTTATACGTAAATCGAAGAACAGACGCAAAAGATTACCTGTCTTAAACTTTTGCAGTGTAACCTGCATTATATTCTTCTCACATCTTCAGCCATTGATGCGTATAATGTATAGTAGCATTGCTCTTGATCTTATGCACAAGCTCTATATTCCTAATGGTAATGTTGTCGCAGTTCCAGCGTCCTGTTGAAACTACATATCCTTCAAGACACCCAGTTAGAATTTAACCAACAAATAAAACTACGGTTAACATGGAGCGAAAGTGGTCTACACTGACTGTAACGGACTAGGCAGCACCATCTGGGACGATGTATGGAAGACACTTCCCTCCAGTATGGGAAACATACCAAATAGTTAATTTCTCGTGTATAATTGCTGCGGTTGGAGCACCTTCTGCAGTTCGCTTCACCAACGCGGCAGTTTTGCTTATTGACAAAATTATTCCTCTACAGTGGATGATTTTTTTGTGAATACCAGCGAAAGTTCGAAGTGCACGATAGTCATTTGGCTTCAGCTCTTGGGTCATTATGATCTTATTCGGACAAGTCTTTTCGAAAAATTCCCCTCTACTGGGAAGTTCGAGAGATGTAAAATTCCAGAAATATACCTGTGGTTGGTCAGGAGGCTAGTTTTGACAGCTTGTCTTGGGAAAAAGAGAAGGAAGAATGAAAATGCAATGCTCATATTGCCTCACTTCTATAGTGGCGGGAAAAGTGGCATCTACAGAAAACAATCAAACTCTCGAAACTAGAACTGCATTCTTTTCTTTCGTTTTGGACAGGCCTACGGGTAAGAACCCTTCTGCCACTCCTGCCGTCGTGGTTTTTCCCGAACATGATAGTTGGATGAAACCGATGCTACCACCAACTAAGGCTGCAGTTCCACTGATCGGAAATCGGTATAAGCGGTGAAACTCATTGACAAAAACAAAACCAGTGACAGTTCTCCGGATGAATCGACACGGCAATCAGCTTGGGCGGCAACTTGACTCGAGCGTTATCTTCAATGACGCTGGTGCGGAGATTTAAGTCGCAAAGACTCAACTGACTACGGTAAGCGGAGGAGTGGCGAACTAAAAACTGCTAAACCTGATTCCAGTGGTGGTGTGAGCAAATAGAAAACCGTGCCGAAGGATGCAAGGTTGGGTGTCAAACCAACCGCGAACGAGCTCTCTCAGGGTCTCTTAGACTTACCCAGCTATGGCGGCGCTGCGTGGGCTGACATTTTATTTCCGGCCAGACTCGTGGGAACCGAATTAAATTTTTAAAAAATTGAAAAATAAAAAACAAACAAAACACAAAATGCAACACAGACCATCCCCGTCTAGAAAGAGTTAGAGGTGAGTGAGGATGAAACTTCGACTTCACCCATCTCCCTCCTTGTAGTGGAAATGGAAGAAGTGGAGCTACTGGCTAGCGATAGTGACGTGTTCGAAAGAACACTCAATAACGAGAGCGACTCCATCGGTGGGCTGGTACTCACACCAGTGATACACACGGCAGGACCTCGGTCGAAAGGGTAGCCAAGGCAGCTGGAACATCCGCTGCCGAAGCTGCCTCAAAAAGGCAAAGAAAGAATGGCAGGGCTGCGGTGGTGGAAAAAGTGGAAACATCTGGCTCAGGCGCTGTGTCTGCCGCCTCCAACACCGCTGCTAAAAGTGAAAAGAACGCACACCAAAGGGCAAGAGTTTTGCTACGTAACGTAACGCTAAGCGTAAGGAAGGAACTATCCACCACAGGAAACGGAGAACTTCTGAGGTTGCCAATATCAAACCACCCATTTGCATAGTGAGGGGCACTATCTTTGGAGAAAAAATCACAAAGGTTGCCAACCTAAGGTGGTCAAGCTTTGAACGACACAGGGTATCCAAGGCTCTTTGGCCGCTTTTTAACGGCAAAAGATCTAAGAAGGTCATAAAATTAAACAGGGATAAGCTGTAAGAATCCTGACATCACACTGTCTCCTGCGGCACCACGCAAATAGACTCAAATTGTCAGATACGGATGTCTGCATATTCTGAGGCGATCTGCAAGCTGTTGAGGACATAACACACATACTGTGTGAATGCGAGGCAATATCGCGTAGTCGAAAAAAATGGTTAGGGAAATACTTTTTGGAAAACCTAGAGGAAATAGACGGCACGAACTTCAATGGCTCTCTTGGCTTTTGCAGGAAAATTGACTGTTTCACCAGGCCGATTGTTTAGGTTTTTTCCATTTGAAGACAAATTCTATTGGTTCCACAGGGACTACGATGGGCCCGCTTTGGTGTCTAGTGTCTGTGTGATGGCATATCCATCACAGCATTGTTTAACCTGACCTAACTTGGGAGGGCTTCACACTATCGTCTGACATAGGCTTAAGCCAAAATTGTGAACAAGAAAGTAAGACAACAAAGGATCGACTTCAACAGCATAGCTGGTGTCTGCTATCATGTCCTGATACGGATGGAACCATTACTCTCTTGTGTCAGCGTCAGAAAGGAGAGTTTGTTCTTTTTGTTTTTCAAAAATATCGCAGTGATTGAAGAATTATAAAATATCTCCGCTGTAGATATTCTCAATTTCATTAAAGGAATTGAGCTTTTACTGGTATCCTAGGCCAAGCTAAGCTGCAATATCTCTTAAAGGTCAGAGTGCAATTCGAGTCAGCAGTCCTTTATTAAAAAACGATCATAATGATCTTAACTGATATATGTATGAAGTTCTGTATAAATGTGCTACTTTTCATTATAACCAATCACTTTATATAAATTCGTAGCTTGTTGCGCATAATGAAGCGTCAAGTTTTTGCAGGATTGGAACTTAGACGTACCTTGGTTGACCCCATATAAAATATTTCCACTTAGTAAGGTTTGTGTAATGGGCAAATCCAAAACAATGAAAAATTTCAATTGCTTAACAATTAGAGAAAAAAGTTAAGTCCTTAATTCACTCTGAAGGACCATATTATGGTATATCTTCTTTGTACCTTAAACCTTTCCCTAATCCGATTCATCTTAGTAATCCGCGCTTCTTGATTAAATTCTTAAACTCTGTCTGCAGTACAATAGATGCCAATCAGATGCTGTAGAAAGGCTTAACATGGGCGCTGAGTTTCGTAGTGTAAGAAATCTCAAAGCACTTATTGCAATAAATGCAAAAGCAATTAAGTAATTAGCAGCTCTGTTCCTGGTATCCTTTCTTTAGTACCAATACTACCATTAGTTCCTTCGGATTTCACGTTTTCCAATTCATTCAGTCCTCAAATGCTGCCTCATTGCATCAATCGCACACCTTTGTGCTCCACTTTAACGATAGGTAAATGAATTTGTTCGTCCTTCTTGCCAAGTTTCGTTTTGCATTACAACATCTAGTCTCCTTGCAACTCGTACATCTCCATTCTGCGTAAAAAACTAATTAAGAACCCAACGAAGGAAAACGTGGACAAAAGAGAGTAGAAAAAATATTAAATTCGAATGAGAAAGGTAGAGAGATCCCTTTCGCTTGTCTGGATCTGGGAAGTGGATTATACAGGAATGCAACGGTTCATGCACCTTCAAATCCAAATAATTAATTTTCATACAAACAATGCCATTAAGGACGGCAGCGAGGCTTATGAAAACTCTCCAGGATTGCAGTCAAATGGAAAGCAGGGCAGTCGTTGTTTTCTAGGCGCAGTTCTGTGTCTCACTTCCTTCTCTGCTCTCACCCTTCGTGGACAGAGTTGCCAGAATTCGCTTCATTTTGTCGATGGAAATCCTTAATATTTCAGAAAAGGTGGAAAAAAAAACCAAAAGGAGGCTATTTTCAGTGCGGCAATTCCTGTGAAACTCACAACGTGTGAAGGTGTATAAGGAGCGTGCTCCAGATTATCAAGCAATTAGTCTTAGATGAACAAAATATCCAGAGAATAGAAGAACAGCTCTACATGGCGCATTCATTGCAAAGACGGTTGGCTATGTTTACTGAGAAAATCCTTATGATTCTAGCCAGTTTTGTTTGATTTTTTGCTTTAAAAACGGGATATGCACAATCAAACCATACTGTATCCCAAAGAGGACGGATTGGAACATTTTCGCAGATTACATTAACAAGCATTGGCGCAGAAACTTTTTATTCAACTTTGTCAGTTAAGATATGCTCCGAAGCAGCTTTCCAATCCGTAGATGGGGAAAATTGCTTTATTGCCTCATCGTTGAACTAAAAACAAACGTTTACCAAGGCTGGCTCAGCCCCTACAGTTGAACAGACAGAACAGCTCTTACTCGTCAGAGTAAACTGCTACTTTGAAGTGACAAACTGGGTGAGACATTAACAGAAATCCAAGCCCGTCGCTGGTTTTAACCGTCAATGAAAACGTATGGTCTTATCTTGATCGGCTGTAATATGCATCTCAAAAGCCTTATGTGAGGAATAATAACAGTATAGGTGCTTCAGAATACCAAGTGGCGAAACTGGAAACCTATAAGGCTGAGATAACCGCAATACAAGAAATGCGATTGCAAGACGATCAAAAACTGTGATATCTGTTACTACGACCAAATGTGGATATCAAAGGTAGTGAAGCGACAGAATCCTTTGCCAATCGCGCATTGCTCATCATATTAACGCTGGAACAATATCAGGTGGTAATGCTGAAAGTAGGTCTTCAAAAATGCAGCCTCTGATTTGGGTGCTGCCGAGGAGAAAAATCGACATACACCTCTCCAAAAGTAAAAGAAGGATTTCGAAAAGAGCGAAGTCAGATAGGTCGAAAGATGCTACTGTAAGAATGAGGTTTGGTAATTTTACGAAATTACCAGGCAACAAGACCCTAACCAAAGCCTGCAAAGACGCACCGTCCGTGCTAACAATTTAGAAGAACCATTTCTGCGTACTGTTAAATGGTAATGACGAAACTTTCATGCAGGACACACCATCCAATTCGGACGAAAAGTCTGGAAATGTTTGTCCACCTGACCAAAACGAAGATAGCTACATCCAAATTTAAATCTAAAAAGAATTCTGAATCTTACGGTTTAGCCGCCTGGTTCTTTAAAGCTGGAGAAAAGTAGGAAAGTAACAAGCTTGTACAGGATCATACATATGTACAAATCCTTCAGAAGGACGATTGTCTGATGAATGGAATCTTTTTACTTATTCACATTTTTTTTAATTTATTTATCTCAATTATAGTACACTAGGTTACAAAGATTATGATTACTTGCGAAGCTAGGTACTAGATTACATACCTACCAAATGAAGTTAGAGGAATTCGTTAATTCATTGGAGGTCGAATTGTTCCCTGAAGAAAATATTCCGTCTAATTACGTTGAGGCCTAGACATTCACATAAAATGTGTGCAGCTGTTTCGTCTTCATTAAAACAAAGTGGGCATTCTGGAGAGTCTTAAACCCTGGTGTCCTGTGAGGTAACCTACAAGTTTTCGATATAGTGCCGATTTAGATTTAGACATCTATTGGTATTTTTATTGAAAGGCAGGATGTTTCGTTTGGCCTGTCTTAGACCTGGGCTGTTCTTTCAATATGAGATGCATCTCAAGTGCTCCCAGGTATTAATAGCTAAAATAGCTGCTGATTTAGAGATGCAGTAGAAGAGATCAGGTAAACTAAAGTGAGTTTATGAGCTCGATCTATCCAGTTCGTCAGCCTTTTCATTCCCATCAATGCCCCCATGACCAGGTACCTACAATAGATTGCTCTCTTTGATTTGTACCAGTTTTGTTGAGCTGCGTAGTGCCACTTAGTAAATATGCAATACCACTTTGATCAAAATGATCCCGGAATATCCGTGTGGGGCTCCCATTGTTCCGATTTGAGTTCTGTTTTTTTTCTTTGTTAAGTTGTTAAATCCCTCTAAATTTTAGCGTCATAGCTCGACATTTGCAAAAGTTACGTAGCCAAGAGTAATATATCTGGGTGTTTTTTACAAATTTTAGAAATGGATCTAAATTTGCAACAACGAACTTGTATTAAAATTTGCCTAAAAAATGGATTTAATGGTGCGCGAACTTTGGAAATGTTGGAAAAGTGTTTCGGCAACGATTTTCTAAAGAAAACGGTCGTTTACCAGAGGCACGAGCGGTTCAAAAGCGGTCGTGAGTCAAGCGAATGTGATGAATGCATTGGCAGACCATCGACATCGAAAACCGACGAAAACATTGATGGAGTAAAATAAATGTTGGTCAATAACCGCAAATTAACCATCAGAGAGATAGCGGAGGACTTGAACATTGCCTATGGATCCGTCCAAAACAGTTTGGTTAATCATTTGGGTTTCCGTAGTGTAGCAGCATAGTTGGTGCCAAAAGACCTCAATTTCATGCAAAAAAGAGACCGTGTTGACGTAGCAAAAGAGATGATTTTCGAGGCTAAATCCGATCCCACATTCATCAAAAGGATCATTACTGGAGACGTGACGTGGGGTTATGAGTACGACACGCAATCCAGACATCAGGCAAGTGAATGGCGTTCACCAAATGAGCCGAGTCCAAAAACAAACACGTCGTTTTCAGTCAAAAAAGAAGGCAATGCTCACGGTTTTCATGGATTACAACAGTGTAGTGCATCATGAATTTTTGCCAGAAGGCGAAAGGAGTGTTATTTGCGCGTTATGAGGCGTTTGCGTGAAGCAATTCGCCGAAGCTGACCAGAATTGTGAGCAGAAAACTCGTGGATTTTGCACCATGATAACGCACCGTCACACAGTGCCATCATTATTCGTAATTTTTTGGCGAAAAATGCAACCAATACCATCCAAAAGACACCGAATTCACCTGAATTGGCTCCCTGTGACTTCATTCTGTTCAATCGAGTTAAAAAAATCACTACGGGGAACGCATTTCAGCAGCCGAGAGGAAGTAATGGAAAAATTGCAGGAAGCACTGATGGACATACCTAAAACCGAATATAAAAAAATGTTTCGAGGATTGGATCAAGCGCTGGCATAAATGCGGTGCGGATGGGGATTACTTTGAAAGGAACAATATAGATTTAGAGGAATAAACTTGTATTTTTAATTTTCTGAATCATTCAAATGCGGGAACCTTTTGATCAAGGTGGTATATGTAAGTGTAAGAGCGCTAGTCTTATTATTGCTTCTATAGCAGCTTTGGGGCAAGTCCGAAAGGCTCCGAAAATACCCAGACATGCAATACGTTGTACTCTTTTTAGCTTTAAAATAGCGGTGTCTTTTGCGTGGCTTTAATCCACTATACTATAGAAGCATATATTAATGGCCCTGACTAT
This sequence comes from Volucella bombylans, assembly GCA_949129095.1. Taxonomy (NCBI): domain Eukaryota; kingdom Metazoa; phylum Arthropoda; class Insecta; order Diptera; family Syrphidae; genus Volucella; species Volucella bombylans. The sequence goes on from OX422141.1 coordinate 110,894,482, forward strand.
TATTGTGTACATCCAGTGAGTGTTCTTTGGAGAGATCCCCCATGTGCTGCCATACATGCGACGACTGGCCCACAAAGCGTTGGTGACTTTACTTATTTTGTTGTTAAAGTGAGAGTCCCAATTGAGTCTTTTATCAAGGATTACCGCTGGTTATTCAATTCAATTCATTTATTCCAAGCAATGAGCACATAATTAACAATATATAAATACGAGTAAACTTAAAGATTTTACATCAATTTATATTGAGGAATATAGGATACATCCTTTAGTTAAAAAACTAGTGATGGATGCATTAAATGAATTTAAAGAAATTTATAACTTAAGATAAATACAATTGTTGTGGTGTGATTAAGATTATATAAGCTTATAAATTTAGTGCATTAGATAAAAAAGCTGAATTTTTCTTAAGTAAAAGCTGCTCTATATAATTAATTTTATTAAGTTGTTTATTTCATTGAAGTCAAACCTAAATAGCCACTTTTTAATTTCTCTGTTGAATGAAAAGATTTCTTTTATGCTTCGAAATTCAAAAGGTAACCTGTTAAACAGTCTGGGTGCTACTGAAGTGTAAAAATGTAAAAAGCGATGGGTATTGTGATGTGGAATATTAGCAAGACATCGTTCCGTGCTGCGAAGTCCATATTTAGATAAATTCTGATTTAATAAGTGTCCACTTCTTAAATAAAATATTTTTAAAACTTTGTAAAAATAAAGATGGTTCAGCGGAAGTATCTTTGATTTAAAGAAAAAAACAAAAACTATGTTCACGGCGTTGTTTTTTCCATATTAATCTTAGTATATGCTTCTGGGATACGATTATGGGTTGTAAACTATTGCTGTAAGTACCACCCCAACATACAAGCCCATATTGCAACTCAAATTGTACCAAACTATAATAAATTGTTTCTAAAAGCTTCTGGGAGTATAGTGTCCTTAGGTGATACATAATATACATATGTTGCATTTAGAAGACAATTTTTTTAGTAAGAAAGTGTGTATACTCCAGTTCATTTTGTTGTCAATAGTTAACCCTAGATATTTAAAAGCATTAACATTTTCAACAAAAAAACATTTTGAAGAACATGTCAGGCTTTTTGAATTTGGGTTAATTTGACCGTTATTTGCAATATAATTACTAATGCTAAAACACATTTTCTTACAATCAAAACTATGAAAGATATATTTAGGAGAGTGCCTAGCCTTACCATCTAGTGATGGTAAGTTAAAGAACATGATTTTATTTTTATTACTAGAGACCAGCTTGTGCATACCGAACCAATGCCTTAGTATTTCCAAATCATGATTGATATCAGCAATCAAATCCAGTACGGACACATTTGAATATACGCACCCAATATCATCCGCAAAACCAGTTTGATTATACTTTAGTTCTTGGTTAAAGATAGAATTTATAAAGACTATAAATAATAGAGGACCAAGAACGGAGCCCTGTGGAACTCCGATCGGAACGTCTCGACTTTCACTGAAATCTTAACCATTTGTTTCCTATCTTTGAGATATGAAGCGAACCAATTAAGAATAAAGCCCCTGAAACCAGACTTTTCCAATTTAACCAATAGGAGATCGTGGTCTGCAGTATCAAATTCTTTGGTGATATCTATAAAAAGAGCAGCAGTGTTTCTTTTGCAATTTAAACTATCGTGCACCTGACCATAGAAATTAAGAAGTGCATCTTCTGTTGATTTGCCAGCTCTAAATCCATATTGGTTAGTGCTAAAGAATAATTGTTTTTCCAGAAATGCGACAACTCTGCTCTTTATCACCTTCTCAAAAATTTTAGAGAAGACCGTAAGAAGAGAGATCATCCTATAGTTACACGGCTTTGTCCTATCATCTTTTTTGAATATAGGTATGATTATAACAACATTAAAACAGATTTTCTTCAGAAAGCACTGAATGCGAGTCGTCCAGCAACATTATACTTCTATATAACTCAAAAGAAGAGATTGGTTCATAGAAAAAACTATTTTGTTGATTACTTTCTCTATTATGACAGTTTTCCGAACACAAAATCTTAGACGCTGTATCATAACCAGCATGAGAAAAAGTAATGATCGGAACGCTAATAAAAAACTCATTGAAGACATTAGATATCACAGAACTAGTGATATCCCTATTATTAAACTTTATTTTAGAAGGTCCATCAAAAGTGACATTTTTATTGAACAAGTTATTGACAGTTTCCCATTCCTTTCTTATATTACCTTCCGCACAGTGAAATTTGTTTATGTACTAGTTATCTTTGCAGATAGAAACTTCAGAGGCTACCTCTTTACAGATTTGATTATATATTTTCGTCAGATGTGTGTTTCTGGGCTGTTTATTTTTCTCTGCAATTCGCTGTAATAAATAGTCAGACATCCAAGGCTTAAGTCGTTTTTGTTTATATCTTCTCTTTTTTGACACTGTAAAACAAAACTCAACGTGGCAATCTAAAATCTTACAAAATACGAGTATATCGAATGCGACAGAAGGATTGTTTTCCCTGTATACACCAAACCAGTTTTTCTGTAGCAAGCGCGCATTAAGACAATTAAAGTTGGTTTTTTTAGTTAAAAAATCAGGCACTCCATTTTTTGTGCGTCTAATCGTATCACTCTTTAAGAAAAGGCAAGTTATACTGTGATCAATGATTGTATAGTCTGATATTGTACTTATTAAGGAAAGATTGGCATTTAGATCCAACCTAGCAAAAATGTGGTCAATACAATTCTCATTTATTACATTGTTACATTTAGGGTAAAATTTGTATCCAGGTATATTAAAATAATCCTTTTCATGGTCATAAATCCATATTTCAGAGAGAAAAATTAGATCCGGCTTGTGTGTGTTAAAAATAAATCAAAATTTTTACGCATGCTTCTAATGTTTTGATGAATAATGAACCAGTTGTTTTCTAATACATTAGCGTTACATACTACATCATAAAAATCTTTGTCATATCTGTAGAAGGAGGTTAAATTACTATTTTTTTTTTGTTTTGTGTTTATTTATTCATTATCACCTTAAAACTAGCTAACAATAGATAATTCTTTAATTTAGGATGAAAAAAATTATTTTACTAGTAAAAAATGATGAACAAATTGAAGATCCTTCTAAAACCTAAGCTTGTGTTGAAAGATCCATGGAAAATATATGAATAAATGCAAGAATAACTGACGTGGAGTACCATCAGGTGTTCTTTATTACAACTTTAAAAATTCAAAAGATAAACCGAAAAAGAAGAAAAAAAAATATAATAATTTCAATGAGAGAAAGAAAAGAAAAAAGATAATTATTTCAATGAGAGAGAAAAAAAAATCTTTTTGCATTTTTTTAATAAACTATGTTATAATTTTCAACAGTAGTTCCAAGCTTAAAGGGTCCATAGTAAAAAGCCAGTCTTTAAGTGATTTTAAAAAATATTGAGAGTTTTGTTTGGCTCGTATAGACATAGGAAGTTTGTTAAACATTCTACGCGAAGTAACCATATAATAATTCATAAAATGTGTTTTGTGCACGTGTGGAATGTCAAAAAGTACCATGTTGTTTACTCGCAAATTATAAGTCGAAGAATTCCTAAAAGGAACATTACGGCTTCATTTAAAGAACTCTTTGAGTACCTTGAAAACGTATAGATTCCTGAGTGGCAATACTTGAAGACTTGTAAAAAGTGGCCAACTTTCCGTATAGCGATTTTTGCCACACATAATTCTAATTATATGCTTTTGGGCAACGACTAGTGCACTTAGGGCACTTAGATAGGTGCCTCCCCAACTAACAATCCCATATTGAAGCATTAACTGGACTAAGCCATAATAAAGCATTGAAAGTACTCTCTGCAAGCAGTATGGCTTCAGGAGATACATTTTCCGTGTTAATAAAGTCATATATGATTTTAACTGTAGGGCTTGTGCCTTCCAATTTAGTTTGTTATCAATGAGAACTCCGAGATATTTGAAAGACTTGACTGCTTCAATATTAAAGCAGCATGTGGAACAATTATCAATAACCCTGAAGTTTTGCTTCCCACAAGTGTGTGGTAAACAGAATTTTTGGCAATCGCTTGAATGAAAAACTAACCCAAAGTTATCTAAATTATTTTGGCATAGCTTAGAGTTCATTATTTTTGTTTTTTCACTAATAATAAGCTTATGAAAGGTGAACAAAATTCTAAGTAAGTGAAGGTCGTTGTTAACTTTCGCAACGCATTCATGTAGCGAAGCGTCAGTGTAGGTGATGGTGATGTCGTCTGCAAATGCGCTTTGATTTCCGTAAAAGTTCTGGAAGAAAAGTGAGTTTATGTAAACAAGGAACAGTACTGGGCCTAGCACAGAACCTTGGGGAACGCCATTTCTAAGCTTAAGCGAAGTACTGTAAAATCCATTGACCAATACTCTTTGCTCCCTCTCCAGTAAATAAGACTTAAACCAATTGTATGTCATTCCTCTGAAACCAGCCTTATATAATTTTGTTAAGATTATATTTAAGTCCACCATATCGAATGCTTTGGTCATATCAATGAAAAAAGCCATAGTACAATGGCTTTTGTTAACTCCACTGAACAAATCGCAGCAGACATTTAAGATTGCATCCTCCGTGGATCTCCCAGGTCTAAAACCATACTGTGCTTCTGAAAAGAGGTTAATTCTTTTTAAAAACGTCAGTATTCTTGATTTCATTAATTTTTCGAAAATTTTTCATATCGTGGGAAGCAGAGAAATTGGTCTATAATTGGCTATATTTTTACAACCCCCTTTCTTAAATAACGGAAGAACCTCTGCCCTTTTTAGAGCCGTCGGAAACACGCCGCTGTTTACACTGAGGTTAAAAAGATATCAACAATTTCCCAAGAGATTTTTTTCAGAGTTATGGCAGAAATACCATCACTTGTGCAGGTTTTCTTGTTTTACAAAGTCATAATTGTCTTGAGAATTTCACAGGAAGTAAACTGGTGAAAAAAGAAACTATTACTCTGCCATCTATCTTCAATTAAGCTCGATGAGATATTGCAGTTACAACTGGAAGGTAACTCGGAGGGTTTAATAGTATCAGAAATATTGACAAAGAAGCTATTGAATGTATTTGCTATAGCACGTGGATCGGTCAAGGTTGAGTTATCAACCTCTATGTTAGGAATATCATTAGACTTCTTTTTCCTACCTAAGATATTATTTACTAATTCCCATTCCCTCTTTATGTTTCCCCTGGCTTGAGTTAAGCGATTGGAGTAGTAGCTATCACGTGCTTGTTCTATCATAATCAATTGCACAGATTATTATAATAGCTTTTCAGACTAAGATTTTGTGGGTGTTTTCTACATTTTTTTGCAATTTCTTTTTTACGCTTTATTTGATTAAGTAGGCGTAATGTCATCCAAGGCTTTAAAAACGAGTCACGCTGCCTGATGTTTAGGATAGTGGTTGTGCTATGGACATGATTGATTAAGATCGCTATAAAAGCATTGTAGGCCACAGAAAGGTCGCTTTCCAAGAAAACTGTTTCCCAAAATTCATACCTGAGTTTTTCCTTCAATGCTTGATAATCTATTTGGGCTTTTTGCCTGCTAAAATTTTTCCTGGGCGAAGACTCCATTTGAAGACTAATTTCACATAAATGGTGATCGGTTATTTTATAGTCCTACACTTTACAATTAAAGACCATACTAATATTTTTATTAAGTCTTAGAAATATATGGTCAATGCAGCTACTGGTTGAGCATGTTATGCGGGTAGGTATATTCACCATACTTTTAAGACCATACGAAGCCATCAGTAGCATATAATCTTCACACTCGGAATCAGAATCGTCGAGAAGATCTATATTAATGTCGCCTATCACTATTAAATTCTTCGTTTTTATAATACTTAACACGGTATTTAACTCCTCGGTAAAAACACTCTTTCGACAGCAATGTAGCCGGTAAATGCAAAGCAACGTAAAACTTGAGTTTATAAGTGAAAAATTTACTTTGATAATATCCGCACTTTTTAAACTGATTTTGAAGCAATCGTGCACAATACCACTTTTTATGTAAACTGCTATACCGCCAGCAGAGTACGATGCGTTGCAGTTACCAAAAGGAATATAACCCTCTATGTTATAAGAGTCAAACTCGTTTTCATACACCCAAATCTCACTAAGTACAATAAATAAAGGTAACTTTACAAGGGACTGGACATGGACTAAGAAATTATCAAATTTTTTTCTTAAGCTACGAATATTTTGATGTATTCAAAAAGATTCATCACAATTAGATACATATGAAACAATACCACAAGATTTGTTTTTGTTTACATGATTACGAAGGGCGGGATTGTTTACATGCAAGTTATCTGTTTTCATACTATTTTTTCAAGATCAGATACACAATAAATTTAAAGAGACTTCAATTTGATTCATTTGTATGAACCATAATTTAAGATAAATTTTCTAGATCCTCAAAAGAGGAAATTCTTATGGAATTTTCCCCTTCCATTTTTCTTTATAAAATAACCCCATTTCTGACCCATAAGAACGAAAAATTTTTGTCTACCTTAATTTGCTTAGCTTTGTTAAATAATGATCTATTATAAGTTGATAAACTTTTATTTATGAATATAGGCTTATTACCAAATTCTGCACCAAGAATATTCGTTGATTCTACGGTTTTTAACAAATAAATAAATAAATTCTCAACACTCTGGCTGAGGCTGATATTTGACCTCGTCGGAGTACTCAACGATTGTGTCGAACAAAATTTGTATTTGAGTTGGTAAATCAGTGCTTGCCTTTTACTTTTTAAAAATTATTTCATGTAAATGTTGACCACGACTATATTTTAAGTGGTTCATATGGAGAGTCCAATTTTGAATCACTCTTTCGAGCATATTGGCTGGTATCTCGAGTGATTTAGACGTATAAAATAGTCTAAAGGCTTTAAATCGCACCATCTAGCCGGTCAATTCACCGGTTCAAAACGAGAGATAAATTGTTCACCGAACTCGTTTTTCAATAGGTCCACTGACGGCATGTAGCGCCGTCTTGCTGAAACCACATATCGAACAGGTTCAGTTCGTGCATTTTGGGTAAAAAAAGTTCGAAATCATTGGACGATAGCGGGCGCCATTATACGACGGTAACGTTGTTCTTATGATCATCTTTGAAAAAATACCGGCCAATGGTTCCGGCGCACCATAAACCGCACATAAACAGTGGATTTTTCCGGGTATATTGGCAGCTCTTGTATTGCTTAAGGTTCCTCATCGGACGAAATTTGTTTATTAACATACCCATTCAACCAGAAATGAGCTTCGTCACTGAAGACAAAATTGAAAAGCTGATCTTCCTCCAGCTTTTGTAAGACCCACTCACCGAAATTCGACGCTGTGACAGGTCGTTTGGCTTCAGTTCTTGTGCGAACCGTATTTTGTCAGGTTTTAGACAAAGATCCTTGTGTAAAATTTTCCACGTAGTAGAGTAACACAATTCAAATTGCTGCGAACGGCGACGAATGGACAAATCACGCGGATACAGCAGCAATATTTTCCTCTATACGCGCTCTACGCACACGAGTGGGTGCCTTGATGTCACACAGCGTGAAATTGGTGGGAAATTTGGTCACCATGGCTTGAATTGTTTTCTCAGTAGGTCGGTTACGATGACCGTAAAATGGTCGAAGTGCGCGAGAAGCATTTTTCAAGGAGCACGAATTTTGATAATGAAATTGAATAATTTGTAAGCGTTGTTCTGGTGTAAGTCTTTATATGATGAAATGGCAATACTAAGTGAGTACGTTTGACTTTGACATGCGTAAGCTGTCAAAAATAAAACTCAAGAAACGAAATGGCAAAAAATTACCCTTTATTTTAAAAAATTCATCCTCCTTTTCATTTATGTTGACATCATTGAAGACCATTACATCTATCTATAGCAAGAGTCTTTGAATTTCTGCTATGAAGGTAGTTCAATTTTATCGATCTATTGTAATACTAAAATAAACACAAGAGAAATTGATTTTTTTTAACTCATCCATAGAACCATTCATCACCCTAAAATCAACTTCATCTTACGTACGAGGGGCGTTGAATATATTCTCGGTATCGGGGTGAAGCTGTGGTTGTATATATAAATTGACATATTTATCAAGTAATACTATTATTTTAGTGCATTCTTGTAAAATTTCATATAAATGTGATTATTAATTCGCGTTTTATCTCTAGTTAAACAGAATCATAATGGCAACTGAGACGATGATGGTGAAAATTGAGCATCGCTCTGTAATTAAATTTCTCCCTAAGCAAGGAGAAAGTCAAAAAACTATTCATGAAGAGATGGTGGCTGTTTACCAGGGTTCCGCACCTTCATTATCAACTGTGCAAAAGTGGTCAAGTGAGTTCAAGAGAGGCAGGGAGAGCATTGAAGACGACCCCCGCTCCGGCGCCCCGGCTACTGCTTGTACGGGAGAAAGCATCAAAGAAGTCGAAAAACTTGTTCTTGAGGATGCCCGAATAAAGGTGAAAATGATGGCAGAGATCACCAAGCTTTCAATTGGTAGCATTCACACCATTCTTCATGACCATCTTAACCTTTCAAAGGTCAGTGCAAGGTGGGTGCCACGAATGCTCACAGCGCCTCAGAAAAAAGTGAGAATCGCACGCTGTAGAGAGCTTTTGGAGATGTGTAGTGAGAACGCGGACGGTGTTATGGATCGAATTGTTACTGGGGACGAAACATGGGTCCACCACTATGACCCTGAAAGCAAACAAGAGTCCATGCAGTGGCATACAAAAGGAACAGACCCCCCGAAGAAGTTCAAAGTCACTCCGTCTGCCGGGAAGCTCATGGCCACAGTTTTTTGGGACTCAAAGGGAATCTTGCTCATTGAGTACAAAAAAAAAGGTGAAACCATCAACGCCACATCCTACGCTTCCACTTTGCATAATTTGCGGGAGGAAATTAAAAAGAAAAGACGGGGTAAACTCGCAGCGGGTGTGTTGCTTCTTCATGACAACGCTCCTGTTCACACGGCGCGAGTTTCCAAGGCTGCTGCGCGAGATTGTGGTTTCGAAGAAATCCAACACCCTATAGTCCAGACCTTGCCCCTAGTGATTATTTCCTGTTTCCGGATTTGAAAAAATGTCTTCGTGGAAAAAGATTTTCGGATGATGAAGAACTCAAGTCGGCAATAAATGGGTATTTTGCAGAGAAAGAGGAAATTTATTTTTTTGAGGGTTTAAAAAAGCTTATCTCAAGATGTAACAAATGCATTGATGTTAGGGGAGATTATATTGAAAAATAAAAACAATTTAAATTGAATTCGCATTTTCCTTCATATCGATACCGAGAATATATTGAACGCCCCTCGTATCTGCTCATTTTCTGAAAAAGTAGACTCGGCAAAACAAGTGCGGTTAAGGACACGAAGACGAAACGCATTCTCTTGAAAGCACTAATTAGACCAGTTTTACTTTACGTTGCCGAGAGTTGCACTATGGGCAGGAAAACTGGCTTATGGTGTAGCCTTTGAGAGAAAATCCTTCATCGTATATATGGTCATATATGCGAGGAGGGCAAATGGAGAGGAAGATATAACTATGAACCGCTCTAGTGTATGGACAAAAGCGCTTGGAAAAACAGTTTGCTGCAGTGAATTATAGAAATTGCAATCTTCCTTCTTCGAAACCTATTAAGCCAGATTTGACCCACTAGCCATGGTATCGTGGCTTAAGTTCCTGCATCCTCTTGATATTTATGCGGGTAAAGGTCGAGATATTTTTGCAAAATTCTTACATTCTTCTGGTGTAAGTCTGTTCATTCAAACAATACCGAACATGAATTTTAAAGAAGTGGCAAAAGTGAAGTACAGTTTGAAAGTTATCAAGAATCTATTCTAAGGATTACTTGCTATAACGCTAAGTAAAAGAAATCGTACTCATCTTCTACCCGATGTAGGTAAATTGTTTGTTTGGAAAAAAATTGGGAAAATCCTTTAATCCGCTTAGTGGACTGGGTGTTCAGCTACCTTGCGCGACATGATTGGATGAGTTATTCACGAGCCTAAAATCACCATCATTCTTTGATCATTTTTGAAATCAGAGCTAACTGCAATATCCGTCCATATTGCGGATATTTTTCCTATAGATATTAATCATCCAATTTTGTTTTTGAATTACTTTTTAACTAAATAAAAAAAAAATGATTTTGAGTGATGGAAATCTTTACTTGGACCTTTACAATTGTTTCTGTTAAGTGGAAAATATGATATCCGCTAAGTTTTTACCGCCAGTGTTGATAAACATTTGTGGCCGTTTTATCGCATTTTCCATGACTTTCCGCAAGATTTCTGCTGATTACTGTTCGCATTGCTGTATAATATTCTCCTTAAGGGCTGCGATTATGCTTATTGGCATAAATCCGCGACTTCAAGTAGTCACAGAGAAAGATGTCTGGAATGGTTAAATCGGGAGATCTTGCTGGCCATGCCAAATTGCCGAAACGGGAGATTACGCGACCAGGAAAAGCTTCCTTCACAATATCCATTGTGGCTGTGTGTGCGGTTGCACCAGCTTGTTGAAACCACATGTAAACCAATTGCCGCTAATCCGATTCCGGCAGTAAGAAGTCGTTTATCATGGCCCTGTAACGTTCGCCAGTAACAGTGACTGTTGCTTCCTAACAAAATCTACCGCACGCTGGAAGAATGGGAGATTGTGTGTTTGCAGGAAGCTAATTAATCGCATGAAATACAAATTGAAAACATTGCGAATAATTAGCTTTGATGCACACAACACAAATAACAAAAATACCAACGAATTGAATATAAACTTAACCGCACCACAAAAAAATTTGCCTCGAGACAAAACCCAGAACTATCAAACTGCCAATATGCCGAGCTACGACGAACATATCGATCTCGCTCTGACGCATTTCAACGCCACTGAGTGAGATGCACTGCAACACAATGCATTCTAACACCTACTCCAAAAATATGGGGGCATTGTTGGTGCTGGTGTATTGTTCACATATTACACTAAGGTAAATAAGCCAGGGTGATTGACTTTAGAAGAAACAGCTGAGTGGTATATAAGCCATCAGCAGTTTCGACGGAAGAAGAAATGATATGAACCAGCGACCAATGGATATAGTCCATGCAGATGGCGTCCCCCGCTTGAACGCCGCACCACACAGTGGCTTTGAGTGGATGTAATGGCTCTTCATGCATCACACACGGATTTTCAGTGCTTATTGACGCAACCGCTTAAGTAGAAACGCGCCTCGTTGGTCATGATGATTTTCGACACAAAATCGTCCTCTTCGTTGTTGAGATTGAGGATGGCTTTACAGTAATTCACACGTGACTGACGGTCAGGATGCATTAGCTGATGCACTGTTTGCACTTTGTACGATAACATGTGTAAGTCTTTCACTAAAATTCGATGTAGGGTCCGTCTGGTGATGCCCAATTGCGTGGCCCGTCATCTGATTGATATTCTCGTCCGAACTACTAGTCCGATGGTGGTATGGTCTCCTGTGGTTCCACTCTGTTCGAGTTGATTAGCTAAGCGCCGGAATTTTTGGCCAGTTGGCGCGCCCCGATTAGGAAATCGATGTCGAAACTCACAGACCGATTATTGGTCAAAAACATCGACACAATTATTCCACGCTCTAGCGAAGTATATATATATATACTGCAGGCAGGTGTCTAGGTTACAAATGTCAAATATGATTGACGTACGAGGCCACTTACAAAAATTATACCGTCTTCCGGTTTTGTGTTTATTTTTGCGCCACCTTGTATAATAATTCCCAAAGACTGACCCATTCAAAAACTTTTACTTCGAAGCTCAAGAGTCCACAAAAGGGGCCACTCTGTCAGCCAAATGGGTCTTGGGCTTCCCTGATAGACTGGCCCCGTATATCACCGTATATTATACAGCTATCCATTTCTATGCAGCAGCTTTGATAGTTATTGGAAACCTGCCAATTCCAAAAGAGCTAATGAATGGGTATGAGAACTTTGAGCGAGAATTACATGACTTCAGTGATACTCCAGGAAATCCTGGGGAGCAGCAGTGCTTATACGTGGTGCAGTCATCTTATGTATCCACACTGCTATTTGTTAGATTCAACGGTAACCACAGATTAAATCCGTGCAATGTCTCAACAAGCATATTAAGTTGCCGCACGCAACAATTCTGCAGACTCAGAATGTCGAGATATCCCTTTTTTATTAGAAGTATAAGGTAAAATGTGAGGACGATGGAAATTGTTGCAGTTCGAAATGTATTCTTCTTTTCACTCAACGTATTTTCACATACGAGTACATACGAGTACGTGGGTTTATGTTGTCGTGACAATAAATTTACCTGTCATTGAATCAAAAAACCATCCTTAACTTTGTCCACATGTCAAAAATAACACAACGCAACATATAGTTGCACCTTTGATGGAAAGCTTCCGACAAAACTAAAATGATTAGCAGCTTACCTTCTTGCGGTTCCACAGTTGGTCTTGAGCTTCATCCCATTTGAATATTTACAGTCGGTATAATATCCAAAAAGAAGTCTGTGATCACAAATATTGTCTAAGGCGTTGGTCCATTCCGGACTGTAGACTCCTTCTACAATAATTAGGTGTGTAAGTAGAAAAACTCTGTTATGGATTTCTTCAAAAAAAATTTCATTTTATGATAGCACTCAGCTCTACGAGCCAGTAAGTTAGTATAAGATTGTTAAGTAATTTTAAGCTAGCATTTAAGCATTTTTTGTTAGTATTTAAGAGTTAGTGATTAAGGAAATAAAATGCTTTAAAACTGAAACTGTAATGCAATGGATCACATGCCAATCTTAGATTAATTATTTAACGAAAATTTTATTATCTATGGCTTACTTACATATATACATAGTTCAATGGAGTACTTGAGCTCTAGATGAGCTTGGTAGTCTTCTGTTGTTATAGCTGCTGCTTTTGCTGTTGCTGTTGTTTCGACTGCCTTGGTTTCTACTGCCGTCGTTTTTGTTGCTGGACATGCTGTTGTTATAGTGATATTTTGTTATTAATGTTTATGTTGCTGTTGTTAACATTGTTGCTGTTGTTGACATTGTTGCTGTTGTTGCAGTTGTTGACATTGTTGCTGTTGTTTCTTCTACTGCTGTTATAGGTATTTTTGGTTTTATATTCCAACTTACGAGATTGATGGTTTTTTACTTTGGAGCTCTGGAGCTCCAGGTGCCGCCTTTTCTCCATTCTGGTAATTTGTTTCGCGTTGATATACTGAGCCCTTTGCTGTAGTTTTCTGATTATAACAACTCTAATAATTAGACATTCTACCCGTTCTCCTATGTCTTCGGAATCGGAAGTTGTAGAGACGGTGAAGGTGTTACTGTCATCCGTATAGGAGAGGCGTTTTCTCAGATTTAGAGTGGGCTATAGCTTCCTACTCTTTTTTGTTTGTTTTAAATTGTTTGTTTTAAATACAGGAGCTCGTTTAGATGATCTTTAGTAACGTTTGACATTTCTCTGCGGCCTTTTTCATAGTCTCCAATCGCACTGAGCTACAAAAATCTATATGCTCCCATGTGCCATGCACAATATGATCTTGCTCACCTTGTCCCGTATGCGTTCCTCATGGAATATGTTAAGTATCTACACCCATAAATCCCATCGAATCTTGTAGTTTCAATATTTTCTCGAAGCAAAAATAGTTAGACCCACGGAAAGAGTTCAGTTGGCAACAATGTCCGTGAGGTATTAAATCGTTATTTTTTCCCGCGTCTGGTTCTGTGTGAAAAGTAACTCAAGAGCAGGTCTCAGTAATATTAGAATAAAATTTACATCTTCATCTGTTTTTTTTTTATATTTTTTTCCTTCCGCCCCTCACCATTTTCGTATTTAACTGCAGTTGTTCGGTAAGATTCAGATTTTTATTACAGATGGAAGAGAGTAAGAATAGCAAGAAATGTCGAGACCATGTCTATTGTAGATAGGTAATCCTAATGCCGATGATGAGATTCTTCCTGGTTATCATCTAGCTCTAGCCCTCTCAATGAGTCTCTCTTCCTTCCGATTTGTAATTATTCATTCAAAGTTAGTCTGCCGGGCGATTGGGTTGAAGTAAGGATTCCCGGCTTTTCTACTGGTGGTGCTTCTTTCTATTGGTGATGATGCTGGTCCTCTTGTGATGCTGGTGGTAAGGAACTTCTGGAAATGAAAGGAAACAGAAAGGAATAATTTCCGTTTTCGATTGTTATTGAAATTCACATTTTCATGAATATTCATGTTATCATCGAAAGTTCGTGTCTGTTTTCCTAATAGAAGTTGTTCGGTAGCTCCTGGGTTTTGCTTTCGCTGTAGCTTTTGGTTTTTGTTCTTCTTGTTCTTCATCTTATTCTGGAGCGAACAAGGATGAAGCTACTTGTATGGGGAACAAACGGTTGATGTAAAGTGCAAATTATTCGAATATGAGGATGGGGGTTGGGTATTTAGAGCTCATCCGAGCGGAGAATAAGTTTCAGATGTATAACAAGAGTGCGCGCTTTTAATCGATTCAATAAACCTTGAAGGTAAAAACTAAAGATGATTGCGTGCCTTAAGACATTTGATATTTGAAGTTAAACATTTTAAAGTTGAGGGAACATTCACCATCTCGGAGCACGGTTCAATGATTTTAAATTTGTGGAAGTTGAGTAAACAAATTAGTAACATGGTTGAGACTTAATGTTAAGACGCTTACCAAGACAAACATTTTTCTGTTATTGACACTGAAGAAATAAATTAGGGGTTTCGGTTGTAGACCATGGCACCGTACATTCAATAATTTTCCTTCTCCACAGAGCCCTCCACGATGTAACTTCCTTCGGGTTCTGGTCAGAACCATCATCTGCAAGTTCTTTATCAATTAGAGTTCTTAATTTACTTCTAAGGAATAGGTGATTGTGACAGACACATGGTGTTCAGTAATATACTATCGTATCCCGTCAATAACTCCGCGTTGTCAATGAGTGTGTCAGGACTTAAAAGGTTCGACAGAGCACTAGTAAAAGTATTTTACTTTCAACCAAAGTCTTGGAGAAAATTTGAAATCAAGTGTTTTTTTAGAAACCGCAGCTCTCCTCAACAGGATTACAGGCGAGAATTTGAATTTGTTCTTTTTTTGTTAGAACAGAGTACTGAGACAAGGAAGTTATCCTTTGTATTCCTTACATGCGTGGTGGATTTACTATAATTTGTCAGTCTTCCGAAGAAAAATAATCAAAGCCTTTCAATGGTTAAGTTTCTGTAGTAATAGTATCAGCACTCATCACATCAACTCACAAGCCTTTTGTGAGCGTGAGCCGGAAATTCACAGAGGAAATGCTCCACGGCAACGACATCTCTCTTATAGCAAACGTCGAGGGAGGTGGTTTCACTTAGTAAGCAGTTTCACTGAAAAGCAGTTTACAATTTTTCCTGCTGAGAGATATCTGAATTTTTAGAGACATCGTGTGTTGCCTTGTCCAGCCAATCAAAAAGTTGAAGCTTTATATTATACTACCTACGAGTATGCCCATAAGAAACCAAACGACCAATGGAATCCCCACCAAATACGAGAGTTAGATCTTGAGAAACTTCCTCTTTAGTTTAGCGTCATAGGAGCCTGGCAGCGTTCAGAGAGTCATGCAGACTAGAAAAGCTTGAAAATTGTAACAGGGTCTGAGATTTGATGAAAAGTTTACCCAAAGAAAAGCGAAATCTAAAGTCCCGTGTTCCACGAATACATAAGGACCACACCATAGATCAGCTTTGGAGTAATCCGTAAATATCCAACTACTCGTACATTCCTTTGCGGAGTAATTTCTGGCTTAAGATAGTTTTAAGTACAAGAAAAGTCGACTTTGTATTCTTGCAGAAACCGAAGCTTCTGTTTTACCTCATAAAATGGCATGTTCACAAGACCAAAATCGAAAGACAGTCGACGCGCAATGACTTCTATGGTAGTTACACCGAATACTAGGGTGTAGCGTGCTACGACTTTAATATTAAGGAGAGGCAGATTAATCAGTGCACCTTCTGCAATGGCAGGTGCCTTAAGAAAACCTCTGTGCTGCAAGGAGGAGACCGTGCCGTGTAGACTGTGGAAACAGCAGTGACGTATTAACGTGAAAGCTTCTTCCACCACACAACCGAAGGGGCTTGGGCTTGGGCGATCCAGAAGATCCTAATCAGCGACAAATTCATGCCATCCCGAATAACCTCTTACAAAGCTGATACCGCTTTAAACTTTTCTGACGAAGTTTCCCATTAAGAATGACACTAAACTGTTTAAGTTCGTTTAGAAAATAGGTTGTGATGTCGTTTTGCACTATATGTGTCAAAATAGGCGGCTTTCACTTTCTTGTGAGGAGAACAAACTCATTTTTTTAGAGGATTGATTGAAAGCCCATTTTTGGTGCACCAATTGTCGATCACGTGTAAGGCTGCCTGAGTTTTAGTGCAAACAGTCGCTGGCCATAGTTCGACACGCAGTATAGTCACATCATCTGCATATGCGAGAGTTTATTTGGCAGGTAACTTGAAGCTCTCTAACGACGCAACAGTCTATTTAATGGCGTCATTCCTCACCACACCCGATAGTAATTTCTATCTACGGCGATTCTGTGCTGTGCGAGCTGATTATCTGCTGATATAAGAGAGAGTTACTACCTTTGAATCAGTGGAAGTTCCATGCAATTGTTTGGATGTTTCGAGTTCGGTTGAGTTGCCTCTGATTTAACTAACCTTCTGGCTTCATCGAGTGTTGCGATAATTTCGCCAATGTTTTTATAAGAAGCAGTCTTTGAGATGCGAATAAGGTTCTTATTTTTTTTTTTGATTTGTTCTCCCAAACAGATTTAAGTAACCTGAAGTTTTCGGGTTTTCTACGACTACGTACGCTTTCCAAATAAAACGGATCTGCACGACTTTTTCCTAGCAGAACAAGTCAAAACATTTAGCGAGGGCTCCACTTAGATTTTGAACAAATATTCAGAGTAGATATCTTGGGCGCAGCCAGGATGAGAAGTTCAATCTTTCGTAAGATTTTCTAGAACCCCTAAAGATAAAAACTTTTGATTCTTAATCCCCTTGTCCACAGATAGGACCAAAATGCCGAGTGTTGCCAACTTTTGTATAACTAAGAATTTCTCCTCAAATACTATCCAAGTGCTGGAAGGACCAGATCTTGGTTCAGATCACTCATCTGTGTTGCTTACACTTGGTAATACAATTACAATGAAGGACGCATGCCTATTAAACAATCTAACTGGCTGGAAATATTTCTGATATTTTCTAGAGGAATGCATCAAAATATCCACAACAATCGATGCAATAGTGCAATTGCAAAATGAAGCATGGACTTTAACCCTAGATATAAAGGGTTTTCCAATAGGGACTTGACAAATTTGAATTTAATTTGCGAACGCACTCTTTCACTAATCATCAAACTGTTACTGTCAATTTATTCAGTAAACTCAACATTTTCATCATGGTAAAGTACACGAACGAGCAACGTCTGCAAATTGTAAAACTTTACTACCGAAATTCGGAGTCGGTGACTGCAACTTTAAGAGCGTTAACTCCAATTTTCGGTCGTAATTCTCGCCTTAGTAGACAGGCAGTAACAAGTTTAGTGCAAACATTTGAGTCTACATATTCGTTGTGTGATGTTGCCGTGTCAGTGAGGCAACGGGTTGGTCGAAGTGTCGAAAATATCGCTGACGTTCAGGTGTCCGTAGCAAACGATCAAAATCAGCCAATTCCACGGCGTTCTCAAGAATTGGGCATCGCTCAGACGATACAAGATCAAGCTGACTCAAGAATTGAAGCCGATGGACCATTTGAAGCGACGTACCTTCTCCGATTGGGTTCTGGAAAAGATGCGCCAAGATGATGAATTTCATCGCAAATCATCAGTTTTTTCAGTTTTTATGCATTTTTATTTTTTAACTTAAGTTACTCTTATATGCTAAACAAAAAACGCTTAAAAATTAGCTTAAATTACTTAAAAATAATCTTATTCTAACTTAATGGCCCCATGCGGGCACTCTAAGATAAACCTAACACTTAAACTAACACTTAAACAGTCTACTTTTATTTCTATTTTAACATTAATTAATACTAAAACTAAGAAAATAAATTTTAATCAAAAACTTAGTATATGGACATTTTTTTAATTTTTAATAAAACTTAAAACTAAAAGCCTACAAACTACCTAAACATAAATCTTAATCTACTTAACCTACTTACATATAACACAAACATAGACATACATAAATATATATATATACATAATATGTATATACATAATATATAAATACATGCATATATATATTTTTGTTTTTAATTTTTTTTTTGGTTTTTATATATTTTTTTTTTCTTAAAACTACCTTAATCCTACCTAAAACTATGTAAGCCGGCCATGGCTAACAAAAAAATTAGGCTGGCCCACTTTGATTCACATGAAGCTACACATCACTGAAGGAGTTTGACGACGAAGCATCCTCCCCTTCAACAAGCCACCAAAAGTTTTGGTGCTGCTGAGCAACATCCCTCATGTCGCGACTCCCTACCGCCCTACGGAGCCGCTCCGCACTGCCCTGTGCGACGTCTCTGTCGTAGTTGAGTCGCCTGTCCGCAGCTGTTCGAGCGACGTGGAAGATTAGCGGCACCGCCAATCTGTCCTGGATCAGACCTTTGCTATCTAAATAGAGGAACGCTTCTGGAGGAATAAAGCCGTCAAAGCGAACTCTCTCGTGATACATATAATTGGGGTAGTAAGCCCCGGAGATCAGGTTGTTCGATGAGGCCATTGCTCTTGCAACGTGCCTTCGAGTCAACTTAATGACGAAATTGTCCACTCTTATTAGGTTCGCCCTATTGTATAAGACCTCATTAGGATAGAATTTTATGTACTGAGACTCTGGTGTTCTGTATAGGCGAAGACAAGTCCTAAGACAAGCCCTCTCAAACACCCGAATCTTTTCCAATAAACTTGCTCTCACGTTGAACCACACGGGACATCCAAATACAAGCATGGGCCTGATAATGGCCATGTAGCAGATCACCCTCACCCTCGCATCGAGTTGGCTGTTATAAAACAGTCTCTTTGTAAGGGCAAAAGCACCTCTGGCTCTGGCCAGAGCAACATCTATATGTTTGTTAAAATACAGATATTGATCTAGCCAGATCCCAAGGTATCTGACTACATTTCGACAAGCGAGTGGCTGTCCGTGTTGTCCGAGGATAGAAAACTTTCGCCAATTCTTTCTGGTATCCCTAGAGGCCCCAGACAAAGGCGTCCTAAACAGAATGGTTTCCGACTTCTGAAAGTTGATTTTCAACTTCCAGTCATCGCAATATCGCTTAATTTTGTCAAAGTCACGCTGCAAAAGTGTATTAATGACCTCAATCTTTGGACCCGATCTGTACGCGATTATGTCGTCTGCGTACGCTATGGCATGGTGAAGTGAACCTATCAGATCACTCGTGTAAATGTTGAATAGGATCGGCGAATTTACCGCACCTTGTTGCAGACCGTTTTTAATGTTAAATGTTCCAGCAGAAGTCACATCGCCATTCTTCACGATGAACTGTCTACTGGAGAGCATATCGAAAAGAATATACAGCAGTGGTTTACTAATGCCCAACCTGTCCAGCTTGAAAAAGAGTCCTTCTAACCATACAGTATCGAAGGCTTTCTCCAAGTCAATCAGGCAGGCACCAGTGCACTGGTTCTTGGCTTTGTTCCATTGGATATCAGAAACCAGTTTCGACGCAGCATGAATGATATCATGCCCCGCCTTGAAACCGAATTGATTATCTGGAACTATATGTTTGTCCTCAACCCACTTAGTCAGGACTCTATTGATCACCTTCTCGAACACCTTACTGATGTTTGGAAGAAGACTGATCGATCGGAGATTCGCCGGATTGGAAGTGTCTTTATCCCTTTTGGGGATGGGATGTACCACCGCAGTTTTCCAATGCTCTGGATAATGTGCATTATTCATTGCATTATTAAACAGGGTGGTATAAATGTTCACCGCTTCTAGAGGGAGATGTCGAAGCACAATGTTCGGTATTTCATCGGTTCCCGCTGATTTTTTACTTCTAAGCAATTCGAAGATCGTTTGGAGCTCTTCCTTCGAAATGAACGGGGGTAGTACCCTATCGTTGGTGATGGCATTATTTGCCATATTTTCGTCACTGAACTGGGTGAAACCCGAGCTCTCGAGTCGCCAATTCACAATTTCATTTCGAAGGTAGGAATTGTGCAAAAGGACTCGATTCTCCAGATCGTGGTTCGGGCCAATGATAGCATTTGCCTTGTACACTTCCGGGAAAGTCGCTCCTATAGCCTCTACTTGCTCCTGCGGATCCTCGATCACAAAGAAGTTGTCATCATCAACAGCCTCATTTGGATCTATGCCCGCGGCTACCAGTATTTGTTCGTTGTTCGTCGTTCGGGCGATTTTAAGACATGGAAGGTCGTTCTGATTATTTCTCCGAAATATTTTATTTATTTGCGGGAACATATTCGGGTTGCTGGTGTTTACAGCCCGAATTTTATTGTTCCAATACAAACTTACAGCTGCTCTGTAATTTTCTTTTATTAATGTTTGGAGGTTTTTAATCGACGACTTCAGTGTCATGATCTCCGGGTTATGGCTGTCAGTAAACTGTCTATACAAGGTTTTTAGTCTCGACAGCAGTCTACTTTTATGTCGGTGCAGTGCGTCAATAGTTGCTTTGCGGAATAAGTCTTCGTCGTCAGTGTGTTGGTACCGAGGTATCGTTCTGTCCATTGTTCGTTTGATTGTCTCGTCCATTAGTTTTAGATACCTGTCAATCTCCTCGTTTGACAGATTTATGTTGGACGGGGGGTAGAGCGAAATCGAGGAGAGTGCTCTAGTCAGTGTTCTGGTGAAGTTTGTCCAACGTACCCTACTATAATTGTAGGAATGCCTTTGGACAAACTCATCCAATTCCGCAATTTCGTTTGGAACAGTTATTTCGGTGCTGAAACCGCAATGGTCACTCTCATACACGAAAGTGCGTAGACAGTTTGTAGTTTGTTGGTTAGTGCATGTCAGTTGTATTCGTGAGTCGAACAGCAGAAGATCCAAATAGGACCCGTGTCTGGGAAACGACGGACTATCCGTTGCCTTGAGCCCGAGTCGATACATCACACTATGCTGACCCCAACAATTGAATAGTAGGTTCCCTCTAGTATTTGGTGTATTATTTCCCCAATCACTATGTTTGGCGTTGAAATCACCGCCGATAATAAAATAGTTGTCTTCCAATTCCAGCCTCAGAAATCGAAAAAGCGTCTCGAGCTCTGTGATAAATAAGGTGGATTGAGTAGACTTAGGTGCATAGACAGACACCACGTACAACCGCTTTCCACTACGGAGAGGGATATACACGATGCATGCTTCCAGCACCTGGAACCTACGTACTACACGACTGTATACTCTTTTAAAATGTATACCTTTTCGTACGAAAATTGCAACGCCACCTCCCTGAATGGAGTTGGGTCGGTTTCTCCGTACTATTTTGTATCTTCTGTGCCTCATTTTGTGTCTCTTGGTAAGCTTAGTTTCGCTAATCAAAAGCACATCAGGGGCTTGGTCTTTAAGCAACTTAAATAGTGCGGCTCGTCGTTCGAGCCTAATCAGTGAATTCACATTCACAGCAAGGACCTTCAGGGTTTGCTCCGCCACGTACGTACCCATTACGGCAAAAGGTGCGTTAGGCCAGGCAGCAGCGCGTATACTTGATCCACCCGCGCGGTCTGTTCAGTCAAATGACGTTGTAGCTGAGCCATCTGCCCCTGGATAGAGAGCAAGATAGCTAGCATGTCAGGTACTGGTTCCGGTGCTCTGGGCGCTGGGGCCTGAGAAGCAACCTTCGCTTGCTGTACCGTATTTCCCCTACCTGCCGCCATTTGGGCGTAGGTAATATGGGGAGTAACGGCTGGAGTTTACAAATGCACGGGTGGACGTTTCACTTCCACTTTCTGCTGCCGGGCCAGATTTATTCTTTTGATGTACTGGAATTTGGGACAACCCCGATAATTTGCGGTGTGTCCCGTGTTCCTACATAACGCGCAAGAGAGTTGGCTTTTTTCGGACGCTCCGTCCTTACCAAGAGCGCATTCCTCGGACTTGTGGTTCTTTCCGCACTTCACGCGTCGAGGCTGCATTTCGCAGTTCGACGCGGCGTGCCCGAACCTTTGGCAGCGAACACATTGTAAAATGTTTTCGCTCCTCTTTAATTTTTCCCAATGCACAACCTGGTAGTCTAGGACTTTAATACTCCTTAGACCATCCAGATTGCTGGTGGGACTAAGCTGGACCAGGAAAATCGGCAGTTGCCGCTTCTCCCTTTTGGCTCTAGCCGTAACAAACGGCTTGACCCCCACGAATTTGAGCCCTTCGCACTCTTTCTCTTTCAGCAGTGCAAGGAGCTCCTCCGGATCAGACGACGGTTCTAACCCCCTCAGCAGCATTGTTTGCAGCTTCTCCCCCTTCGGGGTGTACGAGAAGAACTCCGTCGTCGAATCCTTCAGTAAATTTTTTATTTTATGATAGCGCTCCACTGTGTTACAGTGGATCGCATGCTTGTCTAATGATAATTTTTTTATAAAAAAGTTGTTGCCTATGGCCGACTTACACAGTTCTATCGTATCTTTGAGTTCCATTTTGTACGTGTTTATAGGTGGAACCCTTGGTTTAGCTGCCTTTTGTTGTTGTGGTTGCTTTTGTTGCTGTTGTTTCCGCTGTTGTTCTTGCTGGCTCTTCTGCTGCTGCTGTTGCTGTTCTTGTTGTTGGTGTAGTGTCCGCTGATTTGTTCTTTGAGCCTGTGTATGTTTAGGCTGCTGTTTTGGTTTTTGTTGTTTCTGTTGTGTCTTTATGTGTTCAGTTTCTTTTTCCGCTGGTTGTTGCTGTTGTTGTGGCTGTTGAGAATCGAGAAGTTCTCTCAGCTGTTCCTTCTCTCTCCTTGCTAATTGTTTAGCTTTAATAGCTAGCACTCTCTGCTGGAGAAGCTCTATGCTATTTATAATTTCCTCTACCTCCTCCTCTTCGTCATCTGACTCAGAGACCGCCAGAGATGCAAACATATTGCCATCTTCAATACATTGGCCTTTTCTACCATCGGACACATCTGGGAAATTACCTTTGTGCGCCTGTCTCGTTTTCTGCTGTGCTGCTGCCCTGGTTAACTTTCTTGGCGCTCCTTCCCTCGCTCCGCCAGGCAGCTCTTCTGTTGATGCTGACAGGGAAGGGCGCTTCATTACGTCAGGAGTTGGCTTCAGCGTCCTCCTTCTCTTCATATTTGGCTCTGGTTGACTTGAAGAGCTTGAAGTATCGCCTGACTTTTCCGCTGGTCCCGCTATTGGCTTAGCGGACCGCTCACCGGAATTCATCGCGCGATATTTTCTCACTTTTTATTATTATAATTTTTTTTTTTTTTTTTTATTATAAAAAAAAAACTTTTCGCTCCACGTGGAGTGGACTCGAACCCACGACCTGTGTTTTGTTAACCAATCACACTGCCACTGCGCCAATTGGAACCTAATAAAACTTCGCAAATGTCTTACTTGTTCGTTTTATCGCTTTTATCACTTTTTATCACTTTTTTTTTTCACTCACAAGCCGAGACACGTTTACACTCTACTGAGGTCTATGAACGACTGACATCGCAAATCATCTTCAGTGACGAAGCTCATTTTTGGCTCAATAGGTTCGTTATTGGTCGGGTGAAAATCCACATGTGCTTCATGAATCACCACTTCATCCACAAAAAATAACTGTTTGGTGCGGTTTGCATGTCGGCGGCGTTATTGGGCCATATTTTTTCGTCGACGATAACGATCGTCACATTACTGTGAATGGTCAGCGTTATCGTGCCATGATTACCGACTATTTTTGGCCCGAATTGGAAGATATGGACTTGGACGACTGGATGATGCCACAAGCCACACAGCACACGCTGCAATCGATTTATTGAAGAGTAAGTATGGTGAGCGTGTTATCTCAAGAAATGGGCCAGTTGATTGGCCGCCTCCTTTGTGCGATTTAACGCCGCTTGACTATTTTCTGTGGGGCTACGTTAAGTCATTGGTTTATGCCAACACGCCGACGACGTTGGAAGAGCTCAGAGCCAACATTGAACGCGAAATAGCAGCCGTTTCGGCCGAAATGTGTTGCCGAGTCATTGAAAATTGGGTCCAAAGAATCGACCGCTGCAAACGTGCCCGCGGTAGCCATATGAACGAAGTCGAGTTCCATTCATAAATGTTTTGATTGTACTTCAAGCCGATAATAAAATTTTTGAAATATTTCAAATGGTTTGCGTTTTATTTAAAAAAAAAGTTGCCAAGTCCTTATTGGAAAATACTAAAGTCTGCTGGGGCTGCAACACCTGAATCAAATTATGAAGTAAATAGAAACGTATATCCCAAAGAAAGAGGAGTGCTCGTAAGATTAGATTAGATTGTTGTTGGAGGTGGTATAATGAATACCAGATCACTGCGGCCACAGATGGGCCTTTTGTGATGTCCTCCATTTAGAGCTCTTCTATGATGCCGCAATATGTGAGAAAGGCGGATAAGTTTTTTAGGAGAGCTGGCAGCTATGTCCGCTTCGAGGTAGAATTTACCTAGGTAACGTTGAGATGTTTTGATTAAATCATTGCAGTCACATAGTATGTGTTCTGCTGTTTCCACGTTCTCGTTGCACAGTTTGCATGTATTGTCTTGTGCTATACCCATGGTCATCAGTTGTTTTTTCATACAGCAGTTCCCTGTGAGATAACCTGTGGTCAGTCGGATCTGACTTCTGCTTAATTGCAGTAGTTTTTCGTTTTATTTTGTGGACACTACTTTGTATAAAATTTTTAGCTTGTCTGTTTCCTTAAGCTTCTCTCCAGAAATGAAGCTTATTTTACTCTTTGCATTTCAGCCTGCAATACGGAGCTGCTTGTATACTGGCATATATGGATGCCTTAGTGCCAGGACCGTATACTCCAGCTCCAGTTCCTTCATTTGTTTTGGAGCTATCTGTGTACCAAACATGTGAGTCCTTGGCAAATGTTGATTTTTCTTGTTCACAGTTAAGTCGGTCTGGAAATGTAACCTTAAAGTTGTGCCGAAAGTTATATCGTGATAGACACTTGTCTATTAAGTATTTTCCAAGTAGTTCGTTTTTTCTGAATTCATGAAGGATTGCAGTATGAACTAGTTTGAAATTTGATTCGTCTACTGTGCTGAGCATGTAAGCATTTACCATTTCTTCTTTCATGAGTTCTAGATGCAGTGGTGGAATGTTTAGATAGTGTGTTCGAATTTACCTCTGAGTAGGATAGCAATGTCCTCTGCATGTATTTGGACATAGAAACCATCATTGCTGAGAGTAATCAGTAGTTCATTAACTATGATGGACCATAGTAGGGGTGATAGTGCTCCTCCCTAGGGGAATCCTTTCGTAGCTATCATACTAAGTTTATTGCTGCCTAATGAGTTTTTTTTATTGTTTTATCCTTCAGCACACATTTTATCCATTTACATGTGGAGTCGTCAACGCCCGTGTTTTGAATACCTCTATGCATCTGGGAGAACTCTGTGTTGTCAAATGCTTCTTTTATATCGAGGAAACAACGGACCGCTACCTCTTTACCTCTGGGAGATTTTTCAATCTTTGTGGTAAGATTTTGAGGAGCGTATGTGGTTTGTAGGCATATTGATATTTGTGAAGGGGTTTTACTTGAAGTGCCCCATCAATGTGGCTGATTGGTGTATATGATTTTGGTAGTTCAGACGGTCTGCATCCTACCTTAGGTATATATTTGACAGAAGGAGGTTCCACTTTTTTGGTAAGTATCCCCACTCGTAGCTAGCTCTGAATAAGTTAATTAGTACAGGTAGAAGTTGTGGGATGCGTTTTTGTAGTAATCCTCACCAGGGGCTTTGAAAGGTTGAAAAGAGTTGATTGCCCAAATTATTTTGCCTTCATGAACAATTTTCTTTGCTCTGTCCCAGTCCTCTCTGAGCTGTCTGTTTATCCTTCTCTGTGGAGGGTTTTCTTGGGTTTCTGGAATTATCGTTGAATCTGGGAAGTGTGTTTCCGCTTAGCGCTGAAGCGTCTGTAGCCTATTTTTTGCGTACGTACCATCAGATTTTTTCAGTGAACCAATACGATTAGTGTGCTGCTGAGAGAGTATTTTATGAATGAAATTCGGGTGCCATCGACTGTATGAAAGAAGTTTCTCCACGATTCTCTCTTGGGCATTCTCACTTTTTTCGTTGTGCATGGTGAGTGTGTTTTTATATATTTGCCATTGACTATTATATTTAGCCCGGTTGAAGAGCTTTCTCGTCTCTGTTCTAAGTTTGACTAGTTTTTATTCCACCAGGGAGTAAATCGATTGTCTGTTCTGGACAGGCTTGATGAAAGGCTGTTATGATTGCCATATTGAGATTATCACACATTAGCTCAATATTGTCTCGCAAACGCTGGTATTTGTCGAGAGCGCCAGGTGATAGAACAAAACTTAATAGTATAAACAATAAGCTTTGTAAATAGATCATAGAATTGAAAAATTCAGCGCTGGAAGATACTCGTACCTTATAAATCTGACGAACGATGCCAGTACAGAATAATCACTGTGGAAGGCTACATAAAAAAATTAAAAAATAAAAAAAATTAAATAAAAAATATTCCGCCAGTTAAAAAGAGCAGTGGAAACTGGGTAAAAACAAACAAACAAAAGGCGTATCTATTTGCGAAACATATTGAAATCGTCTTCCAGCCATACGAAGGTAATGATTATTTATAACAAACGGAAGAAATGTGTGAAGACGAGAGATTAATTCCAGTAGTAACACTTAAGGATATAGTTACAGAAATAAATGAAAAGATCAACCCGAAAAAAGCTCCGGGATTTGATCTAATCACGGCTGAAATTCTAAAAAAATCTGCCTAAAAAGGGTATGAAGAAAATAGCACAGATAATAAATGCAGTGATTAGACTAAGGTATGTTCCAAGCGGAAGGTCGCGGAAGTTATTATAATACCAAAGCCGGGCAAATTTCCCAGTGAAGTTACCTTATATCGTCCGATCTCATTGCTGCCAATCCTTTCAAAGCTCTTTGAAAAAATTCTTTGGAAACCACTTCATTCGATTATAGAAGAAAATGCACTGATACAAAACCATCAATTTAGATTTTGAAATAGGTACTCAACTATAGATTAGGTTCACAGGATAACTGATAAAATAGAAAAAGCCTTAGAAGTAAAACAAATATGCTCTACCATCTTCCTTGATGTAACACAGGCTTTTGATAAAGTTTGGCACGACGGAATAGTTCATA
Organism: Volucella bombylans; assembly: GCA_949129095.1. Classification (NCBI taxonomy): domain Eukaryota; kingdom Metazoa; phylum Arthropoda; class Insecta; order Diptera; family Syrphidae; genus Volucella; species Volucella bombylans. The sequence continues at coordinate 110,921,855 of OX422141.1, forward strand.
AGCTACAAAAATATCTTACTGATCAGTACTCAGAAATACTAGAGTCATATATAATCCAGCGAATATTTAGAAATAAGGAAGTTGATGAGTACTCCGAATTAAAATATATAAAAGCTGGAGTACCGCAAGGTAGTGTGTTAGGACCAGTACTTTTCCCCCTATACACGAACGACCTGCCACAAAATTATGAAATTACTGTTGCCGCATTTGCAGATGCTACTGCTATACTTATTGTCGGGAAAACCGTGCAGAAAGTTACAGAAAAACTGCAAAGGACGGTAAATGATATATCTGATTGGACTAAAAAAATGCAAATAAAATTGATTGAACTGCACTCAGTTCATATTAACTTTACCAACAAATAAAACGTACATCACATACTTGTGTATATAAATAACAAAGTAGTTTTACCTATGTATAGGCAAACAAACTCGGCTAACTATTTAGGTATGACTCTAGAGGCGAAGTTGCGCTGGAAAATTCATGTCAAGAAAAAACATGATACAGCAGAATATGTTGGCTTATAAAGAGGTATTCCTGTCTCTCAATATACAATAAACTGCTTCTCTATAAGGACGTTCTAAAGCCAATATAGACATATTGTCTCCAGCTTTGCACAAGTAAGACAAACTTGCAAATCGTTGAATGCTTCCCAAACAAAGTACTAAGCAATATTGTTAATGCGCCATGTTACATACGTAACGCTGATCTACATAGGGATCTAAAGATTGAAATGATAGAGGACGAGGTCAGGAAGGTTGCAAGAAGACAAGAAGGTAGGCTTCGTAACCATGCTAACTTTGAAGTACTCGAATTACTTAATAACAACAATTTAGTTAGAAGATTACGAAGAATAAAACCATTCGAACTAGCTAACTAGGAATAAAGAAGATTGTAGGCTTGTCAATGATAAAAAGATACCAGTAGCACACCCTATCCATTATCTACAGAATCTTGCAGCAGTTCTAGATGTGAACCATCGACTTCGTACATTCAATCAAATTCTCTACGCCCCTTCGGAAATCGAAAAGGACGTCCATCATTTTTGGTTTTTCTTTAATAGCGTTTGAATTGCGCAATGCTGCCAGAACCCGGAAACTTTATCTCGAATTTGAATACATAGATGACCCATGCCATCTGGTCAGCAGAAGTATCAAAAGTAAAAAAAAAATCAACGACTCCAAGTTCGAAACCGTTGTCTATAGCTCCACACTAGCACTACAATATGCGGCATAAAATTAACCAATAGCTTGGCCAAACTCTACCGGTCATTTCCGCCGATACAACTTTCCTATATACATATGCTTTATCATCTTCGAAAAGCAACGCTTATCACAAGGTCCATCTATTGCCTAGGGTTTTTTCTGGGCTTTCATGGACATACTCTACTCTAACTGAGTTATTTGCTGCATTCCGTGACAGACAAAACGATCAACACTGTATTTGATTTCAATCGCGTATCTTCACCCAATTGCAAAGTACATTCACATATGTACATATGTATGTATGCTCTATCAGTTTTTTTCAAACATCGAACGAATTGGATGGTTTCTTGACGCCGAAACCTAAGCAGGAGCTCTACTTCCATCTTGTCGCACGCACGCTTCAATGTCCTTTTGTGTACTACCTGGGATGTATGAGGCATTTTGAATCAGATCTGTACCAGTTTCATTATCTAATGTAAACATATTGTAAGATGCCAGACCACACGCAGTCAAAGTCCACCATTTTCAACGACAATATGCATCATTGAAAGAGGACCTTAAAGTCTTGTATTATAGTTTGAAACTATCGAAACAAATATCTTGCATAAGACGAAAAGAAGACTATATTTACTTAGATAGCGGTCGGTCGGGAGTAGACTTAGTCCTCAACCAACCAATTACCTTCTCCAACTACTTCAACAACTGACACTTGGCGCTTGTTGCGCCAAGCGAGGTTGTCCTCAACTAAAGACTCTTCTGCTATACGACTGATACGTATTTTCATGTCCACGCTTTCTTACTCATTTATCTTCTCAAGCCAAATTGGGGAGTAACTCTGAGTTTGATAGACGGTGAGGTGTCATTATCATAGCCGAGGTAGGCAAAAAAAACTTAACTATGAGTACTTAAAAGCAGTAGCAGAATATGGTGATATTCTGCCTGGCTCGTCCATGTTTCTTGCGTCCTTTCTTGTAGGCACCATATTCGGGTTTTTATGCTTATAAACAGGGAAGTCTATTTTTGCAGCGCCTGTATCAACTCGCTACCTACAGCTAAATCTCTTCCCCCAGCAAAGTTGATCAGCTTAACTCTGTTTCCAGTTGCGTTGGCCGAAAATATTCACTCTTTTATTTTGACGTTAAGATTACGAGTACATAAAACATTTGAAAGTCACTTTAATGGAATTGCAAGTTGTTTTTATATCAAGAATTTAGTAAAAATATTTGTTCATAGCATCTGTTTCCTTTGTGGGGGCATGAGTGCATTAGGCTGATGTTGAGGAATAAAGCCTTAGTGCAAATTATAACAATGTGTTGACTTTAGTGGCAAAAGGATAATATTTCTTGCTCTAGACTGAAGTATTGTAATATAAATGCTTGTCATAGCGTTGTATCCAACGGAGACAAATATGGAATGCTGGAAGCTTTCGTTTGGTTTGCTTAACTTTGGTACCAATGGTCGCACTCACAAGAAGCTCAACGATCAATGGAAGTCCTAATCGAGGAAGCTGACAGGCTCGGTGCAGGTTTAGGTCTTGCGATATTCTCGTGTGAACCTTGCTGCCTTCCAAATTCATCGGAGATCTCATCGGCTCTTAACTTAAATGTGCTAAAGGGTTTCTGTAAGAGTTTAGGCCCTGCAGATACTTTAGCCCTCTATCTATTTCTTGTTTCAGATGCAAATTTCCCTAACATGTAGTGAAGATAAAGTTTGCGCACCACAACAAATATGCCAGCGCTACATCCTAGCCAGAATAGAAGGTTCGGCTACACTTTTGATGGAAATCATGTGTAAAAGGAACCCGATTTGATATTCTCACAATCGGAGCTCCAGTGGCGATGTGTTGGAAGTCATGTCCATATGATCGAAATCAAATGAAAGTCGGGGTTTGTGGAGGACTTAAACCAGATGGACTGCATTCAGCCCCTGATATGAATGTCAGGCAGAGAGAGATTCATCAATTTGGCTTGAGTAGACCCAGGTGTCTACGAAAAGCTTATCAGCAGCCGATTTTTGGATTCCTGGGAAGCAGCAGTGCCTGCATGCAACAGAATTTGTCTCATAAATGCCACATAATTCCAGGGTCAATACATATTTGACTCTGAATTGTCACCCACCAGGAAGTGGAAAAGTTGAAACTCATCAGTTGGAAACTGTTTTAATTACTCAATCGTTATTTTGGAACCAATCCAGCCACACAGACCCGAAATCTCAGAATTAAAATGTTGACTCTCTCTTCGCCTGTCAAATAGGAAGCGCAAACAAAATTCAACTGGACACTTTTGTTGGCTCCGCATGTGTGACAAATTAATTACTCGGATACCATTTAGCACCACAGAAAGTTGCATCCTTTAGTTAGACAGGTTATCCCATTCATTTGGGATAGACTACCTGGAGAAAGTCCTCACAACTTTTGTCTCTGTGCCAGCTACATATGTATTCGTAGTCTTTATCGCGAAGGACACACCAATTCATCCAACACCATCCAGGTTTGTGTGGAAAAGGAAGAAAATACATCCTAGCCTATGTGTTTACGAGTAGTCCATCAAAATGCAGAAAGGAGAGGCTTGTTATTGAGTGAATCATTGTGTGTTGTGTTGGAGTACCCACCTTGAACTGCAGACAAACTTTGTTGGCAACTCAAATTATTGCGTCTAATTGGAATGTGATGTCGTCATTGTTGTACAAGTTGGTAAAATTCTGTCGTTATAGCCATCGTTACGGTTGTTGACGTCACTTTGCCATATACACAAGAGCCTGATTCTGGAATCTGTATAAAACGAAATGAATCTATGTTTCCGGGGATGTGTGTTTAATTGTTAATATGACTAATCTTGAAGCTTATTCCAATTGTGCAACTACTCGTACAGATACGAGTCCAAATAGGATAGTGTCCTTTGTTGTTATCCTTGAAAGAAACCACCACTATGCAGAGTTTGAGGAATATTTCAAAAAAAAAATCTATTTAATTGGATTTAAGGAAAATGTTTTTCTCATTAAAAAGTTTAAATCGGAGCTGCGCTGTAGTTTTGTTGATAATGCGGTTTGACGGATGGGCCGATGGCATTTATGCGAAGTTACTCTAGGTTGTTGGTGGAAAGAAGGATGCAAATATTTTGAAAGTGCGTGAAGTTTACGGTTCAAGAGATTACTGTAATTAGTATAAGTTATAATAAGGTATAATGGTATGCTCTTTCGGAAAGTTTTTAGAACTAATTCCTTCAAGTGTGTCCTTTCATGAATTGTTATACGTGCGTCGATGGATGATATAGAACTTTTGAAAGGTCCTTGAAATGCCCAAACAAATTTTAGAAATACGAGTAATGCACAATCAAACAAATCAACGGATAAATTTTATTGTATCAACATTTCAATTTGTGTACATTTCTCGCACCTGTTCGATTTTATAGTCAAAGTTCTTTAGACAGTTTTTTTAAGAATGCATTTGTCTGGGACACTTCCTGAAAAATATACAGACTGATAAAAATAAGGGTATTTCTGTAAGAGGTTCAAACTTTTTTGTCTATAAAGCACAAAAGCATTACGTTGATGATTTATCAAATCCATTCCAAAGGTTATCTCATGCTATATTCGAAAATAGTTTCGGCCATATACCGGCCATATTCGTACGAAGCTCATTCTAGAGGTCTCAATATACGGTCACGCGTATATCGCGTACTACTCGAACAATGTTTTGCCGCAAGGCGTAAATTATTGCTGGTTTATCGGCATAAACTATTGTCTTGACGTAGTCCCCCGGAAAATAATCCAATGGCAACAAATCGCACGATCTTGGGGGCCAATGGACGGCTCCATTTCTTGAAATGACTTTATTGTCAAATCGTGTTTTCAATAATGCGATATTTTCATTGGTATTATGGGGTGGAGCGACATCCTCCGGGAACCACAGTTCTCCAAAACGTTGTCATGCAAATTCGGGAACTTGTGCTCCGGCCTCATTTTTGGAAAATTAGGAATGATGATGCTACCGGGGTACAATGGGCATCATACGGAAAAAAACTTACGTATGTGGTCACGTATTGCACAAATTATATCTTATAAGTCCTGAGACTTATTTTCAAGTTAGTGGATGGACAAAGGACAAATTACTGCGAACGATGACGAATCGATAAATTGGGGTCCTCTTAAACACAAACTTCCAGAATGCACTGTTCTCGTTCTTGTACATGTGTGAATATCCAATAGCGCGAATTGCGTGTGAGATTCGTCAACAAGTCGATAAATCACACGTTCAGATGGCCAATGACGTAAGCCGTAAATTTCACAAAATGCTCTGTATTTTTCGCGCACAAAGATACAATTTTGGAAATAGATTTGAACCATTTCAACCATTTTCATGAAGAAATGGCAAAATATATAGAAAATAAATGAAGTCTTTCAGCTTTTTTTGACAACGGATTTGGCATTTAGTTCGTATTGATAATCCGTAATGCAGAAAGCGATTTCTAGGATATAAAGAAAAAGTGGAGGATTTACTAACAGAATCAAGAGAATCATAGTACAAATAATCCCGAAAGACGATAAGCTTCATATAATCGCAGCTTATATCAACTCCAGTAAATGGATGGAAGGCTTTACAAGCTTGTACGATATTTTTAGTGGGGACGATATCATCGTAATCGGAAATTGCAATGCAAGAGTAGGGAACTCGCAGATATATTAGATGTCGAACCAGGGATTTTAACACGTTACGTGCCTGCACGTTAGATGTGCAGTAGATACAATTATTTATAACAGCGGAAGAAAATTCATCGAGATGTGTGAATCATTTGGGCTCTTGTTTCTAAGCAGCCGAACTAGAAGCGACAAGCGTGGTCACCTTACGTTCTGGAGGGGTGCGGCCTGCTCAAGAATCGACCACTGCCTCGTACGCGGGAAGTAGCTGGAACGTGTAAATAGACCTACATAAATGTGAATGCACCGCCTACCACTAACAGTGAAAGCTAAGTTGGAGGTAGCTCTGGAACATCCTGCCGCGGAAGTGAGGCTAGTATAAACTCCAATGGAAAAACAATTCGCCACATGTCTGCGAAAGAAATTGGAACCTCGTTGTCAGTTCTATAAAAGTAAATGAAATGCCGTCTAAACGCGCTGTGGATACTCTAGTTGCCTGTATCTCTGGTGCAGCAAAAGGTTTTCAATCGTCCAGAGGATGCATTGCAAAATAGGCATTGTATAAACAAATGCATGTATGCCTACGTTTAGTTAGGGGAACAGGTAGGACTTTTGCTACCAAGAGGCCAACAAGACTTATATAAAATATGTAAGGATGAGAAAATGAGGCATACTGGGTGAGTTTTTTAACTTGAGACATCCAAATTATTCGAAAAATACGCGATATTGCGAAAAATGTTTCAGACAAAAGTCACAAGGTTCTGAAGGTGACATAAGATCGTGACCACGAGTTTGACCTTGAGCCCCATTTTCAAGGTCAAACGAAGGTCACTTTTGATTTTTCAAATCATAATTCCTGATTTTCATTGCTCAGTCGTATTGCTCGTAGGCTTGTCATTTGTTTTTACATAATGCGTTTAGCATAACCCAGAAACAACGACGTGGACGTTTTGTTTCCTTCGGGGTGATTAATTAGAGTGGGGACCCACTGTTGAATCATTGAATTCTTCCCATTTCGACGTTTATTTTCCGAGACTATTTCAACAAATGCTCGAAAATGTGACCATTCACTTCAATACACTTGTCTATCCGCGCTCTAAATGAACCAACAGAACTGAGAAGTATTTCTGGCGTAATCTTCCGGCAAGCTTCAGTTATTCGTCTTTTTATTGTTGGCTTTTTTCTGTAAACCTCACTTTTTAAGTAGTCCCACAAAAAGAAATCAAGTGACGTTAGATCAGGTGATCTAGCAGGCCATTGCCTCGGACCCCCTCGTCCGATCCATCGTTGATGGTAAACATTGTTTAATACGCCCCGGGCTACTTGGGAATAATCGGCTGGACAACCATCATGTTGAAACCACATTGTTTGTCGCAACTCCAATGGGAGTTCTTCTAGTAATACTGGAAGATGGTCCCGCAAGAAGTTTGCATACTTTTCGCCATTCAAGTTGCCTTCAATAAAATATGGACCTATTAATCGAATCCCAATAATTCCGGCCCAAACATTAACATTCGAAGGGTGCTGGCGTTCAAATTGTCGCAACCAAAAAGGGTTTTCGGTAGCCCAGTAATGCATATTATGTCGATTGATCGTACCGTGATTGGTGAAAGTCGACTCATCAGAGAATTTAATTTTTTAATTATGGTAGGGGCGAATGCCCCAATTTATTCGGCTTAATACAAGCTATAACTTAAAAATTAAACTTAAACTAAAACTTAAATGTAAGGTTGGTTGGAGTGGTGAAGGAGAACGGATTTAAGGTAGGAAGTGGTGCGATGGAAGTCAAAGACGGTAGGGTTTGAGTTTGAGTCCCAGGGCATACCTCGAAGAGCAAATCGAAGAAAACGGCGCTGAATGCTTTCAATTCTCGAGATATTAACACGATGATATGGTGACCATACTTGACTGGCGTACTATAGGAGGGGGCGCACAAAGGTAATATAGAAGGACCTGGTCACGTATGGGTTGGCGAATTCTTTGGACCACCGTTTTACAAAACCTAGTGCAGAGTTGGCTTTGAGGATTATCTCATCCATATGTTAACGGAAGTTGAGCTCGCTATCACACAAAATGCCGAGGTCGCGAAGAGATTGTACGGAGGAGATAGGTTGGTTATGGAGAAGATAGAGTCGGGGAGGAGATTGGTTCCGCTTATGTGAGAAGGTGATGGATTGGCATTTGGCGAAATTAAGTTCCAAAGAATTTTTGAAGCACCAGATCGAAAAACTATCAAGATCTTGTTGAAGGAGGAAAGAGTCATGGGGAAAGGAAATGGTTTTGAAAAATTTGGAATCGTCGGCGTAAAGGGAGACAGACGAGTGTTTGATGATCATATCGAGATCATTTACGGTTAATATAAAAAGAAGGGGACCGATATGGCTGCCTTGTGGAACTTCAGAGGTGGCCAAAAATGGAGCGGAGTGGGCTGACCTAAAACGAACACTGTAAAAACGGTATTCGAGGTAAGAAGATATCCATTTTAACAGTATGGGTTCAAAGCCGATTGCAGACAGTTTAAAGATGATTAACTGATTAGAGATTTTATCGAAGACTTTGCTAAAATCGGTTGCAACTACATCGACTTCATTGCCATTCTCTAGGGCAAAGGATACGAATTCAACGAGATTTGTGGTGGTTGACCTACCATTTAGGAAGCCATGTTGTCTAGGGAAGCTTAGAGCTTCATACAAAATACTTTCGAAGAGTTTGGGTATATGGGAGAGTTTAGCGATGGGACGATAGTATGGATAGACGGAAGAGATTACAAAGGGCAAGGGAAAGAGAGGAAGAACATTTTTTAAGAAATATGGCAGGGAGGTGTAATTCATATTCGATATAGGACGGGTCCAAAATATGAGAGAGAAGTAGGGCATTGGAGAAGTTCAGTAGGTAATTAAATTGGCTGGATCTGGTACAAAGGAGTCGTTGGTGAAGGATTGTTTAAAAAAGGTGGCAAATAGGCTGGCAATGGTGAGTGGATCGGTTGATGACCTGTTGTTGAAAGAGAGGGACGGAGGGTAACTATCGGACTTTCTTTTGTAGTTAACAAATTGGAAAAATGACTTAAGGTGGTTTATAAGGTTGGCTTGCGCATTGTTAAGGTAGCACTGGTAAAGGGAATCGTAAAGTTCGGTGAAATAAAGATAAGCACCAAGATAGTTGGAATAGCCGGTAAAGGATCTGGTACGCAGGAAAATAGCCCATAACTTATTTCTCTAATTTCGTATGGAACGAAGCTTGCGATTCTACCAGGGAGGACTAGTAGAGGATGTTTTAAAGCGAGAAAACGGAACGTAAAGGGAAAAAGAATTAAATATTTCTTTATAAAAAATGGATAAGGCAAAATTTCACTTAGGTTGTGAAAGTTAAAGAGGGATCTGCTGAGATATTCATTGACTTTGTGAAAGTTTGCTCTATGAAAGTCGTGGGATGAGAGAGCTGTTGGGAGAGTGGACTGGAATGAAAAGTTATGAAAAAATAAAAGTAGAAGGTGGTGAGTGGGGGTGGGGGGGGAGGGGGTAGTTATCGATTGTTGAGAGAGATAGGGGACAAAGTGAGACTGAGGAGTTAATTGGATCTGTTGTGAAAATAAGGTCTAATTGCCTGCCCATATAATTGGATATACCATTGACTTGGCATAGACTTGAGTCTGTTAAGCGATCTAAGAAGAGACATTCCTTAGCTGAGTTGGCATTTGAAGCGATGAAAAGCGATTGATCATCTGATTGAGTCCACTCTAGCTGAGGAAGATTGAGGAAGGAAAGTTTTCTAGATCGTTTAGGTCGTTGTAGAAGAAAGCTCCCAGATGAAGCTTTCTTCTCTGGGAGAGAGCTGGGCATGTGCAGAGTAGGTGGAGGATTGTCTCCTCCTCTTCATCGTTCATGCAGCATCTACAGAAATCATTAGTAAAAGCGCCAAGACTTCTTGCGTGCTCGCCTATGAGGCAGTGTCCAGTAATGACACCTATTATTGCGCTGAGATGTTTCCTATCTAAAAGGATGAGACACTTAGAGCGACTCAGATCCAGCCTTGGCCAGATCTGTTTGGTCGCTGGACATGTTTGCCTAGCAGTCCACCTAAGGTCTGTTCTTTTATTGGCATCCATCTTTAGTGTTAGTTTGCACGTAGCGATTGGTATACCTATATTACCTTTGTCCGGTAGGATAGGTAGAGTGGTTCCAATTTTGGCGAATTCATCGGCTCTGCAGTTCCCTGGAATGTCTCTGTGGCCCGGCACCCAACAAAGGTGAATGTTAAACTGCTCTGCCATCTCCATGAGAGATGATCGGCATTCAAGGCGGTTTTAGAATATAATGAGACCGAGTCCAGGGACTTGATGGCGGCCTGACTATCCGAAAATATGCGGATATCCTTTGCAGATATCACGTTTTTCTTCAGCCAGGACAGAGCTTCTTTAATCGCCAAAATTTCCACCTGGAACACGCTACAGTGATTTGGAAGGCGGAAAGAGAGGCTTAGATTTAGCTTATCTGAGAAAACACCGCCACCAATTCCGCCATCGTTTTTAGATCCATCTGTGTAGAGATGGATTGACTTGTCCTCCATGAAAGCATCCTCCTCCCAGAATGATCTAGAGGGGAAGCTTACATGGAAGTTTTTGTCAAACCAAAGTTCAGGTATGGTGTAATCGGTGTTCTCTGTGAGGATTTCTAATGTATTAAGAATATTGGCGTGGCCAGATGAATTATTTGTCCACTGTTTAGTCGCTTTAAGGCGAATAGCTGCAGTCGCAGCTACTTGCTTGCTAAAAATGTCGAGGGGTGTCAAGTGAAGCAGAATATCTAATGCCGCAGAGGGGATAGACCGCAAGGCTCCGTTTGTGCATAGACATGCTGTTCTTTGGACTCTGCTTAGCTTAATGCAGTTGACTGCATTCTCTAAGGCCGTCCACCAGACAACCACCCCGTAAGTAAGTATCGGTCTTATGACCGAGATGTATAGCCAGTGGGTTATGCGAGGTTGAAGGCCCCATTTGTTCCCAATGGCTTTTTTGCAAGAGAATAAAGCTATTGTAGCTTTATTGACTCTTTCTTGAATGTTAGGTTTCCAGTTTAGTTTCCTGTCAAAAATGAGACCCAGATATTTTGCTGTATCGGGAAAAACTAAACTGGTACCGTTTATTGAAGGAGGGTCTATGATTGGAATTTTATATTTCCTAGAAAAGAGGACAAGATCAGTTTTATGGGGGTTTATTCCCAATCCACAGTGCAATGTCACTAGACCCACTGCGCTTAATACGTGACTGGCTCGCTAACGCATGCCCGATAGCCACAGAGTATAAATAATGACTGACTCAGTACTAATCTCTTCTGATCTAACATGCGCCCGAGACAGTGAATGTGCTCTACTTTACATGTTTAAGATTGGTCGCACATACTGTTTTCATACACAACAATTTGCATACACAACACACAGCGATCTGCCCAGCGGGTTAATCTATTGAGATTTACTTGGAGGAGTTCTTTAATGGTATTGAGATGATTCCCTGAGACGGCTATGGCAACGTCATCCGCATAGGCAATCACTCTGCTACCACCCGCTTCCAGGTATATCAGTAGTTCGTTAACTACTAAGTTAAAGAGAAGGGAGAGGACACCGCCTTGCGGCGTACCTCTGCTGACATATCTTTTAGCAGAAGTCTCACCCAGTTTGGAGTTGATTATCCTGCTTTTTAGCATTAGACCGATCAACTCCCCAAGTTAGTCGTCTACCTGTAGAGTTGACAGCGCAGTCGTGATTGCGGATGTGTTGACGTTGTTAAAGGCGCCCCTATGTCTAGGAAAGCAACCATTGTGTACTCCTTATATTGTAGGAATCGTTCGATGTGGCTAGTCAGAGAGTGCAAAGCCGTTTCCATCGACTTTCCTTTACAGTAGGCATGTTGAGCCGTAGACAGAAATCTTGGATAAACTTAAGCTCGAATATGGATATCAATCAGTCGTTCTAGAGTTTTCAGAAGGACCGATTTTTTTTTTTTATAATTTGCGCGCCCCTAAGGGGTTAGATACCCTTTTACTGTTGCCTGGGCCCGGGCGGAAAGGTAGAAGGAGGAGGAAGGAAAATTGTTTTGTAGTGGTTTTGAAACTCAGGTGTATTTGGTTTCGATATTAGCTCTCCAGGGGTGGGAGTCCGAATAGGACGGAGAGTTTTTTCTTCACTCAGAGTGATTCGAAGTTATAATTCGCACTAGTTTTTTGTAGTTTTTGAGACTCAACAACAGCCAAATCTACGTGTCAGTGTTATGCCTTCACGCGCAGAATCTTTCTGTCTGAGTTCCAATTACACAAATGAAAAACTGACTTGCCATGGGCAGGATTCGAACCTTGGACCCTCAGAGTGAGAAGTGATTGCTAGTAGAACTACACCACGCCCACCCCCAGATTTATAGGTCTGAGGTCCTTTGGGACTACACGAGAACATTTTCCGGCTTTAGGAAAATTGACTTCTCTCCATAACAGTGGAATGTGGATAAGTTCCTCACAGCTCCTCATAATATTTTCTAATACTGGTAGAATAATATCTGAGGACCTCAGTAGGTCGGCAGGTATTATACCGTCCGGACCAGTAGACTTGTATGGTTTGAAGTTATGCAGTGCCCAGAGCAGTTTGTCTCTCGTAATCAGACCATGAATTTTGGTCACGGTTGCAGAAGGCCTGTTTGGGCTGCTACTGGCCGCGAGTTGGGAGCTACCTGGAAAGTGGGTGCCCAGATGCAGGTTGAGTGATTCATCACTTGAGGTTGTCCAAGAGCCATCGGTTTTTTTCAAACAGCTAGGCATCATAGGATTTGTAGAGAGGATTTTTCTTAGCCGCGATGCCTCAGAGGTTTCTGTAGTTTTGTCACAGAATGACCTCCAGGATTGTCGCTTTGCCTTCCTCAGTTCTTTTTTGTATAATTTGAGGGATTCTTTATATGAGTCCCAGTCAGTCACTTTTCTTGTGCTTTTTGCTGCGTTCAAAAGTTTTCTACAGTCGTTTCTGAGGAGTCCCAGTTCCGATGTCCAGCAATGTGGCTTTTTCTTGCCTCGTGAATAAGAGGGCAGGAATCAGCCATAGCCTAATTGAGAGCCAGAGTAAATCCCCTGACTTTCATGTCAAGCTCATTGGTGTCACGCGGGGGACTTGATAGTTCAGAGGATAGCGTTTCTGACAGTATTCCTCTGTATTTATTATTATTATTATTATTATAATTTATTACCATATAAGTAAATTTACATGCTAAAAAGGAGAGAGCACTAGCTGCGAGGGCTTTCAGCTCTATTTATTTATTTGAGATTATATTAAATATTAAATTTAGACATTTTTATGTGGTTATAAATCTTAACAATATTATCATGATTGGGATTTCTTAAGATCTCGTAAATAGAAGGTTGCAAAGGGGTTAACATTTTTTTCGTTTGATTACATGAGGGAGATGTGCCTAAGATGTGATATATGTCGATTGGAGAGTTACAGGAATGACACGTAGGTGGATCTTCTTTCTTGAGGAGGTGTTGGTGGGTATATTCAGTGTGACCTAAACGTAGTCTAACAAACGTCGTGTTCATCGGTTTGGAAGAAGAGCTGGGATAAATTGGGTGTGATCTGTCAGTGTTAATGGTTGAGTAGTGATGAATGTAGCAGCACCAATCCAGGAGTTGTTTTGCCCTGAGATTGTTTTTAGCGAGTCGCAATAGGTCGAGTTTGGTGTATATGGCCGATCTATAAACTGGAGCACAGTGTGCAGAATTGGCGGTGAAATCAGCAAGTTCATTTCCCATTATGCCTACATGGCTAGGGATCCACATCAGTTTCAACTTGTGAGGCATTCTTATGAGACCGTCTCTGATTTTGTTGATGATTAAGGCGTTGTTATTAGGATTTTCAACAGCATGTATTACAGATAAGCTATCTGTTCCTATCACAAATTTACCACGTACTTTTGAGGATAGTTCTATGGCTTTTAGGATAGCTAGTGCCTCGGCGGTAAAAATGGATGCGTTGGTTGAAAGAAGCCCAATGGTGAGTATGTCACCATTTTCGTGTATGGCGGCAAAAGATGTACTGTCCTTAGTCTTTGACCCGTCTGTGAAAACCAAACTCCAGCCTTTAGATTTTAGATTGGAGGTAACTGCGGCAAAGATGGCGTGGTAAATTGATGGTGGCGTGTTTATTTTAGGATATTGTGCCAGTTCCATTAAGAAAGATGAGGGGCCAATGTTCCATGGTGGATGCAATTGAGTGTGCTTGCCAAAGCGACCTATTGGAATTTCCATATTTTTTGCCATTGTTAAAGATGAGGAAAAGCAGATTGGAGGCGCTTGGAGGTTTTCCTGTTCATACAAGAAATGACGTCTCTGTCAATGATTGAGCCATTTGAGTAAGAGAGCTTTATAGATAGTATCGTTTTTGTTGCTAGTATCCGGTCTTCTATGGTTGGTAGTCCAGCTTCCACTAATATGTTCTTAACGGGGCTTGTGGGGAAAGCATTAATACTCCTACGGGCCGCTTGATGGTAGGGTGCCTTTATAATATTAATCGTAGTTTTTGGGCTGTTGCCATAGAGGAATAAACCGTAATCAATTTTATTTAAAACTATAGCTCTCGAAACTGAACAAAGAGTGTTAATGTGCGCATTGCATTTTTTACTGGCTAGGTAATTGACAATGTTTGTCCTCGCAGTTAGGCTTTTTTTTAATTCTAAACAATGATACTTCCACTTATATCTATTATTAAATACTATGCCAAGAATACTTAAATTGGTAACATTTTCAATATAGATATTGTTATAATTAAGACTAAGGTTGTTGCAAGAGGTCTTACGACAGATATGTAAGGTTTTGCATTTATCGACAGAATGTGCTACAGAATAGGTAGTCCATTTTGATATGTCGTTAATAGCATTCAATAATACATTTTTTGTTACATCAAGATCACTGTGTTTAGTCAGAATGTATATGTCATCCGCGTAAACACAGTGATCGAGAGTTTTATATTTATCTAAAATTTTGCTTATATCGTCAAAGGCAATGATGAATAACACCACTGATAATGGCGACCCTTGCGGGATTCCGTTAAAAAGTGCAAAAGAAGGCGAAAAACAGTTGTTAGATTTTACGCAAATTCTTCTATTAGTAAGGAATGAATAAAGATAGTTATACATTTTGGGGCCGATACCCCATGATCTAAGTTTATCTAGGACTAGGTGGATGCCTATTCTGTCGAACGCTTTTTCGAAGTCCAATGCAAGAATTGTGACATGATTGCGGGCAGATAGGGCGTTAGAAATGTAGAAATCTATATGTAGTAATACATCAGCACAACCTTTGCCTGGTTGAAATGCTGCTTGTTTTGGGCTTATGAGATTTTTTGATTGGATAAACCAGAGTAATCTTTTGGCAATTATTTTCTCAAGTACTTTCGACATACATGGAATAAGTGAGATTGGTCGAAAACCGTTAACATCGCTTATATTTTTCTTTGGTTTTGGTAGAGGGAGTATGGTTGCCAATTTCCAGTTATAGGGAATAAGTCCTGTATTGAGGATATTATTATACAATGACACCAGCCTAAAGATAGTTGAAGAAGGGAGGTTACTCAGCATAGGGTATGAAATTCTGTCTCTACTTGGAGTTTTGCCGCTGAGCTTGTTAAGACAGCAATCGAACTCTAATTTTGTGATTTGTCCTTCAATGCGTCGACCTAATGGAGAGATAGGATCAATATGGAAGGAGGTGGAAAGAGTAGCAATTTTCCTGTTGATGAAGTTGGAGTGGAAATTTGCATCTTTAGATAGGTTTGACCAAGTAAGAGCGAAGTGGGAACTAATGTCAGCAGGGGAGGATAGGGGTCCAGCGGGAGTTTCTATGACTCTAATGGTTTTTTGACTATGGTTGGAGGTTAGGCAGCGAATGTTATGCCATATTTTACTACATGATGAATTTGGGCCTATTGACAAAACTTTCACACATATCGACCTAACGTGCTGCTCACCTGAATTATATGCTAACACCTCCTGGCAAATTTTGGATGATCTTCATAATAGCGATCACTTTCCTATTATTTCGTCGATCACCACTGGTCCAGCTTACCCTCAAACACCTGTAAGCCGCAAGTTTTAAAACTGATTTTGCTAATTGGGCTTCTTTCAAAAAGCACATTTTAGATTATCTTTCAGTATGTCACACTTCGACCAACATAAACAAGGAGGCTGCTCAGCTTCACAAAGCCATTCGCACCGCAGCAAACAAATCAATCCCCCAAAGTTCGCCTAAAGTCCCTAAACTAACTGTACCATGGTGGAGTCAAGAGCTAAACTTCATGAGAAATGAAAAAGTCACAGCATGGAGACGTTTCAAAAGGTATCCTAATCAGTATAACTTGATAATATTTAAAAAAAAAATGCTAAATTTCGCAGACAACTAAAATCTAGCAAAGCAAAATGTTTGCAGAATTCCTCTGTATTTAGCGTCGCATCCGATTATGAGGCCAGGTTTTTGCCTTCCAACTTCCAGTACCACCCTTTCTAGGTTATCACCATGGAGAGGGCCCACTTGGTCGTGGCCGAGGTAAGCCGATGCCAGTCAGTAGGAACCTTTGGCATTCTCTAGTCTGGCAACGGTTAAGTCGGGGTCGCTGAGGTTGGGAAGTAGAAATACATTAAGGCTACGTTTCACTAATACACAAGTTCTAATCTTACCTTTGTCTCTTGTATAGAGCGGAGCGTATGTGGGTGTCCTAAGTCTATGAACCACGCCTTCTACAATCCATGGTTCCTGGATTGGGATTATGTCTTCTGCGTTTTTAGATAGACGCAGAATGAGTGCGACCGAAGCCTTAAGGAAGCTGAAAGGGCAATAAATTAAAACTGGTTGTATGTTAAGTAAAAAGAGCGTCGCTAAGCGCTAAGCTTAAAATCTATGAAGCCACTCACAAAATCTTGAGTGTTGCGCGGTGTGAATAGGTGGAGAAATTGCTCAGATACTTTGTAAAGAAAATGTTTCATTTGCCAGAAAAAACGCCGACACATGTTATATTTAGAAACTGAACTGCCTCCTTTGTACATCTTCACTTTTCTCCTATCGTGAAACTAATGGCGCCTCTCATACATTGTTTTAAAGCACTTAATACACTGAAAACCGCAATTTTTTAATGAATGGCGCAACTTAAGCAACCAGTATAAGGTGCCGCTACCAGATTGTAATGCAGAAGTTTGGATACGTATACTGTAGAAGCTAGTGATTGCTATCGAGGAGTCTAAGTATGCTGCTTTTAGAGTGAAAGCGCAGCAAATTGAAGCTAGACTTACACATGGAATCCTAGACCATGAACGAATAGCTACTTTCACGACTATAATGCCTTAGATAAAATTTCAACGATTTGCAATGCCAGAGGTAAACTGCTGCATTCAAATAGAGTTATTGCAGAGTGCAAGATGTAATTCATTTCATCGGAATCTGGTCAATTTTAAAGATCATTAGACAGATTCACAGGGGAAAATATATGCTCTCGAAGCATACAACCGGGATCAATTGATCCCGGATTTTAGTCAGAAAATTAAAAATACAAGTTTATTCATCTAAATCTATATTGTCCCCTTCAAAGTAATCTCCATCAACTGCAACACAATTATGCCAGCGCTTGATCCAATCGCTGAAACATTTTTTATATTCGGCTTTCGGTATGTCCATCAGTGCTTCCTGCGATTTTTCCATTACTTCCTCTCGGCTGCTGAAACATGTTTCCCGTAGTAGTTTTTTTTAACTCGATTGAACAGAAAGAAGTCACAGGGAGCCAAATCAGGTGAATTCGGTGGCTGTTGGATGGTATTTGTTACATTTTTCGTCAACAAATCACGAATAATGATGGCACTGTGCGACGGAGCGTTATCATGGTGCAAAATCCACGAGTTTTCTGCCCACAATTCTGGTCTCTTTCGGCGAATTGCTTCACGCAAACGTTTCATAACGCCCAAGTAATACAATTTTGTATTTGTGGCCTTCTGGAAAAAATTCATGGTGCACTACACCCTTGTAATCTATGAAAACCGTGAGCATTGCCTTCTTTTTTGTCTGGAAACGACGTGTTTTTTTTGGTCTCGGCTCATTTGGTGAACGCCATTCACTTGCCTGATGTGGGATCGTATTCAGCCTCGCAATCACGGTCAACACGGTCTCTTTTTTGCGTGAAATTGAGTTCTTTTGGCACCAACTTTGCTGCTACACGACGGAAACCCAAATCATTAACTAAAATATCTTGGACGGATCCATAGGCAATGTTCAAGTCCTCCGCTATCTCTCTGATGGTTAATTTGCGGTTATTGACCAACATTTCTTTTACTCCATCAATGTTTTCGTCGGTTTTTGATGTCGATGGTCTGCCACCATCATCATCTTCGATTGACTCACGACCACTTTTGAACCGCTCGTGCCACTGGTAAATGACCGTTGTCTTTAGAGAAAGACTTTTCCAATATTTCCAACGTTCGCGCACCATTAAATCAGTTTTTTTACTAAAAACTTAATACAAGTTCGTTGTTGCAAATTTAAATCCATTTCTAAAATTGTAAAACACACACACGCAATAATAGATGTACTCTTGGCTACGTAACTTTTGTAAGTAAATGTTAAGCTATGACGCTAAGATTTAGAGGGAATGTCAACAACGGATTTACCAACTTAACAAAAAAAAAAACAGAATTCAAATCGGAAAAATGGGAGCGCCACACGGTGGTTATTCTTGATCAAGGTGGTATGGTGAAGAATGGAATTTCCTGTATAGCTACCTGAAAACTGCTTGGAAATCCAACACCAAATAACAAAAATCACTTTCTACATGTAACATGAAATCTTTTCTCTGGTTATCTTCAGAACAAGGATAAGGATAATAGAAATAACATTGGAATGTTCTAAATACGAATAGTTTTTCTGTAATTTGATTTTCTTATATTTTAGAAAATCTAAGTTTTATGCACAAGATGAAGTTATTTCGTTATATTGCAATATTAATGTCGACGTAACTTTATGATTTTCTTCTGAATTTTGCTTCAGGGACGTCTCATTGTAATGTCCAAAAGCAATCCGCCAGCATACGTGGACTCCACTTGCCCTGATATCGTCGTTTTTCCATCGTAGAAATGTTCTAGTGGAATCTTTCACCGTGATCATCGCTGAGCGTTGCTCTCATTCTGCTTTTATTGGAAAAGGATATACATAACTGATACTCATTTAGGAAGCGGAATGAAAATATTGGACAAATATCCGATATATAAAAAACAATCAAACTTAATACTCCTTTGACGTCATCGGGCCCTGTGGAAAGGTTGGTTTCTTTTCCTAATTAACACTCCAAAACGCAGCGCTCTCTGACCAGTATTTCGAGGAATTAGATTTATAATTCTAATTTTCTTAAGTCTTTCGAAAAAACAATAAATTAGTTTTTCTTGCAAAACGACAACATCGTTAGGAACCGTAATTTGTTAGCAAAAGTTTGTTCAAAAATTACAAATTGAGTATAAATTTGTAAAAGGTAAGTACTTGCAAAGTACTTACAAATGTACTAGGGTGTATTCAAGTACCTAGTAAATGTACTTGGAACAGAGTACTTAGGTAAATACTGGTACTTATTTATTTTTAAGTACGGAGTATATTGTACTTGAAATTTGTAAGTACAAGTACAAGTACAGGGTATTGGGTACTGGACTCGTACTGGTACTTCAAAGTATACAGCTCTGCATTTTTCTAATATAATGTAGTTGCTTTGTGTGGACAAAAAAAAACCACCGAATGCAAGCAGTTGACACGTACTCAACCAACTTACACTCATAGAATGAAGTGTCATGCAATAATTTGCCCACCTAAGTTAAAAGAAAAAATGCAGACGAAATGCCTGAAATTTAGTCGGACATATTTATGTCTCATGGACACGCGGTGATAATGACGTCAAATATCTTTGCTGAGTTTTAAAAGTAATGTCACTACAAATGTAACAGAACTTGTCCGGATCTTAATTCGGAAAACAGAAAACACAACTACATTCTTCAAATAATGAATACTCTGAATGACAAAATGAAACTTAAAAACGGTAATTCTTCAATTTTGTGGGTAGTAGATGTAACACAAAATCGAGACCTGATCAAATCAGAATAAATATGGTGTTCGAATGAGGGTAGGTAGGTAATTTAAAATTAGTAAGCGCCTTTCTTGTTACAAAATTTGTTGATCAATGTAAATTAATGAAATCTTTTAATAACACACTGCAGCAATATACCAAATAAGTTTAGCCCAATCCAGAATTTAACTAAATGGCTCTTCTAGTGTTTAAATATCGGACAAGATCCAGAGGAGTAAAATCTTTCAAGTACTACTACAATCTAGTCCAGAAAGTACCCAAGTGTGCAAAAATATTGGGTTGTACCACATGAAATGTCCGATTTTAGAGTAAAAATTTAAAAGCCAATGTTATTTTTTCGTAAATTTTTATTCACCCAAAATAGGATCCGTTGGCATCTATGACATTCTTCCAACGTGATAGAAGGTTTAATATTCCTTTTTCGTAGAAGTGCTGACTTTTGAGGCAATGAAATCTTCAAATGCTTTTATGCAACAGTTTTTGCACCGTTACCTGTGAGGTATAAGGTCTAGCATTGTCATGCAAAAGGATCGGACCATGCCTATTGAACAACACAGGTTGCTGTTCAGCCAATTTATCATGAAATATGCCGATTTCCTCACATTATTTGATAGCGTTTCTCCTGGTTGAAGAAATGAAAAGTGGATTGGTCCTTTCGATGTTCATCAAATTGTCACCATAACCTTTTTTGGGTGCAGATCGAACTTGGAGGTGTGTTTTGGTTTCTCATCTGCATCCAAGTACTGCCCAAATCTTTTACGATTATCATACAGTATCCACTTTTCATCACAGGTGACTGTAAGCGAGTTTCTTTACCTTTCCTGTGAGAGGAACGTGTCGACTTATTGTCATTGATTTCGCAGGCTTTTCTATGCAAGACTTAAGGTTTACAGGCAATGAGATCAAGCAAACGCGCCATGATTCTATCGGTCTTAAGTTTGCCTTTACTCCTCAAAATTAACAGCTCAGAACTTCTGCATTGATTCGGCCAGCTGTTGTTTTTCTGTATTATATTAGGAAAAGTAATCGTTACTTCGTAATACATTTTTAAAGGGATCACAACTGATCAGACCTGATAATTGCGGGGGCACTATGACCTAAAATCAGTATTAGTAGGCCAAATAGAGAATCTCTGTGGTCGAAATTTTGAGAATTTCCCCAGGGACTAAAATTTCCCTGATGAAGTGTCGTCTCCTTAAGACACTTAGAGCAATTCGACCACATAAAATGTGTTCCGTAGTTTCGTTGTCTTCCATGCAAAGACGACATTGAGCTTCCTAAATAAGACTAAATAAATCCAACCAGTCTTCTGATAACATCCCTTTTGAGTTATAGAGATTCTTTTTATTTTTTGTGAAAGCGTTTGATGTTTCTTTTGGCCTGGCAAAGTCCTGGGACATTTTCCCAATGGGATATACCAGTACACATTTTGTTCTCTCAACTCTTTAGTATTGAGTTAATTGCTGAATTCGGGATATAACAACTGAAAGATTCAGTCTAACCGTTTCTAGCCATTTCGTCGGCTATTTAATTTCCGTCAAAACCCATCTGACCTGGCACACACTTTGTACTTTGTTCTTATACTCGTAAGAGGTATGTTGTAGTAAAGGGTTTTTCAATACGGACTTGACAACTTTGAATTAAATTTGTGAACGCACTCTTTCACTAATCATCAAACTGTCACTGCCAATTTATTCAGTAAACTCAACATTTTCATCATGGTAAAGTACACGAACGAGCAACGTCTGCAAATTGTAAAAATTTTCTACCGAAATTCGGAGTCGGTGACTGCAACTTTAAGAGCGTTAACTCCAATTTTCAGTCGTAATTCTCGCCCTAGTAAACAGGCAATATCAAGTTTAGTGCAAAAATTTGAGTCTACATATTCGTTGTGTGATGTTGCCTTGTCTGTGAGGCAACTGGTTGGTCGAAGTGTCGAAAATATCGCTGCCGTTCAGGCGTCTGTAGCAAACGATCCAAATCAGCCAATTCCACAGCGTTCTCAAGAATTGGGCATCGCTCAGACCACATTATGGCGTATTTTGCGTAAGGATCTTGGTTTACACCCATACAAGATTAAGCTGGCTCAAGAATTGAAGCCGATGGACCATTTGAAGCGACGTACATTCTCCGATTGGGTTCTGGAGAAGATGCGCCAAGATGATGAATTTCATCGCAAAATCATCTTCAGTGACGAAGCTCATTTTTGGCTCAATGGGTTCGTCAATAAGCAAAATATGCGTTATTGGTCGGGTGAAAATCCACATCTGCTTGTCTGTGAATGGTCAGCGTGGTGGTTTCAACAAAATGATGCCACAAGCCACACAGCACACGCTACAATCGATTTATTGAAGAGTAAGTATGGTGAGCGTGTTATCTCAAAAAATGGGCCAGTCGATTGGCCGCCTCCTTTGTGCGATTTAACGCCGCTTGACTATTTTCTGTGGGGCTACGTTAAGTCATTGGTTTATGCCAACCCGCCGACGACGTTGGAAGAGCTCAGAGCCAACATTGAACGCGAAATAGCGGCGGTTTCGGCCGAAATGTGTTGCCGAGTCGTTGAAAATTTGGTCCAAAGAATCGATCGCTGCAAACGTGCCCGCGGTGGCCATATGAACGAAGTCGAGTTCCGTTCATAAATGTTTTGATTGTACTTTAAGCCGATAATAAAATTTTTGAAATATCTCAAATGGTTTGCGTTTTATTTTAAAAAAAAGTTGTCAAGTCCTTATTGGAAAACCCTATATATTGAAGCAGTGCATGACTGATTTGGAGTTAATGAGATTAGAGCCTAATGCTTTAATGGCTGTTTGACTGTCCATGAGTATAACTTAACTTCAAATTGAATGAATTCCAAGAATCGATTAGAATCAGTCTTAAGTTGATAAAGTTGAATAAGGGACAGGCAATCTGAATGGAAAAAAATATTTTTTAAAACGTTTGACTTTATCTTTTATTAACTTATATGGTTGGGGACACTTTTCATTTCCTTATCGAGAATGAGATTGGCGCACAACTGTATTTCTGTATGTATTTCCGCTTGAAAAACGCTGGGACTTTTCCTCATTGGTTGCGATGTTCTGGTGTTTAGTCTAAACATACCAGCACCCACCCCTGTTTCCATCTTTGATCCATAAGTCAATTGATCAATCCGGATACCACTTGATACCTTTAAGGTTTGTAAATCCGTAATTTATTTATTTCAATTTACAAATTAAGAACCAACAGATTTCGAAATTCAGATAATATTGTATCTTAAACATAATTTAGAATATTATAGCAATTCATTAATAAATTTATTTAGAAAAATATTTCTGGGCAAAGATATATAGAAACCTGAGCTATACTCATATACAGACTTTTAAAAAACCGATTTCCATATATAAGATATTCGTATTTAATTTGGTCCTTTGCAATTTATTTGGACTGGTTCAATCAAGTGGTCGCCTTTATTGACCAAAGCAAATTGTGCACTTTTTGCTGCGTTTTTCATCACTTTTTCATCATCTCGGGAGGTATAATGATGATTTCGACACGAATAGTTGATTTGAGCTCGTCAATGGCCCCAAGTCTTGAGATCTGGGTGGCCAGTCAATGTCGACACGTTTTGACAGCACGCGTCCACGGATATTTCGTTGCAGAAACTGTATTTTTTGATTTATGGTGTGGCATAGCGTTCCGTCTTGTTGAAATCAGTAACCGTCCAGACCTTTTGCATTTTCATCAACATTGAGGGCTCTTTCGACAGCTCATCATATAGCGTCGAAAACCTCCAAAGCACTGTCGATCTCTTGACATTGCAATGGAGATAATGGCAAGATATGGAGATTGCTATAGAGGAAGGTCCTCTGCATCTGGTCCTATGGACATGCTGTCTGAAGTAATGACAAAATAACTCCTGTTGCTACAAAAATTCGAAATCGACTTACCCTGTGCCCAGGAATGATTTCGGCTAGACTCTGTGCGAAAGTAATGAAGTTGGCTGTTCACGGATGACTCCAAAAGAGATTTAGGATACAGCGCTATTTTACTCCTCGTTAAGAAAACTGGTGGCAATGAACTACCTTGTAAAGAATCGGTAGAGGGAAACAAGTATCGGCGTCTGTAGCGACAGATGCGCTCAGGTCTCCTTGAACCTTCTCATCTCTTAGAAACTATTTCGAGAATGCAAAGTTTTTCTGACCGCTGTCATTCTCTCATTCTCATTCTTTACATTTTTCGGTATTAATACCTGGAATTAAACCCTGTCCGCTAGCCGACGAACTATTCACAGCAGAAACACCACACATTGACTATAACATCGTTTATTTTAGATAGAATCTCCTCAATAATCGGCAATCAATCTAGTTAGTTAGTAAGTCTGCTCCAGCCATAGTGTGTTGCATTTCTGTACAACTTTAGTTGTGTAGACGAACCCTTACCTTCATAGTCCAGCAAGCAACCATAAATCTAGTGATGAGCTTCCCAAGCTATTACTCTGGATTTGAATGTTAACTAAAAGGTTCTCCCATTTTTGAAGACTAAGAAACAGTCTCAAGGATTTCTGAGAAAGTTTATCCTGAATAGCGCTTTTTTACTACAACTGTCCATTATTTACAAAATGGTTGTCACAGTTTCTCGTTTCGAATAATGTAAGATTAACAAGTTAAAATTCCTAGGAGATGCGAATAACCACACTGCCCTGCACTTGAGTGCATTCAAGGATAAAAATGGAAGCGGTTGCCATTGTCATTCCCATATATCGGACTAAATTGCTTTATGGCCTTGATATGTTTATCTTCCCCCATGTCAGTGGACATTTCCATTCCCTTTCGCTCTTCTTCCACTGATTTCTGTTGCATCCTCATAAAAAGGTCAAAAGTTTTCACAAAAGCAAACTAGCAAACTATTTAGGGAGTTTTAGCTATTCACGCCTCTTCTAAAAAGGACGACTAACTTCGGGATTCATTGCAGTTAAGTGAAACCGAATTTCGTACTGCAATCTAATTTACGGACGACTGAAAGTAGCAACAAAGATATGAGAGCACAGCGTTAAAAGGGAAAAGTTTTTCGCGTTTGGTCTTAAGTTAACTGGACTGTAAGGGCTTAAATTTGCCAATGGTTTGCGTGGTTACTTTTCTGAAATTTGTGGAATCACATGCATACATATTCATTTACAACTTCTTCCTGTCAGAGTTATGATTATCCTTTTTTGGGTTTCTTTCCCAAAAGTGAATCCTATTCCTCATGGCCACTTAATTAACGTGTCTTCAGTGTTTAGAGCAAAAAAGCCATTAGCCCGACACCCTTAAACAAGTCATAATGGTTTTAGTGGAAAAAACCCAACAAAAAGAAAGTAGAACCAGCGAGTCTCCTCTTACCACCTACCATGAGTATCCGTACCTACTATTTCAGTAATTCTTTAGAGGATCTAGAGAAGGAGTGAAGAAAGAAAACGAAGTAAATACAGTAACAAGCTTAAAACCCAGAGTGCATGAGTACGAGGATGAGGATGAGGGTCAGGATGAGGAAGGCTGAAGTTAAATCAGATAAGCTTTCAGTTAAGAGCTTTGCGGTTTTTCCCAAAATTACAAGCGTCGGACAGGAAGAGCGTTGTGACATAATGACACCATCCAGAAGGTAAGTCCTTGTGCAAAATTTCTCTACGAGTGTGTTGGACTAGTACGAGTATTTTGATGCAGCTAACTCCCATGTTACACACAGGATTCATGTCAAATGGTCGTAGGTACTTTGTCAGGATAGAGTATGTAAGGTGTTTGTATAAAGCTCTTCGTGTGAAAATAACCTTGTTAACAGTATGTTCTCTGTTTTGATGGTTTTTAGATTTTTCTCTTTAATTGTATAGGAATTGGGTATTTGTGTTTAACTGTTTAACGGCGGGATAATATGAGTATTCTATTGTTATTAACATAAAAGAGACAAATTGTTGCATACACCACAACTTCCTTGGCGAATTCTGGTTTTGAATTGAATTAATTGATTGCAGTTTCCCTTAGAGTTCTTCGGCTCTTATATTTTCCTTCGGGCTATATCCACTTCGGAAACACTTTTCTCAGATGTTTTGTTGAACGCCTTCAAAATGACAAAAGAACGATAGACTTCGAGGTCGGATTCATTGGCATAATATGAAGTTATTCATAAATAGTAATCAAAGTTTTTCTAATGTGTAGTACTGTATGGCTTGAAACCAAAAACATTTCAACTGATCTTAATTTAACCTGGACTACCTAGAAGCAAGTCAAATTATACGAGGACGAGGCAACACAGCGTCCACTCTTCGAAACCTTCAAAAGCTTCCAATTAACACCGCTCGTGAAAGTAAACACCACTGCCCTAAAGCTAAAGACAATATAATGACCTACTCACCTTAAAGTAACAGGATATTGTCGGCAATATTCAAGGCTAATCTGGGCAGCATAACCATTGTCCAAAGCTATGCTCCGTCAAACTATACGGATGAGACTGAGAAGGACTGTGCACAGCCCCCAACTTAATGCCTAACGGAGATATTATGATCGCGATACTTGATTATAAGACAAAAGTAGGCAATGACAAGACCCTTCAAACATGCGATGGAGCCACATGACTCGGGGACATACGAAATGACAACGGCAGAAGATTTATGGACTTTTGCTATATCTTCCTGCTGGATTATTATAGGCACAATTTTTGAACACAAGGCCTGCCACAAAGACAGCTGAGTTTCGAATGATCTCCAACATACATAAAACCGACGTTTTAGAAGTTGGAAAACGTCCGTAATAAACATGGAGTTGACATATAAATATAGAGGAACCACCATTTAATGATCGCTACTTACGTCTTTATACCGCATCTGTTAGCAGCGACCGGTCCAATCGCCTAAGGATATCCAAGAAAACATCACTAATAGTAAAACGTGAAAACCCAAAGCACATGCCTGACAGCGAAGACTTGGAGGCAGATCGATAAACGTATTAAACTTAAATCACGAAATGCAATGGACCATAATGGTGGACAATACAAACGTAACTACATCAACGTACTAGCTGCGAAAGCTGAGAAGCAGGAAATAGGTGTAATATCAAGACCGTCTAAAGAGTTATTAAGGCAACTCGTTGGAGGTCAAAGCTCCAAATCCTAATAAAACAAAAGGCATTAGACAACGGTGGAAATTCTGCGGCCACTAATTAGAAAAACAAGGACAACCGAAACATTTTTCGGATTAGAAAGGGGAATGAAAAGGAAAGCTGCCTAATAGACAAACCTGACAAAATGAAGCTGGAGATATACTCGTACCAATATCTAAGTTCTTCCGGCTGTGGCTAAACTAGTAGCTAGTATGACATCAAAAGCTAGTATGACATCAAAAAGCTTAAATTTCGACCTGGAACATTCTACACCGACCACATTAACACCTTGTAGATCATCATTGAACAATGCGCGGAGTACCTATAAATCCTTGCTTCATTTGATTATCGATGTTTCATTTCTTGGAAACATGTTTATCTATGAGTTCGGCTACATAAGCCTTTGGAGGTGGTGGTAATTCAAAATCATAAGCTGACGTAACGACGAATTTGTACCATATTGCATGAAAAAAATCTTTCTATTTCGGTTAAACAGCTACCAACAGCGCTCTGAATCATCAAGATGTTGTTGACTTTAGTCAATTGCGAGCAAACGTGGTACCCTCTTCGAACAGAGCTTTCGCATACCCAAATACTTGTGCAAAGTATTTATTATATGATGTACAATGTACATGGTTTATGTCATTACGATGTCAGCTATCTCACGCTCTTTTCCTTTACGGTTGTTCAAAGCGATTATTTTTATGTTTTCCGGCGTAACGGCTTCATTTGGAGAGTCGCCATCTATGTGTCAGTTTTGGGACTTTTTGAGCCATCTATTAGTTTCGAAGCTACACCACAGAAAAGCGTTTGGGGTGACGATAATTATACGAAGTTATATGCAGATAGACAAGACGCATATGAAGCTGCTCTATGTCAAAAGATGAGAGCTGCTCGTGAACTCAACGAGCAGAAAAGTAGGAAGGGCTTAAACGTGGTTAAGAAAGCAATGTCGAAGCTAACGTCTAAAAAAGCTGGTGGAGCAGACGGGCTGCCTGAAGAAAGGGGATTCTATTGAAGGCGAAAGCTACGAGCTGTGCCCTAGACATGATATTAAAATTGTCCACCGCGATTTTAGTGAAAAACTAGAGAGGGGATCTCGGTAGTACTGTAGAAAAGAATGCCTTCACGACAACACCTCCGAAAACAGATTCAGACTAATCAATTTTGCGGAAGGGTGAAACATTGTCACAGCTAGCATGAGGTTACCGCATCTCGATATTCATATCGAGATTTGGAGAACTCCTTATCAATCAACCGTTAACCAGATTGACAACATTGCGATTGACGCAAAACACTCCTCCAGTATTACAGGTGTCCGAACTTTCCGTGAGGCCAGCATTGATTCCTACCATTACCTTGTTGCAGCCAAGGCACGGTTGCGGATATCCCGAACATCGCAAAAGCAAGCTAATACTGTTAGGAAGTTTGACGTCGGACGCCTACAATCGAGTATCTCTAATATATAAAGAGGTCCTATGATGCTGGCGGCCGTCAAGTGTCGAAGACGAGTGGCAACATTTCCAAAAAACCATCAGAGACGCCGCCTCTGATGTGCTATGTTTTACTATGTGTGCTATGTCGTATGCCCTATGAATGGAACCTCAGCATTGTTTGTAGAAGACCCTCTGAAGTGCGCGTACTTCAAAGGCATCAGTCTTCTGAACATCGCTTACAATATCCTATCTGCCTTATTGTGTGAACGCCTGAAGCCGTTCGTCAACAACGTGATTGGTCCATATCAGTTTGACTTTAGACCTGGAAAGTCCGCCATCGACCAAATACTCACACTACGGCAGATCTTGAACCGTGAGCTCCAAATCAAAACACAACACCTCTTCATTGATTTTAAGGCTGCGTATGACAGCATCTATAGAGATGAGCTTTGCAGAGCAATGTCTAATTTTGGCATCTCTGCCAAACTCGTCATGTTGAGCAGGATGTCTGTGAAAAATTAAACAATCTTTAATGTCAGAAAAGGTTTTAGAACAAGAGACGCGCTGTCATCTGCAATTTTAACATCGCCGTGTAAAGAATCGTGCAAAAACTATTTTTTACGGCCGCACAATTAAGAGAACTGGCGAATGAGTATCGTCATTGAACGAATACAGTGAGCCGTGCGTGTGATTTCCGGTTCTATTTGTATTGAAAGGGAATGGAGGACGAGACCCAACCACTAACTCTACGGGCTGTACAGCTACATCTAGTCTAGTCAGGCATCTGCGGATCCAACTTCTGAGATGGTGAATGGACGCCACAGGTCCGCCAGAAGGAGTCCTCGAGTCTAACTATGAGAGACGGGGAAGCAGAGAACACCCGCACACAAGTTTGAGAGGGCATCAATCAATTTGGAGTGCGGCACTGGAGGCAGCTGGCGAGAGATCGTGCTAGCTGAAGAAGCTTGTTGGTACTGTAGTGCCACCTGGTGAGTCAGTATGACTTTTGACACAGTAACTTAGTAGTAAGTTGAAATAAATGCTGCTAACATCACGTTGCCTCCACGAAAAGGACAAGTTTTGAAACACTCTTGCGGAGAGATTCAACTGCTTCATTTGATTTTCGGTTATCGTATTAAAAGTTGATCCGTCCTCTGAAGGGCTTTATGCCATAATCAATATTGCTGCTGTTAATTTAAATTAAATTTAAAGGCTTTTCACAGGGACAACGTATATTATCAATCAGTGGCCATTTCAAAGGACTTCTAAAGCGCGGGCACGCTTCTGTTTGCTCAATAAAAACTCGGAAGTTGACTAGTGTCGGCTTTGTTCGCTTACTAACGTGGTGTCACTTCAGCTCGTTGCTCTTGAGGGCGAAAATACAGTCAACCGTATTTTACAATTTCTGGTTGTATATTCTGCATCTGTTACATCATCTGACCAGTTGCTGAGGTCCATGAATGTTATACCGCTGCTTGCAGTGTTTCTCCCTGAGACAAGGTCGCAGGATCAGGACTATACTTCAGGAGATAGAACCAGTAGTATCTTTATAATTTTTGAATCCTTAGCCTAGTCGGCTCAGCTGCGATAGACATTTTACTTGTAGAGTCTATAGGAGGCTGCCTCTTTCTCCTTGTTTTGGAAGCTAGCGAGGAACTCCTTGATTGCTTGATTATTGATCTTTTATTAAGTTCCCATAATCTACTATGACAATGTATGAGATAGAATTACCAACAGACATCTACTAATGATAGTGCAAGTGTTCATAAATCTACCACAGAATAAGACCATTTTCACCACTCCAACTCCAGCTTTCAAGTATGTATTTTTGTTTGATGTTATGATTCTTGAAATTGTCAGATGGAGTTTGAAACTCAGTAGAGTAGTTTCCTTTTTCGTTTCTAAGTCAAAATCCGTTTGGGAAATAGTTTTATAGCAGCAAATGATGAAAAATTCTTGTGACCAATGATAGTAAAACCAAAACCCAGTTCGAGGCCTTCAACTTCCAATCCGATGAGCAGCTCTACATGCAAACAAAAAAAATCAACAGAGGAACAACGGCTTAGAACGCGAGCAAATGAAAAAAATTAAAACATCCCAACAAGGACATCCGAACAAAACGAAAAAGCGGATTTGTGTTCCTGGACAGCCAAACCTCGACCGAGCTCATAGGTGACATTCAAGGAAATTGGGCTACCTGATGGAATTTATTTATTCAACCCCCAGTATCTAGATCAAGCATATTCCAACAGCGACAGTCCGGTATGGATACAGGTACCGGGTTATGGGTGCACCGCATATCCTTCCCTCTGTTGGTAGTAACTTAATGATAGGGATACGGCATATAAATAGGAGTATATTTGATGCATGCATATGTATGTATGTATCTACGTCCGTAATTGCTGCAACCGTATATGTACATATTGTACTATAGTTAGGGATATCTTTGTGCGCGTCTCCAACTCTGGTCGACGTTTAATTATGTAAAATGTCAGATGACGTTGGTGGTAGTGAAAGGACCCAGAATCCGAACCAGAACCAGCATCAGATTCAGAATCAGAAACCCAACCAAAAATGGCAGATAGCTCCATGAGAAATGGATGAACTAAACGAAACGTGCTTGTCTGACCGTTGGGCGCCAATGAATTGCAGTGGCAATGGCGACGGCAGCAAATCTCTGACTGGATAACACGAGAACGGACTCTGCTACAGCGAGCTTTATTATACGTTAGGGGTCATGTAATCATCGAATTGGGAATGACTGTTGGTTAAATATTTGCAATGGTCATTGAGATTTTTAATTCTTTTTGTTTTTTTTTTTGTTTTTTACTTTCAATTCGTATTTTTTCCCCTCTCTTTCGTATAGTTTCGTTTGTTGGTTCGTTTTTTGATGATTATATCCGCGTTTGCAGTTTCAACATTGCAGGACATGGCTTTGGTTTTGGGTTTGGTTTGGGTAAGTTCAAGGATTCGATTACATTCCATGCATGATGGCGTAATTAAATTTTAATTTAGGTTAAAAGAGCTGCTATGATTTAATCGATAAATTTGTTGAAAACTGCCAATCACAGTTACTTTTGAATGCTGCCAGGGGATGTGTTTGGTTGGTGATTCGTAAAAGACGTCGGCTTTTATTGGCATATTGGGTAGAATTGGTGTGAAGTACGGAAAAGGCTTACAGAACGTCGCCGCATCAAGGAATTTAACGAGCACACTACCGACCAGAGATATTTATGACAGAGTTCGAGGCATACAAAGTAATTTGATTTGAAGAGAACAGATTTGAACAGAAGCTTCGAACCAAAAGACGTATTACCAAAATATGGAAGATTGCCTGAACTTACAAGCTTAGACGTACTAAATGTGTTATGTTGTAAACTGGATGAGGGTCTATGTTTACGTAGTGCGGCATAGATACGGCCAACGACGTGAACAACAGCAGAGAGTGAACTATTTATTTTCCACGCAAGATTAGTAACAGTCCTTGTCAACATGTTTTCTACTTATTAAGATAAGCTGACGTCTGGTTGGGTTTATATTCAATGGAGAGATAAATCTGGTCATTATCAGCAAAGAGATGGATTTGGACATTAGAACACACTTAACGTAAGTGATTAATAAGCAGACAGAATAATATTGGGCCAAGAATTTACCCCTGAGGTACAGCTGCAATTAAAGTGCCGAATCAAGAAAAAAAAACATCATTATGAACTGCTCTTTGATGCCAATTAGGTATCTATTGTACATTATAAATTAGGCGTACTGATCTTTCAGCTTCTGAAGGAGTAGCTTATGATCGACGCTATATTACTCGTATATTGAATCCGTACATCATTAATGATTGTGACCGTAACTGTGGTACAGCTATGATTTGCATTGAAACCTGACTGAACTGGGGATAACAGTCCGTCATGATTAATGAAAATGGAAATTCGGTTTGTCAAGATCTTCTTCAAGATATTGGACAGACACGATATAAGATAAGATATAGGGGAGGAGGAGAGGGTTGGGGCTTTTTCGAAACAGGAATGACCTTAGCCAATTTCAAACTATCAGGAAAATTTGAAGTAGTAACGAAGAAATGCATGGGGTTTGTGAAGGCACTTAAGATATGAGGTAGAATCATCTTTACAAAATCAGTCGGTCTCGGCTGCATCGGGAGTTTCCTTATAATGCTTGGAATTACTCTACATTTGATATTCATTTCATGGGCTGCACTAGCAAAGCCATGGCCCATTTAAAAAGAAGTACTTCTGTACTATTCGCACTGCAGTTTTAATGACCTTGCACGCCGATTGCCTTATAAACATGCCGTGTGATGCAATGACACCAGAACTCTTGTTGCTGTAATCCTTTTTTTAATTTTTGTGGTGCAAGCTTAAACTAACTTGAACACCAGGACTTAAAAACTAACAAAAATTACGAGTCAGGAAATAAGGGTATGGTGGAGGACATCAAGTTTGAGACGAGAAGTGCTCAGGTTAAAATCAAAAAGGGGGAGGTTTGAGTAGACCTTACGGAGCATGTGGGAGATTGGTTCGTTGGGTTGCAAAACTCCTTAGACCATCGTTTGATAAAACGAAAAAATGAGTTGGTTTTAAGGATTATCTCATCAATAAGTGAACGGAAGTTTAACTTTCTATCGTATAAAATTGCAACGTCGTCAAGGAATTGAGCCTGGGCTACAGGTTTGCCATGCAGAAAATAAAGTCGAGGAGTAGATTGATTGGACTCGTGTGACAAAGTCATATATTGACATTTTTAGACGAAGTGGAAAACCTATCTTGCGGTGTAGAGTTAGTTTTGGAGAACTTAGTGTCGTCAGCGTAAATGGATAGGGGACAGTATTTAATAATTCTCTCAAGATTGTTTAAAGTTAAAATAAAAAAGAGGGGACCTAGATGTCTGCCTTGTGGGACACCACACCAGAAATGGCTAAAAACGGAGTTGAGAAGACTGACCTAAAACAAGTGCTATAATAACGGTTCGACAGATCAGAAGATATCCATTTTAATTATATGGGGTCAAAACCGAG
This sequence comes from Volucella bombylans, assembly GCA_949129095.1. Taxonomy (NCBI): domain Eukaryota; kingdom Metazoa; phylum Arthropoda; class Insecta; order Diptera; family Syrphidae; genus Volucella; species Volucella bombylans. Next base: position 110,955,408 of record OX422141.1, read on the forward strand.
GGAATACAATTTAAAAAAGATCAATTGATGTGATATTTTATCGAAGGCCTTAGCAACATCTATAGCAATAACCTCGGTTTTGTTGCCATATATATAAAAAAACTTTCGAACATTTTAGGTCTGTGAGAAAGCTTAGCAAAGGGACGGTAGTTATTTACTTCATTCTTTGATCCCTTTTTGTAGACCGGCGATATGAAAGAGATCTTTAAAACTTTAAAATGTCTGTCGGTCGATGATATTTTATCGAACGTGAGAGAGGGGGATATCCGTCTAATTTTCTTTTGTACGAGTAGTTGACGAATTGATAAAACGTCTTAGGATCGTTGATAAGGTTAGTCTGTGCTGTGTCGAGAAAGCGCTGATTGAGGCAGTTATAGAGGTGGGTGAATTGGAGGGACATAGGTTCTAAGATAGTTAGAGTAGTCATAATAAAAATTGGTGCGAAGAAAAACTGCTCATAATTTGTTTTTTTTTTTTGTTTTACAAAGAGCAAAGTCTTCTGTTATACCAGGGTGGGGAAGTAGATTAATTTTGATGCCGAGAAAAGGGGACGTAAAGAGAAATGGAATTCAATATTTCACTATAACAAAAGGAGACAGCATCAGATAAGCATAGATTGGTAAAATCAAAGCAAGATTTGCTAAGATAGATATTAAATTTGCGAAAATTATCTTTATGAAAGTTTATAAAATTTATAAATAAATTTATCACATATGTTGCTGCGGAAAGCAGCGAGGTCATCCGCAACCTTTTGGGCAGGTGTGTTGAAAACTTTGTGGTACCTGAGACTACTTATATTTGAAGGCCTTCTTGTTGCATGGAACCATGACACTTGTTTCGGTTTTTCCGTCAAAGCAAAGAGAGTCGGATTTATCGTAAAAATATGCGAGAAAGAGACGTATATTTTCGTATACCTTATTATCCATTAGCCTAGAGAGCGCGTAAGACCTTCGCGGGGTGATTTTATTCTTTTGGGTCTATTTAACGTTCGATGGTGAAAGGGGATCAAAAATAGGGACAAGGGCCGGTGAAACCGAGGAAGAAGGCGAGCTAGAAGCGGGACTTAAGACATGCGAGATGATAAAATTTGGATATTTGGCTCCAGCTGAAAGATCGAAATTACGAAAGCAGTTGCTATTGTGGGTGGTTGAGCAGTGACAGTATCAGGGGCATGGATTAAAGTAAAAGAACATCGTTGGGGTTTGGATGAAAGACGGGTACTTGGTGTCTTTGTGGGGATACGGGAAGGGGGTTGATTAGAGATATAGACAGGAGGGGAAAAATTGGGAGATATTTTGGGTTTAAAGCTGCAGTTGGGGTCAAGTTTAGGATGTGGATGGAGAGTGGACCTGGACGATTTATAATTGGCTTTATTAGATGAGACGTTGCTTCGTTTTGGTTTTATGTTTTTAATGGTGGGCTGATCCGTCCATTTGGAGACCCGCATCTTTTCGAGGTTAAGGTTGGTGTTGGGTGATTATAACAAATAAGCATTCATATTTGGCCGGTAAATTAAGCTTGAAATTACGTTAGTTTTTGTGGTGAGAAGTTGGGAGTATTGTGTATTGGCTGATGGTGTTGCCATATCTCACCTCTCCAACTTTACATCATCCATCAGCCGTTTCTGATAACAACAGCAACTTATCAAATGCTAAGGTCGGGAAGCAAATTGAGGCAAAAAAGAAGAGAAGAGGTCAACGTTCTTTCAATCTACATGAAACAGCTACTGATGAATCAGCTGGTGCTATGTTGTCTACCGTTCCTAAGCTGAAATTTCTTCATATTTCTCGCCTGTGTAAAGAAGTCACTGAGGAAAACGTCATTTCTTTTGCAGCACACAGGCTTAAGCTACCTGAAAATATGCTGCTTTGCAAAAAACTTATTAAAAAAGGTGTGGACCCCTCTTCCCAACACTTCATAAATTTCGGTATTCCTGCTTACCAAAAAGCATTAGATGCCACTATTTGGCCTCTGGGACTGCAAATCAAAAATTTTGTACATCTTCCAAAATCAAAAAACGACAATCCAGCTGTCGAAGACATAGTAAGCTACGAGTAGAATGTGCTAACCTATGTCCACCAAATGCTACTCGGATCCATCGTACATCAAACATCGCACCGCTAAAAATCTATTATCATAATGGGAGTGGGATTCGAACTAAAATTTATAAACTATTTGTAAACACCAGTGATCAGTTCTACGATGTCATCATTATAGTCGAATCATGGCTTTACCCTGAAATCTCATCATACGAAATCTTCAACCGAGAACTCTACACTCCCTTCAGGATCGATAGATGTAAATCTTCAGAGGAACGTGGTGGCGGTATAATAGTTGCTGTCCGTTCCTGTTTTAATGGTAAATAAATTGATCTTCCCTTCTCTGGGATCGATCAAATTTGTGTATCTTTGACTCTTAATCCTAACACCAATGTACATTTGTTTTTAATCATAAGCTATGTTCCGCCTAGAAGTATGCTTGAATTATATGAAAAACATACACTCAATATTGAATTCATTAATAATCGCTGTACTGAATCCTACAAGTTAGCAATTTTCGGTGATTTTAATCTTAGTAATATCACTTGGAGTAAGGTTGATAATAAAAACTTTCTTTTAGCTCATAATATTTCTTATGGCCACGAATCTCTCTTACATGATTTCCTACATTCTTTAAATTTAAAACAAATCAATCCAGTAGTAAACTCACTTCTTAAAATTTTAGATTTGATATTTGTATGTTGTGATGAATTTGATGCAAATGTAACTTAAGTTCCTATATCTCTTTTGAAAAATTCTATTAATCACAAAGAAATTTGTATTGGGTTATCATTGTTCTATTATTTGAAACTCAACGCTAACCATAACCTGAAATATCTAAATTTTTCAAAGGCAAATTACAGCGAACTTAATAACTTTTTCAATAATGTAAACTGGATTGATAAAATGTCCAATTTAAATTTAGTGCATATGTATGAACGCTTCGTTGAAATACTGACCGACGGCTTCTCAAGATTTGTACCGCTCTCATCCGACCGAAATTCGAATAAACCTTGTTGGCATAATAGACATTTAGGGAATCTAAAAAATCTAAAAAATAAAGCTTTTAAAACATTTAAAAAAACTAATTCGCAGTCAGTAAAGATTTTAATATTCTTAACAAATTTCTCTTCAAAAATTATATCATGTCTGTTGAACATAATATTAAATCTGATAGTACATCGTTTTGGCTTTTTATCAATTCTAAATGGAAGTATACGGGGATTCCAAATTCAATGCATTTTAGAAACCGTAAATCGGAAAATATTGAATCTACTCTTGAACTGTTTGAAAGTTTCTTTCTGTCCGTATACACCTGCCATGATAAAATTAGCACCATTCCCATTAGTTCCTCTAGTTGCGTCGAAATCGGATCTTTGACTCTAAGCCATGACGATGTTTCCATCGCTCTTCAATCATTAAAACCTACTTTATGCAGTGGTGCAGACGGTATTCCTGCCATCCTACTCAATAAATGTGTCGGTTTGCCTTCCGTCCCCCTGCTTCAAATTTTCAACCGTTCTCTCTCGGAAGGTGTATTTCTTGAAGTTTGGAAGAAATCCTTTTTAGTTCCCATCCATAAGTCTGGGACCAAAGGCAATGTTGAGAATTACAGAGGAATTTGTAAGCTTTCGGCAATCCTTAAGTTATTTGAAAGCATTATTAAAACTAAAATTGAATTCCTTATAAAAGAGTATCTGCCGGATGAACAGCATGGTTTTGTCGCTGGAAGGTTCCACTACCACAAACTTTGCATTATTTTCGTCCTTTGTTCTGAAACAAATTGAGAAGGGGAACCAAGTTGACACCATATATACAGATTTCAGCAAAGCTTTTGACTCAGTTAATCATGATAGGCTAATCTATAAACTTGAATCTTTCGGATTTCATTCGCAATTACTTCGTTGGTTGTCTTACTTTCTTCTCGGTAGAACCCAACAGGTTAAAATCGGTAACCTTGTATCAAACGAAATTAAATGTAGCTATGGTGTTCCACAAGGGAGCCATTTGGGCCCGCTTCTCTTCATCATCTTCATTCGTGATATCGCGATAAATATTAAATATTGACAGTGTTTATTGTTTGCCGACGATCTAAAATTATTTAGAGCTGTTAAAAACATTGAGGATTGCTCTTTACTGCAACTAGATTTAAACAGTATTACGGAATGGTGCAAAATCAATGCCCACACGTTAAACACAAGCAAGTGTAATTTCATTTCATTCTCCAAATCATCCCCTACAATTCAAATTGAATATTCGATTGTTTCCATACCCCTCTCTCGAATTAGTGAAGTCAAAGATTTGGGAGTTATGTTGGATACTACTTTTTCTTTTAAAGTACATTTGAATCGTACTTTATCCAAAGCTTATTCGGCAATAGGTTTCATTAAGAGAAATCGCAATAGCTTTTCTGACCAATTTTCTTTCCTGTCATTGTACTCCGCCCTTGTTAGACCTTATCTGGAATACGCAGTTGTGATTTGGAATCCCAATCTCTCTTCTGACTCCGACCGAATTGAACGTGTTCAAAAGCGTTTTACAAGATTCATTTTCTATAGAATGCATTGGAACTTTTGCCCCAATTATAAAGCTAGATGTTTACTCCTTGGCTTAAAATCGCTAAAGTCTAGACGTACTATACATGATATATTGTTTGTTAGAGACCTTCTCGGTTATCATATAAGATGCCCTATTCTATTATCAAAAATAGGACTTCATGTCCCTATACGGTCATTGAGAACACGGCATCTTCTTTTTGTTGAATACCACAGAACGAATTATGGTACTAACGAACCGCTTACTCGTACTGTCAAAGCCTTCAACGAAGTCAGTAACCTCTTTGACGTTTGTTTAAATAGAGCTCAATTTAAAAATATAGTCAAAACCTTATACATTTTTTAAATTTAATTTATGTATATATGTAATATTTTGTTTTCTAGTATCTGTTAGCACTTAAGTGACTTGTAGATGTATAAATATAAATTCAGAAATCTAAGCAATGTCTGCTTAATTGGGGGCAACTTTGAAGAGTAGGGTGGTGAACGTCTGATTAGTTGTGCGCAGTCGGTCTAGCCTGCTTTGTCATTCTTAAGGTGCCCACGTCATGTTAAATTGTGTGACAAGTTTCCGTGGAGCGACGAAAGGAGGAGTTGACGTTGAAGCAGTTGTATGATCATAAGATTTTTGGATCGAACGACTGGTGCGAGAATTTGGAAATTGGGTTGTCAGCATTGGATGTATCAATGATTCGGCTTCGGTTTGTAATAATTCAGCCAAAATTGAAGTGTTGTATTTGTTGTTTCTAATTCAATTAAATGCACAATTTGTTGTTCAATGCTATGACTAAATTCTGTCACACATCAAGAAATTGCAACAACTAACGATCGGTTAAACTATCGTAAGTCGCATTCTACGAAAACGAGGGAAAGGCTGGTTGAGAAACTTTGCGGTTTAAAGCTGGATGTTGATGGAGAAATAACGCGACGCTTCGAAAGATTTGCAAATCTTTCCGAATTGGAAAAAGCGTTCCATAGAGTTCCGAGAGATCTTATATGGACGATGTTTGGATGCATGAATGTAGCCGAAGCGTTTACAAATATGGTACGCGATAAAGCGAAGGTAAAATGCAAGGAGGTAATAATCGGAGAATTTGAAGTTAAAGTCAGAGTACTTGCGATGACCATATCGCACACAGAGTTAACATGGGATAAGTTAAATAACACGAAAGCTGCGCTGTATATAGTAAAAGAGAAACTTTGCTTCAGTTTAGTGGTTTCTTATACACGGTAATCGTTAGTCTGGCTCAAATGTAGGATGATATACGAAAAGTATGAATCAAAAATGATGGCATCAAGGGCTTTTACGTGTATACGCGGAGGTCTCTGTGTTGATAAACCGACAGTGGAAACAGTTCAGGATTAGCGAATCATCGGGCGTTGGCATTGTCAACGCTTCGTGAAAACACGACATTCAGCCAAGGGTGGACAAAAAATTATGATCATTAAAATGCAAACTTTCGGTCTCTCTACTAAAGCGATTAAAAATGATGGGATACGTAGAATGACTCTAAGGTCCGCAAATAAAGCCTATCCTACAAGCGGTAGGTCCGCAGCGCATGCGAATAAGTTGCTACTGAGCTTTCAAATCTTAATGTGCACAAATTCTGTTGCTCATATGCTAACATTATTAGTACGCACTGGCTAGCACTCTGAAGCCTAGGTAACGTATATACGAGTAGATAGTGTAGCGTGTTCAATATTGCAGTGCAAAATGCAATATTGATTTGCCACAGCAGTTCTTGAAGAGAGCGTTTTCTGATGACAATATCACCTTACCGATCTCACCCATCACGCGTACCTGGGCTCTCTCATTTGTCATTCCGGCCTAGCTCAGCCTGCGTGGATCCGGATATGCGAGATGGTGTGAGAATTGATTTACTCAATTTTATTAGAAGAGCGGATTAATTACTTATTCATGATGACGTGGTGTAGTGGTAGTAGCAGACGCTTCTCACTCGGAGGGTCCAGGTTCGAATCCTGCCCATGGCAAAATCAGTTTTTCATTGTATATTTGAAACTCAGACAAAAAAATTCTGCGTGTGAAGGCATAACACTGACATGTAGATTTGGCTGTTATAAGAGTTTCAAGCAATGAAAAAAATACTGGGAATTATACTCGAATCACTCTGAGTGAAGCAAAAACTCTCCGTCCTATTCGGACTCCCACCCCTGGAGAGCAAACATAGAAACCAAACACACCTGAGTTTCAAGCCACTACACAAACAATTTTCCTTTCTCCTCCTTCTGTCTTTCCGCCCGCGCCCTGGCAACAGTAAAAGGGTATCCAACCCCTTAGGCGCGCGTAAATTATAAAAAAAAAAAAAAAACGTGTACATATGTAGTCTGGTGGAACCGAGCAAATGAAACCAACTTGACTTCTTATCAAATTCAGTGCATTATCATTTTATTCAAGCAACAAAAAGAAATAGGAACTCATAGTTCATAAAAGTTAAGTTAAAGAAAATGTGTAAAAGACAACGTATTAGGTACCGCGAGATATATTTCGTGCTATACTAATGATTATCAATAAAGTCACTCTCTTACCTCTGTAATCCGCTGGTCATGACGTCAGGATCAGTTGATTGATTGATTCTATTCTCTTTTTTTTTTTTTTTTTTTTTTAGCAGCACAAGATATATCACGGTTCACAATTCAGATTTAGTATTATATATATATATATATATTTTTATTTTTTTTTTAGCATAGGTCACTTAAATATATGTACAAGACATTTGGCTTTTGGTTTCCATTCTTTTTGATCACTTCCTTAGGTTTTTATTTCTATTTTTTTTTGTTTTTTTTTTTGAATGAAATTTTGCACTTTGGTTTTTTTTTTTATATATTTTTTTTGTTACAGGGGCGAAGGATTTGAGAATCTGGCTGCGTGGATGCTTGGATGGTTGGATGGTTGCACAACAAAGATCTTTGAAGCGTTCTTCTTCAGTTTGTGGCGACTTGTGCTCCGCGTGCTCCAGGTACTCCGGTTGGCAGGTGTTTTATCACATGGCTTCTCAATCGCGCACCTTAAGAGCGCTTGTTTAAGCAATAATCTTGGCGGATGGTTTGCCAACTAACGACGTAGTTAGCTCTTCAGCTCTTCTCTGGTAATTAAACCAGCCTGGTATGTTTATCTTTCGGTGGGAGCTTATCCCAGGCACGAGAGCAAAAGAAAAGCTAGCTCGGTAATTTTTTCCTCAACCTTGGAAAACACCGTATAAAAAAAATTAACCACAAAAAGAATCGCACGTACCTTGGAAGTGTGTCCGGATGAAAATCTTTAGCAGACGTCTTACCGCCTCGAGAGATCAGATCGAAAGGAGGAAGTTTTTTTTTGGCGGAAGCGCAACGAGCAAGTGTAAACGCAATAATTTGAGTAGCGACCCCTAGTTGAAATTTTTGTTTAGGTACTCGTTACATAATTAAATATGTGCGTTCAGTGCTGAGCATTAGAAATTTTTTATTATTAAGAGATTTTTTATACGAATGCTACAAAACAATCAAATCGGATGGATTTACTCCAGGACGATGGGATTGGAGAACTTTGTCAGTGTGTATTTTGATTTGTGTTTGTGAAACGTGGGGCAGGCTCACGCCCTGAGTGTCTCATGCTCTACCAGCTTCAAAAAAAAATTAAGCCTTTATGTCCTTCCCGTGAATTCTCCCTAAAATTTTTCCTGTCATATCTTGCAACACATATAAACTTCTGCCAATTTTCTCCAATACACGGCATTTGGTGAACTTAGGCGCAAGCTTGGAAGAGAATTTCTTGGAGGCATCACTTTGATGGAAATTTCGCTTAAAAACTATTTGTCCAACGGAATATTCAATGGGCCTGGACCGCAAGTTATAGGCACTAGCATGTTTTCTTTGGGCTAATTGCAAAGTTTCGAACGCTTTTTTACGTATTTTCTGCAAATTGTCCAACCTGCTCAAAATTTCTGGAGCTTCACCAGATAAGCTCTCAATTTTTCGCAATAGCTCATACACACTACCATGCGTTACCATATTAATACCCATGAGTAGATAATAAGGAGTATAACCGGTAGAGTCATGCACGATGTTTCTCAATGCACAAGATATAGATCCCAGATTTTTATCCCATTCTGACTGATCCCCCTGAATGTACATTCTCACAGCAGTAAATATCGTTTTATTTGCTCTTTCTGCCGAGTTTTCCTGTGGGGAATAAAAGCCAGTGAGCGCTTGCTTAATTCCATTTCTACTTAGAAAATCTTTAAACTCTTTGGATACAAACTGAGGGCCATTGTCGCTTAGTATCTTTTCAGGTACACCAAATAGATCAAACACATTTTCCTGTAGTGTTTTAATGGCTAACTTTGAGGTAGCACTTCGAAGCGGTTTGACTATCAAATACTTAGAGAAGTTATCCAAAATTACCATAGCCTGTGTATTTCCATTTTTAGAGCGAGGAAACGGTCCTACAAAGTCAATATGTAACTCTTGCCAGGGTCTTAATGGCGGAATTCTAGGATAGGAAATCGGTTTTAGAGATACATTTGGGATTTTGGAAACCTTGCAAGTTTCACAACTGTTAACAAATTGTACGACGTCGACTAGCATTTTGGGCCAATAATAAGTACGCCTCAGTTTTTCCAATAACTTATTGATACCAGGATGTGCACTTGCTGGTGGACTATGCAATTTTTCTATGAGTGAATTCCTAAGATCTTTTGGAACATAGAGACGCCAATGTTCATGCTCCATAGATAGATCCTTATTACGGAACTGTGTTCTCTTAAAAAGTAGATGACCAGACACTTTCAAATCCGGAAAACTTTCAGGATTCGAGTTTACCACAGAAACAAGCTTTACGTACTCTTCATCTTTAAAACAACCGGCTGACAAATCTATTTCCTGTGTTCCTTGAGTGACTTCTTCAATCTCAGCCCTCGATAAGGCATCTGCAACGATATTTTGTTTGCCTTTTCGATGAACTATCTCAAAATCGAATGGTTGAAGCTTTAAAGACCACCTAGCTAGGCGACCATGAAGATCTTTTTGTTACATTAACCATTTGAGACTCATGTGATCGGTGATAATGGTAAACCTTGTGCCCTCCACATATGGTCGAAACTTTTTAACACTGAGCACCGCTGCTAAGCATTCAAGCTCAGTAACGCTGTAGTTCCTTTGCGCTGCATTAAGCTTCTTTGACATGAACGCCACTGGTCTCTCATCACCATTTTCGTCAATCTGTATTAACGCACCACCTACACCTAATGTTGACGCATCACACTGAATAAGAAAAGGTTTTTCGAAATCTGGAGGGGAAAGTATCGGTGCAGATGTGAGCATCGATTTAAGTTTTGAAAACGAATCAAGTGCTTCTGGAGGCCATTTATTTGTAAACTTTTTGCCAGTGAGATTTGTTAATGGTGCTGCAATTGATGCAAAGTTGGAAACCATTCGCATGTACCACTGACACATACCCAAAAATCGTCTCAATTGTTTAAGTGTGGTTGGCCGAGGAAAGTTCTCAATAGCACTTATTTTGTCTGGGTTCGCTTTTAATCCATCCTCCCCGATAATATATCCGAGATATGAAATCTCACGTTGACAGAACTTAGATTTCTCAATATTAATAGTTAAGTTGGCTGATCTAAAATGCTGGCCTACCTTTGACAACAATTCAATGTGATTTTCAAAAGTATCGGAAATAATCAAAAGATCATCGACGTATGTGAAAACGTCCTCATGCAATTCGTATGGAATAACCCGATCAATCAAGCGACACATAGTTTGCGTGGCATTTTTCAAACCGAACGGCATGACTTTAAATTGAAACAAACCTTGACCTGGTACGGGAAAGGCGGTTTTCTCTTTAGCTGTTTTTGAGAGAGGAATTTGCCAAAAACTGTCCTTAAGGTCTAGAGCAGAGATGAATTTTGCTCTCTTAAGCCTTGCTAGAATACCGTCAATGATGGGTAAGGGATAAGCATCCTTTAAAATATGTTCATTGACTCTTCGAGCATCCAAACAAAGTCTGCTTTTCCCATTCGCCTTCTTCACGATGACCATTGGCGATGACCATGGGCTTTCACTCTTCTCTATAACATCTAAATCAATCATACGCTGAATTTCCTCATCCATAAGTTTTTGCATGGCTGGTGAAATGGGCCAATGTCTTTGCTTGATTGGTTTGACGTTACCAACATCAATATCGTGTTCCACAAGATTAGTGCGCCCTAGTCCGAGTTTATCAAAAGATGGAATTTTTGCTATTGTTTCTACAAGAATGCGATTCTGCTCAGGACTTAACAAGTGAGATTTTCCATCTTGATTGGGCACATTTATTTCGCAAGCGGATGCTGGAACCAAACCAAAAGCCTCCCAAAAATCAATTCCTAAAGTAAAAAGTCTTTTTAACGATGGTGTTATAAAAAATTTTATAGTTCTCTTAAGCTTGTTAAAAGTAACAGAGAGATAAACATAGCCTACGATAGGTTGCGTCGCCCCATCTGCAGTATGCAAGTTACTGGAGAGTTTCGAGTAAGGTATTTTGCACTTTTTTAAAAGCTCCAAACCTCCTTCTCCTAAAACAGAAATGGATGCTCCACTATCGAGAAGTCCTGAATATTCGAAACCATAAATTTCAATTTTCGCAAAAGGTCGTGAATCTGATGTTAATTCAAAACAGGCATTTTTAATTGACTTATACATTCGTTTTCTATCTCGTATGTACTTTGCAAAACGAGATGTGCCACGCTTATCTGATTTTTTTATTGTGTGGCCGTTGGTGGTCTTCGCAAAACTTGCAGGTTTTGCTTTGTTGGAGGAAAAGTACGATCCGGATGTCGATTGCCTCCCTTTTTGACATCCGTCCGTTCGTTTAAAGGATTGCAACGACTGCAGTTAGGTTTAATGGTGTTCTTAGCACCGCAAGCATAACAAAATGTTTGTGTCTTTTCAGATGGGCAATTTGAGAAGTTGTGACCGATGTCACTGCAATTCCAGCAAATGGTGTACTCATTAGATTCCACGTTACTGCTGCGGCATCCTTGCTGAGTAATAGAATTAACACTAGTCGGAAAGGGAACCTCATCATACACAAGCTCATGAGCAAACCTTCGACGACTAATAAGCTGTTCCTCTAAGCTTTCTCCAATATCAGACAAACCTTTCTCAACTTCCAGGCACATAAGTCGTAACTGATCGACTGTTACAGGGTGAGCTAGAATGAGCTGTTTTTTTAATGCAGGGTGCATGTTGTTTTTCAGAAGAGCGAGCTTGTCTGCTTCTGAATATGGGACTCTTAGAAGTGAGTCAAGAGCTTCAATCTCCAGCTTGAATTCCCTGAACGATTCCCTTGGCTTTTGCTTTCTTGCTTCAATTTGTCTGCGTATCTCATGGTCTGATGTCGTTGTCTGAAACTCAGATATTAAAGCCTTCCGAAATTGAGACCACGTTGGGTTTCTGTTTCGAGTAACAAAAATCCAGAACCATGTGATGGCTGAACCCGATAATAAATGGTGCATTGATAAGCAAAGTTTATTCACAGGAATATCTTGGCTTTTAGCAAGTATCTCAACTCTAAAAATGAACTGTTCAACACTAAGAGGAGTTGGGTTACCATTGAATTGAACTTTCCAAGATGAAATATTTGAAAGTTTCCTAGAATCAAATGAGTTTAAACCTATAGCACTGTCCTCTAGAACGCTTTGATCTAATTCACCTATTCCACTATGATCTAGATCTTGAGCTGATATGTTCGTTCTAACATTCTCCATACCTGGAAAACGTTGGTAGGGAATCTGTGACGTATTTAAATGATGCGCTGATGGTTGATGGTACCTCTGAAAATGACTGGGCCTGTGAGGCTGCGCAAAAGAATAAGAATTAAACTGAGAATTAGAAAACCGCTGCTGATTTGAAAACTCAATGTCCTTTCGATTAAATTGCTGTGGCGGTCTCCGTTGTGACGCTACGGAATACTGATTAGCGGCTGAAGAGGATTTGGGAACAGCTCCTGTTCCTTCAGCTGATTTCTGCTGAATTAAATTTCCACACCTGATTGCATTTCTTTCCTGTTCTTCGCTATTTTCAACCTCTACATCTAAGTGTCCCGCAGATTGTATTGGTGAAGAAGGACCAGCACCAAATTGTTCCAAAGAGAGGTTATGTAAACTGACATTCACCGTGTCTATCAAACTCTGAATATCACTTTTGAGATCAGGTGCGCGCTTAAGTAATAACTCTAATCTACCTAACAGATGCATGCCTTTCGCGATAGCTCGGACTTGAGTCTGTTGGTTAGCAGTTTTCAGAACTTCTGCACTCAATGATGTTAACTGATCTAGCTTATTTGTACAGATTTCTAACTCGCTATGAGGAGTATTAACAGAAAGGAGCTCAACAACCCGCTTACCTTGCACAACATCTTCATTGAACAGGACTAAATCTTTGGCAAGCTTTCTATTACTACCTGACTGCGGAAGACCACGTATTTTGCATTCGTATTTTATCTCATCACTATCTAGCAAACCAAAATCCATTTTTTTCACATAGGGATCCATAATTTTATAAAAACGCAATAAAGACGCAAAAAGAATTTGAGAACTTATGCAAAATTCACTCAAAAAAAAAAACAAACAAACCAACAAAAAAAATAAATTCAAAAAAAGTATATGATATGCAAAGAAAAAAAAAATTTATTTACTAACTTGAATACATTAGTCAGAACGAAAAATTCGTTTTCAACTCTTTAATGCCAAAAAAAAAAATTTTAAATGCTTGAAAATGATTGAAACCAAATTTAAGATGTGCTTTAAACTTTATGTGAATGATATAAAATTCCAAATTGAAGCCAAGTTGATTTCCTTATGATCGCACCAAGCCTACACACTTTCACCACCTTCTCTTCTTCATAATTTAAATTGTAAAAAAAAAAGTTTTTTAGAACGAGAGATACTTTAGTTGTCACAGGATAGAATTGAAAATCTGAATGATCTTCATGAATTTCTTCTTACTATTTTTAGGAATTCTTTAAAGGATCAAACAATGATCTTTGATCATTATTTAAAGTCTAACTTTAAAGCCTAGATCCGAACTTTGTTTGGGAATCACACAAGATGAAACGACCATGCACAATTTCTCACCAATCAAAATTCAAGTACTTAACACTAAACCGAACCGAACGATAACATGGGCAATTAAAGTATCATACTCTTATCAAATTACAAAACTCTATCATTTGTACATATGCTACTCATCAATTTATTATAATTTTTCTTGCACTGGTTTTCGGCTCTATCGGTCGACAACCAACGCACACACATTTTGGGCGCCATAGCTACTGTAGCGTGTTCAATATTGCAGTGCAAAATGCAATATTGATTTGCCACAGCAGTTCTTGAAGAGAGCGTTTTCTGATGACAATATCACCTTACCGATCTCACCCATCACGCGTACCTGGGCTCTCTCATTTGTCATTCCGGCCTAGCTCAGCCTGCGTGGATCCGGATATGCGAGATGGTGTGAGAATTGATTTACTCAATTTTATTAGAAGAGCGGATTAATTACTTATTCATGATGACGTGTACATATGTAGTCTGGTGGAACCGAGCAAATGAAACCAACTTGACTTCTTATCAAATTCAGTGCATTATCATTTTATTCAAGCAACAAAAAGAAATAGGAACTCATAGTTCATAAAAGTTAAGTTAAAGAAAATGTGTAAAAGACAACGTATTAGGTACCGCGAGATATATTTCGTGCTATACTAATGATTATCAATAAAGTCACTCTCTTACCTCTGTAATCCGCTGGTCATGACGTCAGGATCAGTTGATTGATTGATTCTATTCTCTTTTTTTTTTTTTTTTTTTTTTTAGCAGCACAAGATATATCACGGTTCACAATTCAGATTTAGTATTATATATATATATATATATTTTTATTTTTTTTTTAGCATAGGTCACTTAAATATATGTACAAGACATTTGGCTTTTGGTTTCCATTCTTTTTGATCACTTCCTTAGGTTTTTATTTCTATTTTTTTTTGTTTTTTTTTTTGAATGAAATTTTGCACTTTGGTTTTTTTTTTTTTATATTTTTTTTGTTACAGGGGCGAAGGATTTGAGAATCTGGCTGCGTGGATGCTTGGATGGTTGGATGGTTGCACAACAAAGATCTTTGAAGCGTTCTTCTTCAGTTTGTGGCGACTTGTGCTCCGCGTGCTCCAGGTACTCCGGTTGGCAGGTGTTTTATCACATGGCTTCTCAATCGCGCACCTTAAGAGCGCTTGTTTAAGCAATAATCTTGGCGGATGGTTTGCCAACTAACGACGTAGTTAGCTCTTCAGCTCTTCTCTGGTAATTAAACCAGCCTGGTATGTTTATCTTTCGGTGGGAGCTTATCCCAGGCACGAGAGCAAAAGAAAAGCTAGCTCGGTAATTTTTTCCTCAACCTTGGAAAACACCGTATAAAAAAAATTAACCACAAAAAGAATCGCACGTACCTTGGAAGTGTGTCCGGATGAAAATCTTTAGCAGACGTCTTACCGCCTCGAGAGATCAGATCGAAAGGAGGAAGTTTTTTTTTGGCGGAAGCGCAACGAGCAAGTGTAAACGCAATAATTTGAGTAGCGACCCCTAGTTGAAATTTTTGTTTAGGTACTCGTTACATAATTAAATATGTGCGTTCAGTGCTGAGCATTAGAAATTTTTTATTATTAAGAGATTTTTTATACGAATGCTACAATAGCAATGTCTACAATCGGAGCAATTTACAACAGATCTAAAGATCAGATTCTCTATGAAGGGAAACTGTAAGAAGAATCCAAAACGTCTTGCCACAATATTGTATTTATTAATGGCAAGCGATGTACGCAGGGTTTTTCTATTGACACGAAATGGAGCAGTCCATAGAATTATGGGAGTTCACTAATTAGCAACCGAGTTTGAAACAATAATTGTTGAGCTGAGGATTAACCCCTACAAAACTTAAATCATCAGTCTTTCTCCCCAACATCATAAGTACGTAATGTAGGACAATACCTTAGATTAAGAAGGTAAGAAGGTAGCAATGTTTATATCCTAAGGACTATGCTCGAATTGGTTCGGTTTAATGTTGAATATTTCCTTTTGTGTAGATGCAGAACCTGGAAAATGTCCACCGCTATCAGTAGGATACTACCAATGTTGTCAATTAAGTATCAGTGGAACATATTAACACATATGACCTTTAACATTCGAAGAATAACTACATCAACCAGGACGAAGTTGAAGAAAGTTAACACACATCCCTAAAAAAATACTTTATGGCGAGTAGCTGCAGTGAAAATCCTAGGACCCACAAGGGGATACAGAACATACAGAAAGTAAGTACAAGCGTAGTAGTAACAATACTTGGGAGGAAAATGACGCATCATTAGTAGCGTGATACAAATGAAACCCAGTGGAGTAGCTAAGACGACAAAATGCCAATAGTCATGTCGCAAATAATGTGCCAACGCTGTTATGATAAGAAAAAGCTGAAAAACAAAAATACTGAATAATGGAAATATAACTTCTACCCAAATTTTTTCCAATTTATCTTCTAGCCAGTCATAGTAAGTATCCTTCGCCAACAAAAAATAATATCTTGGGCGTTTATGGAAGCCTCAGCTGAGGATGAGAAGCACGTCTATTATGGCCGACTGTAACACAGCACCTATGATTGACATCGTAATCTTTATGGAGGATTCGAAATATGTGACAACATCGCTCTTTAGTATGTGATAAGCATGCATATCTTCGAAGAACAATATGAAAAGAGTAAATGATTTTTCAGATACATGCGACTTATCAAGGAGCATATAAAGCTGCTCTTCTTCGAAGGAAAAGTACTGGTCGTGAACTCTACGAACGGAAAGGAAGGGAATAAGACAGACTTTTCAGAAAGAAAAAAAAAATACCATGAGAAGCAGGAATACAGGAATGAAATTTTCGAGTTGTATCAGAAAATAAAATGAACATGTCAGGACTTCAAATGCAGAATGGAAGCTTGCAAAGATAAACGTGGACAACTGGTAGTTGTTTAGCAGTCCATGCTGACAATGGTTGAAATTGACGTATATATGTTGAGGCGACAGCCTATCACAGCTCACCACCCATTTTTCGTCTACAAAGCCCCATATGGCTCGTACAACGCCATGTCCAGCTTCTACATCCCTAACAAAGTCGCCGGGTTAGCCAAGATGACTATGAAGAATTCTCGCTACCCCATTCAATGGCCAACAAAAGAGGCACAATCTTTTCTACGGTCCAAGCTTTCGTGAGCATTGAAGAGGATGTGAGTCTGACGGTGAATGAATGCAAAATAAAGAGCAGGCTGTCGAAAAAGGACGCATACCAATGACGTCTTAGCCATAACCTCACGATTTGCAGATATAGCATCGAGGTAGTTAAGAACTTCGCCTACCTCGGGCCTGGAGTCACAAGCAGCAACGACACTTGCGCATAAATTAAACCCGGATTACCAATCTCTGTTTCTTTGAGCACTGGGGACAAGTAACGTTAACAGTTACAGAGCTTTGACTGGATTGATTTATTCAAAACCTTTATCATCCCGGTTCTACTCTGGAATTTGTTAAAAGCGGATGAAGAAGCCCTTGGTTTTTGTAAGAAAGATACAGCACTTATTGACAGGGAGTGAAGGAGCTTATTCAGTCATGAACTGCATAGGCCGTAAAGCGACATTAGTCTAGTCAGATGTCTACGAATTTAACGTCTGAAATAGCTGGTCCAAGTGTTGAGTGAATAGGAGTGGCTGCCCTTCACAGGACGAGCACAACGGCAGCTGGTCCAAGATCATGCTAGTTTCGAGGCTTTTCGGACTAGGCTCAGGTTAACCAAAATTAATTAAGCAGGTGATTTCTACAGTAGTATAGTAATCGGAGGAACATAGTTTGAACACTGGATCTGTCACAAGATTAGCTGGAATAGCGAACGAACCATTATTAAAATAAAATGTGGCCTCTATCTAATGGAAGCTTAAGTTTGTAATTTCTCAGACAGACTACCAATTCCTGCGGTGAACCTCTGCGACTATCAGTTCTAGAGGTTTTGTCTATATAGTTTAAGATGTCGTTGGTAATCGACCTTGTCTATTTAAACATAAAATATACACTAGGTCGCATCTGCTCAATAAGCTCTCCATCTTCCCTATCCGTAAGATTCGAAATAGAGCTGAGCAGTTACCCTCTGCTGTTTGTCGTTTGGCATCCGCTGGTGCCCTATCTTATGTGGTATCACTCACTTGATCTTCGGTAAAATTTTCGAGTATTCTGGAAAGCTGCCATCCCACCGTCGCGCCCCTCCTTAGATAAGCCTATATTTCAGTTTGTTTCTCCTAGATGCAATAAAAAGATAAAAAAAGAAGTGATTATGACGAGTAAAATGTTGAAGTAGGATCTAAATTCGTTTTCTAAGTACTATCATCGCTCTGCCTCTCTTGAAGTTTTCTGCCACATACTCAGTTCACAAGACAAATAATTGAAGAAGCTTTTATCTATCTATCTTTAATCCTTTTTTTATCAGAGTTAAAAGCAAACTCCACCATCAGGAATTTGAAGCAAACCATATTTTTTTATTTTGTTTTAGTTGCCTAAGGGTTGTAACCCATGTACCAATTTGCTAACGTACTATATTCGTCTCTGAACCCGGTTATTTTTAAACGCAAACTATGGAGCTACTCTCCACAAAGATGCACTTAAAATTCCTTACCACTCATCCTTTTTCATGCAACCCATTCCCTGCTGCTAGTTGCAATAAAAATTATTTCACTCGGATGACAAAGAGCATATTGTGCACATAATTCATGCGGCCAAGTGCAATGTTAATGGCCCTAGATGTGTTGGTGCGGGCGTTCTTGTATATGTATCGTTATACACTGAGAGGCAGCCATTAAAAATTACGTGCTGGGACTTCTCTATGCAATTGCACACACACTCACAGACAGGACCCAGCCAGATAAACGAGTGATAGGAAGCATGAGTAAAATCCCAAGCAAAGAAAAATACCATTTTCAGGACCTTTCACCAACGAAGCCACCAAACGGCAACCACTACGTTCCACTCACGAAAAATCTCCACAAAGTGGTTTCAACCAACATTGTGCAAGAGTCAGGACCTGAGCTATGAGGAGACATTTTTCCAGAGACATGATTTGCACATAAAAGGCGACAGCCCAACTAAAAAATAAAAAAACGAGAAAACATTCTGGAACATGATTAAGGAGAAAAAATTTGTCTGTCTATAGAGCAAGGACCAAGTTGAGGATATTCGTTACCAACAATCACACTAAGCCGCCCTCAGCTAGATTGTGCTCTTGCTCCTTTATAGCGTTTACTCTCTGGCGAGAATGGGGGATTGAATGCCGGTGCTCTTAGATGAGTCTATGCAGAATGTTTTTAATCGATCGACTCTTGATAAGAATGTAATTTACTTTCGAAATTTAAATCTACACTCTGGGCGACGAAATGGTATACACTCCGAGATTTATGGCACCGTAGACGGCATATTAGGACAAGAGATAGAGCTTTTGCTGGGAAGAAATTTTCATTCAGACCAAAATCCTTGTATGACTTCACTTGTATTTATTGTATTGCAATCGAAGGTAAAGATTCATTCATTGGCGCCCGATGGAGAATTTACTAAGAAGGAGAATCCTTGAATGTCGTAATTTTCACTTCGTGAGTGCCGCAGATGTCCATACCTATATTCTTAGTCAGCTTTAATGACAAAGTACCTACAGTGCCGGCTCAGCGGTGTCGTTATTACTTTCAAAGCACATGTTGGAGATCGCTGATGCTTTAACCGAACATTCATAAGCTAAAAAGTAGTTTATTGCCTTTTGTGCTGAGAGACAGGAGAAAAGCATTCGAATTTTAGGAAACGCCATTTGCAACCCGGGAAGTGATAACATATATACCGTATACGATTGTACTCATCAGAAACCAAGCTATCAACGGAACTCTTATTTGAAGACGCAGGCAGCCCAAGCCCTGGTTCAGGTCCTGAACCTTAATTCACATGGTTAGATCCCAGCAAGCCGTAGTGAACTTAAACTTCCAACTGCATTCAAGAAAGTCTTGCACTCTTGAACTAGCTTGAAAGTGGTGAAGTTTCAAGAACTTAATACTCAAGTCGGTATATATATATGTTTTTTTTAACGAGGACATCGAAAGCCTAAAGGTCAGTGTGGGACTTAAACCGCACTAAAAACATGGACGGGAAGCTCCTCCTGGAACCACCGTTAGGTATTTCGTCAGAAGGATGTCCTGAGCAAAGGCTCAAAGCGTTCGTCTAGTCATCACTGTTAAGTTTGAGTAGAAGTTACTCGTCGCCAGAAACGCTCACTCTCCCGGCGGCATTCTATAGCTCTCAGCTCCATCATCAATGAAACGATGGAGTCTTCAATAGCCTGACATTTCCAGGGGCTGCTTAACATACTGGGGACCAGGTTTATCGCTGAAACTAGATCGCTTCGTTAAAGGAGCTCCTGATGTACTCGTATCTCGGGCACGAGAAGAGAACATGCTCCGCATCCTCTATTGTTCTCTCACAGTTTGGGCAGTGAGGATCATCTTCAATGCCGAAGCGATGGAGATAGCCTCTAAAGTATCCATGTCCGCTGAAGGCTTGCGTGAGGTAGTAGTTTACCTCTCCATGCCTCCTCTGCAGCCATTCATCGACTTTGGTGATTAGGGCATACGTCCATCTACCCTTTTGGGAACGGCTCCATCTACTTTGCTATGCACGAATTGTATTACCATCCTCTTTTGGCAGGTTGTACCGTCAGATCTTCTGTAGCTCTTCCGCAATCAGGTCGATCGGCGGCATGCAGGCCAGGATGCATGCAGCGTCATCAGAGACGGTCCTATATGCGCTCACTACACGGAGCGCGCTCAGGCGGTGATTGGAAATTATTCCAGCAGCGTAAGAGCGCTTAGCCATTGCCGATGCCCAGATGGGAGCCGCGTACAAAATCACCGAAGTGGTGACCCTTGCCAGCAGTCTTCGCTTGCTAGACCGGATGCCCGATGTATTTGCCATATTTGCCATTGTCTGGGACAGAGCCATCGTGATCCTGTCGGCTTTACCTTCTACTTGCTTTAGATGCTCCTTAAAGCAGATCCTTTCATCTAGGAGGACTCCCAGGTATCGCAGTAAAGGCTTCAATGCGACCGTAAAATCACCACTCTGGAAGGAAAACACTTCTCTTTTTTTACTTGTGGTCAAGAGGACTGTTTCGGTCTTCTGTGTCGCCCACCTCCGTACTTCTAGTCGCGATTTCTTCAATAATCTTGGCCACAACCACTACGGCCAGGTCATCCGCGTACCCCACGATCGTGCACTCCTCCGGCAGTACAATCTCGAGCACGTTGTTGTACATCGCGTTCCAGAGGGTGCGGCCCAGCCTTGGGGGATTCCACATGTCACTCTGTAATGCTGTACACCGACATCCGTTTTGTATTCCAGCCTTCTATCCCTGAAGTAACCGCACACGACTCTCTGGAGGTAGTTTGGCACCCCAAGGGACTCCAGTGCGTTTACGATACGGGACCATCTGGCTGAGTTGAAAGCGTTCCTCACGTCCAACGTGACTACAGCACAGTATTTCTTGGAACCACCTCTCCATCTTTCTCCAGCCGTAGCGTCTCGAGCTATGCTGACGACCATCTCGATGGCATCCAAGGTCGATCTGTGTTTTCTGAAGCCGAACTGTCGCTCGTTCAGCTCGCTGGGGCGTTCCAAGGCTTCATTCAGACGATTCACGATGACGCCTTCGAACATTTTTCGAGGTTCGTTCTAGAGACAGATTGGTCGATATCCTGAGGGATCTTGGGGATTCTTCCCTGGCTTGGGAATCAGGACCAAGTTCTGCCTCTTCCATTGCTTCGGCAATGTGCCTTCCTTCATGCATGCGGTAAATAGCCTTGTAAAAAGGGCCGGGTTTACCTATATGGCCCGTGGCCTTATTTGCCTTAAGCCGATTCATCGCCATGAGTACTTTCGCTACACTAACTTCCGGAACCGTTCCCTGTAGTAACGGGGCGTCTTGCGAGATTCTGTCCTCCGTCCTGGGGAACAGTGTGGCCACAATTTTGTTCATCAGGTGAGGGTCTGTGGGTTGCGGCGACCTACGTCCCCTTTACAGCTATCTTGGAAGATTTCCCCCTTGGGTCCATGTCCGCGCTTGAGCAGAGCTCCTTAAAAGACTGCAGTTTCTTAAGCTTAATGGCCTTCTTTAAAGCACGTCTGCTGTCCACGTATAGTGGGTATTATTAGACTTAAAATGACTGAGCACGTGTTAAGTTTTTATGAAAACGGGACAGAGAGAGAGAGAGAGAGAGAGAGAGAGAAATTTTTGGGCTCAGTGGTTATTCATGGGTGGCATCCAACATTTAATGGGGAGACTAAATTATTAGTATAATTGGATTTATTGTTGTATTATAGGCAACCATTCGTCTTACGTGAATTAAGTTGACTGAAAAAAGAATGTTTTTCGGGAGAGGCCAATACACTACCACTTGAGTCACGGCCATACACAATTTAAATGTCGCTTGGCTATTGATGCTTACTTACTTACTTACTTACTTAAGGTTGGATAGACTTGGATCTCAACCAACAAGCGTCTCCAGCCAGCTCGATATTTAGCTAGCTGCTTTCAGTTTTAGGCGCTCAATTGGCTGAGCACCTCTCCCACTTGCGCGTGCCACCTGAGTTACGGATTCGAAGACTCTTCACTCTTCTGGTTAAGTTGATGTCGCTATACAGCTCGTATAGTTCGTCATTGTATCTCCTCCTTCACTCACCGTCTTACATAGGGTCACTTTTGTTGTTCGAGAGAGGACTTTGCTAATCAATTACCTTATTAGCCCAAAGAAGCAGCGATTGGCAAGAGTTATTCTTGGTTTGATCTCAGCGCTGGTGTCGGAATTGATAGCGGAATCTAGGTAAACAAAGTCCGTTTACTATAATTACTTCAAAGTTATATTCATAGAGGTTGATGTTCTGTCCGAGACGTCAGTGTTGGTTGTCCTTTCTTGATGACAGCTAATACGGCATATACTTTGTCTTCGCCCTCATTGACCGATAAACCCATCTTTGTGGTTTCCGTCTCAATACTCGCGAAAGCGCCACTGACATTACGGTGCTTTCTTCCGATTATGTAATTGGACGGACTTTTGAATGATTGTGCCTATTATGTTGATATTAAATAAATCGCATGACAGCGTGTTGGCTTGTCTAAATCATTTTTTGACATCAAAGATCTCGCTGAGTTCTTCACCGAACTTGATGGAGTACCGAAAGAAGCCAGTAACCCGTTTGGGATGAGAGCAACGGCAGTGCTCCTTTCCAAGACCCTGACTTAGTCTCAGAAATCTTCATCGGACTGAGCTGGCGATATGTCGGTGTAGCCCGGATAAAGTCTTATTTGCTTTGTTCCGGAATTTTATTTCACCGTTGATTCCATCAGGTTAATACTCGTATTTGTGTGCTGGTCGGCACTCGCGCTGAGTCGAATGCGGATTGACATCGAACCATCGGGTAGGTTATAAAAACAATCGGTATGTAGAAACAGCACCCAACCACGGGCCACTCGAAGGCTGATCTCCTAGCTTTAAATTGATATACAAAATCCACAAGCTTATATTCGCTCTGTCGATTGCGTAAATATTGATTCTTTTCATCTCGCTTTTAACCAGAAATACTTTAACAACTTTTTCGTTATTCACCAAAATAATAGGAGTATCCGTAACAATTTTCATAACTTTCGTTTGCATCTGAATTTGTTTGTGAACAAGCCAGATTTCATTTTCTTAACTGAAACTTGGATTTATGATGAAGAAAAACAATTTTTTGATATTGATGGTTATGAATTTACCCCATGTTGCAATAATAAATATTCTTCTGGAGGTGTTGCCGCTTTTGTAAAAAAATATATAAATGTTGATGTTGTCTGTGATAATTTGCAGAGTTGTAATGTTTTAAAAGTGAAATTGTGTGACAATATTCTGCAGTTATAGATTTAATGAGAATTCTGTTTCTAATATGTTTCTAGAAGAATTGGAAAACCTGCTATCAAGTGTGTCATCAAATGACATAATATTATTGGGTGGCTTTGTTATAGATATCCTAAGTGATTCTATTTTTGTAGATAACTACTCATTTTTATTAACATCTTATGGCCTAGAATCATGGATTAGCAGACCTACTCGTATAACCAATTCATCAAGTACTTACACTGACCACATCATGGTGCGATTTTTAAACTCTAAAAAACTTTTACCCTGCAGCTCTGTTTTCGATTTCTGATCATTGCATGACGTTTTTGAGTTTCAATTATATTCCTGCTAAAAATTCGAATATCTCTTCTTCCTGTCCATATTCTGTTATCACCTCAGGCCTGATTAATTTTTTGTGTTACGAGTATGAATGCTGGACAAACGTAATTTCCGAAGATAATCCTTCCATAGCTTACAGAAAATTTCTGGATACTTTGAATAAGCATGAGTTCGAAAAAAGTAAAGAAAAGTAAGAATAAAATGAAAAGATTAAGACCTTGGATAACTACTGAGTTGCTTATTAAAATTAAAGAAAATAACAAATTTTACAAAAAGAAAACTAAATTCCCTTAGTTTTTTTAACACTAAAATTATCACTAAAATATTTCGAAAAGTGTTATGCTGTGTAAAAGTAATTATTATGCCAACAAGTCAAAGTGACTCGAGAAAGGAATGGAAATTGGTTGAAGAAATTCAGAACAAAACATCTATAAGCACTCTAGTCCACAGTATTAATGATGAAGATGTTACCATTCGTGACCCCAAGGATTTAGCTGAAAAATTTAATAATTACTCGTACTTTGTCTCCATGGTTTCGACCAGCTGCAATGATCTTCCTGAGCGCGATTGCTCAGATAATACTGTATCCTCCTCTCGGAGTTTTTGTGCTGATCCAATATTGTCCTCGGAAGTGTATAAAATCCTTCTATCACTAAAAAGTCCCAATTCTAAAACATCTAACTGCTTTTCAAATAAATTTGTAAAAAGAATAGCTTTGAATATTTGTGATATCTTATGCCATATCTATGTATAACAAAAGTAATAGAATGGTAAAGTTTTTAGAAAAAAAAACAACTTTTTTAGTGAGAACCAATTTGATTTCTGTTCGGTTCTCTTGGAATCTGGTAAAAGCAGCAGTGATGTATTTACGTAAGGTTTATTCCACAAAACAACTTTGGAGAAACGGATGGTTTTCAGAACTAGATGAGTATAATCTGTTACTCCCCTGCTTGGGGAAAATTACCTCAGTTTTGAGAGGATTTACTGAAAATCCACTTCTACTGCATCGATCATCGAATACGTAAAAGGCTCCGTCACAAACCCCCAGATCAAACTTTTTAGATAGGCTTAAAGGATAGCAGCACACGATTATCAACCAGTTCCGCTCTATATGTAGTTGGCATAATGGTAAAACAAACTATTTTGGTAGCCAGTGGTAGAAGAAGAAGAAATGCAATTGCGATTTAGAAGAACAGTTTCACTTGAGCCACTATTCTTCTCAAAACCGTTGCAAAGTTCACAGATCGGTTAAAAATGCGTTTTGGCAAATCATCATCTGACTGAAAGAACGACAGTTGACTGATATGTATAAGTGTACTCATACTGCAGAGGAAGAAAATTTAATTTGGAAACTGAAGGTCTGACAGTCACGGTGTCACCGTACTAGATCAACAATTACGTGTGGTAGAAATCATCTCTACCGCTCATCCGCATACCAATCCGGAAATCTGGGGGAGCACTGAACCATTGAAACAACACATGGATCAGGAATCTGTGAATATTTTTGTCACACTATGGCAAACGTATGTCTTGGTAACAAGTAGACTATTTTGCAGCAATTGACTGAAGGTGAAAGCATGTGCTACGTGGCCCTCAACAGATCAATTATCGCTTAGGTTTATCCTGTGTGATTCAGTTCAGCGTCGCATTACGTGGAAATAATTTGGGGTTTGGGTGTCTAAAGCACGTCCCCGACTGTAATATAGGCAATACTGAAAATTTCCATTTCGAGGGCAATTCGTAGAACGATGACCAGAGACAATATCCTGAACTTCAGAGCTTATAATTGAAATGAAGGTACCACGACAGTACGCTTTAAGCCGGTTTTACCGGACACATTTCACAATAAAGACGGATAAGAGTAAGTGCAAGGTAGTCATGGGAGTCATGGGAGTCTCGCGGTGCGAGGCACAAAACGACTTACTTACAATTCTCTGAAGGTCTTCCGTTTTGATCTCGAGATCTACATGATATTTTAAAGCAGTTTACCAATTTCTGAAGCGCTGGTAACATATCCCAGATTCATGGGTTACGATATATCTTAATCTTCTTAACTTTTAGTTAGATTAAGATTAGCTATATAGTTTTTGTAGAGAGGTTGGTTTCAGCTATTATACATGAACACGTGGTTTCGAAAGCTGACTGGCACTTTACGCCTGCAGTTCAGTTTCGATGCCACAGCAGCTGAAAAAACAGCAGCAGCAGCAGCAACAACAACAACAACAGCAGCAACAGCAACAGCAGCAGCGGAAGAAGAAGGAGAAGGTGCCTCCTATCAACACCTATAAATTAGAGGTAAATGCAACCAAGGACCTGTGTAAGTTGGTCATTGGTAATAATTTTAATATTAAGAGATTGGGGAACGATCGCCATGCCATCCACTGTAATACAGTGGAGGGCTACGTGAAAGTGAAAGAGCTCCTAAAAGAGACGACGACGGAGCACTTCTGATTCACACCGAATGTGAAAAGCGGCAATCGATGCTGCTGAAGGGGTTGGAACCGTCTTCTGATCCTGAGGAGATCCTAGCACTGCTCAAAGAGAAGGAGTGCGAAGGACTCAAGTTTGTGGGTGTAAAGCCATTTACCACAGCTAGAGCTAGGCGGGAGAAACGGAGTCTGCCGTTGTTCTTGGTGCAGCTCAGTCCCGAAAGTCGTCTGGATAGTCTAAGGAGAATCAATGTCCTAGACTACCAGGTGATTCACTGGGAAAAAATAAAAAGGAGCGAAGGAGTTATACAATGCGTTCGCTGCCAGAGGTTCGGGCACGCCGCGTCGAACTGCCAAATGCAGCCTCGATGCGTGAAGTGCGCAAAGAACCACAGTTCCGAGGAGTGTGCTCTAGGTAGGGACGGAGCATACGATAGGACGCAGCTCTCGTGCGTGTTATGTGGGAACGTGGGACACACCGCAAACTATCGGGGTTGTTCTAAGTTCGCCGACATAAAAAAAGCAAAACTGGCTCAGCAGCAGAAGGTGGAGGTCAAACGTTCACCTGTTAGATTCCAAACACCAGCCGTCACGTCCCAAATTTCCTACGCCCAAATGGCGTCAGGTAGGGGGGCTACGGTACAGCCAGCGACTGTTGCTTCTCCGGCGCCAATGCCGAGAACAACGGAAGCTGCACCTAACATGCTGGCCATCTTGCTCGCAATCCAAGGGCAGATGGCTCAGCTGCAAAAGCAGGTTCAAGAACAGGCCAAGCGGGTGGACCAGATCTACGCGCTGCTGCTTGGCCTAACGCAACACTTGCCGTAATGGGTACGCACATGGTGGAGCAAACTTTGAAGGTCCTTGCGGTGAATGTTAATTCACTGATTAGGATTGAACAAAGATCCGCGATGTTTAAATTGCTACAAGACCAAACTCCTGATGTGCTTTTCGCTAGCGAAACCAAGCTAACCGATAAGCACAAACTGGAGTACAATAATAATATTGCTAGAAGAAGAAATAGGCCCAGATCCAAACGTGGAGGCGGTGTCGCGATCTTCATTAAAGAAGGTATAAAATTTCACAGAGTGTACAAGGGCGTGTTGCGCAGGTTCCGGGTGTTGGAGGCAGTCGTCGTTTACATCCCGCTCCGCAGTGGAAAGCGGCTGTACTTGGCCTCTGTTTATACACCTGAGCCTTCATAATCCACTTTATTCATTACAGAGCTCGACACGCTTTTTCGACTTCTGAGCCTGGAATCGGGGGAGAATTATTTTATAATCGGCGGGGATTTCAACGCTAGACACAGAGATTGGAGAAATAATTTGCCAAATACTAGAGGGACCCTACTACTCGATTGGTGGGGTCAGCACGATGTCATGTACAGACTCGGTCTTAATGCGACGGATAACCCGTCGTTTCCCAGAGACGGGTCTTATTTGGATCTACTGCTGTACGACGAACGCATACGACTGACAGGTACGAATTTACAAACGCTAAACTGTCTGCACACATTCGTGTATGACAGTGACCATTGTAGTTTTAGCACCGAAATTACTGTTCCCAACGAAATTGCGGAATTGGAGGAGTTTGTCCAAAGATATACTTACAACTACAGTAAGACTCGATGGACACGCTTCTCCGCAACCTTGAAAAGAGCGCTCTCCTCGAACACGCTCCACCCACCCTCCAATAGGAATTTGTCAAACGAGGAGATCGACAATTACCTAAAACAAATGGACGAGACAATTAAACAAACTACGGACACTACAATACCGCGGTATCGACGTACGACTAACGAAGACCTGTTCCGCAATCCTACTATTGACGCACTGCACCGACAGAAAAGTAGACTTCTGACAAGACTTAAAAACTTGTACAGACAGTTAACTGACCGACAAGACCCGGAGATTAGGACACTGAAGTCGTCGATTAAAAATATTCAAACGCTAATAAAAGAGAATTACAGAATTTCTGTAAGTTCATATTGTAACAACAAGGTTCGGGCTGTAAACACCAGCAATCCGAATATGTTTCCGCAAATAAGTAAACTACGAGTATTTCGGAGAAAAAATCAAAACGACCTTCTGTGTCTTAAAATAGCCCGGACAACAGACAACGAACGGTTACTGACAATAGCAGGTATTGATTGAAATGAGGCCGCTGATGATGACAACTTCTTTGTGATCGAGGATCCACAGGAGAAAGTTGAGGTCATAGGGGCGACTTTCCAGGAAGTTTACAAGGCCACTGATACCATTGGCCCTAATTATGACCTGGACAATCGCGTCTTGGTGCACGACTTCTGCATTCGAAATGAAATAAGGAACTGCCTATCCGAGGGCTCTGGTTTCACCCGGTTTAGCGACGTAAATATGGCAAATAATGTAATTGCCAGAGAGGGTGACCTACCATCGTTCATTTCGAAGGAAGGACTCCGTGAGATCTTTGACACAATCAGAGTTAAGACATCAGTGGGGACCGATGGTATTCCGAACATCGTGCTTCGACATCTTCCTCTAGAACCGGTGGACATTTACACCACCCTGTTTAATGCAATGAATAAAGCACATTATTCAGCGCATTGGAAAACTGCGGTGGTTCAACCTATCCCCAAAAAGGGAAAGGATATATCCAATCCGGCGAATCTCCGGTCGATAAGTCTCCTTCCGAATATCAGTAAGGTTTTTGAAAAGGTAATCAATAGAGCTCTGACTAGGTTTGTTGAGGACAAACGTATAGTTCCGGATAATCAATTCGGTTTTAAGACGGGACATGATATCTCACATGCCGCGTCTACACTTTTGTCCGATATCCAATGGAATAAAGGCAAAAAACAATGCACTGGTGCCTGCCTTGTTGACTTGGAGAAGGCCTTCGACACCGTATGGTTGGAGGGTCTTTTCTATAAGCAGACTAGGTTGGATATCAGTAAACCACTCTTGTACATTCTTTATAATATGCTAACCAACAGGCAGTTCATCGTGAAGAATGGTGATGTGACTTCTGTTGGAATATTTCAAATAAAAATGGTCTTCAGCAAGGCGCGGTCAATTCGCCGATCCTGTTCAACATTTATACAAGCGACTTGATAGGTTCACTTCCCCATACTATTGCGTACGCAGACGATTTGGTAGCGTACAGAACAGGTCCAAAAATCGCAGTCATTAATACTGTCTTGCAGCGTGACTTCGATAAGATAAGACGATTTTGCAATGACTGGAAGTTGAAAATCAACTTTCAGAAGTCGGAAACCATTCTCTTTAGGACGCCGTTGTCTGGAGCCTCTAGGGATACCAGAAAAAATTGGAGAAAGTTCTCTATCATTGGACAACACGGACAACTTCTGGCCTGTCGAAATGTAGTCAGATTCCTTGGAATCTGGATAGATCAGTTTCTGTATTTTGGCAAAAATGTAGATGCTGCTCTGGTCAGAGCTAAAGGTGCTTTGCCCGTACAAAGAGACTGTTTTATAGCAGCCAACTCGATGCGAGGGTATAGGTAATCTGCTACATGGCGCTTATCAGGCCCATTCTGGTATTTGGTTGTCCCGTGTGGTTCAATGTACGAGCAAGCGTAATGGACAAAATTCGGGTGTTTGAGAGGGCTTGCCTTAGGGCTTGTCTTCGCTTGTACAGAACACCAGAGTCGGAGTACAAGAAATTTTATCCTAATGAGGTCCTTTACAACAGGGCGAACCTAATACGAGTGGACAACTTCGTAATTAAGCTGACTCGAAGGCACATTGCAAGAGCAATGACCTCGACGAATAACCTGATATCTGGGGCTTACTACCCCAATTACCTTTACCACGAGAGTGTGCGCTCTGACGGCTTCGTTCCACCGGAAGCATTCCTCTACCTAGATCAGATAGGGTTGATCCAGAATAGTTCAGCGGTGCTGTTAATCTTCCATGTCGCTCGGACAGCTGGGGACAGGCGACTCAACTATAACA
This sequence comes from Volucella bombylans, assembly GCA_949129095.1. Lineage (NCBI taxonomy): Eukaryota > Metazoa > Arthropoda > Insecta > Diptera > Syrphidae > Volucella > Volucella bombylans. Next base: position 110,985,739 of record OX422141.1, read on the forward strand.
GAGACGTCGCATACGGCAGTGTGGATCGTCTCAGGTTCAGAAGGGCGGTGGGGAATCGCGATAAGAGGGATGTCGTTCGGCAGCACCAGCATTTCTGGTGGTTGAATGATGGGGAAGATGTTTCGTCGTCTCACTAATGAGGCAGACCTGACCAATTTATTTGCTCAGTAAATAGCGATGGCCAGCTTACATAGGTTTAGGTTAGCATTTAAGAAACATATACATATATCAGTGTATACAAAGGTGTATACTGATATATGTATATGATTGTGTATAATGTCTATGTGTGTTTATGTGTGTATTGTACATTTAGGTTAGGTAGACTAAGGTTTATTTTAAGTTAGATATTAAGTTTTTATAAAAAATTAAAAAATGTCCATATGCTAAGTTTTGTAAACAAATTTTTTCTTAGCCCTAAATATACGAAACAAACATTTATAAATAAAATGTAAATGCAGTCGAAAGACATAGATATAAGCATTCAGAGTAGCTTAGAGTGCCTGTATGGGGCCAGTAAGTTAGTATAAGATTGTTAAGTAATTGTAAGCTAGCATTTAAGCATTTTCTGTTGGAATGTAAGAGTTAGTGTTAAGAAAATAAAATGCATTTAAAACTAAAACTAGTAAATAAGCTAACAGAGGTGAAAAATAGTGTGGATAACAGTTACTGCATTGGTTATATTTTGCTGATGTGAATGTATTAGAGTAAATAAGTAATTACATATGGCACGACATGATACTTATTCAACAGTTTCAGTTCTTCTTACGCGAGAGCTCCACAAGTAAAAAGAATTTCAGCTGATTAAAGAATACTGGAAGTTATTACTGATCCGACGCTCAGCTTTGCAATTGAATGTTTCCAGACATACAATTTCGAATGTACTGCATGAATAAAATCTTTATCCATACCACCAAGAACTGCAAGAACTGCTTCCCAATAATTTGAAAAAGGGATTTGAGCTGTCTAACTGTTTGCTGGAGTAGAGCTTGGATGACAACGAGTTTATTAGCAGAATGCTTTACCCAGAGGAATCTCAATTTACAAAAGATGGGATCACAAATTTTCATAATCTTAAACCATGGGCTGCGGACAATCCACATACAAGGAGACATAAATCGTTTCAACACAAATTCAGCCTCAATATTTGGGCAGGTGTATTTGGAAACAAGTTAATCGGCCCCTTCATACTAACACCTAGGCTGAATTCTACAAACTATCTGGAGTTTTTGCGAAATGATTTAGCAGAACTATTGGAGGACGTTCCACTAATTCAACTAGCTTCATCGTAAAGGGTTTTCCAATAGGGACTTGACAACTTTGAATTTAATTTGTGAACACACTCTTTCACTAATCATCAAACAGTCACTGTCACTGGGGACAGGCGACTCAACTACAACAGAGACGTCGCACACGGCAGTGTGGATCGCCTCAGGTTCAGTAGGGTGGTGGGGAATCGCGATAAGAGGGATATCGTTCGGCAGCACCAGCATTTCTGGTGGTTGAATGATGGGGAAGATGTTTCGTCGTCTCACTAATGAGGCAGACCTGACCAATTTATTTGCTCAGTAAATAGCGATGGCCAGCTTACATAGGTTTAGGTTAGCATTTAAGAAACATATACATATATCAGTGTATACAAAGGTGTATACTGATATATGTATATGATTGTGTATAATGTCTATGTGTGTTTATGTGTGTATTGTACATTTAGGTTAGGTAGACTAAGGTTTATTTTAAGTTAGATATTAAGTTTTTATAAAAAATTAAAAAATGTCCATATGCTAAGTTTTGTAAACAAATTTTTTCTTAGCCTTAAGTATAGAAAATAAGTATTTATAAATAAAATGTAAATGCAGTCGAAAGACATAGATATAAGCATTCAGAGTAGCTTAGAGTGCCTGTATGGGGCCAGTAAGTTAGTATAAGATTGTTAAGTAATTGTAAGCTAGCATTTAAGCATTTTCTGTTGGAATGTAAGAGTTAGTGTTAAGAAAATAAAATGCATTTAAAACTAAAACTAGTAAATAAGCTAACAGAGGTGAAAAATAGTGTGGATAACAGTTACTGCATTGGTTATATTTTGCTGATGTGAATGTATTAGAGTAAATAAGTAATTACATATGGCACGACATGATACTTATTCAACAGTTTCAGTTCTTCTTACGCGAGAGCTCCACAAGTAAAAAGAATTTCAGCTGATTAAAGAATACTGGAAGTTATTACTGATCCGACGCTCAGCTTTGCAATTGAATGTTTCCAGACATACAATTTCGAATGTACTGCATGAATAAAATCTTTATCCATACCACCAAGAACTGCAAGAACTGCTTCCCAATAATTTGAAAAAGGGATTTGAGCTGTCTAACTGTTTGCTGGAGTAGAGCTTGGATGACAACGAGTTTATTAGCAGAATGCTTTACCCAGAGGAATCTCAATTTACAAAAGATGGGATCACAAATTTTCATAGTCTTAAACCATGGGCTGCGGACAATCCACATACAAGGAGACATAAATCGTTTCAACACAAATTCAGCCTCAATATTTGGGCAGGTGTATTTGGAAACAAGTTAATCGGCCCCTTCATACTAACACCTAGGCTGAATTCTACAAACTATCTGGAGTTTTTGCGAAATGATTTAGCAGAACTATTGGAGGACGTTCCACTAATTCAACTAGCTTCATCGTAAAGGGTTTTCCAATAGTGACTTGACAACTTTGAATTTAATTTGTGAACACACTCTTTCACTAATCATCAAACAGTCACTGTCACTGGGGACAGGCGACTCAACTACAACAGAGACGTCGCACACGGCAGTGTGGATCGCCTCAGGTTCAGTAGGGTGGTGGGGAATCGCGATAAGAGGGATATCGTTCGGCAGCACCAGCATTTCTGGTGGTTGAATGATGGGGAAGTTGTTTCGTCGTCGTTTCCGTCAATTACGGACCAGCCTCACTAATGAGGTAGAGCTGACCAATTTATTTGCTCTGTGAATAACGGTGGCCAGCTTACATAGGTTTAGGTTAGCATTTAAGAAACATATACATATATCAGTGTATTAAGATACTAAGTTTTTATAAAAAATAAAAAATTACATCCATAGGCTAAGTTTTTTGTTAACAATTTTTTCTTAGCCCTAAATATACGAAACAAACATTTATAAATAAAATGTAAATGAAGTCGAAAGACATAGATATAAGAATTTAGATTAGCTTAGAGTGCCTGTGTGGGGCCAGTAAGTTAGCATAAGATTGTTAAGTAATTGTAAGCTAGCATTTAAGCATTTTTTGTTAGTACGTAAGAGTTAGTGATTAAGAAAATAAAATCAAAATTCAGTTTCGATGCGCCTGTACACCATATTTACATGCTGACTGTCCACAAAGACGGATATGTCTGAGGAATCGAGTTCCGTGAGTACTACAGCCTGTGCAGCAATACGAATGGCAAATATTCCTGCATGAAAAATATTACATTTGTCTGGAATCTTGAAGGAGTTCTGGATCTTAATTTTTAATTTAATTTTTATGGTTCATACTCTTGCATAATAGAAGAGTATCCTAAATTGCGGTGCATCCATAGGCCTGATTATTTTAGTCTGATCAAGATTTTAGAAGCCGTACATTTAAAGAATTCGTCTAAAAAATGGAGATTGAGCATTACCTCTAGGCCTGTTTGAGGAGTAGACCTTAACGCTCTTGTTAATGCAAAACACGCTAGTCTTTGAACTTGTATGAGCTTTTTGAGATAGCTAGTCTTATCTGAGTCTTACGTAAGATTGGGTCTTATTATGGCCAAATTGATCCAATGTATTATACATGGTCTTAGTCCCAAACGTTTACCAAAGGGATATGTAGAATGCTCATAATGTTTTCCCTGTTTTTTCTTCGATGTTACGCTTCCAACTGAGCTTACTGTCGGGGAAGATTCTTAGATATTTAGCTTCGAATGAAGTTGTATCCTAAGACCGTTGATTATAAGAATACTAAACTTTTCTAACTTCATTTTTCTTGGATACAACACTAGTTAGGTTTTTGATTTGATTTGTCCTTAAACCGTCATTTGATCTCACGAGTAGTACAGGAGCTGCATCCGCCTCTGTAGAGCCGATATACCAGGATAAGTGTAGAATACGACGGCCCACGCCTATGCATCTGCAGGAGCTTCTCCATGACTGGTCTATCCCCCAGCCTTGCATTATTGGGCACGGTTTTATACACTACATACGCTCACACTACCATTGAAGTCAGGTACTTCGTCCGATGAAAACTACAAACTAATCATTACCTACGCCACCACAAAAAACAGTAACCAGGGGGACGCGACTTATCATGCGCTGCGATGCTCAAAATAATTTTTGTACTGAATGTCTCATGTGTTTATCGCGAACACTTGTGATTGATTGATTTAATTTCACGGGATACCCATACAGCCATGGGGGCCAAGATACGCCTTGCCAATGCTCACCGTTATTCCGATAATTCTAATTCGGAACCGGTATTGAGGGCAATATGTTCCACCCCTGGTATGAGTCAAAACCGACCTAAAACATCTTGCCGATCTTAGGGTCACGGTACACATCACTTATTTGCTCCTCCACAACGAGTCAAACAACTTTGTGGAAGACCATTCCTGCGCCTACCTCTTTCGAATCAGGCACTGACCGAAGTCCAGGGGGCCGTGAATCCCATGGTACCTACTTTTAAGTCCTGCTTGCGCTACCGAAAAAAATCGAGTCTAATAGTTGTGCTAAGGAGATTACCGGGTGGAAAGAGCGGATGCTTTCTTGTCAGACTACAGGCATATTCAATTCAAAGTCACATGTAAGGTCTCAATCTTGTTGAAAGGAAGCAATCCGACAAAAACCAACTGGATACGCCGTCAAGAAAGAGGAAGCTATTCAGAACCAAGACGCTCCCATTAAAAAACATTTTAAACAGATACACCCTGAAAGGGAAATCTCGCAAGAGTGGTAGCCAAATCAAATTTGTAGAGACTTGGTAAGTAAAGCAGAAAACTTCTAACTAGTTTAAAGAAGGCTAATTTGGAGATAAATAACAAGATCGAATCAAAAATAGCATAAGAAGCTGATTATTTGAATTTCAAAGGGTTTTGATATAAGTTCGATACACTCAGTGAAACAAGTAGGATACTCAACGTCCCCAAAACGTGGAAATCAGCCAGAATGGAATCATACACCGAGTCGTAGGAGGAGATTCTCTGTCCTTTACTTGGGATTTACTTCCCAGGCAACATGATTAGAATAGGCTTACTACAAACTTCTAACGTTGAAGCTACAATTGTGTCATGTGTATATAATTATATTACAAAAAGGTAATGCCAACTACCGGACATTCTGCAAGACTGCTTGTATACATGCCGAAATAGTTGAGCTTCATGTGCGAAAAACTGCTTTGTGAATGCATCCTATCTCCAGAATGCAACATGTCTTTGAACGGGGAAGATTATGCGAAACTGCGCCTCAAAATCTAGAGGGCACAATACAAAGGAACACTAGACAAGAAGGAGGACATTTTCTTCGATATTTAGGCATTTAGGCTTGAAGACAACATGACGCTGACGAATCACTACTTTTAGATTTAGAGCCATAGACGATTGGCAAACTTGAAATGAGCTTTCTGTTAATTCCTTCAAAACTGATGTTGTTCTCATAACGAGAAGAAGAAAGTTGACTGGTCTGACTTGTCTACCATTTAAAGACATCGGAAGGCGAATTTAACTGAGTCTATCCTGGATCTCTGGTCATTATGGGATCACGAGAAATTAAACTTGTTAGGCAAGGTTCAGAGGAATTTTTTTTAAAAGCCAAGCCTACTTTAGATCTGCCTGCGTCCTCAGTTAAAGCTTTCATTGGCAGCTCGGTTTCGTATGAGCATAAATGCAGTTGCCATGACCCGACGTCTTTAAGAGGTCAGCAACTTTCCTGCTGTTCCTCAGTACGTAAAACTAACAGCTACTTACTGGTGTCTTGATGGGACACTTTTGCTTTTGTTAAGCACTCAAGTATGCATATTCTGGTATCATTTTGCAGATTCTTGCGGCTGATGTAGTTGGTGCTGCTACGGTAGGCAGTTTATCTCAGAATCGTCTGTTCACATTTCAACGACAAACTGAGAAATCCCAGTAAAAGGAACATTCAGAGTGTACAGTAGACTAGTTTTATGTCTACGATCCTCCGATAGTCAAGACGAAAGTATGCCTACGACGAGGCCTTTCTTTGAAGCCACAAAAGGACCGTTGGTGCGTCCAATTTAAACCCAAAATAACTACATGAACACTCGGCACTTCCAACTTTTATTATTTGAGTGTCTAAATCCTAACTCGTATGTAACCTTTCCTAACCCAAAGAAAAGAAAAAGTTGAGAAGGAATCCAAAGGCGTATCCGCACTTTATTCCAAAGTACAAAGATACTCGTAAATTCAACGATAACTCTTCCTTTAACATACTCGTACCCCCTTTATCATTGCGTTTATCAATCTTTTAAGAATCCCCCCGCCCCACCCGTCTTTAGTGCCTGAAATCAAAATCGAAATAGTATTTCCAAAACACTGGCACCAGCTGATGACTCTCTATATGTCTTCATTCAACACATCGGGGAGTCTAAATATAAAATGATTGTAAAAAGTTGTAAAATGGTTATCTCCGTTGAAAAGGTCGTAAAAGCCAAGGCACCAAAGCTGATTACATCCAGATACAGTGCCATAGAACCAAGTGCTGTGTGCCAAAACCGGGTTACTAGCTTTCGGTGTGTGTGACAATTTACTCGAGTGTTGTTAATTATTTCGTTACACAAAGATGAATTGAAGAAGCACCATCTCTGGACTCCGAATACTGAAAGCAACGACACAACAAACCAAGGGCTTAGGGCAAATGCCATCGTGGACCATCGTGCATTTTGGTGCGCTACATAATTTAACATGACACGGACTGGCAATAAAATTTACTGCTGACTTCTGCATAATATAAGCGATTGTTACACTGCCGCTATTGCCGCCATTGTCGCTAGTCGTTTCCATCACCCTTGTTGTCATTGTCGTTTTCGCATTCGCATTCTAGCTGGCTCAACTTGTATCCGAATTGGAGAAAAGGACATTATTCTCCTCCCCGCTTAACCGTACCAAAAGTTGGAAGAGAAGTCCGGATGAAGCGAAGGAAGTGCACAAAAATACGGATCTCCACTCCATTCCAAGTCGGGTGAAAGTAAACAAAAAATGAAAAAAAAAACCCAAAGTCACTGGCTCCGGAAACAGCGAAATTTTCTTTGAACATAAATACTCAGCGCTTAAATTGTCCTTAAGGGTGTAATTTTTAGTGGTGGTGTGACCAGAAGTGAAAACTTTGTTACTGCAGCTGAATGCGGATTGCAATTGGATACTCTCGTCTACACGAGTTGGAGATATCCAAGAACAGCAATGATGTAAGTAAGTTGCTTGCATCCGAGAAAGGATCAAGTTCAGAGTGAATCTGAGTGTGAAAAAGGATAACAACGACCATGAAGACGAGGAAGGACCACTACAGTGACTACTACGAAACTGATGATGCTTTGCTTTCTTAAATTTCTCCGGGGGCTTTGGTGTTAAGTTTCGTGGAGCTCCAAAACTGGAATGAGAAATTAATTTTAATCCTTTTATGCTGACGCTAAGATTGAACGAAGCTCAGGGAAGGAATTGAAAAATTCACTTGTGCTAGAGAGGGAAAAAAGGATCTGCTTTTATTTTTTATGACCAAGCAGATGATTTAATGATTTTATTGGATCTGGTTATAGCAAGGAGTTACGACTATAACAAGGCGCAGATAAAAGAGATTCAACCCGAGTCATCGAAATGACAAATGAAGCAGGATGAGATTGTTAACGGTAAGGAAGGGCACGTTGATCAAAGGGTAATCGCTGGGGATTGTCCGATTTGGTTGGGTTCGATTCGTTGGGTTGATTTAAGTGTGCGGTTTTCTGAGATTCATGAATTGTATTGAAAAGGCCGTAAAGGCTAAGCCGACCCAGATTTAGTTAATAACTTATTGAGTATGCGTTGTTTAGTATTCATTATAGACACAGAATTTCACATTGTTTACGATGGATCATGTGATTACATCTTTTTTAAATTAGTTTAAGTTTCGAGCTCTGGTTGTTAGAATCAGAAATAACTGTAACACTGTCCTAGTACTCATACTACTATGTTGGTGGCTGTACTTTCCGGTGATAAATAAATTCTACTTCTTTTGCACTCTGAAATTTTAGCCGAATAGCACATTTTTATTCTGAATCAGATACAATAGACTTCCTCTTTTTGTCACTTGTGAGCCTGTTGTTAGTATCTCAAGAGATCCTGGAGTGAACAACCAATTTCCTCTTACCTCTGTAGTAAAGAGGTAGTTTATATCTAGCCCCCTAAAATCCAACTCATTACAAGTGCAAGCAATAATGGCAAATACGCCTATTGCTCGTAAGTCTTCAAAGGACATTGTTAAAATTTAATTGAGTTAGCTATTGAAAATCTTGCTATTTACCCTATAATAATAATATTGTTTTCTTGCTTACACTTAACATTGTTATCTCTTTCTAATGATTATACTCATAATGAAATTTCAATCTTTGTTTCTTTTATATGAATTACCATTGTCATTTGTGCTTTCAAGGAGGTCAGTCCTTTCAATAAAATATCGATTTCTTTTAGTTTTGGCCTTTCTATTTAACGACGAACAAAGTGGGTTTTTTTTACATGGTGCCGAAACCCGGGAGAAAGGTGAACAGAAACTAGGAAACATTAAAAAAAATAAAATAAAACGTAAAAGTGCAAAAAGGTGAAACGTGACAATGGCAATGGAGCTGTCAGCGCGATCAGCATATAGAGGTCAGGTAACAAAAATAGTCAAAAGTGCCACTGATTTTCTAGATAGTGCGGATTCCCAGCTTAACATGACAACAAATTTGGATGCAATCGAGGAAGATGTCATTACTTTCATACAACGTCTAACGGCAGTTCACGAGAGTCTTAATGTAACGAACCAGGAGATACAAAATAAGAATCTTCTCAAGACAGATGAGCTCGACAAAGAACTGGAAAAAATAACTGAGTGTCAAGATGTAGCTGTTGGAACACTTTCTCGTCTTAATTCTCGTCTTCAAAGAATTCAACGGAAGCAGAATCCCCCCACATCAAGTCCTGTGAAGCCATCGCATACTTTTCCAAACAGCATAAATTGTGTCCAAAAGCTACCGAAACTGCAACTAAAAAAGTTTGACGGCAACTACCAAGATTGGTTACCGTTTTGGTAGCAATTCCGAACAGCTATTCACGAAAACGGTAGCTTAACATCGTCCGACAAATTCAGTTATTTGGAATCAGTATTGGTGGGCAATGCGAAGAAAATTATTGCCGGTTTTACCGCTTCAGGGCTGTGTTACGAGGCTGCTATCTCACTCTTGCAGGAGCAGTTTGGAGACACCGAACGGCTGGTTGATAAAAATATGCAACATCTGCTTTCTCTTAGACCCATACAATCGCGAACAGATGCAGTCGGCCTTCGCAGTCTGTATAACTCAATTACATCATGTTGTCGCACACTCGCAGCATTGCAAATTCCTACACATCAGTATTACGTCATGCTAAAGTCGATATTGCTCCGTTGCTTACCACCAGAACTACGAGTTGACTATTATCGTCTGGCAGAGAGGGATGAAAATGCTGCAAAAGAAAATGAGACAGATAATGAAAGCACCTCAACTTGCTTGCAAATTGGTGACATACAAGTGAAAAACATAATGCGTTTCTTAAAGCGGGAAGTTGAATCTTTGGAAAGGAGTAAGGTCATCTCTTCTACTCCTGTTATATCGCAAACCAGACATCCTACTTCAACTCATACAACTGCAGCATGTTTAGTGTCACTGAAAGAAAAGAACAACTGTGTGTTTTGTGCATCTGAAAAGCATTTGGCGAAAGACTGTGACTGCAAGTTGTCAATTTTAGAGAAGCGTGAAATTTTGAGAAAAACCGGCCATTGTTTTCGTTGTGCCAATCGAGGGCATTCTTCTAAAAAATGCCGAAGTTCGAAGTGGCTTTCTTGCGCGAATTGCAAAGGTAAACATCTAACTTCATTGTGCGATCCTTCTTACACAATCCAAAAGGCTTTGCCTGCATCCTATGTCACGCGAGATAGTAATTTCGTTTCCATGCCTGAAGTAAAAAAAAGCGGTTGTTTATCACAAAGCGCAACTAATTTATGTGCGTACAGCAATTCCTGTTTCGTCAACAAAAGCGTATTTTTAAAGACGGCTCGGGGCATAGCCGTGTCCCCGAGTTTAAATAAATATCTCATACGGTTTGTAATAGACGGTGGAAGCCAATATTCTTATGTTCGAGAGGATTTAGCGACCAAATTAAACCTGCCAGCCGTGGGAGAGGTGAATTTCTCACTGTTGCCCTTTGGAAGTAAAGAAAAAACTCCGTTTAAAAAATTTAAAAGAGTGATCATTAATATTCAAAGCCAATTCACCAAGAAAAGCACAAATTTGGAAGCAGTGGTTGTTCCGGAAATCTGCGTCGACGTTTTAAATGCTCCCGACGCAGGATGTGGACTGGATCGGAATCTTCAGTTGGCAGATTCTTATCACACAGACAACGAAGAAAAAAACGGTTTGAGTGTGCTCATCGGCTCCGATTACTACTGGTCTGTGGTCACGGGCAAGCAACGCCGAATTTCGCCCGGGCTGAGAGCAGTTGACACAATATTCGGATGGACACTTCAAGGAACATATTCACCTGGTAAGCCTTTCTATTCTAACGAAAATTCATGCTTTCCATTCACCCATAGCACAGCCTTACATCTGCCAGTGCTAGACAGCAATGACCTCACATCCCTTTGGTCCCTAGAAGCTATTGGGATTCGTGGTGAAGAGGAACAAAATGACCGCCTAGCTGAGGAGTTAATATCGAGATGTATCATTAAAAGGGGCAAACGCTATGTGGCTTCTCTTCCATGGAAAAATTCGGATGTCGTAATAAAGAGCAACAAGGAGAATGCGCTGAAGCGACTTAAAGCACTTTCTTCACGATTGCTAAGGTATCCTGGACAATTCGAGCGGTATGATGCAGGTATCCAACAACTTCTTGCAGACGGTGTTGCAGAACCAATTCCATCAATTAACAAGAGTGATAAACATCGAGTGTTTTACCTACCTCATCGACCCGTATTTAAAGCAGATAGTGCGACTACCAAAATGCGCATAGTGTTCGACGCATCGTCACGTACCGAAGAAACCCCGTCTTTGAACGACCTGCTTCACGTAGGAGCTAATCTTCTTCCGGATATCCTCAAAATACTGCTGAATTTCCGGCTAGGACGTTTTGGAATCGCCGCCGATGTTGAGAAGGCATTTCTGCAGATCGAGCTCAATGAAAAGGACCGTGACAGCCACAGATTTCTTTGGTATATGCCAATGAAAACATCAAGCAGCTCCAAACCAGAAATTGTGGAATACCGGATGACTAGGGTAACCTTCGGTGTAAATTGCAGCCCTTTTTTACTGGCAGCGACTTTACGTCTGCATTTACAAAGCGAGGAAAAGCAGTTTGAGACTACGTGTCGAATTTTAAAGGAAAGCTTTTACATGGATGATCTAGCTACAAGCGTGGATACCGAGGAAGAAGGAGAGCGAATCAGCGAAGAAGCTAATTTAATAATGAGTAAAGCAGGCATGAACCTTAGGAAGTGGAATTCCAATAGCGAAGTTGTGCGCAAGGCTCTTTGCTCAGGTGAGTCACCTAGTAAACAAAAAGTTTTAGGATTGATATGGTTTATAAACACTGATGAGATTGGGGTGCCATTGGAGTCAGTTGAAAGTTTGCTGTGTTCCAATTTAACAAAGGGGACAAAACGTAATGTATTACAAACAATCGCCAGAATCTACGATCCTCTTGGAATGCTCGTCCCGGTTGTAATAAGAATAAAAATTCTTTTTCAAGCTATCTGGAGAGAAAAACTTTCTTGGGATGAGTTGCTTACTGCTGAACTTTTAATGCAGTGGGAGGACTGTGTAAAAGGCTTGCGAGATTTAAAAGATTTTGCTATTCCACGCGCAGCGCTTCAATTTTCTTCCGCAGGTCCAATACATGTTCATATTTTTGCGGATGCTATCATATCATGAAAGCGTATGGAACTGTATCTTTCATTAAAAGTTTTAGCAAAGAAGAAGACAATAACGTATCTTTTCTCTGCGCAAAGAGCAGAGTTGCTCCTCTAAAAGCAGACGGCGTAAAAGAGCTTTCGCTTCCCAAATTGGAATAAACAGCCGCACTGTTGGCAGCGCGGATATGCTCTTATCTAAAACATTCCCTGAAGGTTCGGGTCCATAAGTTCTTCTTGTGGACAGATTCGCAGATTTCGCTTGCGTGGATCCAGGGCGATGTTCATCGTTGGAAACCGTACGTGCAGAGCCGAGTGTTGGAAATACGACATCTCACTTCAGTTGCAGATTGGAGGCATTGCAAAGGGAAGGAAAATCCGGCAGATCTTCTAACTAGAGGGATCACAGCTCATAATTTGTTGAATTCTTCGATATGGGCCCATGGACCAAGCTGGCGCAAAACAACACAAACTTTGATGAGGATGTGGTCGAAATCAATCAAGAAGCTGTAGTACCAGTGGCGTTATTGGCGCCAATTTCCATTCCTGTGCCAACTACTCCGGAGCCTCTTTTGAATTATAAACAAATCAGTTCCTGGAACCGTTTGTTGAGTCGCACTGCTTATGTGTTGCGATTTATAAGGCTATGCAGAAGGAGAGAGAAGTTTGAATTGCCTCAGCCCTCTACTAGTGAAATTCGTGTGGCGGAAGCTTATTGGCTCAGGTTTATGCAAATCAAATTTTTTACTAACGAAATTCTCTCTTTACAGAAAGAAAAGTCTATACCAAAATCTTCGAGAATCGCTCAGTTATGTCCATTTTTGGACAAAGGAGGTTTCTTGCGACTAGGAGGCCGCCTTCAATCGTTAACGGGCCCACTAGACCAGAAGCACCCTATCATTTTGCATCGGATTGTTACTTAGTAAAGCTTATCATCGATTATTACCATCAGAAGACTTTGCATGGAGGTGTTAACGTTGTTCTGTGTCAACTTCGCGAACGTTTCTGGATTCGTAAAGCACGCCCGCTTGTAAAAGGAAGAATCAGAGGGTGTGTCGTTTGTCAAAAGTTGTTTGGGAAACCTGTGTCTCAACCGTTTGGTCCACTCCCAATTGAACGTATAACGCTGTCCAAGCCATTCGACTGTGTTGGCATAGATTTCGCCGGGCCGCTTTACTACCTTGATAGTTCCACAAACCAAATGAATAAGTGCTATTTAATGGTTTTCACTTGTGCTGCTATTCGTTCTATTCATTTGGAGATTGTAACGAATTTGTCAACAGAAAACTGCATCATGGGACTAAGGCGTTTTATTGCTCGGCGAGGTGCTCCATCCACAATTTTCTCTGATAACGCGCGTACTTTTAGAAGAGCAGCCTTAGAGCTTAATGACACCAATCAAGCGCCGGATGACGAGCTTATACAAGGGTTTCTATCAAATAAGCGAATACGATGGAAGTTTATCGTCGAACGGGCTCCATGGTGGGGAGGCTTCTGGGAGCGGCTAATAAGGACAATAAAAAATGTTTTAAAGGTTGTCATTGGAAGGGCAAGGCTAACGCTTGAGCAGTTATGGACCGTAATTGTAGAAGCAGAAGGTATCGTCAATATCCGTCCATTAACTTACGTGAGCAGTGATCCGTTCGATCTTTCACCACTCACTCCTTCATACTTCATTCATGGATACGGTGGTTTAGTAGACCCTCAGAAAACAGTGACATCGCCAACTGACATACAGAAACTATGGACTCAGCGGATGAAGCACACAAATATGCTTTGGAATCGGTGGCGTACCGAATATTTGCAACTCTTAAAATCATTTTATCACAGCCAAGGTTATTCTTTAGCCCAACTCAAACCAAAAGATGTCGTATTGGTATTTGATTCAGCAAAGCCGCGAATAGCTTGGAGGTTAGCTGTTATTGAAGGTGCACTAACTGGTCGTGATGGAAATGTTCGGGCATGTGAGATTCGTTATGCTGATGGGTCGAGAACCCGAAGACCAGTTCAACTTTTGTATCCGCTGGAACTTTCTTCAACTTCCCGGGCGCAGGATGTTAAAATTTAATTGAGTTAGCTATTGAAAATCTTGCTATTTACCCTATAATAATAATATTGTTTTCTTGCTTACACTTAACATTGTTATCTGTTTCTAATGTTTATACTCATAATGAAATTTCAATCTTTGTTTCTTTTATATGAATTACCATTGTCATTTGTGCTTTCAAGGAGGTCAGTCCTTTCAATAAAATATCGGTTTCTTTTAGTTTTGGCCTTTCTATTTAACGACGAACAAAGTGGGTTTTTTTTACAGACATGCTGGAGCAATTTCTAATCTCCAAAACATGCAAAATTTACGCCGAATTATAAGGAGACTGCATCCAGCAAATATGAATAAGAAGATGGGCCGCAGGTTGTTGTTGCCAAATTTATCTCCCGTAAGCAGGTTTCTGTCAACGTGATCAAGGCGGGCAGCAACGAAACAGAATATCCATCACCTGATGTGATCATGGAACCAAACAGATTCTTAGGCCTTTTAGGCTTAAGAATCAGAGATCCTAAGGTTCTGAAAAAAAAACCCAGTTGAGACGTCGAACTAAGCGCCAAAACCATCCGAACTAGACGTAAAACGGTTAAAAGTAAACGGTTAAACCAAAGGTCTATACTCCAGGCGGCACTCTAATAGCGACAATCTACCAATGGTCTTTCGGACATTTTTTTTTATAATTTGCGCCCTCTCAAGGGAGGAATTAGGGAGGAAATAAAGAGAGGTAACGATGTAAGTTGGATTTAAATATGTGAAGGTTATAACGACTAGGGAATAAAGGGCTCGGCAGGGCAAAGCTAGTTGTAAGGCTTAGGAGCGAATCACTATATTTTAGAGTATGTTCGAAAGTGGGCTTGAGGGTATACTGATGAGTATTCATAGCAGACAATTAAAAATTTTAAAGAACGGAATACTACTGGCAATTTCGGTGGAGCACAGGTGGTAAAAATAGCGATACAACAAGGTGAGACAGGAGACGTTACTCCGCCGGTGGCCAAGAGTGTCGAATGATTGTGTAATATTAGCACCACGTGTGAGGTTTACCACACGATTTTGGATCCCATCTAGCAAGTGCAAAGAGCTCTTAGGAGCACCTGACCAAATGTGGGCATTGTACTCTAATTTCGAGTTATATACTCGTATGAGTATATTGTACTTATATTGAAGTTAAATCAGAGGGGGTGAAGTATTTCTTAGATCGTAAGATTTCGCAGCATTTTTGACGGCATCGAATATGTGGTAATTCCAACGTAAATTGTCACTGACACACATACCGAGCATGCAAAGTTTTTCGGCTTCAACGATGCAATTGACATTCATAGCTGTATGTTTCGATTTCGCTTTAACGACAGCAGACATCATTGTGTTTTGAAAGCATTAAATTCCACTCTGTTGAGGGTTCCCCAATTAGTTATGCGGATAATATTGGAATCTAGTGAGCTTCTTAACATACGCTGCCGTTCTCGTTTTACTGTTGAAGAACAGGGACATGAGTCCGGGACGTAAAGCAGGGAGTACTTTCATTTGCAAAGCAATATATTGGATTAGAAGTAGCAGACAAGAGACCATTGATGAAAATTAAAAAGACTATGGGAGACAAAACGGAGCCCTGGCGCACACCAGCATTAATTTTGTGTATATCAGACTTGAAATCATCCAAGAAAACTTGAGTGCAACTATTTTGCTTTCGCCAGATTGATATACTCTTTGGTTCCACATTTCGGTGAGACATGCCATCAGGTTACCAGTTAACCGGTTGTTACGGAAACCGTACTGCCGGTCATTGAGAAGTTTTCGTGTTTCGAGATATTTCATGGGCTAAAATATCAACGTTGCCTTGGCCTTGAAAAGAAGCGACGTCAGTGCAATGGCACTGTTGGAGGAGAGAGAAGAAGATTCGCTTTTGTTAGGTACGGACTGGACAAGTGATGTTTCCCATCTACTAAGAGTAAGATTATTGAAAAAGTTTACGCAGTGATCCTGCCAGCGTGAAAGAACACCTCTTCAGCAGAAGGGGATATATACTATCTGGACCAACGGACTTGTGCATGTTAAGAACTTTAAATACACTTGCTACTACAAGAGTGTGAAAGTAAATTTTTCTCATTAAAGAATCGACGCACTCGAGTGCAGGCGGAGACAAAGCACAATCTGAAAGTGTTAAGTTGACCGCAAAGTATGCAGCACGCAGATTGGCCTTGTCTAAAGAACTCACAGCTAGAATGTCATTGTGAATGAGTGTTGGGATGGAGGATGAGGCAGAGTTTCTGACGTTTTTGACAAACGACCTAAAGTTTTTAGTACCTTTGGGACATTGCAGTATTTTTTGCCACAACTTTTGGTCGTACTGAAATTTCACACGCTGAAGAAAGACGTTACAATTATTCCTGGCTCGTTTAAACTTTGTTCGATTTTCCTCGTTTGGGTCTTCATACCAAGAATCCAGGACTTAACACAGAAAAGTGGAAAACCTACTCTCACAGGGAGAGAAAGAATCAGGAAAAGAAGGACGGCTCTTCTCTTTTTGTGGGCCTAGACAAAGCTTCTGTCGAGACCATTAAATCTGGGTACGACTCATGTCCCTATCTGCACCTTGGAAGGGTTAAATTAAATTAAATTAACCCACTTTGTTTCGAAATGAATACAGATAAGAGACGACCACCTCAGTACTCATCTATTTCATGTACTCAGATCAACTTTCAACATTCCAAGTCTGCTACTACATCACTATGTATCGTGTTAAAAACAAAAACTTACGTAATATCCATGCAGGAACCGTGGATATCGAATATTTAGTTGCTGCAGACAAGACAGACAATATTTCATACTACCGTCCGACCTGGTTGTCAACAATATTGGCTCGCAGTCAACTGCGGCCTATTAATGTCCAGCTTACGCTCGCATCAGCATTGACGACGTCTTTCTTCGAAAGACTGAAAGATTCCATTAAAATAAATTTTCAAAGAGTACAGTGGACTAGTTCTTTTTCTGAGTGCTCTGTTCAGACAAATTAAAAAATTTAACAGAGAAAATGAACAAATGCCATAAAAAAAACAGCGGCTCCTTGTGATACATCCGTCACGTTGGGCAAAAACAAATAGCAACAATATAACGACCTGTCAAAAATGAGTGCGGCATTGAATCAAAATTGGCAGATTATTTAAATGGCTGCTGGAATTGCACTCAATAAGGATTTTCCAAGCCTAGCTAGGGTAGAGGGTGGTGAAATAAATGTGGCAGCGGGTGGCCCTTCAACTTGAGGGGTGCGCCCGTCATTTTAACAGATTATTGAAGCAAAACAAAAAATATTCGCAGATAAGAACGAATTGACTGTTGACCGACATTCGGCAGATGCTGTGAATGGGAGGTACACATCTAGAATTAAAAAAATCTATAACAGAAGCAGCATTTATCTGAGTGCAGGAAACTGAAACAAAATGTCTTGAACTTTCCGCAAGTGAACGAACACATTGCAATAATTGTATGAATGCACAATTATCCAAAACAATTTCGATATGCGAACACATCGTAACACATCGTAACATATCAAACACACAATACACACAAAGCTACTGGACGATACCCTGTCTGGAAACGGACTTAGGATAATTTGCTTTACTAGTGGATGGAATAGCATTGTAGCTAACTCACAGTTTCTTCTTCTTCTTTTTTAACGGTTTTAATATGTAACGCGTATAACTACAATATTACCTATTTCTCCCACGCTACTGCGCCACTACCACTCGATATTGGATCCCCTCGTTAGTGAGCTATGTTAGTCTTTTCGCATTTGAATGATCTGATTATTTTTCTTCATCCCTTTCTTAGAGCCTCGTCGGGAACTTGAGAGCCTCTATTGCTTTTTGGACCGGATCTTTCACGACCTTCGCTAAACATGGCAAAACAAGCTGATTTGCTCAGCCTGAAGCTTTCCTACTGTTGGATTGTTAATGTGGAAACTTGCGCAGATGCGCGTACTTCTTATAAAATTACGTTTTGTCACACCCTCTGACATGCATGTCATTTTCATTTACTCGTATGTACATTGCTATCTTTTCTTCTTTACACTTTTCGTAGTGGCACAGTCATCGCAATTTCCTTAATGAAAGGCCTAAGTATTTAAATTTTTCGCACTTTAGCATGGTGACTCGTTCTAAATAGATGTCAGGAGTTGTGTATGACGCTTCAGAATAACGGAAATTTAGATATTCGGTCTTTGGTCGACTGATTCGTAACCTGTTAACTTCTAGCGCCTTTGTCCAGTTATAAATAGTTGCTTATCGCGTCGATGCCTATAATAGCGCTATCATCAGTGAAAAGAAGTAAAGTTTTTCCTGTCGTTGATGTGCTACTTCAATAAAAAATCATGAACAATATTAAAAAGCAACCGACTTTGTATATCGACTTCAGAAAATTATAATTTTCACAGCGGAAATTGGAAAAGAAGATACAACGTATTGGCTATACAGCTGCACTGATCTTGTCCGAAGGCTTGTCTTGACTTTAAAGACAAATCCATTCCAGATGGATAAAACACGCACTCAGGTGGACGGGAACCTTAATAAACTTGTTGTGGAAAGCATGATAATGAGCAGAATACGCTGAACTAAATCACACTTCGATGTAGATTTTTCTAACTATCACTTCGTCCCTTAAATGCTACCGTGCAGGATTCTTAAACTATGCCAAACTGATGATGAACATATAATATTGAGCTAACTTATAATAATCTCAATATGACAATCATAACTGTCTTTCTTCAAGCCTGCCCAGAAAAGTTAAAACAGGCAATCGACTTACCCCTTGGTGGACCAAAATACTTGTCAAACTTAGAACAGAGACGAGAAAGCACTTCAATCGGGCTAAACGTTATCGTGAATGGGAAATATATAGAAAAGCACTCACCATGTACTATACAACAACAAAAAAAAGAAGGGCCAAGAGAGAATCGTGGTGAAACTTCTGTCATATGGCCGATTGCACCCGAAGTTGTGCCCGCATTCATATAATACTCTCTGAGTAGCACACTAATCCTATTGGTTCAATGAAAAAAAAACCTGATGGCACGTCCGCCGAAAACGGGCTACACACGCTTCAGCTCTTAGCCGAAACACACTTCCCAGACCCGAGGATAATTCCAGAAGTCCAACAAAACCTTTCCCAGAGAAGGATAAACAAAATTGTTCATGATGGCAAAATAATTTGGGCAATCAACTCTTTTCAACTTTTAAAAGCCCCTGGTGAGGATGGAATATTCTCAGCTTTACTAGAAAATGGCATCCCGCAAGTGGTACCTGTACTATTTAACTTATTCAGAGCTAGCTACGCGTGGGGATACTTTCCAAAAAAGTGGAAGGAAGTTGCTGTCAAATATATACCTAAGGTAGGATGCAGACCGTCTGAATTACCAAAATCATATAGACCAATCAGCCGCGCTTCATCTTTCCTCAAAACTATGGACAACTCCTCGACAGACACATCAGAGTCGGGGCACTTCAAGTGAACCCCTCTCACAAATACCAATATGCCTACCAACCTGGAAAATTAACCACATACGCTCTTCAAAATCTTATATAGAGGGAGCATTAGACAACACAGAATTCTGCCAGACGCATAGAGGTATTCAAAACGCGGAAGTTGCCGACTCCACATATAAATGGATGAAATGTGTTCTAAAGGATAAAACAATAAAAACCTCATTAGGCAGTACTCAGTGTGATAGCTACACTACGGTATATCGTAGTTAATGAGCTACTGAATATTCTCCGCAAGCAATGATATCTTCTAAGCCCACGGACATGCTGACGACATTGCTGTCCTAATCAGTGGTAAATTCGAGGACACAGTCTCGGATTGCCTCCAGAGGGCTTTGTACATAGTTGCCGAATGATGCATCAAAGTTGTCCTCAAAGTCAATCCCAAGAAAAGCACCATCGTCAGATTTACTAAGGCGAGGAAGTCTCAGGAATGCCACACACTTCGGTGAAACAATAGAATTCTCAACGGAAGTCAAATATCTAGGAATCGCACTAGATGAACAACTTACGTGAAGCACTCATCTTTCTAGGACTATTGACGAGCCCAGGACCAGCAAAAGTCTAATTGGGAAACATTGGGGACTTAATCCCAAAATGACACTGTGGATGAATGTAAACGGCAATATCGAGACCAATAATAATGTATGCAGCCGCCGTTTGATGGTATATTGCAGAGGTCAACACAGGCTGAACTCAACAAATTACAGTGACTAGCCTGTGGCTGTGCAACTAGTGCAATGAAAACCGCACTAACACCTGCGCTTGAAGTTATCCTAAACATCCCACCATTTCATCTAGAACTCATGAAAGAAGAAATGGTAAATGCTTATATGCTCAGCACAGTAGACGAATCAAATTTCAAACTAGTTCATACTGCAATCCTTCATGAATTCAGAAAAAACGAACTACTTGGAAAATACTTAATAGACAAGTGTCTACCACGATATAACTTTCGGCACAACTTTAAGGTTACATTTCCAGACCAACTTAACTGTGAACAAAAAAAATCAACATTTGCCAAGGACTCACATGTTTGGTATACAGATAGATCCAAAACAAATGAAGGAACTGGAGCTGGAGTATACGGTCCTGGCACTAAGGCATCCATATATGCCAGTATACAAGCAGCTCCGTATTGCAGGCTGAAATGCAAAGAGTAAAAGAAGCTTCATTTCTGGAGAGAAGCTTAAGGAAACAGACAAGCTAAAAATTTTATACAAAGTAGTGTCCACAAAATAAAACGAAAAACTACTGCAATTAAGCAGAAGTCAGATCCGACTGACCACAGGTTAACTCACAGGGAACTGCTGTATGAAAAAACAACTGATGACCATGGGTATAGCACAAGACAATACATGCAAACTGTGCAACGAGAACGTGGAAACAGCAGAACACATACTATGTGACTGCAATGATTTAATCAAAACATCTCAACGTTACCTAGGTAAATTCTACCTCGAAGCGGACATAGCTGCCAGCTCCCCTAAAAACTTATCCGTCTTTCTCACATATTGCGGCATCATAGAAGAGCTCTAAATGGAGGACATCACAAAAGGCCCATCTGTGGCCGCAGTGATCTGGTATTCATTATACCACCTCCAACAACAATCTAATCTAATCTTACGAGCACTCCTCTTTCTTTGGGATATACGTTTCTATTTACTTCATAATTTGATTCAGGTGTTGCAGCCCCAGCAGACCTTAAGGTTTTCCAATAAGGACTTGGCAACTTTTTTTTTAAATAAAACGCAAACCATTTGAAATATTTCAAAAATTTTATTATCGGCTTGAAGTACAATCAAAACATTTATGAATGGAACTCGACTTCGTTCATATGGCTACCGCGGGCACATTTGCAGCGGTCGATTCTTTGGACCCAATTTTCAACGACTCGGCAACACATTTCGGCCGAAACGGCCGCTATTTCGCGTTCATTGTTGGCTCTGAGCTCTTCCAACGTCGTCGGCGTGTTGGCATAAACCAATAATTTAACGTAGCCCCACAGAAAATAGTCAAGCGGGGTTAAATCGCACAAAGGAGGCGGCCAATCGACTGGCCCATTTCTTGAGATAACACACTCACCATACTTACTCTTCAATAAATCGATTGTAGTGTGTGCTGTGTGGCTTGTGGCATCATCCTGTTGAAACCACATGTCATCCAAGTCCATATCTTCCAATTCGGGACAAAAATAATCGGTGATCATGGCGCGATAACGCTGACCATTCACAGTAACGTGACGACGAAAAAAGATGGCCCAATAACGCAGCCGGCATGCAAAACGCACCAAACAGTTATTTTTTGTGGATGAAGGGGTGATTCATGAAGCACATGTTGATTTTCACGCGACCAGTAACGCATATTTTGCTTATTGACGAATCCATTGAGCCAAAAATGAGCTTCGTCACTGAAGATGATTTTGCGATGAAATTCATCATCTTGGCGCATCTTCTCCAGAACCCAATCGGAGAACTTACGTCGCTTCAAATGGTCCATCGGCTTCAATTCTTGAGTCAGCTTGATCTTGTATGGGTGTAAACCAAGATCCTCACGCAAAATACGCCATAATGTGGTCTGAGCGATGCCCAATTCTTGAGAACGACGTGGAATTGACTGATTTGGATCGATTGCTACGGACGCCTGAACGGCAGCGATATTTTCGACACTTCGACCGTGCAAGTGACTGGGCTAGTCATCCAGGAGCAGTTCAATGGGGTAAGAACACAGCTGGAAACTGCTCAAAGAGGGCGAGCTCTTATTTGCATACGCACCAAGGAGTACTCTGGGTGAAAAGCCGCTGCTGAAGCTAGTTGAACTGGGAATATAGTAGATGCAGCCAAGCAGAATCAGACTTACCAAAAGGCGAGATTCGACTCCAACCATGGAGCCAGCTATTTCTCTAGTTGAAGTATTAATATTGGAGTATCATTGCATTGTTTGATGGAAGAATTTATTAACATTTTAAACTTCACTGGATGGCTTTAGTTTCCTTACCCAGTAAACGACTGCCAATCAGGAAATCCTGCGATAATCTGGTATCAAAATGATTGGGTTTCTGCAGCAATTGGATCACAACTCCTATCTATCTGCAGGTTATCCCGTAAATCGTTCCACAATTCGACTCGTAGCTATGGCCTTATTTCGTTGTATAATAATCTATACAGAGGTCAGTTACTATACATATATCAAATTCAACTACCATTCAAGCTCCAACGTCTTGTCTATTGCTTAAAATTTTCTTGTTTTTTTTTTTTTGGAAAAAAACCTTTTTACCATTGTTTGAATGGAAAGAAAGGGGGAAAACGCTCCAAAAGACAGTAAATATAGTTAAGCAAAACGTCAACACTCGCATAAAGCACTTAATACATTATACCCTTTCGAACGTAAACAATTTGTAAGTGAATTTCACAGTTGAAGCCCATAACCTCAAAGTGTACCCACCGTGCAATATGATGTCGTCTTATTTGCACACCTACTCGTACATACCTTCTTCTACAAAAAACAAAAAGAGGAGCATGTAGAAAAGCCAAGAATGTTGCCCTATCAGGGGATTCCCCCTTTTCCATTACGAAGTTAGATGTGACCTAAAAAATCATTCGCCCGTTAGCCTGTATGACTTTTCGCCTGTCTGCTCTTCTGCTCATCAACCATCATCTTTTTATCCGCCCCTCGTCTCAATATACTCGTACTACTGTCAAAGTGTGAATTTGACTTCCATGAGAGAGCATAGCATTTATTTACCGCAAGCAAGCATTAGGACTAACTACGAAGGATGTAGAAAGAAAAAAGATGGAAAAGTTCTGATGAAGAGTTTTTAACTCCTGTCTGTGGATGATCCTATAGATACTCCGACAGATAGCTAGAGCGTGTATAGCTAAATGAATCTACGAATCGAAGGTATCCGTATGTTGTGTGTTCGTATAGGTATGAGAGTATCTTTATTTGCAAAGTGTTACTTTATGCAGATACGTGCCCGGAGTGAGGTAATGAGTTTATCTCTGAGAATATCCTTGTGTCCACTTCACTTCGTGCTGCCAAAATGTTCTACTGAATCCGAGACGAAGCGATTTGTCCTCCCTCTATCTGGTGCTTTCTAACCAAACATTTAGGTCATTCTTTTGGGCTAGAGGAACACCAAATGAAGGATAAATTCTTAATGCGTTTCTTCCTATTAAGTGAAAGTTTCCTTTTTTTCCTTTTTCTCTTCTCAATGTCGTTCCTTCCAACGAAATTCTTCTTTGGCTAAGAAGAAAAACGGATTTTGGATTTGGAAATCATTTTTGTGGCTTTGCCTTTCACTTGGTGTTTGTAGACGTCGTCCGTGTGCAAGCATAAGGATAGGAACTGTTTCTGGAAATAGAAATCGTTTCCCTTGCGTTTGCTTTTAACAAATGGCTACTTCTGGACATGATTACGCGTTTGTGAAGGATGCCTTATCGTTTGCTTTGACGATTTGGTGATGATAGTCTAGGTTTTCCAACTAAATGAGAAAAGAAACAATGTTTGAGGTAAAGTTTTGTGGAGGACGTGATTGTCCTATGTCTTCATTATGTAGGCCCTGTTAGAGTGGGAATTGAAGTCAAACAATAAACGAAGTCGTTTTTCTTTGTTACAAGTTAATCACGGTACGTGATGCTTCTAGTTGAGATATACTCGTATAAAATATATGCTGGCTAAGGTTATTTGGAAATGGAAATAGTTCTTCAAGCTAAAAGAGAAGCAGACCCAAAAAAACGATTCTGGTGTATCTCATATAATTTTCAAAGAGCTTTGACAGTTTAGCACCTTCAAGTTCTTCTAAAACGATGTGTTGTAATCGAAACCGAATCGAATTTATGGCTCAGCCGAGTTCGGGGATATCTTAGAAGAATGCCTACAGTGGATTATTTAGCAAGCATAGTCGCTGAAACACGACGAAATGGCGAAAGTTTGTGGTTGTCTTAGCCTACTTGACCTATGATTCCATACTACTGCCACCACCAAAAGCAATATCAGAAGTCGATAAATATTGTGATGCCATCAAGATATGATCTACCACATTTCGCGATGGTATTGCTCAGAAAATTCGTTAAGACAAATATCTGCCAGAGTTTACTCTATCTCATGACTGAGTTATCAACAATATAGGTTTTCAGTTAAAAGAAGGAAGCAAGTCTGAACTTTCCCTAACAAAGTTATCAGATGGAAATTTATATCGCAGATTTCCATGTCAGCCCAAAACTAACTGGATATGCTATAAGGAGAAACTCGGCACCTCCGAAGAAATACACATGAGGTCAGAATGCTACTGAAAATAAAAGAAGCTGTTCAAAATCTGAACATTATTAGTAGCTTTAAAATGTTTGCACACAGCGCGGGCGAAGGAAACTTAGGGATGAAGAAAAGAGAGATACCGATGTACGTTGGCTTTACATTTTTGGAGGTTATAATGGCTCGGAAATAAAGAGCTCGGCAGGGCATTCCTGCTGTGTACGGCTTAAGAAAGAATCACAATATTTTAGCGTACGTCCGAAGGTCGGCTTGATGGTGTACTGATGAGCACTCATAGCGAGAAAGGACGAAATGCTACTGACAATTTCGGTGTAGCATGGGTGGTAAAAATAGCAATGGAACAAGCTGAGGCAAGAGCTATTATGACGGTATTGAAGCGTGTCAATTGACTGGGCAATATTTCCGTCACCCATGAGTATTACCTCACGGTTTTGAATCTTATATAGTAAGAGCAAAGAGGCCTTATGAGCACATGACCAGACGTGGGCATTGTGCTCCAATTTTGGGCGGTTGAATTCCTTATATATTGAAGTCAGATCGTTTGATAACAATTAGACATTTCGTAACATCTTTGGATACGTCGAATATGTGATAATTCTAACATAAGTTGTCATTGACACACATACCGAGATTGGTAAATTTTTCGGTCTCGACGATGCAAGTACCATTCGTGGGTACTACCTCTGTAAATAGTTCTCCAATTAACAGTAATTATTTTGCTAATTTCGTAATTGAATGAGCTTAACTTGCGCTGGCGTTCCCGTTCTACAGTTGAAGAGTAAGGACGTGAGTTCGGGAACGAATATGAAAATTACTGCCGTCATTAAAGGAATATACTGGATGAGAAGTAGCAGACTAGAAATCATTGATGAAAACTATAAAAAGTGTCGGAGACAGAACGGATCCCTGGGGCACACTAGCATTTATTTTGTGAATATTAGACTTGAAATCATTCAAGACAACTTGAATTGAATCTGAATCTGTTGAAGAAAAGATACGTCGTTTGCATTTTCGACAATATAGCCTGATGCCAAACTCTGTCAATGATGCCTGTGGAATATCAAGTGCAACTACCTTGCATTCGCCAGATTTTGAAGGGCTTGACAAATGCTGTTTTTCGTCCACTCGGAAAAAAACCTTATGGGGTTTGGTTTGGTTTCCCAGCGTGGAGTAAGACCTCTTCCGATGAATTTGAGATATATCATCTGAGCCTGGACAAGCGGATATGTGTATGCTCAGATATTTGATTCATTTTGCTACTACACGAGTGCGTAATTCATTTAAAAAAATATTAACTTAGGTGAAGACATGACACAATCGTAAGCGTTGATCTGTTTGTAAAGGGCACAGTTTAAAGATTTGTCTAGTTCAACGCGCTGACAACCGCGATGTCATAATAAATGAATGAAGAATGAGGCAAAGTTCATAATGTTTCTAACGAGTGACCAACAATGTGTTGGCGGCATGGCGGTCAACGTGAGGTATTCGTGTAAACTCATTTAGAAACTGGGTTAAGTTGTTTTCCGCAGTGAAGATCTTACCACACCGTCCTTCGTATGCCATTTGTCCAGATTGTTAAAGCACCCAGAATTCTGATATTTAAATAGCTCGAGGATACAGAGATTCAATCCTTTCTAGGGACTGGGACGGCGCGTCAAACTCGTTAAAGCTCGAATTACTACTCAGTTGGGGCTTCTGTAAATAAAGCAGGAGTGGATATTTTATTTACGGAGATGAAATTTCAATCACATGAAGTTGAATTCCAGATTGAAAAAGAGATCACGTTGTGGTATAGTTTGGTAAACTACATTTCTGCGCATGTCAATGGCGAGACCGCCATTCACAATAGTGAAAATTGTTCGCATCCACAATTTGATAAATAAAACCTTTCATCCGAAGCCATAAGTTATTACTAAATTCCAACTAAGCGTGGGATATAGCCTCTCCTTGGCAACCAGACCCAAGCCTTGGCGAAAACTCCTTTACACTGCAAGAAATCCGAATTTTTCGACGTGTCATAATAATCCAAAGAAACAGACAGACCAGTCAGCATCCTTCTTCTTATAAAGAGCACAATCTCAGCCTTGTAAGCGCTGATCAAAAACCCACAACAAGTATCCATCTTCATAGGTCTTTAGTTATTAGTTAATGGTCTTTGTTTTCAATATGATGGCTTTTGTGAGGGTTGTAGGAATAAGCAAGGCGAGGAAACCTCCTTTGATATAGAAAAATTCATCTTTGTCACTCCCTCTTCGAAAATCATAGAGAATTGTCTGAAAAATAAGCTAAAGGACCACTTGGATATTTATGAAATCATCTTGCATTATAAATGGACTTTTCTGTTCTAAGTGAGCCTGTTTGATATAGGCCCCATCATCTCTAACCTCTCCAGGTAATGTGAAAATAAAATCGCAACAGAAATCCAAATATGTATTTTGTATCACACATAAATAAATTCAAAGACCCTCGGCAAGCCCATTTGTCTAGTTCGATTCAAACAAGTTATATCAACACACAAATCAAGCCAGACACACAAATTAAACTACCAAAGGACGTTCCATATCCTGCAGGCAATCAAAACATTCATAGCCCGTGTGTGTTTGCACATCGTCTCTCGAAGCATTTCGCTTGGTTACATACTCGAAAATTATTCAAAAATATGCGCACGTCCTTGTTCAAGAATCAGCTTTAGAAAAAAGGAAAGAAAAAAAAATATTACGATTAAAATTATTTGTTCATTCCCCGTTAGGTATAGAATCCCCAAGGATGGGTAAAACACAAATTTACATTCCCAAAATGTGAGCGAGACGAAAAAAATTTCTCACGTACGACATCTTCGTCTTCGGAATCGAATTCAAACAATCGTTTTTCGGTAATACATTTTGAAAAACGAAAAAGAAGAGAAAAATGAAAGCGAATTCATGAAGCCCCAACACCAAGACTAGGGCATAGTAAACTGGTAGCTATGAACGACGAAAGCACCAAGAACCGAGAACATCGTTACACGTGAGAGCCTATGCGAGCACATCTGGAGTGCGCACATAAATTTTACATTCTGAATCCTCTAAAGGGATATATAGGTAATTCTCGTACGCGATGGGAAGAGTGCCAGAAATACATAGGTAGAGACCGTCAAAAAGTAGTTGTATGAATTTTAAGTGGTTCGATCTTCTTTTTTTGTGTTTGCTCCTGCATCCTTTCCTCTAGGGTGACTTTTCGTTTGCACTGGTGTTCTTAAACGCAGAGTGTTGGTTTAATTTAATTTTAGTTTTAAATGCATTTTATTTTCTTAATCATTAATTCTTACATACTAACAAAAAATGCTTAAATGCTAGCTTTTTTTTTTTTTATAATGAGCGCGCGCTCAAGGGGTTTGAGTACCCTTAAAGTGATTGTACACAGCGCGGGCAAAGGAAATTTAGGGAGGAAGAAAAGAGAGGTACCGATGTACATTGTTTTTAAATGTTTGCAAGTTATAACGACCAGGAAATACAGAGATCGGCAGGGCATTCCATAAGCGAGTTGTACGGCTTAGGAACGAATCACGAGATTTTAGCGTACGTCCGAAAATGGGCTTGAGGGTATACTGATGAGCATTCATAGCGAGACGGGTGTTACAGTTGAAAGTTTGAATGGGCGGAATGCTACTGGCGATTTCAGTGGAGCACTGGTGGTGGAAGTAGCGATAAAACAAAGTGAGACACGAGACATTTCGTCGGTGTTCGAGGGTGTCCATTGATTGACTGATATTAGTATCGTCAATAAGTTTTATCGCACGGTTTTGAATCCTATCTAGCAGGTGCAGAGATGTTTTAGGAGCACCTGACCAGATGTGGGAGTTGTACTCCAATTTTGGGCGGATGAATGCCTTATATATTGAGGCCAGATCAGAGGGGGTAAAATATTTCTTACATCGCTTGAGGAAACCTAGACATTTCGCAGCATTTTTGGCGACATCAAATATGTGGTCATTCCAACGTAAGTTGTCATTGACACACATACCGAGAATGGAAAGTTTTTCGGTTTCGACGATGCAAGTGCATTCATATATAATGGCTGGGTGTTTAAATTTCGCTTTAAAGACAGCAGACAGCATTGTGTTTTGGAAGCATTAAATTCCACTCTATTGATAGTTCCCCAATTGGTTATGCTGTTGATATCGGAATTTAATGAGCTTAGCATACGCTGCCGTTCGCGTACTACAGCCGAAGAGCAGGGCCGTAGTCCGGGAACGAATATGAAAAGCAGAGAGTACTGTCATCAGCAAAGGAATATATTGGATTAGAAGTAGCAGACAAGAGATCGTTAATGAAAATTAAAAAGAGTGTCGGTGACAGAACAGAGCCCTGGGGCACACCAGCATTTTCTTCAAACTTTTTCAGAGCCCAATCGGAGAAGTTTCGGCGCAGCAAATGATCATGAGGCTTTAGTTCTTGCGTTAATTGGATTTTGTAAGTGTCTAGACTAAGATCTTTATTCAAAATTTTCCACAATGTGGACTGATAGATTCACAATTCCTGTGAACGACGTGGATTCGACAGACTTGGCTTTGAACTTTGAACTGAAGCACGGCTGCGATATTTTCAGTGCTACAGGAACATTGAATAGTAAATATATTGGCTCGAATTTATCCACTATACCACGCACAGCGTATCTGATGGGGCGATAATTACAACCGAAATTGGAGTAAAAGCCCGTAAAGTTGTGATCACAGACCCAGAATTTTGGTAGTAAGTTTTAATAACTCCAAACATCGCTCGTTCCTAAACTTCACAATGATAAAAATGTAATCCTTGACTGACGTTTTGACATTGACAGGTAAAAAAAAAGTTTAAGGGTGCGTTTGTATTAAAATTACCAATGACATCTAGCTGTCAAAATACTGAGCTTGGGTTGTCATTTCATCATGCTTCGTTTTACGTTTGCCGATCGAGCGGAAATTATTAAAAAATATTATCGAAATTCCGGCTCAGTTGTAAATACGCAACGTGAATTACGTCATGTGGTCCTCATCATGGCTTTAATGTGCAGGCAATTCGTCGCAGCGTGGAAAAGTTTGAGCATAAGTATACTCTTTTGGATCTTAAGCCATCAACCAGTCAGAGGTTGGTGCGAAGTGAAGTAAATATAGCCGCCGTAGCGGCCAGTATCGAACAAGACCCAGAAACGGCGATTCGGTGCCGATCAGCTGAATTGGGCATAGCCAGAGAGTCAACACAGTTTACTTTGCGGTTGGATTTGGGCCTACATCCGTATAGGATTGTGTTGAAGCTCGACGACCATAGACAACGCCGTGCATTCGCTAAATGGGCGCTGGAAATGTTGGCTGGGAATCCGGATTTTGGCCAGAAAATCATCTTCTCGGATGAGGAATATTTTTGGCTCAGCGAACACAATCCACAAGTGTTCGGCTGAGCATCAATGCATCCCCAAATATTGACTGTTTAGTGCGGTTTATGGCATGGCATCATTTGAACTTATTTCTTTCGAAATGAGGAAGGAGACATCGTTACTGTCAATGGTCCCAGGTATAGAATCGACTTTCTGTAGCTCGACAACATCGATATATCCGAGCTGTGGTTCCAACAAGACGACTGGGTCATCTCGCCGCGTGCGTTCATTAATTGGCCGCAGCGATCATGCGATGTAACAACACTCGATTATTTTCTCTGGGGCTACATCAAGTCCAAACAACGTTCTTGTTTTATTTAAAAAAAAAATTTCCTAACATTCTTACCTGGTCATCGTTTAGTATTTAAAATGCCTCATCCTGTATTTGGTGCCGATATTTTAAAGCAATTTTTAAATAACTCACCAGCACCCTCCAGTTTAGCCCGTTTAAAATGTGAAATGCACAAAATAAACACAAACGTTAAGTCATAAACTTAACGCTGTCATAACAGTGCAATAGCAATTCAAGTGTTGGTCACTGAATGTAAGCGTGGTCCTTTATGTTAATTTTCTTCAATTTCAGAAGAAGTGTACAATTCTTTCAGGTATACCCTTCAAGGTGTTGTATTTATTTTTTCTACAAATGATGCAGAATCAAAAATTTAATGTTCTGAAATAACTTTTTTTTTTGTTTAATTCAAATATACTTAAACAAAAAGTTTACTTCTGCGGGCGTCCGGGTAGATTTTTTTTGTTTATTCTACGATGTAGTGTGTTGTGTGTGTAAGGAGGTCTGTACAAATCTCGTGCAACTTTCAAAGTTATACTTCTTTTGCCAAGGTTTAAGCAAAATTTTGAATTTATTACCAAAAGGGAATTTTTTACTCTTATGGGGGAGTCTACTTTCAATAGTTTGTAAGAACAATTTAATTACATAAAACGACATCTGGAAATCCGCACCAAGTGTCCTCAAGAGCAGTTGAGCAAGCTCAACCAACAACTCTGTTATGTCACCTCTATAGTAAGAGAGATATGGGCTCAGTCCAACAGGATTTGTTACAAATTTATTAACGTGAATAGCTTGCCAGATCCGTCTATTCAATTTCTAATATTTGTACTCGTATAATATTTAAACACAAGATAAGACCGGTTGCAAAACGGTAGAGTCTGGGGAAAGTTCTGACGACAGAAACAAGCGTTGCCCAAACTCTTATATGAAGGGGTCAGCGCACAAGGGATCTAACTAACAGTAGCACAGATTTGAGAAATCCTTATTTAACTTCAAACGAAAACTTCTAAATGATGAGTAGTTATCCTCTTTCCCGATAGATCACATTACTAATCAAGTCTACACTTGTTTACTTTGTGCACCAAAGAAATAATGTCATTCATGTGGTTATTTACGCACTTATCTCCATTTTTATAAAATTTGCACTTAGACGTCTTGTGCTTTGACCCTCACATATGCAACTCAAATGATAATAAGAACACCTTGGTTAATTGAATCTTCAAAATTGGTAAGTGAGGTATCCACATTTTCGCCACAGAGCACTTAGGTACAGAGAGGTTTACGCTCTGTTCAGCGTAAGTACGTGTATGTTGTGAGTGCGGACAGATTATAAAATCAACTTAATGTTGGGATATGTACACGTAAATGTCAAACGTTAAGACGACATTGCGGGAAACACGTGCATTACGATGTCCCTGCATCGCACACATTGTTTGAAAATCAAACTAGTTAGCGGAAAACCAATCGTGAAGGAGGTAAGCACCTCATAAGCACAGCATATCGGAAGTTCAGAAGAGGAATATGTTGTGGAACGAAAGGGATTCCGTAGCTAAAAATGTGAGAATTCCAAAAGCAATATAACAAATTTTATATTTTACTAGCCTACCCGTCAACGCCTTGCTGTTGTAAAATTTGACTGTGCATAAGCTATGTGTTAAATGCATAAAGATATGGTATATTATTTCGATGGAGACACATTATTTCAAATTCAAATTGTTTCGGTATCTGCAAAAAATATAAATCAAACTAGTAAGTGTCCCGCCAGCGCTGGAAGATGTAAACTAAGGAAATTTTTCTTTCTCTCTTTTTTAATTTTACATTTTATTCATCTCATATTCAAGTACAATTTGTTATAAATGAGTAATTTATATAGTTCTTAATTGATAACATATAAGAATTAAATTTTCTTTATAAATGAGGTAGATATAATGAGTTATAACAATTTATAATTTGAATTTAATTAAAATATTTTTGGTTAACTTGTTTTTTGCTAACACAAATAAATTCGATGGTTTTCCCACACGTGAGCATGCAACATATAGTTGCCTATGGATTTTCCAAATCCAATCCGCAAATGGACATTGTTTGTCCGAATAGGGAATTGAAGCTTTTTGAATGGTATTGGAGATTCTGACGGTACCATTAGAATACGTGACAACAGGACGATTTCTCCTTTAAACTTTGCAGATAAATAGGTTATAGTCTAAGAGCCCGCAGCAATTTTTAGGTGTGAGAGGTAACCAAAAAATAACCAGATGAGTTGAAAGCTGGTGTAGGCATTATGTTAAAAACAAAAGTCTTACAGGAAATGGTTGCGGCTTTAGTGAGTAATAGTGTGCTGAAAACTCATTTTTTTCTAAAATTGAGATAATTGATATAACCAGTGAATGCTAATTTCATTGTATAGTGTTTTTTTATTTGATCGCAGAAATGTTGGTCCAAGACGTTTCGAGTGTGCCAACGCTGTTGCCAGATCGTTTTAAAATTAAAAACAAAATGTTTTCTTAATATATGACATACCCAAGTATTAATCGATACTTAAGGTAGGAAAGCAATGCCTCATAAAAGATATGAAGTTTATGAGTCATAGTGTTGTTCAGCATCAACAGTCAGCATAATCCGATTATAAATACTTTTTTGTTCAGCTGTCAGCAATGGCTCATTATTCGTAATAACACGGCGTCTCCACGAGCCATTATTCATGGCATAACTCATGGCGTGCCTGAAGAAAAAACAAATGGAGACCGTCAACGGCAAGCCATATCGCTCATCTCGCCATCTATGTCTCGATTTTCGGTTTGCCATCCAAAGCCTGCCACGAACTGTCAGTTTCGCTGAAAATTTTTACTTTCGTTCAAATTTTCAAGCGGAAAGGTTCAGTTTTTTTGGTGGAAATAAAAAAAGTGAAATAAATTAATAATTTAAAAACATTGGTGATTGGAGAATGCGTGCAGATGAAGTCATCAAATGAATTAATAATTATAAAGAGTTCGAGTGTTTGTGGAACTACTGCAGTAGTGAATACAAGCGGCTCGACATAAAAAAAATGCATGGCTGCAGTTATCCAAAGAATTTGGCAGAGATGTTGAAGATGTGAAAAAAAAAAATATTTATGCGAAGACCAGGGAAAAAACAGAGAAAGTCTTCTTTTCCCTCAAAATTTGATGAGGCGATTGTGAAAATTATAAGGCACGCTACAGCAGTGCCAGAAGACAGCTTGTACACGTCATTCGGGAAGACCGTAGCTCTGCAATTGAGTCATCTCAAATCAACTGAGGCCATATTGGCGATGGAGAAAATCCACAGCCTGTTGGCGAAGACCCTGATGCGGTCCATGCTGTTGCGAGGCATAGAAACACCAGCGTCAAGCACACCTGAATTTTCAACATCAGCTGGAAGCAGTGGCAGCGACAAACTTCAATCAGCTGTGTTTGATGCTGATATTTCATTTGATTCATTTAATGAATTGTAAAGCAATGACTAGCGAATGAAATAAAAATCAAATTTAAGTTGAAATTATTTGCTTTTTTATTTTATTCCATTGGAAAGGAACGTCACCATCTGTGACGCAATATTTGTATACATTATCGTGAATTTTACAGGTATATTTGTACCGATTGTGCTCCTGGCTTGTCAACGGTGTTATAGTTTCTGGGAGGCTTACGGGTTGGTATTCTTTTTCTGGATTTTCAGCTGTTTGCAACTTTGGACTAAGGTAGTTATGTAAGGCACAACACGCTTTCACCAAAATGTCGCAGCTATATATGAGTATTTGGATAGGACGATGTAAAATTCGAAATCGAGTTACCAGCCTTCCAAACGCCATCTCAACGGTTAATCGCGCGCGACTCAGTCGGTAATTAAACACTTCATGTGGAGTGCTCAGGTTAGAATTCCTGTTGTATGTTATGCTTTCAAAAAACGCCGGTCCAAACCGAAGATGTCATCACCGATGAAATAAAAAGGTGTTTTGTTTTCTTGCCCTTTTGAGCGTCTTCCAGGCGGGATACTCAATCTTCCAGATATAAGTGCTTGGTGTAAAGGTGAATTTTTAAGCACAACAACATCAGACTCTCTTTCATTACCACCCACGTCAATGTATATAAATCGCCTATGTGCATCCACGACGGCGAGTAAAACAATACTGAAGAATCCCTTGAAATTATAATAACCGGATCCGGAGTGCGGCGGTGCCTTTATCCGAATGCGTTTTCCTTCCACAGAGCCTAATGTGTGTGGAAATTGCTAAAGCAAATTGAAATCATTTGTAATCTGTGACCACTCGTTTTCTGAACTTGATGTCTAAAAAAGTTTTCATAAATTATTTTCTAAAATTTTGGGGGATTCAGTTTTCGTAACCTCAAATATTCGCTTTGAAGAGCGTTAACAATTGCGCTTAGTACTTGTGGTATAAATCTACTCATTTTTTTCCTTGAAATGTGAGATAAGAACTCTAGGGATCTATATGAGTCTCCAGAAGCGATATATCTCAGAGAAACCGCTATTCGCACTTATGACATGATCGCATATCGCATCACAGTGTCCTCCCTTTTAATTTGTGGATCGACCTTTTAAAATGATATCAATTAAATATTGAAAAAATAAATAAAAGATAAATATTAAATAAGAAAGAAAAATAAATGCATAACTGACAAGTGCGAGGATCTCTTGAAATTTGTGAATATTCATTCGACAAAAATTGGTGTAGTCATCTCCATTTTCCCATAGAATATCTCGTAGTAGATGCACTTCAATATCATGCAGTGTTCTTTTTTCCAAAAACGGATTCACCCAGAATTTATGAATTCGCGTTTTTTCCATTTTTTTTGAAATCCTTTAACATTTTAAGTGCTGCAATGCTCTTGATATAATCCGGCCTCCACATCTCTCTATCCCGAACTGAGCGGAAATGAAATGGCAAGACATGAAATGCTCACATATAAAATTTGACAGTTCATTTGCCAGCTGCTATGTGTGCAGTATGCCATGAATCATGGCTGGAGACGTCATGGTGGAGACGCGGTGTAACGGTAGCTAAGTGAACGTCGTTATCTGATGGCATACCATAAAGGGTAAGTAATAAACTTTAAATTAAAATGCATAAATCCTCGATCAGCACTAAAGCTTCATTATACATCTCTTGCGTGTAATCTATATTTAGACATTGATCTGTTTGTCTAACTCGGTGCAATATGTCTTCAGTCATATGGTTCTTCATTTTCATAGTTGACGAATGTTATTCGGCGTGGATGTCAACGCTGCATCAGCAAGTGTCATGCTCGAATGATTGTCGTACTACTCCGATCGTAATTTAGCCTGGTTGTTTCGAATAAATCGCAAGCGTTCGCTTACGATCTTAGGGTACATATCCACAAGGTATTGATGGTACAGCTGACGATATCGAAGGATATAGTTGTCCTGTATATGTCTAATCATCAATCGGTGCGCGTAGTAGATCGTTGAACTAACTTTCTTGTTTGTTTCATTACCTGGAAAAAGTCGAAATGAAATTGTAAAAAAAATAATGAAATTAATTAATAAATTAAGAAATTAAATACAATAATTAATTATCAAATTTACCAATAACTGGTTCACGCTGTTTGATATTGATGTGATATCCATCCTGTCCTTTCCAGAATATCAGTGGATATTGGAATGCGTCGTACGAATGGTGTAGGTTTGAAATCGTACTCATAGTGCTGTCTCGACGTGTAGTTTTGATGGCCTTGTTGTTAACTGGATCACCGACCATAATAACAGCAACTTCATTTATGGTGGGTGCGTTGAACCTGCCAGCATGTTCTCCTGATGGTACATTTTCAGCTTTGATGACGATTTGATATTTGTCATTTCTTAATTGCAGCGACACTCTTTTAAACAATTGAATAAGTTGATTACGATTTTCTAACAATACCACAATTGCTCTCTCTTCCGCTTGTTCGATGAAATTATGCTGGCACCGAGTCGAAGCACGTTCTTCGCAACTGCCTATAAAATAGATTTGGAGAAACTTCGGATCATCATTAGGCATTGGCATCAATGACCCAATCCTATGGTACATCTGGCCTTGTATTTTAAATATAGTCATGTCCATCGGATGTGAGATCGCAAATGTTGGTTGCCGCAAATAACGTCATTTGGAAGCAAGAATTGAATTTTCGTGTTTTGCGCAAAAATAATTTCGAATGGTGTGATTCGCCAGCAAGAAGTGATTGTAAAGGTTCTGGCGGAGTGGGAAGACGTAACAGTACAACTTTTCCTGATGCGCGACAAATGCCGGATGCTTCATTGCAGAATTTTAACGTCTGACAATATTGGCATAATTGGTAATTTTATAATGAGCAGAGCAATTTATGTCTGGTGCATATTCGAACGCAAGACGAACAAATGATGCACGTGTTAATGCGCGGCTGGTTTGATGTCTCTCCCGTTCTCGTGCTCTAATTGTGACTATGCGCTGTTCACGCGCCGCTCTTCTCCTCGATATATCTTGTAGCAGACGCTCGTCACGCTATTCTATATAGTCTAATTAACAAACTGACTTTCTTTTCGCATCGTATCTCTTTTATAACCTCTTCTGTGCGTAGCCAAATCGGCTTGCGCAACCACTCCCATAACACTTACGATCATTCATCGCTTGTTCCAGTTTATTTTGCAGCTTGGGTGGTTTTTCTTTTGTCGGTTTCAAATGTCATCCCATTTGTCATTCACTTCCACACTCCAAACATTGTAAGTGCAATCCCATTCATAATTATTCTTTAATTGTTTCCTGGGATCGACACAAATACGAAACATGTTCAGCGTCGTGTTTTGGTAGTGCGGCGAATGTACGCCAGCACGTATGGCATATATTTACATGCGTCTTCGAATTTCGGTGAATGACTCGGGTATGAACTTGACCGAAAATACACATGCAGCTGGATAAGTGGATTGTTGTGATAGCAAGTGCTGGGATCATGTGGTGTGTGAATCCTTCCTTTCCTGATTCTATCAGCTGAGTTTCTTGCCGTGATTTGTTCTGCCAATTGATGATTTCTTTCAACACGTCTGCGTCTTGCCTCATTGCTACGATCATTGTTGAGGTTAGAATTTTTTAGTGACATTTTGCTGAAAGTAATAATTAAAACTATTAAAATTAAATTGGAATGATAAAATGATAAGCAGGCAGGTAATACTTACACGTTTTTAAATTAATTGTTACGTCTTATTAAATGTAATAACCAAGGCATACCAGCACTTAATCAACACTTAAAAAAAGATGTACGAATAATGCACGAAAAATTAAAAAAGCAAGGTCTCGAAAAAGAACAAAAGACTTTAGCTTTTTTTTAAATTATTTTATTTTTTTTTTAAATTATAGCAGTTACCGTGGTCTTCGTTCACAATTGAATGGCTTTTACAACTTATGATTGGTTTCAAGAAAAATATGTTTTCACATGTAATCTGAAAGAACTTTATGTAGGGTTATACGAGTATACACTGCGAAAGGATCAGACGGTTTTCAGCAGAGAGGAAAGTTCTGGTTATTTGCGTGTGCAATTACAAAAGTATAAAGCAATTAAATACAACATGAATATTACTGCTTGAAGTTTTATTAAGGTACTCATATTTATTGCCGGAAGTTTTCCGGGGCATTTCCCGACGTTGGGATTCTTTCATCTGTTGCTATTGTTTTATGGGCGATCTGCGTTTTGGATGAACTGTAATCGAATGCTGTTGTTGCTAGGAAGTGCTATGCGGGTGACTTGGCGAGGTAGACGTCGTAACTTGCGCTTTGAATGAACTGTAATCGATTGTTGTTCTTGCTTGTAAGTGGTGTGCTGTGTTCAGCGAGACGGACGTTGTAACTCACGTGTTACGTGAATAAATTGAAGCATCAAGGAAGCCTTTGAAATTTTAAGACATAGCCTTCTATTGGATACTTACCCAACCAAGTTAACAAAAAATGTTGAAGTATTGTATCTGTTTTGTATATAACGTATACGTATACGAAGTAGCATGTTTGGAAACATTTCTGGCAAAATCATCAGTATCACAAAGCCAGCAAAAGTGTTTGCATGGGATCTTCTCACCAATCTGTAACATTTTCAGGGTTGAAATGTTTATATTCGCTGTCCACCTTTAAGGTGAACATCAGATGAATTACAGGCGGTCCCCTTTCGTAAATAGGGAAGCTTAAAATGCGGACTGGCTGAAACCCTGGCTCCGTAGAGTAATAGATTTAATGCTATTAGGCATTTTAACTGTTATGTATCAGTGAAAGAGGTACGAACCATCGATCATGACCTGTAAACTCAATAAATTTGTTTTTCCTATCCAAGAACTCAAATACAAATAAAATTTGTCGAACGAAAGAGGCATAGCAATTTCGTTAACTCGTCGTTAATTTCCAAATCATAAAGTAAACACAGTCAATCCATATATCCTAGCCAAATAAATTTAATGTTAGTTTGTGCTCGTAAGGGGTATTTTTTTTTCAAAAAGTATTTACAACCGAATATTCAAACACATTACGGCGCCGTCTATTGGATAATAGCCCAACCTAGATAACAGAAGATAATACAGTGTTGTGCCAAATAACTAATTTACAGCGTCATAAATCGAGATAAAAACTATCCTATCTACTAAGTTTGACCGATTAGACACAGTGTGCAAAATAGTATTAAGATCGGTTAAGTAGTTTCGGAGTTCATACCCAACGGACTGTGTGACACGGGATTGACAAAAAGCGACGGGTGATTATTTGTTTTAAAAAACTGTAGATTGCGTGGTAAGCTTTCCGGCTAAATTCAGTGTTATTGGTTTTTTAATACATATTTTTTATGTTCGGTTATTTTTAGATCTGAAATGAATCTAGAACAGGTGATAGACTACCCAAAAGAGCTGCAAACATTGGATGATGATGAAGTACTATCGGTATTTATTGAGCCACCAAGTGGTGCTAATGCCGATTCAGATGAAGATTCCGGAGATGAAGATGGAAATGGTGACATTGGAAACCTAAACAGAAATCAGATGATGACCCGTTGTCAGTTAGTTGTAAAACAAATGAAACCATCGGAACATGATAATGAATTTCGAAAGCCAGTCGAAGATGCCGTAGATGAAGATGAAGATGCATGTTTTTTTGAAGACGCTTTAGAAGACATAATGACACATTCTTTTCAAAATTTAGACGTCAGTTTACTACAATCTATTGATGGATCTTCGAATTCAGAATGCGCTTAAGTTTTAGCCTCACCAGAAAAAGTCAGGCCTATTCAACATTCGCATTTTTACAAACACAGAAAATTAGTTCGAAATGATTTCAGTACAGTTTCAGCCTCTACCTCTCAAAGCTATGATGTTACATCGGAAGAAGCAGCATGTAGCTCGTTTGTACTATCCACTTAAAGTATTCAAGTAAGTAGTATTGACTCAAACGCCTGTACGCTGTAGTATCTGACAAATCCTGACTTCAACTGATAGACAGATATCGGTAGTAGCAGAGAAGTGAGCTCAAGACATCGCGGAGGCTCCTAACACACCACCGAAGATAAGGGGATCCAAACGAGGCACATCTGGTGCTGCACCAACTTCAAAACGATAAAAAAAATATAATAGAAACACCAATTTTGTGGGTTGAGGATGACGGCGTTGTTGAAGTTGGTCTTTTTCCAGAATGTGACTATGCGGATTGCAAAAATCAAGAACCCTCTGAGTTGTTTGAAAAATTTCTCGATGAAGAGATATTTTAAATGCTTTGCAATGAAATCAACCAATATGCAATTTATACAGCAAATCCAAATCCTAATATAACCGTAAATGAGATGAAATTATTTCTTGGAATTTTAATAGTTACTGGGCTAATGACTTGGATCTACGAAACGAGCTAGCGTTTCAAGCCATGCGAAGAGCCAGGTTTGAACCAATTTTCCGTTATTTACATTTTATAGACAATGGACTGCAAGAGGCAGACGATAAAATTTGGAAACTCATTGGCAGATGCCTTTCAGAGAAAAATTTGTTATACGACGAATTCATGATACAATACTTCGGTCGTCATGGGTGCAAACAGTTCATAAAAAGGAAACCGATGCGTTTCGGATACAAAATGTGGTGTATGAATACACCAGCTATTGGTTACCTAGTCAACTTTGAAATGCATCAAGGTTTTAATCCAAGATGAAACCCAGAATACGGAATTCGGGAAAAATATTTATTTATTTATTTATTCAATCTACGATTTTCACAATCTACAGATTTCGAATTCATTAAAATAATATAAATATAAAAATAAAATGTAATGTAATATAAAATATAATAAAAATTCATTGGCAAAAAACAAAGAATAGTGTGTTTTTAAAAACATTTCTGGCCAAAGATATATCTAATTTTGAGTAATAAGAATTGAATATTTTAATTGACAAAGAAATAGGATCACGTTGGCCATAAAGCGTAATATGACGACTCTCAAACAACAATGGTCTTGGCCTCAAAACCCTAGACGAAACATAAAGATTCAAACATTTAAGCTATCAATAGTAGCACATGAAATATCACGAATAAACATTACGTTGTACATTTTTCTTCTCATTTCGAGAGTTTGCATACCAAGTAGCAGACATTTAGAACGATAAGAAGGCTGAGATTGAATCTCATTATAACAAAATAAGTGGCGTAAGGCAAATTTTAAAAAATTCTTTTGAATAATTTCGATTCTTTTTATGTAAGTAAGGGAGGTAGGACTATAGGACGAACAATACTACAATACAGAGCTTTAAGGGTATAAGGATCTCTAAAATCTGTGGAGTTTCTTTTAACAAATCCTAGAAGAGAAAATGCTTTTGTAACAACAAAATTAACATGTAAGTTAAACATTAATTTACTATCAAATATTACACCTAAATCTTTAAAATCGTCAACTACTTTTATCCGAGAGTTGTTTAAAGAATAATTAGGGAAAATGTGATGAAAACTCCTATTGAAGCTCATACAGGCACACTTGTCAATATTTAGCATCAGATCATTCAGAGTACACCACTCAGTAAAATAATCTAAATCTTTTTGAAGCAATAAACTGTCATTTAGAATTGATATTTTTGCAAAAATGTTAATGTCATCAGCATACATGAGGCAATGGCAGTGCCTTAAAAAGTTAGGATATAAAAATAATAAAAAGCAAAAATAATGGCGGTCCCAAATGGCTCCCTTCAGGGACACCCGAACTAACCAAAATCTCCTTAGAAACATAGTCACCTATTACAACATATTGTCTCCTACCAAGCAAATAAGATGCAAACCATTGAAGTAATGGACCACTAAATCCATATGCTTCAAGTTTTTTTTAGACGAATCTTCAAGTTCACCCTGCTGAAAGCTTTAACAAAATCTGTATAGTTTACATGCACTTGTTTATGGTTCTCTAATGCATTGACACAAAAATTAGTAAATTCAACTAAATTTGAGACTGTTAGATCAACCTTTCCAAAAACCATGTTGGTGGATAGTAATATACTGTTTCACTGTAAAAACTAGTTTGTCTTTCACAAGTTTATCCAGAAGTTTAGGAATAATTGGAAGTTTTGGTAATCGGCCTATAGTTTGAAATCAAATCTTTTTTGCCAGATTTGTAAAGAGGCTAGAGGCTATGGTAGAGACTTTCCACTCTTCAGGAAAAAATCCACTGGAAATTGAATTATTAAAGAGCTCTGATAATGGGATACTAAGCGTGGATGCACTGTAGCGTAAAACGATTGGAAAAAATCCTAATATATCAGCTTTTC
Organism: Volucella bombylans; assembly: GCA_949129095.1. Taxonomy (NCBI): domain Eukaryota; kingdom Metazoa; phylum Arthropoda; class Insecta; order Diptera; family Syrphidae; genus Volucella; species Volucella bombylans. The sequence continues at coordinate 111,028,176 of OX422141.1, forward strand.
TTTGCGGTTTTAAGCTACGTAAGAATACTTCAACATCACTAACATCAAACGAGTAACATGAACAATCGACAATAGATGGAAGGGAGTGGACATAACAAGAATCGATTAAAGTTGAACAAGATGAACTATAAATACATTGGAAATACTCAGCAAACATATCCGCAATGTCATTTGAATCACAAGATTGCTTGTCATTTAAACACATCTTAGTTGGAAATCCAGTACTCTTTCTTCTTTTATTAACGAATTTCCAAAAACTCGTTGGATTACTTTTTAAATTGCTTTCAACAGAATGAATATAACTACAAAAAAGAAACTTTGATAAAAAAATAAACTCTCTTCTAAGAGGTGAAAAAGTTAAATAGTCGTCATGAGAATTTGATTTTTTAAACTTTTTATGTGAAATATTTTTAGCATTTTTTAATTTACATAATCTATTATTATACCACGGGGGGCGTGAACTTATTTTCCTGCAAATCATGGGTACGCAATCCTTAACTACATTATTAAAAATATCTTTAAAAGCAATGAACTTTTCAGATATATTTTTGCCATGAAATTCATTTGTCCAATTAATTTTTTTAAAAAAATAATTCATTAAAGTAAGATTATAAGAATCAAACTTAAAAAAATTTGTTATACTATGAAAATTACAAAAATTATTATAATTATAATCGTATAGCCTTATGATGAACAGAATTTGATAAAAGAGGACAACATTCAGATACAAACGCATTTAAATCTTCAGAGATAAAAACTAAATCAAGCAATCTATTTAGTGAATTTTTTACATAATTAATTTGATTTAAATTGTTACTAAATAAAGAATCAATTAACAGTATCTCTATATCAGATGGCAGTACAGTTGGAATTAATTTATTATCATTATTTATTTCTGACCATATAATATTCCCACAATTAAAATCACCAATAACAACAATTTTATAATTTGCGAACTCAGATAATGCGGCAACTCTGTCGATATTCTCCAAATGTTTAGTGTAAATAAACGTTGAACTTGTTGGGAATATAGCTAAGAAATAGCAGCAAACCTTTGCCAACGGAATCAATGCGCACACACACCTGATCAATGTGTAATACTTTGTCAACACAAACAACATCGATATCAACAGCGACGGCTCCAAAGTTGCGCTTTACAGGAACCAAAACGCCACCTCCATATGATTTTGTGACGTCAAGACCTTTATTTGATATGATTGGGTAATTGGATGACACAATAAAACCTTTACCGTTCTGTTTTTATTTCGATAATTTATTCACGTCAGCAGAAGCTCTGATTGGACTGAGAGAACGGGGATACTATGGTACCGGGAACATGCGAGAGAACTGGACACCAACAATTTGTCCATTACCAGTGAAGATAGAACTTCAGAAGTAACCCCGAGGAAAAATCCGCTCTTCTGGATGCCGTTGGTCACTAAAATTCTAAATTTGACCGAACTAATGCCAAATTCTGATATTGTGCCTGGTTATTTGTTTGTTAGTGACTTGTCTTCACCAAAATCTTTGCAATGTTGTGAAATACACTGAGATTCTAGTTCTGGTAGTCGCCGTAACCTCGGAATCTTATGGGTGATAATACCATAGCTAATAACGTGAACAATTTTAACAGCGGCCAAGTCATGCTCAACATTTTTGCTAATCGATGCACTGGATTAAAAGTTTGCCATGTTAATGTGCAGAGTCTAAAATCAAGTATTGATGAATTTAGGGAACAGTTTTCTTCGCAACGAGTAGATGTTATATGAGTTTCTGAAACATGGTTGATTCCTTTCAGTGCAGATGGGAGTGGTGATGATGACAATTGCGTTGCCCTTTCTGGCTATAATATACATCGTGGCAACAGATCGACAAGAGAAGGTGGGGTGAAATTTGTTATAGATCTGTGTTAAAATGCGAAGTTATTAAACGAAATGAAAATTCGGCTGGTATTGATTTTTTGTTTGTCGAAATATCCGAAAGTTATCAAAAGTGTCTTATTGGTTGCGTACTTACGTACCAAATCGAAACTTTATTCTCACAGAGGTTGAAACCGAATTATCCACCTATGTCTTACAGTATCTAAATATAATTCTGTGCGGTGACTTCAATAAAAATATGTTGAGAAACGATGAAAAATCAAATTCCATTAAGAGTTTCGCTAGTAATTGTGGTTTTAACATTATTCATAACTCCGTTCTCTCACATTTCCGAGTAGGTTGCCAACCTTCGCTTTTATATTTTTTTTTAATATCGGACATGAAGTTAGTGCTATTTCACGATAAGATATCTGTGCCAAGTTTTAACTCCTCTCATGATCTTATATTTTTAAATTATGGTCTTCAAATGAATGTGCAACCAAACCCCAATAAGGTGCTATTTATGAGTAGATATTTCAATAATATTAACTTAGTAGCTCTGCAGAATGAATCCTCATTTTATCCTTGGGATTTGTGTAGGAATCTCCCAGATGTTGATATCAAAGTTGCTTTATTCGAGTTAATGGTGTTGGAACTCTTCAATAAAACAAGTGGTAGTTAAGGATCCGGGGTGCCCTTGGTTTGCCTTAAGTATAAAAAAGCTCATGAAACTTCGACACAAAGCCTACCGCAGATAGAAGAACTACCCTTCAACTACAAATAGGACCGCATTTGTTAAGTTGAGAAACTTAACAGCTTTAACTTAACAACAAGTTGAGAAACTTAACAACCGCGGAGACTCGCAAACAAATGCAGTTTTATTACAAATCTAAGCTTAAAACCAGCTCTAAGACTCGAGATCTTTGGAAAAATGTGCGCCAGTTGGGCTTTATTCCCTCTAAAAATGGTTTCTTCAACTATGCGGACACTAATCGGGATCTATTTAACAACTTTTTTGCGAATACATCTGTTTCAGAGAGTTCTAAGTATTCCTTCCGCTGAAGCAAATTTATACCGTCGTTCCTCAGGCTTCTCAGGCCCAACATTTTCTTTCGAAACTATAAATAGCGTCGATGTCATTTTTGCCATTAAATCTATAAAGTCTAATGCTATAGGTCTAGATGGAATATCTCTAAGATTTATTAAAATAATTCTTTTACATGTGGTAGATACGCTAACTCATATCTACTCGTATAACTGCTGCCTTGTTAAGTCCTGCTTTCCCTCCGTCTGGAAACTTCCAAAAGTAACCCCTATTCCAAAGAATTCCAATCCGTCTGGATGCGCTGACTTTCGCCCAATAAGCATTCTTTCGAGTTTGTCAAAGGTTCTGAAATTTATCATTAATAATCAACTTCAAACTCACCCAATTTGATAAGCCTGCATCAATCTGCGTATCGTGCAAGTCATAGTTGTACTACTGCAGTTTTGAAAATAGTTGATGATATTCGTGTAAACTTTGACAAATCTTATACAAGCCTACTATGTCTTTTAGATTTCTTAAAGGCATTTGATTCAGTGAATCATGAAAAACTGTATTGGAAACTTATAAATAGCTTTGGTTTGGGTAATAAAGCTGCTGATCTTATTCTAAACTATCTTAGCGGTAGGTATCAGCAGGTTTCATTGAACGGGAAAATGTCAAGTAGGCTAAGACTATATCATGGCGTTCCTCAGGGGTCAATCCTCGGTCCATTGCTTTTTGTCATATTCATTAGTGACCTACACCTTGTTTGTAAACATGCCAATGTACATCTATACGCTGACGATGCTCAATTATATGTTTCCAGCCCGCGAGCTAAAATTGAGAGGTAGTTCGACTTTGGGCTTCGTGTGATGGGCTTCAACTTAATGCCAACAAAACCTTATGTTTGCCTATTGGAAAGAACTTAGGGCATGTTGAAGAATACCCATATTTTTACCTGCCTGGATATAAAATTAGTTATTCTAATAATGTCAAAAACTTCGGTGTTATCCTTAACAACTCTCTTAATGCTAGTGATCATATAAACGCATTAGTTAAAAAAAAATACATTGGCTTGCGATTACTCCAGTTGAAATCCGGCTAAAATTAGTTAGATCTCATCTTGTACCACACATAACTTACTCTAGTTTGGTTTACAGCTCACTAGACTCGGCATCTTTCAGAAAAGTGTGACTCGCTTTTAACTCCATAATAAGATTTGTGTTTCACTTGCATAAGTTCGACCAATTAATTAAATTAATTAAATAAATAAATGAAAATAAAAATAAATAATGCCGAATGCGCACTCAACTGTCATTCCGGCTCGTAACAGACGGTAATTCAAATCTAAGGCCGCTGTATTGTTTTGCAGTTGCAAGGAAATGCTTCATCTTCTAGGAACACAACTGAAGCCTTCTTCTCAGATTTGGCTATCAGATTATCTCTGATTATGGTTGAATTTTCAAAACTCTTGCGTCACTGTCGATCCACTGCCAAGAGCACTATTGAAAAGAATTCTTTATAATTGTAGTACAATAAATACCTCCTGAATTTGCTGGACACTTAAGTCTAATATGTTTTCCGTCAATACTGCCCAAGCAGTTGGGAAAGTTCAATTTTTCAAAAAATTCATCTGAAACCTTTCCAAAATATTCAGTAGTTGGTACAGGCATATGTGTCTTCTTGAGTGATTTCCAAATGGCCTTGCAAACCTCTATAACTATTGAGGCAACAGACGATTTAGATATTCGAAATGGAAAAGTAATTTGTTTAAATGATATTCCCGTTGATTAGTACCTGCATAAAAAATGTATATACTTTTTATTTCTAGAAGATGATGCCACACAAAGCAGTGGCGGAATTTACGAGATCAATTTTGTAAAGAACTAAAGGAAATTCCAAAAATCAAATCAGGGTATTCGCAAGACGGTGCTGCAACATATCCTGGAAATTGGCAGTTTTTCAACAGCTTACTTTTCTTAACGGATACAGTATCTCCAAAAGATACTGATGGAAATTTGTCGCTGGTATCAGACAATTCGAATAGCTTCATAACTGCAGTCGAAGCCGACAATGAGAAGTTAAATGCTGTGCTAAATGGATCAGAACTAAGTTTCACTGAAACACACCCTTCTTCAAAGACTGTATGAAAAAGAAAATGATGTTGAGCTTAAACTTCTAGGCATTTAAGCCAAAAAGCTGGCTTTGCTTGAAGGATCGGAGGACGAAAATTCCGTTTTTCTACGGTAGTTGCTTCCATTTTTGAGGAAAATGGATCCATTATGACAACTCCGAGTAAAGATCAAATTTGAGGATATGTTGTTGCAAGAAATCCAAGAAATGGAGGAAATGCGAAGTCGACGAGCTCACTTGTCTTCGAATACTCTTTCAGCTTATTGCGACATCTCCGCACCACCTTCCCCTATTTTAAAAGTTTGCTCGAATGGCAATCAACAACCTCTCTCTGTAAACCTTGCTTCGACATTACAATTTGTAGTAGAAAATATGTACAAACGGATCAGATGAAATACATATTTAATAAAATAAATATAGTTTCTTTGTTCTATTACCTTAATGTTAGCAAAAGTCTTTTTTCGACAGAGATTGGTCTCTGAAAGTTTGTGGTGTAATGATAACAAGTTTTCTCTCATTTTCCTATAACTCTACAACCCAGTCCACTTCTTCCCCTACTATCTCTTCCTACAACTTCCATAAAGGAAACAAATCTTCTTTTGATTTTACCAACTAATTATTATCTGCTGCTGGGCAGTTTTTCTTCGCACCAATTCTTATTATGACTACTCAAACTATCTTGGAACCTAACTCCAATTAACCCAGCTCTACAAATGCCTCTTCAGCACTTTCTCGACCCAGCTCAGACTAACCTTATCAACGATCCTAAGACATTTTATCAATTCGTCGAAAATCAGACGCCCTTTCTCTTGTTCGATAACATATCACCGATCGACAGACATACTATTGTCAACTATTTTACAAATTTTTCAAAACAATCATTTGCAGACAAATTCTTCGTACTCGACGCAATATATTTCAAGTACCTTCCCAATTTCTCCATTGGCCCCTCTCTCTCTCTCTCACAATCTTTTAAACTTTGAGTTATTGTACAAAATCTCAACGATGAATTTTTAACCGGGCCAGACGGGCTCCCAGCAATATTTCTTAAAAAGTGGAGCCTTCAATCTTTCGCACCCATTATAATCCCTATTTCATCTGTCCCTCGTACAAGGGGAATACCGCCAGATCTCTTTCATAACTCCGGTCCACAAAAATGGATTAAAGAATGAAATAACCAACTACCGTCACATTGCTAAACTTTCAGTGCAAGTCTCTTATATCATCCAGTCGGCATGGATTTCTGAAAGGTAGATTAACTACAACTACTACAAACTTAGTTGAATTCGTATCTTTTGCCCTTTTAGCCTTTGAAAATGGCAGAGAAATCGATGTTATTGCTACAGATTTCGCTAAGGCCTTCGATAAAATTTCATATCAATTGATTCTTTTAAAATTGTCTTCCCTCGGTTTTGACCCCATATTGTTAAAATGGATATCTTCTTATCTGAAGAACAGTTATTATAGTGTTCGCTTTAGGTCAGCCTTCTCAACCCCGTTTTTAGCCACTTCGGTCCCTAATTTTTAACCGATCTTGAGAGGATTATTAAACACTGCCCCCTATCCATTTACGCCGACGACACTAAGTTCTCCAAAACTTTCTCTTCACCCCAAGATAGGTTTTCCACTTGGTGTTTAAAAAATTGCTTTGAGCTTAATGTCATTGTATGACTTTGTCACACTAGTCCACTCAATCTACTCCTCGACTTTATTTTCTGCATGGCAAACCTGTATCCCAGGTTTATTTTAATTTTATACGATAGAGAGTTAAACTTCCGTTCGCATACTGATGAGGTAATCCTTAAAGCCAACTCATCGCTTGGTTTTATCAAACGATGGTCTAAAGAATTTTACAACCCTTGTGTGATAAGGGCACTTTACATTACCCTTGTCCGGCCCCTTCTCGAATATGCCAGCCTAGTGTGGTGCCCTGTTCACCGAGTTCATATATCCCGAATCGAGAATATTCATCATCGTTCTTTTCGACTTCGAGGACTACCCTGGTATGACCCCGCCATCTTACCTCCCTATAGTGACCGCCTCAAACTTCTTAAGCTGAATACCCTCGGAAAACGCAGAGACGTAGCTGACATTCTCTTCATTCATCGACTGCTCTTTGATTCTGTGGATTGCGCTTCCCTTAAAAATTTTATTTCCTTCGACACTAATCTTCGTAATTTACGCTGTCCTCGTCTCTTCTATATTCCAACCCGCATCATAAGGTAACTCAAACCTCCCCCTTTTCGATTTTAACCTGAGCAATTCTTGTCTTAAACTTGATCTACTCCACCATTGCCTTACTTTCTAACCCTTAACTGCTGTTAGTTTTTAAGTCCTAGTTTTTAAGTTAGTTTAAGCTTGTAAAAAGCGAAATAAATACGGGTGTGAGGAGCCCCACGAAATTGATAGTACCATGTACATATGTTATTTAAAATGTTGTATGTTTTTGTTGTCATTCTCGTATACTGGCGAAATGCTTTTTCACTTCTATCCGCTCGTAATAGGGGATGAAGATGATGAAATTCGCCATAAATTAATCTATCTTTATACATCTATATCACACAAGTTTTTTCTCTATTACGCTCCGTTTTTAGAATTTTTACTATTCTTATTTTCAATAAACTGCTTTCCGTTAACAAAATTGTATGCTCCGAAATCGCAGCCATTTTACACATTTTAAGGCAAAAACTATCAAAAACTATTGTAAATAGCAGAAATAAATAAATAATTAGCTAAGCAGGTGAGCAAGTCTTTTTTGTTTATTTAATTTTCTATTTTTTGAAATTGAATAACGCATCACGATTTCGAGATGATTAAAACCAAGAAGCCATGATTTAACTACTTTTGTAAACTTGGACAAATTTCTTAAGGATCGAATTTCCAAGGGGAGAGTTTTGAATAATTTGCGTGAAACAATGGAGTAAAAGTTTTTGTAACTTTTAGTGCGAAAAGCATGGACATTTACCACAAATTTTACATAGCTACGTAAGCTGCGGAAGTCAGAAATTGGACTCTCCAAATACTCAGAACTTTAAAATAAAATAAATGACGTAAAGGAAGAATTTGCAAGGCAATGACAACATCCATTGTGTGTGCAGTACGGTGAGAACCACAAATATTTCGATTTGAGAGACACTTACTCGTAACTGCTGTAGTGTATTAAGATAAACGCAACCTCAACTACAAAGCCCATATTGCAATCTCGAATGGAATAGTCCATAATAAACCCTTTTTAAAGTGTTAAGGAAGCAATACTTTCTAAGGCGGAAAAGACAATGAGTAGAGGCAAGAAGATATTTTTTGTCAAAGCAAAAATGTGCTTGGACCAGTTCAAATGTTGATCTATGGCAACACCAAGTTATTTGAAACCATCTATTCCTTCAATCTTGAAGCAATCAATACTCCAGTCAGTATTTCTATTGTGTGATGTATGAATTCTTTTACAACCTACTGTATGATGCCACTACTTAAGTTATCAGCTAATTTGTTAAGAGCATTGATTATCTCAAATAAAGTCAGTCTTATTACAATAGCCGTGTGTATCAAATATATATATATAAAAATTGGCGACGAGGATGGGATCGCATACTTTGTATGGGAAGGGTTAGTGCTCGGGAAGCATATGTATATGTGCATAACATTAAAATTACCTCATGTCGGATGTTGAAAGTGAATTAAATTCTAACAAGGAAATTAAGAAGGAAATTGTGCAAGTGAAAGAACTAGATAGTGAAAAATCGAAAATGGCTACAAATTTTGTCGGCAATATTGAATATTATAATATTGGAGATGATTTCGCTTCGTATAATGAGCGCATGGACCATTTGTTACGGTTAAATAGAATAACGGATGAAAAAGATAAAGTGTCATTTCTAATAGGCTTTGGTGGAATAGAACTATACAAAATCATTAAAACCTTAGTTGCCCCAAAGAAACCTGAAGCATTTACTTACCCTGAATTAATAGAAAAACTTTTAAAACATTTTGAGCCTAAAAAGAACATTACTGCCGAACATTTTAAATTTTGGTCTCGTTCACAAAGAGACAGTGAATCAATATCTGAATATGAAGTGGCTATAAAAACTTTAGCAGATAGTTGTAAATTTGATACATTTTTAGAAACGGCTTTAAAAGACAAGTTTGTGATGGGTCTTAGCAACAAAAAAGTGCAAACTAGGCTTATAGATGAAGACGCAGTGACTTTGACTTGGGAAGGGATTTTAGAGAAGGCATTGTCTATTGAACTTGTACAAAATGAAATGGAAACAATTCATTTAAGGTCGTCTAGTGTCAATTACGTCAAAGCTCATATTCGCCGCGATTACGATAATCCAAGTCAAGTAAGTCCTAGTAGACGCCCAAATTCACATGCGCACTCAGATCCAAAAGCATTGGTTCGAGACCATCGATCGTGGCAACAAAGGAACTACCGTTCTCCATCTCCGCTAAATAAAAACAATCACAGTCACAAGGGGAAAACAACTTATAAGCACAACATTCAGTGCTTTAGATGTCATAAGTGGGGCCACATATCAAAAAGCTGCTACACCACAAACATAAGGCAAATGAAGCGACAAGGGAACATATACGAACTGAGGGAGACAACATCGAATCAGGGAAGCAGCGACAGCAGCGATTTAAATTATGTGAATTGTGTAGATTTTAGCAATATAAGCTGTATAAACAAGATAGATAACGCATTATATATTAAGGTATGTTGTAATAATAAAATATTTAACATGGAAGTAGATTCGGGTGCATGCATTTCCGTTATTCAATATAACATGTTTAAGGACATCTTTCCAGAAACGAAAATTCAGAGTTGTGACAAAAATGTACATGTCATATCGGGAGATCAAGTAAAGATAGTTGGTGTTGCGAACGTTGTAGTGTCGGTCGGAAATAATGAAGATTGTAATCTTAAGCTGTATTTGGTGGAAACTAGTAGTCAATTCACTCCTCTTTTAGGTCGTAGTTGGATGGATATTTTGTTTAAAGATTGGCGGGGGACATTCAAGGTTAATCAATTTGCAGCTGACCCACATGTTGTGCCTATAAATAAAAAAATTTCCTACGATTTTTTCCAAGACAAATAATGATCCTATCAAAAACTACAGGGCAGAAATAGTAATGAACCAAGGTTGTGTTCCTATCTTCTGTAAACCTTACACCGTACCTTTTGGCTTACGGGAGACTGTGGAAAAGGAGTTAGACAGACTTTGTGCAGAAAATATAATATTCCCAGTTAGGTACAGCAATTGGGCATCTCCGATGGTTGTGGTAGATAAGGGAAATGGAGCAGTTCGACTGTGTGTTGACTGCAAAGTAACAATTAATAAATACGTCGACACAAATCACTATCCCCTTCCTAGGGTCGATGAAATTTTTGCTAGCTTGATAGGATGTAATGTATTCTGTACTATAGATTTGGAGGGAGCGTATGCTCAACTAGAAGTTACAGAAAACTCACAGCCATATCTTACCATTAATACTCACAGAGGACTGTACAGGTATAGACGGCTTGTATATGGGGTTAAATGTGCTCCTGCTATTTTTCAAAGCACGATGGATCAAATTTTAGTGGGTATAAAGAAAGTTAAGTGCTTTATAGATGACATTTTGATAGGTGGTAAGGATGAACAAGAATGTGAAACAATTCTCCTGGAGGTCTTGGAAAGGCTAAAGATTCATAACGTAAAAGCTAATATATCCAAATGTAAATTTTTTTGCCGTGAAGTAAGGTATTTGGGTCATTGCATATCTGGAGAAGGTATTAAACCAAATTATGAAAAACTGGAAGCAGTAAAAAGAGCTCCAACTCCTCGCAACCTACAGCAGCTTAAGTCATACTTAGGATTAATAAATTACTATTCGCGTTTTGTTAGGAATTTTTCGGCAGAGCTTAAGCCTCTTTATAATTTGACAAAACAGGTTGTTAGATTTGAATGGTCACAAGAATGTGAGAAGGCTTTTCAAAAAAGCAAAAGTCTGCTTATGAACAGCTCGATTCTAGTCCATTATGACCCAGAAAAGGAGATAATTGTTAGTTGTGATGCGAGTCCTTATGGGGTTTCAGGTATTCTACCTCACATTGTAAATGGGGAAGAGCGACCGGTTTTATTTACGTCTAGCACGTTAAGTCCAGCCGAACAGAATTATTCTCAGCTTCACCGTGAGGCACTGGCAGTAGTATTTGCGGTGAAAAGGTTCCACAAATATGTGCATGGGAAAAAATTCACTATCCATAGTGATAGTCTTCCCTTGAGGGAGATTTTAAACCCTAAGAAAGGTACTCCTCCGGTAGCAGCCGCCCGAATCCATCGTTGGGCAATTTTTCTTAGTATGTATGACTATACTCTTGTTCATAGATCAGCCACCAAAATGCAACATGCAGATGGATTGTCGCGCCTTCCCCTCGAAAATACTACAGGAATTGATGATGTCAACATTAGTTCATTGAGTATTAGTGACAGTGTTCCTCTCACGTTTAAGGAAATTGGAGTCCAAACTCAAGAAGAAAAAGATTTGAGAAAACGACATAGATTTTTGAAAATGGGATTTCCTAGATCAATTCCACTTGGGTTTGAGATATACCATCGTAAACAGGCGAATTCTTATACCTCCCAAATTGAGAACAAAAACTTTAAAAATATTACATGATACTCACGTAGGGGTTGTACGAATGAAGGCCTTAGCACGATCGTATGTATGGTGGTTGGGAATGGACGATAACATTGAGCAATATGTAAAGCAATGTCGTAGTTGTGAACTTACTTCAAACTTACTGTATGGTGGAACATAAATCCTTCTTACATGGAGAAATAACGAGCTTTCGAAAGAAAATGTCTTCGAGCTTGTTTACGAATGTACAGAAGCGCTCATTCTGATTTTCGGCATTATGTCAGCAGCAAGATAATAGTGGATGCTTCCGGTGTGTCCAGGATAGACAATGTTATTCTGGACCTTGTCAGAAATCATTTCGCGCGCTCAGTGAAGGTTGTTGAGAACGAGTTCATATCGGGTTTGTTTTATCCTAACCCTGGTTACTTCAGAAACACATTGTCGAGTGGATATATACCACCTGAGGCGTGATACTAGTAATGTTCCGATTATATATCATGCTGCTAGAAGGGTCACAGACAAAAGAATCCTACATGTGCCGGTACACTCGGGAGATGGGGCTAATGTTTGGAGATACTGCATGAGCGTTCCTGAAAGGGATACTCTCGGTTTAGGACAGGGAGCTAAATTTTGTTTGATGAAGTTCTTATTCGCCCCAGTGTCTATAAGGAAATTTAGTATGTCCCCGTCCCGCATTACATATTCTATATATGGTACGCTGGAAATTTTCTTCCCTAGGTTCTTCATTGGGAAGTTCAACGGATCCTATTTCTGAGTTTTCCGCACCCGTGGTGTTCTCTGCACCTGTGGATACCACGTGGTTTAGATGCTGCTGCTTTCGAGGGTAGTTATCGTATCTCGATTCCCTCTTAACTGTTTTCGGCAAATTCATGTAATCTACCCTCCTAGATTGGGTTGAATTGTCCACTTCCATTTTTACCGGAGGTTTCGGTCCTGTCGACCTTTGGGGCGGATACTATTGCTGGAAACTTGACCTCCGTGGATGATGTGAATTGTGAGCAGGGTTATCTCTTGGAGGGAATGACTTGTTGGTGTTTCCAGAATTGTGATGAGACCCTGAGCTACCTCTAAAGTCGTAGTTTACAGGGGAAGATATCATATTGGGTACCATGACATGAAGAGAATTATTTCTAAAGTTAAGATTTTACATCTCCAAGCAGGCGGAGTATGCTTCAGGCAAGATTCTTGGCTTCTGAGCAATGAGAAGTCTTGAAAGATCCCCATTAAGCCCACGAATAAATACGTCCAGTGCACGGTTTCTGTAGGTTTCTACCAAAGCATTCATTGTTTCGGTAGAGTACATCTCAGCCCTGATCTTATTGATGATCAAGGAGAGTTGATGGTTCACTGTGGCGTAGAAATCATCAACTCTTGAACCACCCTGTGTGAGCTGATTAAGCTGGTGTTCGAGGGTACGGATATCCCTCTTGTCGGCGTAGTGGAGCGATAGAATTCTTTTAATTTCATTCCACTCGTTATCGAATATATTGTATGAGAACAGAGCAGAATCTGCCCTGCCTCTTATTTTTTGACGTATGTGTTGTAAAATCGCACGGTAGATGAGTTTATTCCGGACTATTTCATAGTCCTTTAGAATCTCTCCACGCTGTAGACCCAGGAGACATATTGGACTGGATTGCCGTCAAAGACTTGCAATTCCTTCACTGAATCAGGCAGTTTGGAAATATCTTTCAAGTCTTGCTCGCATGTCGGCCCACATAGTAGCACCGCATCGTCCGCTCGTGGGGCGGAATTGTCTCCCTGCTCCACAACCTAGAGCCGGCTTCCGATAACTGCTAAGCGTTCATTAACATTTTTAATGGACTCTTGTGGATTAAATTGTTCTATTGTATTAATTCGGCCTTCAATTACCCTGAGTTTTTCTATTAACGAATTTATAGCTCCCGTGAGCTGAGTAACTGAGCTTTTAATCTCATCCATTCTAAATAGTATAACCTAAAGAAAATACAACGACAAAAACACAATAACGACAGAAGTGGCAAATGGTTTTCTTTTAAATTAAAAATTAAAAGTTAATTTTTTTTTATGTTTTCTTAACTATATATTACTTGCAATCAATATCAATGCTTTTTGTTTGTTTTTTTTAAATATGACTGAGTTTTTTATATATATATTTTCCTTTGTTTTGTCAAAAGGATGACTTTGAACATCAGTTCCCTAGAAAAAAAAAAAAAAACTGCCTGCTAAGCGCTCTCCATTAACTTTCGGGGTAGCCACTTTGGTTCGGAAGGCTCATATGAATCCTCTTTAGTCGTTAATGCGTTAAAAATCGCAGCGACCTACTAGGGTATGAGGATCTTCACCACCAGCGATTAAAATTAATTAATTCCGCAGTAAGCCGGCCCCTTTTTTCATGAGAGTTGGCCCCTAGGCATATTTTTAAGCTATGAAATTACGAGTAAATTAGTACGAAAGTAACTCTACTTGAGTTTTTCTTATTTTTTCGTTAGTTTAAGAGACTATGTACTAGTCCTGTGAGAGTTCAATATATGGTATATGTCTTACTGCTATTTTCTTAAAGTTATCTTACTAAAATCCTAGGAATATAGGACAGCCCCTCATCGTTTGGATCCTTAGTCGTCTTCCTTTGGAAATTATTTTAATTTTCTAGTTTTTGGTTTTTCTATCTTCAGGTTTCTCATTCACTCCACTTTTCATGTTTTTCTTTAAATTCACTTGTTAGGTCTGGGATTATACTTTCACTTTTTGTAGGATAATTTTCCTTTCTCTTTTTTTATGTTTTGAGTTTTTTTTTATATTTTTCGTTCACTTCATTTATCAGATTTAATTATGATATGTAAAAACTTTTTCCGATTTTGGATAAAGGATTAACGGTTAATGATTAAGGACACACGAGCTTTGGGCTGTCCCTGCTCGGGCGCCAGTCCTTTCGAATGAGTTTTCTAATAATAAAATCCGCGCGAACAATCCGCGCAACTTGGATTTTTAAAATGAAACACGATTTCTAGAATACTTTATAAAATGTCATTTATTCGACCGGGTACTTGGTAAGACTGCCTAACAATGAATATAATACTTAAAATCTAACCTCGGCACAATTGATTCCAATGGCCTTGGTTCCCACGGGACAGCTCATGCAGGTTCGCGCACGCAGGTGAAAAATTCATACGATGCGTCTGACTGGATACTTGAGCCTTATCGTATTTCATTCAGATAGGTGGATGCTTACGCGTGTTAACTTAGTTCTTAAGTATTTCGCTTGTTTTTGCTTTGTTTTTATTTTAAGGATATTGTAAATAGTGGAAATAAACAAGTTTAAAAACAAAAAAAAAAGGATTCAGCTTGATCCTCATTTTCAACGCAAAATGTTATTCTCCGATTAGGCCCGTTTTTGGTTAAATGGATATGTATGAGTAAACAAGCAATATTGACGAATTTAGAGTGGAGAAAACCCAGAAGCCTTTGTCGAGACCATTAAAACTCACTGTTTGGTGTGCTTTATGGACTGGTTGAATCATCTTCCCATAGTGCTTTTAGGTCGATGCCGGCCAGAATGTTACCGTCAACGGAGAGCGCCATAGAAACATGATTTCTAACTTTTTCGTTCCTCAGTTGAATGGCATTGATGTGACAGAGCTTTGGTTTCAATAAGATATAAAGTTGTCGAAAATAGGACTCCACGATTGCGCTTCATTCGAGCTAGCCGTGGAGCGCATACGCCCGATGTCATTAAATAAAGCTACTGCCATAGATATTAATATTAGCTTCAAGTATTTTCTTTCATATTAAATTTGTATAACTCTAAAAAAAACACCCTTTACTTGGATTATATTGGAACTAAAAGGTGGATTGGTTCCAGTCTTCATATACATCCGGATGAACCAGTCACAAAATCTGACTTGGTTGCACGGATCTTTAAACCACTTGGGATTCTTCCCCAATGTGAAGTGCAAATTAAAATCATATTTCATGAATTGTGGTATCGAAAACTTAATTGGGACGACCCACTTCCAGACTCCATCACTAAAAAATGATGCAAAAATCGTGGAGAACTCTCTCTATTTGTGGTAATATTGGTATAGCAGATTCATTACTCCAACCGCACAGCTTCTCCGACGCCTCGTCATTGTTCTATACTCGCGTTATATTGTAGCAGCAAAAACGCGAGTTGCCCCAATAAACCAGCTAAGCATTCATCGTCTGCAATTGTTCTGTACTTGTTCTTTCCTATGGTGTCATTCCCAGGTTGTTCTTTCGTGGATATCATCGCCCTTTCATCGTTGGGACACATTCATCGGTAACCGAACTTCTGTGATCATAAATACCATTCACAGAAATATGTAGGTGGTTTCACTTAAAATAAGAACAACAGTTCTGCGAACTGTGCTTCGCGCGGTAGGTATATTTCCATCGTCTCATTGACCATTCAATTTGATATATACGAGTATGTCCTTGTTGGCTAAGGAAAAGTGATAACAATTGGTATTTCGAAGAACACCCAGGGTACAAGCAGGAGGAGAAGGAGTCATATAAATTGTCCCGTTTGAAAGTTACTTTAGATCACTCTTTTGAACTTTTCTCATCGCGCGCATCGTCGTGGAATCGTCTACTTCGTATAGTTGCATTCGTTCTCCGATTCATTCATAAATATAGGAAGCTTACACAGCACAGTCTAGCCCTCATCAACTGCTTCCTGATGACATTTACGAGGCCAGGCTTAGTACCATAAATCAACATGTCCATGTCGGAAAGGATTTTAAATATTATCCGGAAAATGCTCACTTTAGCAGAAGATCTGAGATCGCTATCCTTCATTCCTTTTCAGATGATAACCAACTATAATCCAGCAGATATCTCGTTCAGTGTAAAGCATCCGAAATAACTAATTATTCGAAAGGGGTATAAGGTACGAGTAACACAACTTATTGCGCTTGATTTTCACCAACCCTTGCTATATCCTTTAGTTTCCGCGTTATTATCACTGATTCGCCAGGAGTATTGAATCATCGGTTGCAGAAATTTATAATAATACACAAAATAACACATACATACTCGTAAGTGTATAAAATGCTTTCGACAAAGAAGTTCCACAACGTCATAAGTTTTTGTTTACAATTTTACACCTTCCTAACCCAAATTGAAGAACTCCATAATTCTCGCTTTCTTTATGTCCAAAATCGGACAAATCAAGTAAAGATTCAAGCCTATTGGAGCGCTGGAGGAACGAGTACTTAGCCTCCCTTCAACATAGACTTTGACGGTTACAACTACATAACACAACACATTGTCAGATGAACGACTTGGTATTCATAAAGGAGCAAAACCTACCACCGGGAAAATGGTCTATGGACGATTCATAGAGTTATATCCAGGCAGGTATGGACATGTGAGGTTACCCACTTCAAACTACGTGCGGCAATTTTGTGCGACCAATTCAAAAACTGGCGGTACTCTCTCAAGACAAGCAACTGGTACGATGGTCCTCACACACGAATAGAAGCATTTAAATTCGTTCGGTTAAAGCCAGCAAAAAGCTAAGTGACAAATCGCTAATTTAATTCTAAAACGTGCAAAATCATTGACTAAGTTTATTTGAAAACAACTTGTATTTAAACATTTGACATTAAGTCATTTTCAAAGAAATAAAGTGAAGTTTAAATTTATATAAATTTATTTTGCCGTTGCCTGTATACCGCTTGATTTGAGTTTCCCTCGTCTTATCAAACCAGCAATCAAATCTCCGAACAAGAGCTGCGACAACAAAAACACTGCCTTCTACGCCAACTCAAGTTTCCCCGGCGCAAAAACAACCGCCCAGCGACTGTATACCCGTCACTGTAAAGATTCTGGTAGAGCAATTCGATGCATTGCGGCAGAGTTTTTGGGATAAAATATCGAGGCTTCACAGTGATTTCCTTTTGAAGATCGAACAAATCTCTGAGTGCTCGAAACGTAAATTTGCTGAGGTTAACAAAACCATCGCCAACATGGTTGGATAGCGGCTCGAAGCGAGTTCCATTGCAACATCTCGACAACATCATGAGGAAATTGGAACCCTCCAAAGGCAATGCGAAACGTTCGAAAAGAAGGAGATCTCTTGCGATGCCGTGCTATTTGGTGTACCCACTCAGCCTGATGAGAACTTAAAAAGCTTATTCAATCGTCTTTGTCACTCCATTGATTGTAAGCCACCACTTCTCATAAACATATTTCGTACCAAAAAACAAACAATGCGATAATTCCACTTGCCATCATTATTAAATTCAGCAACTCGCTAGAGAGCAATACAGTGTTGATGTCAGCAGCAGGTTACCGAAAGCATAATGCCACTGAACTTCGCCTACATGACGTAGGTATTGAATCAAACAGCAGCTGCTACCTCAACGAGAGCCTTACAAGGAAGACACGTTTTCTCTTAAGCAGCGCTTTGAATCTGCGACGAAAAAAACAACTGTTTGCCGTGCACACAAGGTATGGAAATGTTCATGTTAAGAAGACGGCGAGTGGAAGAAGCTTTCTAATTGAAAGCTCGGAAGATCTGCTGGCTGCTGCTGATGCGAATAATCTTTCATAATCCTTTCTCTTTTATATTTTATTTTTTGATACGAATACTCTTAATTTTTGTAATTTGGTGTTTCAATATGTGATTCTTCCCATTGTCACTCACACCTACTTTCCCCCCTTCCACCACTCCTGTACCGGGACAGCACTTTTTTCTGGTTGCCTTTGTTTTTGTTTTAATCTATGCTCTTAAGTAATTTAAGTGTGACAAACAGTGTGAATGAAAAATCAACGTACACTATTGCAAAAATTATTTCGCAGCAATATAATGGACTACGAATATGTTATTTAAATGCGCGAAGTTTAAATGACACTAAATTAGACTATTTAAAGTACTTGTTTTCTACTTCTTATCTTGATGTTATCTGTGTAAGTGAATCCTGGTTTAATCCGAATGTGCGTGATGAGATCTACGATATCCCAAATTATAGACTGCATAGAAATGACAGAATTACTGATACCACAGGTGGAGGTGTTGAAGTCTACTGTATGTTAACTCTGAAATCTAATGAAATTTTTAAATCAAGTGAATCCGGCATTGAGTACATTGCTGTGGAAATAAGTGACTGTAATACTACTAAATGTCTTATCTCCTGCGCATACAATAAAAATCGCATACAATGCTCTGCATTGCCATATTATTCAGCACTTTCGGACTTTTGTGCACTATATGAGCATATTGTTGTGTGCGGCGACTTTAATGCTGACTTACTAAGAAACGACTCTCTTGCATTTCAAATGAAAGACTTAGCGTCCTCCGTTGGTCTGAGTATTGTTAACTACACCTACCCAACACCTTTTGTCCCCGATCGTACACCCAGTCTTCTTGATCTTGTTATTGTCTCCGATCCCAACCTTGTCCTTCTTTTTGACCAGATACCCTTCGATATCTCTGATCACGACCTACTTTTTCTAACTTACAATGTCAAATTGTCTAAATGTGCTACTACTGAAACTTTTACATATAAAGATTTTATGTTAATGCCCTTCAACTAGCCACAATGTCTGCCCCAAGACAAATCGCCGATCCTAATGGAAAGGTTGATTTCTTTCAATCAATTTTGACACAACTGATAGGCATGTACCTACAAAAACAGTTAGAGTCCGTAACCAAAGCTGTCCATGGTTTACCGCAGATGTGATAAACTAAATCAAAGTTCGCAATAAATTGCACAGTAGATGGAAGCGCAGAACGACCAGCGTCAATTGGAAAGAATTTAAAGAGGCACGCAATCGTACAATTTCAATTATACGTGCGTCAAAAATACCACCTTACCAGCAAAAAAGCTATGGAGCAACCTTAAAATGATCGGTCTTTCTAACAGCTCCAATTGCTCTGCACGATGGCAAATCGACTCATTCGGATTTTCCTCAACACTGCGCTCCACAATGGTAATAACTTCTTCTGTTCACACTTTTTGTCATCTTTGGGGATACGTACGTATTATCTGCTAGAGTGCACGTGGTGCGAAAACGATTCATCGTGTTCCGAATAACTTGATCAGATGGACGATTATGTCCACCGTAAAATGGACGTAGCAAACGATAAGTTTGGTGAACCGAACCACGGTTTTCAAAATAAGTTTGCACAATTTGCACGCGTTGTTCGGGCGTTAATCCTTTCATCGTAAAATAGCAAAACGTACTAATCACAAATCAACTTTAAACTGTCAAATTGACAATCTGTAGAAACAGTGTCGCCATTTTAAAAACCAAACAGCCTTCACTTTTACCCACTCATTTTCACTTTCTAGGATATTTGTGTACCTTCTTCAAGGAGTTCACAGCAATTACTTTGGCACTTGATTAACTGGTATCCCCAATTTTCAAGAAGTTTGATTAGACATTGCTTTTCCAAAATTACATCAGGGAGTACTCGTAAATCTCCCCATGATGCAATGTCGTCAACATAAAAGTCGTTAAGAATTATCTCTGAAGCGACGGGGTATTCTTCACCGTAATCACGAGATAATTGTTATAATACGCGAAAAGATAGATTCGATGTCCCATACGTAACCGTACATAAACGATACTGTTCTAGTGGGGATTTTTTTGATTTCCACCAGACAATTCTTTGGAAGTCAGTTTCTTCTCCTTCAACCCAAATCTGACGAAACATTTTGACAATGTCTGCCCAAAACACGTATTCGGACTGACGAAACAATACGCAAACTGAAAAGAAAATTCGTTGTCGCTTATCAGAAACGAATAGTTTAACGACTTCATATGCGTATCCTTGAATGAACCGTCAGATACTAAACGGAGCTTGTAGAACTGTTAGCTTTAAGTCAGGCATGATGTGAAAAGTAAAATAAGTTGGTTTTATTGTTTTCTGAGGAACGTATTTTACGCACGTGTACCAAGTTTAAATATTCATTTAAAAACTGGGAGTAAAGTTGGAAAAGTTCATTGTTCTTTGAAAATCCCTTTTCCATTGCTGAACCTTAAACGGAAGGTTGAGGATTATTTCCCATCCATTTCCTATGGTGGGTTTTATGAAAATGTTCTTCGATGTGCTTGAATTCTTTGGTAGTTATATATTTCGGTTCGGCTTTGTCGATTGTCCAAAGGTGCTGCATGGTTGAATCAGCGTTTGCAAGAGTCTGATGTGATTGAATATTAATTCCCATATCCGAGGGTAAGCAACCAGTTAATACCCAGCCAAAAACTGTTTTGTAGATAATAGAATAACCTTTAGTGCTACGTACTGCATCCCCTTGTAAGATTTCATATAGATACCCTTTCTTCGGTAAGCAAGTCGTCGATTGAATCTGACCTATGAAAAGGTGGATATGCTAAGTTTGATTTTTGCATACGGTCCCTAACATTGATGTCGTACGTGACACTAGGTAATGCCGATGTAACATTCGTTGCTGTTGCTGACAATTACTTTACCAATAGCAGTGCGCAACAAAATCTGTGGCACAAACTGGGTGAAGTTAGCAGAATAATTGGTAACGAGTGGATGTCGATGAGACGGTGTAATATTATGGTTTGAAGTAGATGGTTAGACAAGGTGTGCTGAGGTTGATTCCGAAGGCGAATTCCTATTAGTAACTATGTCAAAGTAAGTTTTGTAAATGCAAGTTTTGCATCGAAATCCTGACTGACAGCAAGCAGATTTGTGCCAATAAAAGCAAAGACCCTTGTATCTGACGAAAATTCTCGGTCCAACCGTATTCTTTGAAAGAAATTCAGCGCATTGCGCCAGCGAATGTGATCCATTATATAACAAGCACTGAGTTTAGTGCAGGTTTCGATTTAGTTGGTTCGCGATCAGGCTTCGGTGGCAGTGCTTCAAGCGGTCTGTCCAATTTTTGATGACTCGGTCCAATATGTGTGGCATTATTCCGGCAATAGCGTGTCCAATTTAAAAGTGGTTGGCTTGTTAGCGTAAATTAGGGACCTGAAGTAGCCACAGAGAAAATAATCGAGTGGTGTCAAATCGCATGATCGCGGCGGCCAATTGATGAGGGCTCGCCATGAGATAATACAGTCGCCAAATTTCTCCTTCGCGTCGCTTAAATGGCATGTAGCGCCGTCTTGTTGGAACCACAGCTCGGATATATTGATGTTGTCGAACTCTGACCGCAGAAAGTAGGTTAACATAGCTCTATACCTGAGACTATTGACGGTAACGGTGTCTCTTTCCTGATTTCGAAAGAAATAAGGTTCCATGACGAAACCATGCCATAAACCGGACCAAACAGTCAATATTTGCGGATGAATTCATGCTTGACCGAACACTTATGGATTGTGTTTGCTCCAATAATGACAATTTTGCTTGTTGATGTCACCAAGCCGCTGAACCAAAAAGGGGCCTCGTCCGAAAAGATAATTTTTTGGCCAAAATCCGGATCTGCGGCCAACATTGTCTATGATCGTCCGGCTTTAATTCTTGCGTCAGAACAATCTTATGCGGACGTATGCAAAAATCCAACCGCAAAATTAGCCAGATTGGTCCTCTGGCGACGCCCAATTCAACTGATTGGCACCGAATCAACGTTTTTGGGTTTTCTTCGATACTATACGCCACGGCGACTATGTTTTCTTCATTTCACACTAATC
This sequence comes from Volucella bombylans, assembly GCA_949129095.1. Lineage (NCBI taxonomy): Eukaryota > Metazoa > Arthropoda > Insecta > Diptera > Syrphidae > Volucella > Volucella bombylans. Next base: position 111,050,445 of record OX422141.1, read on the forward strand.
TCTGTTGGTGGTTTAAGATCGAAAATAGTGTTCTCACATTCAAACTTTCCCACATTGCGACGAATTGCCTGCTCACGGAAGCTATGATGACGACCGAATTCACGACGTAATTCACGTTGCGTATTTGCAATGGAGCCGGAACTTCGATAATATTTTTTAATAATTTCCTCACGTTCGGCAAGCGTAAAACGATGCATAATCAAATGGCAAGCCTAACTGAATATTTTGACAGCTGGATATAATTGGTAGCTTTAACAGATGCTGAAAAACTATCATAGCTATCTGGTATCTAGGTACTGCTATCATAATGCTGTATCTTTCAAAAGCAGATATTCTCAATTATCAAATAAAAATAAAGCAACAATGAACAACGTTATTTTCCAAACAATTTTACTGTACGGATATCAATAATGTTGATTTGGTCTCTGTTAGAATAAATAATCTTATTGAAACGTTTATAATCTGATGTCATTATTCCGACAATCCTCTGATTAATGACTTTAGTAGATTACACTAATAAAAATATAGAATACCTAGCACTCCTGTGATTTGCTTTAATTCATTTATCTGTTTAAATAAAAATGTTAATCTGCTTATACTCGTATATTGTAGCGTGATCCGTGCACAAACCAAACTTTTTTCTTTGTTATTCCCGTACTTGAACCACATTTTCAGATTCTGGTTAAGATGAGTTGGTGAGTGAATTTGAATTATTTTACAAAATTCGAGCCTAGATTCTCTGCCTTTTTTCGCTATGGCACAGTAACGGTTTTAAGCTATAAGTACCAATAGAATTCATAGCTTTTCTGCAAATCACAAGTGCCATTGAAAAAAAAACAAAAAATAAAAAAAAATGATATAAGAGGAGAGATAAGAATTTTTGATTACTTGGTGAACATATGTGTACTTAACCAATTTCGTAGACACCTTTAGTTTTGGAGAAAAATTTCAAGATTCCAATAGGGCCCATTTGATTTGTGGATGGGACGTGGTTTCAAACTAACTTCCAACTATCCATGTGCATGCCTCAATATATGTTGAGCATCTTGAGCACATGCCCTACATATGAAACAGTATGGATGAAACAGTCAGCAAGTAATCCACCGAATAAAAGTTAAAATATATGAGGACAACAAAGAAAACAAAAACAATAAATCCCAATTGATCCCAACGGTTGATCAACCCTCTGTCGCAGAGAACGCCATCTCTTGTGGGTGATCGGTAGTACTCGTTTGTTGATACCCTGTGGAGTAGTAATACAAATTAAGGACTTCATCCCATAAACTGCTGTTTTCGTTAAACTCCACTTCGTTGTTGTTTCGTGCTCGGAGTTGGTTCACGTGCGACCGTATCAACTTCCCTTTTCATACAAGAACGTTATACATTATCTTGCCCCTGCGCTCTATATAGCTCCTGCTGACTATTTAGTATTGTTGCTTCCAGAACGAACCCACGCGTAAACTTTGTCCGATGGTGAAAATTCTCTCCATTTGGATTCATGTTTTTGATTGAAGTATTTCTCCATATTGCTTGTCTTCTTCGGAGGTTCAATTTTGCATTTTGAAGGTGGTTTCAACAAGGTTAGGTTAGGTTAGGCAAGAGTGGCTGTTGGAAATACCAACCCACTTAGGCCTATTGGCCCATTGTGATGCCACGTGGATCTATCATCCTCTTACTACTGGAACCAGTTTGAGCTTATAATAAAGCGTAGGAGACTGTTAACGTCTAATTTTTCTAGATCGTTTAGGTCGTTGTAGAAGAAAGCTCCTAGATGAAGCTTTCTTCTCTGGGCGAGAGCTGGGCATGTGCAGAGTAGGTGGAGGATTGTCTCCTCCTCTTCCTCGTCCATGCAGCTTCTACAGAAGCCACTAGTAAAAGCGCCAAGCCTTCTTGCGTGCTTGCCTATGAGGCAGTGTTCAGTAATAACACCTATTATGGCGCTGAGATGTTTCCTAGCTAAAAGGATCAGACATTTAGAGCGACTCAGATCCAGCCTTGGCCAGATCTGTTTGGTCGCTAGACATGTTTGCCCAGCAGTCCACCTAAGGTCTGTTCTTTTATTGGCATCCTGCTTTAGTGTTAGTTTGCACGTAGCGATTGGTATACCTATACTACCTTTGTCCGGTAGGATAGGCAGACTGGTCCCAATTTTGGCGAGTTCATCGGCTCTGCAGTTTCCTGGAATGTCTGTGTGGCCCGGCACCCAACAAAGGTGAATGTTAAACTGCTCTGCAATCTCCATGAGAGATGATCGGCATTCAAGGGCGATTTTAGAATATAGTGAGACCGAGTCCAGGGATTTGATGGCGGCCTGACTATCCAAAAATATGCGGATATCCTTTGCAGATATCACGTTTTTCTTCAGACAGGACAGAGCTTCTTTAATCGCCAAAATTTCCACCTGGAACACGCTACAGCGATTTGGAAGACGGAAAGAGAGGCTTAGATTTAGTTGATCTGAGAAAACACCGCCACCAACTCCATTATCAGTTTTAGATCCATCTGTGTAGAGATGGATTGACTTGTCCTCCATGAAAGCATCTTCCTCCCAGAATGATCTAGAGGGGAAGCTTACATGGAAGTTTTTGTCAAACTAAAGTTCAGGTATGGTGTAATCGATGTTCTCTGTGAGGATTCCTAATGTATTAAGAATTTGTCCACTGTTTAGTCGCTTTAAGGCGAATAGCTGCAGTCGCAGCTACTTGTCTGCTAAAAATGTCGAAGGGTGTCAAGTGAAGCAGAATATCTAATAACGCAGAGGGGGTAGACCGCAAGGCTCCGCTTGTGCTTAGACATGTTGTTCTTTGGACTCTGCTTAGTTTAATACGGTTAACTGCATTTTCCAAGGCCGTCCACCAGACAACCACCCCGTATGTAAGTATCGGTCTTATGACCGAGATGTATAGCCAGTGGGTTATGCGAGGTTGAAAGCCCCATTTGTTCCCAATGGCTTTTTTGCAAGAGAATAAAGCTATTGTAGCTTTATTGACTCTTTCTTGAATGTTAGGTTTCCAGTTTAGTTTCCTGTCAAAAATGAGACAAAGATATTTTGCTGTATCGGAGAAAACTAAACTGGTACCGTTTATTGAAGGAGGGTCTATGATTGGAATTTTATATTTCCTAGAAAAGAGGACAAGATCAATTTTATGGGGGTTTATTCCCAATCCACAGCGATCTGCACAGCGGGTTAATCTCTTAAGATTTACTGGGAGGAGTTCTTTAATGGTATTGAGATGATTCCCTAAGATGGAGATGGCAACGTCATCTGCATAGGCAATCACTCTGCTACCACCCGCTTCCAGGTATGTCAGTAGTTCGTTAAGTACTAAGTTCCAGAGAAGGGGAGAGAGGACACCAGCTTCCAGTACCACGCTTTCTTGGTTATTATCAGGGAGAGGGAAAACTTGTTCGTGGCCAAGGTAAGCTGATGCCAGTCAGTAGGAACCTTTGGCATTCTCTAGTCTGGCAACGGTTAAGTCGGGGTCACTGAGGTTGGGAAGTAGAAATACATTAAGGCTACGTTTTACTAATATACAAGTTCTAATCTTACCTTTGTCTCTTGTATAGAGCGGAGCGTATGTGGGTGTCCTAAGTCCACGAACCACGCCTTCTGAAATCCATGTTTCCTGGATTAGGATTATGTGCGGCCGAAGCATTTTTTGAGTGGTGGAGATTAATCTGGAGAAACCGTATCATTGCTACAGTTTTCCAGAGTCGCCTCCACCACGGTGTTATCGAGGTCCTCCGATTCTGAAGATGTGCCCAAGAGCTCATTTTCTATCTTTGATCGTGTAGGACCTCTAATTGCTTCGCATCTATAAGAACCCCTTAGTTCCTCCAGTTTCGCGACTTTCCAGTCATGAGTCGGAAGAGTCGGGTTACTGAGCCAGATGATTTCCAGAATACTTTCTGGAGAGGAGGGTTCGGCTGGAATCCAGGTACGAGTTCGAGGTCTGCTTGAAATGTCTTCCTTAGACACGGCCTCGAGTTTTGCACCTGGCCAAATCGCTCCTAAACCATCGATGGCCTTGGTGAGGAGATCGAGAGATCTCTGGTTGTAACATGCGATGAGCTTGACATGGCCTTGGTGCCAGCCAGCGTCGCTTGTGATAGGAGGCGGTCCGGGGTTTTCCCGCATGATGGCCAAGAAGTTGCTCGAAAGCTTCAGCTTGACCAGCTGCCACCGTTCCGGTGTAATGGAACCGTCGGTATCGTTCCTGTCGATCACCGCTATCACCAATACGTCCTTTAGGACTTCATTGTAAGACCTCAGAGATGTGCTGTTGGATGGCCCAGGGGTTGTAGAACTATGTGTTTTGGGCCTCTTGGAAATCCAACGATCTCTGGCGCTTGGAGGAGTCTTTTGACGTTTTGGGAGCAGTGGAAGCAGTGGGTAATCCGTCTTTTAGGATGTTTTCAGCCCACTCAAACTTGCTCTTTATTTCCGCACTTCTCTCAACCTCCGGAATGGATCCGAAGGTTTTGATAATGCGTGAAGCATTTCGGCGTCTTATATAGAGCGCCATAGATGGAGCTTGCCGATGTGGCTGAGCTCCAGATTCCTCCTTGGAGGGAGGAATTTTGGTAGCAGCAACAAGTCCGTGGCCTGCCACAAACTTGCTGCTGCTAGTGGCGGAGGGAGTGATAGGACCATGGCTTGCCACAGTCTTAACACTCCCTGTAGGAGTTTTGGTAGCAGTAACAGGTCCGTGGCCTGCCACAAACTTGCTGCTGCTAGGGGTGGAGGAAGTGATAGGACCATGGTTTGCCACTGGTTGGTTTCAACAAGACTAGTTAGCATTTTCCGTCCGAACATATTTTCTGCTGGTGATTTATTGTTTGTTGCGTTTAGATTTGGAGTGGAACGATAGGTCTGAAGAAACGTATTAACAGTAGAGTGACCTTAAAAAAAAAATTACGTTAACATCCTTATGGGTAGAATTCTACCCATAAATGTATTTATTCTTAAATAAATACGAGGTAGACTCAATGAAAGCGATTTTGACAGCTGTCTTTAGGAAGAAATCCATAGACAAGCTGTCAAGTACCACCATTTTCACAACCGCGTCTTCAACGCAATGTACACATGAGTTTTCATCTTAATTAATTTATCACATCTTAAGCTATTTTGTTTTGGAAATAAGATAGAATTTACTAAAAATTTATATATTTTCGGGATTAATAGCTAGTTTCAGTCAGTCACACTTATTTCTATTTAATTTTGTGTCTCGAAAAAATATGTTAATTGTATTTAACACTGGGCTTTACCTTTAAGTATAGGGAAACTAAAGAAAGTTTTGCTTTTCAGCATTCAGCTATAATGAAATAGAACAACTCTTAGACGAATCTGAAAGAAGACAGAGTTCCAGCCAGCATCTGCAAGATCATCTGAATGTGACAGTGATGACAGTTCAGAAGATGAAAATGAATAACCTGTACTATACGTGAAAGAGGACGTCGGAGACAAAGAGGAAGAGGACGTGGTAGAGGGCATGGAAGAAGAGGAGGAATGAGCAGAAAGTAGGAGCCAAGAAATAGAAGATCATGATGGACAAAGCAATTACAATGAAGAAGTACTATCCTCAGGTAATCGGAATGCGGAGGATCTAAACGCTCGTTTTCCTGACTTAATACAACTAGCATATTTAGCCGGTGATACGGAAGGGTTTAACAAAACTGATTATTCTAAGCAATATCTTGATGACTTTATTGGTCTCATAGTGACAAGTACAAATCAGACTGCAATTGAAAAAACGGGACGTAGTTTGTGTTTAACAGCTGATGAATTGTACATCTACTTGGGCATAACAATTTTGATGGCAGCCATTAATTTCCAAAATTTAAGGATGTACTGAAAAAAAAAATGGAGGGTAGCAGTCATCACCGATAACATGTCGTGAAATCGGTTTCTGTTATTGTGAACCTCTTTGAAAGTGGTTTTTGACCCTGACGTTAAAATGGAGATAAGGGCTAAGGACAAATTGTGGACGATGCACACTCTAATCGAACGCATTCGGCTTGGATGCGAAAGGCAAGAGAAAGATCAGTGACTTTCCTTAGATGAAATGATAATACCGTTTACGGGGTCATGTGCAATCAAACAGTACGAGTAAGCCCAATTCGGTTGGTTTGAAGGCGTTTGTTTTAACTAACCCAGATGGTACTGTTTGTGACTTCCATTTATATCAAGGACAAACAACATATCCCGATTATGAGAATTCCAACTTTGGACTATGCGAAAAGGCAGTCCTTACGCTGGCAGAGTACCTGGCTCCCGGCCATATTGCCATATATACTTTGACAGATATTTTACGTAGGTGAGATTGTTGGATGAGCTAGAAAAGAAAGGAATGAGAGGTACTGGGACAGTTATGAAAAACCGTATTCCTGCTGATGTTCGCCGTTTGCTAGTTGAAGACGCTGAATTAAAAAATCAAAGACGAGGAAGCAGCCAGGTCTTAGTTCGAAATGATGGGCAGTTAGCCTTCACCAAGTGGTATGATAACAAACTGGTTTTGTATTTATCTTTGGCGGAGGCAAATAATGAACCTGATGAATGTCAACGATGGTTCCACGGCCCAGAGTATTGTTTTTTTTTTTCATAATATCGGTTACGTACAATAAGATAAACATCTTTTTTAGTACTAAGAAATTATATATTAGCGAATTAAATAATCTTTAACTTAAAATTAAATTACAATAATAAATTTACAATTGGTGGAGTATATGTGGGGGAGGATAAAAATTTGTTGGTGAGATGTCAGGGAGGACAAGTAGAGGATGACTGCACTTTTAAACTTCGAACGGTAAGATATTAATTTGATTCGCGGTGGAAGGGAATTCCATAATTTAACAGCACGAATGAAAAAAAGACGCGATAAATTCAAGAATTGATAACGAAAAAGGACAATAGGTAGATTGCTTAAGGAGCCATTATGTAATGTACAATTTCTTGCATTGAGATACTGTTGTAGAGTGCAACCTAGTAATTTATAACAACCTCAGCGTAGGTAATAATAGGCAATATCAAAGTAAACACTAGCTTGCGTCTTGTATGCAAAATAGTAAAATATGAAGTAAGTCACAAATTGCGGAGGCATCCACAGACACGGCCGATAACTGCATTTGTGTGACTATATCCAGAAAGATTATGATTAATAACATAACCAAGGCTAGTGCACTGCTCCACAACAGTAATCTTAGTGTTATCTAGACAAATATCGGCAATTAAAATAAGATCACATTTTCTTTTGCATATATGAAGGGATTGAGATTTGGTCGGGGTTAGAAGCAATTTATTAGCGACGGACCAAGCAGATATACGGCGAAGATCCTCATTGATAAGATGGACTAATCCATCAAGCAAGAGAAGAGGTTTACCTAAGTGAAGCTGTACATCATCTGTATAAAAATGTACAGAAGTGTGGGTGCAGACATTAGGTAAATCGTTGATGAACACGGCGAACAATAAGGGACCGAGGATAGAGCCTTGTGGAACTCCTTGAAATAACGCCTTACGTGATGAGGATTTGCTATTTAAATTAACCCTTTGAAACCTTAAGTTTCTTAAGTTTTTTAAGTTTCAACCTTAGAATATAATGATCTACCCTATCAAAAGCCTTAGAAAAGTCAAGCAAACAAAGTACAGTAATGTGACCTTTGTCGTAGTCCTGTCTAATTTCCTCTAATAAGCTCACCATCGCTGTAGAACAACTATGATTAGTTCTGAATACAGATTGCTTCGGGTAGAGAAGGTTGTTGTTTTTTAAATGGTCGAAAATTTGTTTCTCTAATATCTTTTCGAAGACTTTCGACAAAAAAGGAAGTATGCTGGTGGGTCTGAAATCAGCAGGCGAATCAGTTTTTTTTTTCCAATTGGAACGACCTTTGCAAATTTCCAAAACTGGCGGAAGGGCAAAGGAATCATGTCGTTTGAATTAAAATATAGACTATCACTATTATTATTGTTAGAAGGTTATTCACCTACAATGAAGTCATTTAGTATATCTGGGTCAAGACCGCAAGCCGGATTAGTTCCTTTGGAGACACCTATCATTTATAACATCAACACAAGAATCTATAAACAAGAACTTTAAATAGTCCAGTTTATTAATATTTAAACTACGAGCATTTAGGTAACAAACTCTGAGTCCTTCATATCGTTTAGAAATTATATTAGTCAACGTGTGGATCGATTTTTCATTCATACTGTTTACTTCGTTAGAGGTAGAACTTAAAACATCCACAGTATAAAGAGAATACAAAAGAAGACGAGTTAAAGTGCCGATATTGTGGCGATAGAGGGATAGAGGGATCAAACATTAACAGGAATAAGAAAATTGACATATTGACAGAAAATGGCATTTAATAATAAAAATAAAAGAGAACAATAATAAAAAAAGAGAGAATATTGACACATTTGAAGAAGAAGCAGCAGCAGCAGCAGCAGCAAGCAGATCATCGGTGCTTTCAATAGCAAAGCTTTTACCATTTGCCGTCTTTTTAACGAGCAAATTTCCGTACCTGGTGTGTGCAGCAAACAGTTGTTTTTTTTCGTTTGAGGCTCAGAGCACTGTTTAAGAGAGCTCTTGTTTCCTTAGTAAGTCTCTCGTTAAGGTAGCAGCTATTGTTGGAGTCGTTACCAAGGTCGTGCAGACGAAGTTCGGTGGCATTTTATTTGCGGTAGTCCGACAATATAATCAGAAAATGGAAGGGGTGAATTTAGCCGACCGGCTTTTAGCCCTTTGTCCCTACAGATATCGAACAAGAAAGTGGATGCAAAGATTCTTCTCATCCATGCATTATTTAGCCATAAGTAACTCTTGGCTTCAGTATAAAAAAGATCAGCTGAAATCTCAAGTACCTGTACCAGTACCAGCAGCTGCGAGCTTTTAAAATTGAGCTGGGCGAGAATTTCATTGACTCCTATGCTTGTACTGATAGTAATTCATTAACGAATTTGGAAGAAGGTAACGAAAAGCGACCCTACCAAGCAAAAAAGTCCATATGACTGTAGTCAAACATTTACCTTATTTGGCGGAAAAGGCCGGTAGATGTAGTCACTGCCACTATAATATAACATTATTCAAATGTCATGCCTGTGATAGTAGCTTATACCTGACAAAACTGAGAAATTGCTACACTGCCTTTCACATATTCATTGAATAATAAGTTGTTGTTTCTAAAGGATTTTCTATCCTCTGTCCATTTTATGTTTTTTATTTTCATTTTCATCTTATTGACAAGATTTATAGTTTGCTTATCATTATTGGTATGATTTAGAGTCATAGCTTTAACAATACTATAAGAAGAATACTCATGTTTAAGTTTACAGTTCATTTTTATGTTTTTGGAATTAATTACTTATTCAGAGCTTAAGATGAGATGATGATGATAATTTAAGATTATGTAACTGAAATGTATGTACACATTTATTTTTGTAAGGCTCTTCTCCTAGAAGAATACCAAAAAAGTTTAATAATTAACAGTTCCTACTGACTGATCTCACATGAAATTCAGGCTTGTAATAGCTACATTATAAAGAACCAATTTTATAATACTTTTCTGTCTTAAATTGTAATTTGGCAGGTTTTTATTCAATAAAAATAATCACATACAATTTTTTTTATTTCAAATTGTAGATCACACAAACACCCAATATATGTATATTAAAATGAACATGAACATATGAACCATTCTGTTCCTTTCAACCATTAAGTATACAGAAAAAACAATCCTGGTTAGAGTTTTTCCCAAAAAATACCGCAAGTTTAAGACAAGATGTTGTATATTGTATTATACATTGGGTGTTCAGCTGCTCTAGGCTTTAAATACATGCGCCTTACGAGGATAATATAAGCTATCACAAAATACATTAAAATTAATTGATTGAGTTTTTGTTTGTTGTTGTTGTTGTATTTTGCGATTTATGAAGAAAAGCGGTAAGTATCCGATTTCTTTTTTAACCAACTGTACATGTGTACAATGTTTTAATAAGTAACGATTTTTTTTTTTATGTGAAGTTTATTCATTGTTTTCTTTCTAATAAAAGTAATTAATTCTTGAAGTTCATGTACTTATGTTTACAATCTTTTTCTCTTTTTTGCTATAACTCTTATATTCGAATTCTCTCTTTCATATTTATCAACACAACATTATATTGTGCATACATAATTTGCTATCAATAAGTACAATGTTAGTTTCACATTGAATATTCAAGGTGATCGATCGGACGTTTCTGTTATCCGCTCAACAGGTTATAGGCCCAAACAAATTCAAAGGTACACTCGATTGTACAGCAGTTGTCTGGTCAGCATGGATAGTGAACTCGTAAAAAAAGGAAAAACTTGCTAAGCAATAATGAACATTGGACATTATGGAAATTTCAAATGAAAATTTTAATGAAAACAAGCGAGTTATGCGACATAGTGCCCGGTGTCAAAGTGAAACCAGAAACAAGAGATGATGTAGCGAAGTGGGAGTAGCTGAATCATAAAGCTTAAAAAATACTTGTGACTACAATTGGGCAGGAATCTATGTTACATATCATGAAATACGACACATCAGCTGAAATGTGGGCGAGGTTGGAGAGTGTTTATGAGCAAAGGTCCGAGACATTTGCAGCAGCAACAATTCTTCAATTATTCTAAGGAAGCAGATGACACAATTGCAGTGCTTATTTCGAAGCTTCAAAATATTGCACAGCAGTTAAAAGATCTTGGGGTAGAGATTTCAGAGAATATGCTCATTACGAAAATTGTGATGACTCATGCCGAGAGCTTCAGTCATTTCTCCACGTTATGGGAATCAACCGAGAAAAAGGAACGCAACCTGAAGAATCTGCTCGCTAGATTGTGTATGGAAGAGTCTAGATTGGGTGCGTAAAGTGGCCGAGAACAACGGAAGCTGCACCTAACATGCTGGCCATCTTGCTCGCAATCCAAGGGCAGATGGCTCAGCTGCAGCAGCATGTACAAGAACAGGCCAAGCGGGTGGACCAGATCTACACGCTGCTGCCGGGCCTAATGCAACACATGTCGTAATGGGTACGCACATGGTGGAGCAAAGCAAACCTACAAGACCAAACTCCTGATGTGCTTTTCGCTAGCGAAACCAAGCTAACCGATAAACACAAACTGGAATATAATAATTATATTGTTAGAAGAAGAAATCGGCCCAGATCCAAACGTGGAGGCGGTGTCGCGATCTTCATTAAAGAAGGTATAAAATTTCACAGAGTGTACAAGGGAGTGTTGCGCAGGTTCCGGGTGTTGGAGGCAGTCGTCATTTACATCCCGCTCCGCAGTGGAAAGCGGCTGTACTTGGCCTCTGTTCATGCACCTGAGGCTTCACAATCTACCCTATTCATTACAGAGCTCTACACGCTTTTTCGACATCTGAGGCTGGAATCGGGGGAGAATTATTTTATAATCGGCGGGGATTTCAACGCTAGACACAGAGATTGGGGAAATAATTTGCCAAATACTAGAGGGAATCTACTACTCGATTGGTGGGGTCAGCACGATGTCATGTACAGACTCGGTCGTTTCCCAGAGGCGGGTCTTATTTGGATGTACTGCTGTACGACGAACGTATACGACTGACAGGAACGAACTTACAAACATTAAACTGTCTGCGCACATTCGTGTTTTATTCGGAATTACAGTTCCCAATTAAATTGCAAAATTGGAGGAGTTTGTCAAAAGATATTCTTACAACTACATTAAGACTCGATGGACACGCTTCTCCGCAACCTTGACAAGAGCGCTCTCCTCGAACACGCTCCACCCACAGTCCAATGGAATTTGTCATACGAGGAGATCGACAATTACCTAAAACAAATAGACGAGACAATTAAACAAACTATGGACACTAGAATATTGCGGTATCGACATACGACTAACGAAGACCTGTTCCGCAATCCTACTATTGACGCACTGCACCGACAGAAAAGTAGACTTCTGGCAAGACTTAAAAACTTGTACAGACAGTTAACTGACCGACAAGACCCGGAGATTAGGACACTGAAGTCGTCGATTAAAAATATTCAAACGCTAATAAAAGAGAATTACAGGATTTCTGTAAGTTTGTATTGGAACAACAAGGTTCGGCCTGTAAATACCAGCAACCCGAATATGTTTCCGCAAATCAATAAACTATTTCGGAGAAAAAATCAAAACGACTTTCAGTGTCTTAAAATAGCCCGGACAGCAGACAACGAACGGTTACTGACAATAGCAGGTATTGATCCACATGAAGCCGCTGATGATGACAACTTCTTTGTGTTCGAGGATCCACAGGAGAAGGTCGAGGCCATAGGGGCGGCTTTCCAGGAAGTATACAAGGCCAGTGATACCATTGGCCCTAATTATGACCTGGACAATCGCGTCTTGGTGAACGAATTCTGCATTCGAAATGAAATAGGGAACTGGTGATCCGAGGACTCTGGTTTAACCCGGTTCATCGACGGAAATATGGCAAATAATGTCATTTCCAGAGAGGGTGACCTACCCCCGTTCATTTCGATGGAAGAACTCCATGAGATCTTCGACATAATCAGAGTTAAGAAATCAGTGGCGACCGGTGGTATTCCGAATATCGTGCTTCGACATCTTCCCCTAGAAGCGGTGGACATCTACACCACCCTGTTTAATAATGCAATGAATAATGCACATTATCCAGCGCATTGGAAAACGGCGGTGGTTCAACCTATCCCCAAAAAGGGGAAGGATATATCCAATCCGGCGAATCTCCGGTTGATAAGTCTCCTTCCGAGTATCAGTAAGGTTTTTGAAAAATTAATCAATACCAGTCTAGGTGGGTTGAGGACAAACATATAGTTCCGGATAATCAATTCGGTTTTAAGACGGGACATGATATCTCACATGCCGCGTCTAAACTGGTGTCCGATATCCAATAGAATAAAGGCAAAAACCAATGTACTGGTGCCTGCCTTGTTGACTTGGAGAAGGCCTTCGATACCGTATGGTTAGAGGGTCTTTTCTATAAGCTGACTGGGCTGGGGATCAGTAAACCACTCTTGTACATTCTTTAGAATATGCTACACAACAGACAGTTCATCGTGAAAAATGGTGATGTGACTTCTGTTGGAATATTTCAAATTAAAAATTATACAAGCGACTTGATAGGTTCACTTCCCCATACTATTGCGTACGCTACGATCAGGTCCAAAAATCGAGGTCATTAACACTCTCTTGCAGCGTGACTTCGATAAGATAAGACGATTTTGCGATGACTGGAAGTTGAAAATCAACTTTCAGAAGTCGGAAACCATTCTCTTTAGGACGCCGTTGTCTGGAGGGATACCAGAAAATTTTTTCGAAAGTTCTCTATCATTGGACAACACGGTTAAACCTAAAGTGGTTAATAGTTTGTCTAGCACCGATGTGAGAGACAGTTGGTTCCTAAATTCTGGTGCTAGTGATCACTTGTGCTTTAGAGATTTTCAAGCATTCGATGAACCCATGCTTATAAGAATTGGGAACGGAGATGTCATCAAAGCTATAGTAAAAGGGCTGGTTAAAATTGAAACATTCAGTGGTAAATTTTCGAGCGAGAGATACTTATCTAATGTATTGTTTGTTAGAGATTTACAGCTGTATCTGTTTTCATATAACTCTTCTCTCGATAAAGTTTTTAACTTGGCGTCGAAAAATAACCGATGTGGAATTCGTAAGGACAACGAAGTTGCTGCTGTTGTTGTTCGGGAGTCAAGTAAACTCTACAAGCCGGTATTCAAGGTAATTTTACCAAAAATTGTAGGTTATGTCGTCAAAATATAGTCCGCGTAAAAAGTGTTCTAGCTTGCCAGAAAATACCCTTTCAAGACGTAAAAGATGTATACGATTTTGGTTAGCATCATCGAAAAGCAGCAACAGAGCAAAGGGGGTGGGTCGTATAAATATTGGGGAGAAGCCATGACAGCCGCAGTATCGGACGGGCTGGAGCCGAGAAAAAGGTAAGAGTTCTGTCGAATTGTGGTTTAACAAAATTCCAGAAATAAAACATTAACAAATTTTCGGTTCCGATGCATTTATACATATGCCTAAGGAAAAAAGGCGCTAGCTCCATCCGAAAGCGAAGAAAGGCGCATTTCTTGGGTATGAGTAAAATCGCAAAGGCTGCCGTATATGGTTACCAGAAAGTAAAAAAGTGGAAATCTCAAGGGGTGTTGTTTTCAAGGAACAATCTTCAGCCGCTACAGCTATAGCTTACTATGAAAAATAAGTGGGTGGAGGTGGGATTAAAGCTACATCCGAAGAGCAGCATCGCCTGGAGGAGCGGTCAGATCCGGTGGAAGAAAAACAGACATCAGAGGTAGAGGTAATTTCAGAAAATATTCCGGAATTCGAACGTACGTAAACCACATTCTCGTACTATTCACACCTGTGCTTTGAGTGATGGTTGTGCCTTTCTTGCTGACTCTCAAGAACCACAGTATTTCTAGGACGTTTACAAACAGTGGACGATTGATTGGAAATCGTATCACTCAAGAAGAATCACACCTGGGATCTTGTAGATCTACCTCCAGACAAGAAAACCATTTCAAGCAAATGGGTTTGATTTTATAACTTGTTGCGAGAGGTTTTGCCCAACAGTATGGAATAAACTATGAAGAAACTATCAGAAGTGTTGAAGTTCATGTACTTATGTTTATAATCTTTTTCTCTTTTTAGCTGTAACTCCTATATTCGAATTCTCTCTTTCATGTTTATCAACACAACATTATATTGTAGGTATGCACAAGTATAATTCACTATCAATAAATACAATGTTAATTTCACATTCACAAGAAGATGGCGTTCATGTCAAATTTAAATTACTATTGCACTCATAACTTAATGTATTAATTAAATTGTTTGTACGAAAAGGAAAAGAAGAGGAAACAGAAAGGAATAAAAAAGGCATTCGCATTTCAAGCATTAACCAAGGTGCCTCGTGTTTTTTTTGTTCTTTGGCAACCACGCTATTTTTTCTGGTGAAATATCGATTAGGTTCCCTTTTAGTCCAAGGCAATAATCGCGAACATTAATTGGTCCTTCAGAACCGGATTGTTTAACAAAACAAGAAAAAACTTAAGCTGATTCGAAAAAAATAAAAATTCGCAAGACTAGTGAGGCAATGAAGTGGGACTTGCGGAAGATTCGACTAGGAAGCTTACACAGGAATCGACCAGGGAACTTACGTAGGAATCGACCAGGAAACTTTCGCAGTGAGTACCTCAAATTTTTATTGCATATCATTACGTACTTAAGAAAATCAAGATGGAAGTGCTTAGAAAAAAACGAGGAGCAATCAAAGGGGCAATCACAAGATTGGAGAAGAGCGTTTCGGAAGCGGCTGACGAAAGTATATCCGCAATAGACGCGCAAATAAGATTGCATAAGGTAGAAGAAATTATGAAGTCGTTTGAACACATACAAATGGAAATAGAAATACTGCTGTCAGATGAAGAGATCGCAAATGAGTCAAACACAATGGATGAATTCGAAGCAAAATACTATTCCATCAAGAGTTGGTACCTCGGAAAGATGTCACGCAGTGGTGGCGTTGCTGAATCTACAGTAATACAAAATGAAACTTCCAGTATTCGTGGAGCGGGTGGGCATGAAGAGACACTGAGCCAGGTAGCGGCCAGTCAAGCAGCTATAGCTAGTGCTTTAGATAATCTTACCATAATAAGTGGAACAATCAGAACGGTGTCAACACAAGGTGTGTTTAGGTTATCTCCTATGTCAGCCCCTTCATTTAGTGGTGATTATAGGGAATGGCCTACCTTTAAAGATCTCTTTAAAATAATGATTCATAATTCGACTACCGTCTCCGGAGCGCAGAAATTGCGCAGAAATTCAGTTTAAAGCTGTCATTAAAGGATGAAGCCGCATCCATTCTTAAGCACATAAATATTTCCGATGCAAACTATGCACAGGCGTGAGAAGATCTTAATAACAGCATGTATGACAAGGAAAAAATTATTGTTGAAGCGCATATTAAAACTATCATGGAAGAACCTGAAATGGGCTCGACTTTGAAGGCATTAAAGCTACCATTGGGATGCTTGGCTCGTATATATCGTGGCGTCAAAACTAGATTCCGAATCAAGAAAATTATGGGCTAGGGCTTCAGCTGCAAAGCAAAGACCAGCATTTAAGGATATTCTGGAATTCATGGCGGACTGGCAATTTGAGTTGGAATCAGTGTCAACAACTGAAACACCTGTGAGCTTAGGAAAAAGTCAGCTCGTTGCACAGCAATATCGCAAGCATGTTCTTTCTATGAAGGGACTCACTATTTGTCTTCATGCCCCAAGTTCTCTTCGCTTGACATAACGGCGAAGCGAATGTTTATATGCCAAAAGGGTTTGTGCTACAATTGCCTCAACGCGGGGCATTCAGTTAAATCCTGCAAATCAGGGAACTGCCGAAAATGTAAGGCTCGGCACCATACAATCAATGGATAGGGGGGATTCTATAAATTCACAGAGTGTCACAGCAAAGGAACTTCCCATATGCAAACCGCAGAGCTCAAATAAGGTTGATTCGTTGGCAGTATTGTCGGCAAGGAGTGGAAACAAATGTCCACAAAGGGGGTGCCGCAATATATTGCCTACAGCAATAGTGCTTGTGAAGAACCATTGGGGGGAATATAAGGTTTGTCGTGCTCTTCTAGATTCCGGATCTTAGTGACTTTGGTGACGGAAGCATGCGCACGATTTCTAGGACTATGTCGCGAAAAATGCAACATGCTTATAGACGCAGTGGGTGAATCGGAGTCCAAAGCACGAGGGTTGGTGACATTAGAGGTAAGGTCAAGGACAACAGCGTTTGGTATTTCTTCAAGGGGAGTCGTCTTAAAGAGTATCACCAGACAAATACCAGAACGTAAGGGCTATTTCGATGTACCGTCGCAAATAGATAAAATAGATTTAGTAGATCCGTCGTTTGCTGAACCGGGATGGGTAGAAAGGAGAATCGTGTTACTTACAACTGTGGAGGGTGAGCAAGGGAGTTTTGATCTTCTTCAACGATATTCTAGTCAATCTGTGCTTTTACGAGTAATCGCCTGGATATTGAGATTTACGTTTAACTGTAAAGCTAAGACCAAACGGACAACCGGTTCTTTAAGCACATGCGAGCTTTATGAAGCTATGAAAGTGTTAATCAATAAGGTACAAATACAGCACTTTGGAGAGGAGATATCACTTTTAGAGACCGGACAGCGGCTAAGATCAGGTTCTCTCATTAAACTAAATCTATTCTTAGATTCAAACAAACTTCTTTGCGTTGGTGGGCGCTTAGCCGAAGCATTTCTAGGTTACCACCAGAAACATCCGATTATTTTGCCATAATAAATCCGCCTTCACTAGTCTTGTTGTTTGGAACGTCCATCTAAAATACTTGCATGCTGGTCCCCAGCTTATGTTGACCCTACTTAGAAAAAAATTTTGGGTACTAGGGGCTAGCAATGCTGCAAGAGGAGTTACTCGTCTCTGCGTTGTCTGTCATCGATATAGATCCAAACCCATGCAACAAGTAATGGGAAACGTTTCCGCGTTCAGGCTTCATGGATTGAAGGTATTTTTGAATGCTGGAGTGGATTATGCAGGACCAATGTTGGCAACCCCCTACGGAGACGAGGATGTAGAGGACAAAAGGTGTACATCGCCCTATTTATTAGCCTAACCACTAAGGCAATACACCTAGAAATGGTTTCGGATTTGTGTAGTAGCGCCTTTATTTCAGCGTTAAAGCGGTTTGTTTCAAGAAGGGGTAAATGTGAAAACCTATACAGCGATAACGGGATGAATTTTGTGGGAGCCCGAAATGTCCTCTACGAGTTAGGTCGCTTCGTAGGATCACGAGTAGTCTAGGAAGAGTTACAGAAGCACGCCTGCGAGGAAGGTATCAATTTGCACTTCATCCCTCCGTCAGCTCCAATCTTTGGCGGATTGTGGGAGGCTGGAGTAAAGTCTACAAAGTTTCATCTGCGGAGAGTTGTTGTCGTTTGAGGAACTCCAAACTTTACTGTGCCAAATCGAATCTTGTTTAAACTCGAGGCCACTGATGCCATTGTGGGACTCTTTTGAAGACTTTGAACCATTTATACCAGCTCATTTTTTAGTAGGAAGCTCCGCTTACATTCTTCCGGAACCTGATTATCTACTAAGAAATGATAATCACCTTTCTAGATTTCAGATGATCATCACTGCTACAGAGGCACAAATGGAAGCAAGAAACTATGAACCTAGCTGCTAATGACTTGGTCTTGATTAAGGATGAAAACCAGCCCCCAGGCAAATGGGCACTTGGTCGAGTGAAGGAAATACATCTAGGCGTTGATGGGCTAGTGAAAATTATACAAAAATGTGCCTTTTGTACTTAGTATAACTTGAACTTAAACATTAACTTAGTATAAAAATAATATAAACATGAATTTACAAATGTTTACAAAAAAATATAATTTTTTGGATATTAAAAGGAATTCGTATTTCAACCATTAACCAAGGTGCCTCGGCAACAACGCTATCTTTTCTGGTGAAATATCGATTGGTTCCCCTTTAGTCCAAGGCAATATTCGCGAACACACATTGAACATTCAAGCTGATCGGGCGTTTCTGTTATCCGCTCAACATTAATGTAATTAAAATTCTAATTGCATTAATATAAACATTTCAGTTGAAAGATATTGTGCAAGTCTGCATATCATATCCCTCTATTGTAAATTGTGCGGTGGCTTGCCTTTGTAAATTTAACAACAAAATAAAAATCTAATCTTATGAATGTTTTTATTTTATCATTCATTTTGAACTTGAATATAAGTAATAATTCATTTATTGTACAATATATCCAAATATAACACAAATTATGATTATGGTATGAAAAGGCTTCATTAGTCCTATGGGTCGATTACACCTGCCCTACATTCCGAGCTATGATTTCTGACCCTACGCTCGCTGGGCTACGGCTCAGATATAAACGTACAGAAGTAAGGAAAACCACGTCTAAATCTGATTCACTTCAACGTCTTTTCTGTCTAATAGTTGAATTTGTGTAATTGCTCACAATTTATGAATAATATAATAATCCATGGAAAATAATTACATGAGTTTTGACATCAAACAAATATATTACATAAGAACGATACATATGGTATATACTGGTATTATATCCAGAATTCATACATATGTACATAAGTAGATTTGCTCGAATTCTATCATGTGCAAATGGTAGAATTTATTATAATTAATAACGAAGGAAATTGTTGCATAGATGAAGATTAACCCTAATACGATGAAATTGATGCGAAATCCCAACTTCCATGCGACGAAAATGTCCATAAACAGTGTCCGACAAAACTAAAACACGGGATGGTCCCTATAGATATTTTACTCAATAACTTACTTTGTATTGCAGGTATTTCAATACATTTTGATTTATTCAAATAGAAATAGTTATATTAATTTATAGACAAAAACTTAGTTCTACTAGATTTTTACAAACAAAAATATAAAAACAGTGAATGTTCATTAAAAATTGCCGCGAAAGAACTAAAGCACATGCACTGACCCGGTTATTATTTTGGTTAGGCGGTTAAGTGTAATTCTGATTCGTTGATTTTTTTCGCATTATAAAATAGCTTACACACATAATATATATTAGGGTGGTCCTTTCTTTCAAAAGTTTTCATGAATTTTTTTGTTCCAAGGCATCTAACAACATCACCCTAATGATTTTTTTTTTACGACCACGTTAACATGTGTCGCACTGAGTTTAAAGTCTACGCTCTTACGAAAATTCATCTAGTGTACTAGCACCTATTGTATGTAATGTATATAACTGTCTTTCACTCGCTTGTATAAAGTTTTTTTTTGTCTAAGCAGGAGTAGGTGATGTAATTTAAAATGCACTTCATTATTTCTGTCAATCGAAACTTTTAGTAGCCTGCGATCAGTTAAGTTGTTAAGTAATGCCACGTGATAATTTATTTTTGGTCGGTATTATGAAAAATCAAATTCTAGGTTCTAAATTACCTTCAAAACGAAATGTACACGGTGTTCTTTTTTAAAATATGCGAAGAGTGAAGATAAGTTTAGCAAATAGTGTTAGTTTAGTAATAGATGAGTGTTTTATATTTTGGAAAAAAATTGGTGATCGATGTCATTGCTTAAAACAGTTGAAAAAACTTTACGAAGAGCTATGAAATAGAGCTCTTGATACCAGAGTACCCATATTTTCGGGTATTATCCGGTGCCCATAAGGTTTTGGGTACCCGTTATATTTCGGGTACCCGCGTTATTTCTCATGTTTCTCATAAAGGGTTTTCCAATAGGGACTTGACAACTTTGAATTTAATTTGTGAACGCACTCTTTCACTAATCATCTAACTGGCACTACCAATTTATTCAGTAAACTCAACATTTTCATCATGGTAAAGTAAACGAACGAGCAACGTCTGCAAATTATAAAAATTTCCATCGAAATTCGGAGTCGGTGACTGCAACTTTAAGAGCTTTAACTCCAATTTTTGGTCGTAATTCTCGCCCTAGTAGACAGGCAAGAGTACAAATTAATGGAACTCCAGGCCGAATAAATCCAACTAATTTCCTTATTAATCGACCAGGATTTTGTTTTGGTCAATGTTCAGAAATTTGTGGTGCCAATCACAGTTGTATACCTATTGTAATTGAAAGAATTCCTATAAATTATTTTACAAGTTTAGTGCAGAAATTTGAGTCTACGTATCCGTTGTGTGATGTTGCCGTGTCAGTGAGATAACGGGTGTCGAAAATATCGCTCCCGTTCAAGCGTCCGTAGCAAACGATAGTTTTTTAGTTTAGTTTTTAATGCATTTTATTTTCTTAATCACCAACTCTTACATACTAACAAAAAATGCTTAAATGCTAGCTTAAAATTACTTAACAATCTTATACTAACTTACTGGCCCCACACAGGCACTCTAAGCTACTCTGAATACTTATATCTGTGTCTTTCAACTGCATTTACATTTTATTTATAAATACTTATCGTAGTAAACGATCCAAATCAATCAATTCCACGGCGTTCTCAAGAATTGGGCATCGCTCAGACCATATTATGGTGTATTTTGCGTAAGGATCTTGGTTTGCACCTATACAAGATTAAGCTGGCTCAAGAATTCAAGCCGATGGACCATTTGAAGCGACGTACATTCTCCGATTGGGTTCTGGAGAAGATGCGCCAAGATGATGAATTTCATCGCAAAATCAGCTTCAGTGACGAAGCTCATTTTTGGCTCAATGGGTTCGTCAATAAGCAAAATATGCGTTATTGGTCGGGTGAAAATCCACATGTGCTTCATGAATCACCACTTCATCCACAAAAAATAACTGTTTGGTGCGGTTTGCATGCCGTCGGCGTTATTGGGCCATATTTTTTCGTCGACGATGACGATCGTCACGTTACTGTGAATGGTCAGCGTTATCGCGCCATGATCACCAATTATTTTTGGCCCGAATTAGAAGATATGGACTTGGACGATATGTGGTTTCAACAGGATGATGCCACAAACCACACAGCACACTCTACAATCGATTTATTGAAGAGTAAGTATGGTGAGCGTGTTATTCCAAGAAATAGGCCAGTCGATTGGCCACCTCGTTCGTGCGATTTAACGCCGCTTGACTATTTTCTGTGGGGCTACGTTAAGTCATTGGTTTATGCCAACGACGTTGGAAGAGCTCAGAGCCAACATTGAATGCGAAATAGCGGCCGAAATGTGTGGCCGAGTCGCTGAAAATTGTGTCCAACGAATCGACCGCTGCAAACGTGCCCGCGGTGGCCATATGAAAGAAGTCGAGTTCCATTCATAAATGTTTTGATTGTACTTCAAACCCATAATAAAGTTTTTGAAATATCTCAAATGGTTTGCGTTTTATTTAAAAAAAAAGTTATCAAGTCCTTATTTGAAAACCCTATATATGATGTTCGCAGGTCGTAAAACATTTAGGTATGCCATTAATGAAACATGAAAACGGTAAAGGACCCAGTACAGAATCTTGAGGGACACTGTAATGATTTCGTTCTCGCTGTTTGGTGATGGTTGGCTTGCTTCCAACACACTTTGACAGCATGTTTGCAGGCTTATTGTCAAACTAGGATACAAGTTCCAATTTCACTCCATCAAGTGTAGTCATTTCTCCAATTAACCTTGTTTTTTCAGTTCTTTCCTTGCATTTGGTCTGACTGTGCCCAAAGATAGTAATCCATTTTTGTATAGGTGAACTTGCAATTTGGGACTGTAATATTAATTATCGGGAAAAAATTTATAGCTGATATGTTTAACCACTGTAGATGTAAGCCCCGTCACTAAGTTTCCAGTGTCTCATTTCAGTTCAGGTGCATTTCCGGAGAAGGTGCTACGAGTACTCTGCTCAGCAAAAAATTTAAAGCGTAACTTAATCCGGCAACTTCACATAGGGCTTTGTTTTTGTAAAACCACTTGTGAGGTTTGGCTGGGTTATACTGCTTCAGTTTATGTCGGCAGTTAATGGGTATTATTTGCTCACCCACCGCAGGAAGCTCTACTTTTGAAATAAGTTTGAAGAATCCGTTTACATATTTTTTCCAAAAATTGTCTTATTTGAAAAAAATTTCCGAATCCATTTGTTCGAAATGGTTTCAAATCGGTGCTATCAATGAAGCGTAAGAACCGTTTTTTTTTTTGTTTCCCACCTGCTGCATGTCATCGTGTCAAAAAAATTTTGATGGCCAACGGATTTGCTCCAATAATGTCGTGAAGTTCGCAGTTGAACACAAAACCTGTAAATCACCATGTCAACGAACTACTTCATTTTGGTTGTTATTATGTTTTCTGGCTTAGTTATGCTGTATTGAAGAGCTCTTAAATTTGACTGATCGAGGACAAATCGAATTAACACCTCCGTAAAAAGGACGAAAATTAATCATCTGTGTTTTCATTTCTGTCACCTTCGGGCACTATAAGCCAGTCACTGTCGTTTAGTGCGGTCTCAAATTCTATATCAGAGTCTGCTACTTTATCATCATCATTTTTAGATCCGTCTCCAGTTGATACAGTTGACATTAGTCCATAAAAGTTTAAATTATCGATCTCTGAAGAAAATTAAAATGAAATAAATAAAAATATGAGAAAAGCATTTTCGAAAACGGTAAACAAATATTACAAATATTTTAAACAATGTATTTTTCTCAAAATAATTTTTTTGTCAACTTGTACTTATAGCACTTATTTTTTACTTCTACACACTATTGGAAGAAAATAATTACAGGTCATTTCGAAAAGGTTTTCTTGGAAAAATACGAGTATGAGCATCATAAAATGTAAAGACATATTTGGCTTCATATGCGGTAGAGGGTTAATAAAGGTGAAACAGTGACTACAATTGTCAACAAATTCAAAATTCGTCACTTCATCATATCGAGAATGATAAGCCGTTTCCTTTCTATTGGTGGTTGCCTAGACACCACTCAGCGAGGAGGCAGACCACGTTAAACTACTCAACGTGATGGCCAAGCTATTATTAAAATAAAAAAAATATATCCCTCTCAAATCAGCTATGTAGGTCCATAAAGCACAAACTAAACCTGATTATATCAAACAGGTCGGTCCAAAGACGAGTGACTGAATCTAGATTTTCTTCATTTGTCAGTGCGAGAAAACCATTTATTTCCGAAAAAGGTTGTATCAGATATCAGCTTGAGTGCCACCAAATGGAGAGCAGTGCTTTTTCAGATGTGCCGAAGTTCAACATGACATAGTCAGACAGCTTAAGACGTGTACGAAGGTAAAAGGGTGAGGTACTGAATTCACGGTATACCAGAGAGACAGTAAAGCACGGAGAAGAATGTGTGATGCTCTAGAGTTGCTTTTCTGGCCCAATTCATAAAATTGAAGGCATAATGTATAGTTTTGTGTACAAGGTTATACTGTGGATGCTGTCCCACACATCCATTAAGATGAATCTTTCAATACGACAACAATCCGAAGCATACCTCTAAGTTGAGCTCTTGAGTTGGCCTCATCAATCCCCTGGACAAATCCAGAATCTACATATGTGAAATATTGGAGAATTCAGTGCGATAGCTGCCGAAATAAGGAGACCCTTTTCGTCCAAATTGAAACGGCCTTCAAAAGCAATCCTATGACTATTGTTAACAATTTAATTGATTATATGCCTAGAAGATGTGCAGCTGTTATTAAAAATAATGGATATTAAACAAACTCCTAGCAAAACGATTTTATGAATTTGTAATTCTTTTATTCTTGCTTTAGTTTTGTCGCGACAATTTTAAATAAACTTTCACTCTTGCTTTAAAATATTTTTGTTTGCAAAAATCTAGTAAAATAAGTTTTTGTCTATAAATTAGTATAACTGTTTCTGTTTGAATAAAACAAAAAGTATTGAAATACCTGCAATAAAAAGTAAGCTATTGAACAAAATATTTATACGCACCATTCCGTCCTTTAGTTTTGTCCGACACTGTATAAGTACATAGACGTTAAAGGATGGAAATAAGTCGAATGATTCTTCTAATAAAATTGTTATTTTATGGCTGACTACATTTCGTGATCCGGCTCGTTTTGGACCAAAAATTATTATATCAAATGACGATATATTCGTTTACTAAAAGAAGGACCAGCACTAAGAATGAGAAGAAAAAACCAGAGATAAATGACGATAGTAAGATATAACTTTTATTTGAAGTGTCATTATCTATGTGCTTGCAAAAATCCGGTCTTGGACCACGATCTTACATGACAACGAGTATACGAGTACAATTTTAATGAGAGATAATTGAAATTGTTCTACTACAGATGATGGAGAATAAAACGAACAATTGTTTGTACTGGGTGCGTAATCTGTTATGTCGGTATGTGGATATTGAATAACTTAAAAAAAATAAAAAACCGATTTTCATATGTGAGGTATTTTTATTTAATTTGAGGAGGGGTTCAATCTGGAGATCTTGGTGACCAGTTAATGTCGCCATTATTTGACAGCACACGTCCAGATAATTTTCGTTGCACAAATTGCATTGTTTATTTGCAGTGTTGTAACCAGTAACCGTCCAAACCTTTTTCACACATTTGTCACATTTTAAATACATAATGAGCCTACATCCACCAATATAGATTCCTTTCGACTGTTTCGCCTTCTCTAAAGAAAAATGGTCCAATGATGGTTTTGGCACAAACTCCAGCCTAAACAGTCACATTTTGGTCATGCAATAATGGTATTTCATGGATTCTCCATTCCCCAAATATGGAAATTTTGCTTGTTAATGGCGCCTGGGAGTGTGAAATGGGCCTCGTCGATCATCAAAATTTTCTTCCAAAAATTCAGTTCAGTGTCAATCGTTCGAGCGACCGTTTGAGCGTATTCCAAGCGACGTAGGTGGTCTGTCGGCAATATTCTTTGAGTCAATTGAAGGTTATACGGAAACAAATGAAAATCACCCCTCAAAATGCGCCGCAAGGTGGTTTCACTGACGCCAAAATCCTGAGCGCCGTGACTATACGACACATGTAGGTTCTCGGCAACGCTCTCTCTTACCGCTTCAACCAGTTCATTGGAATGTCTATGATCTCCCAATGTCTCGGGCTCAACAAAATTCGACACCGACGAATTCAACAAAATTCGTTATCAGACGGTGCTTGTTGGCGACGATCTTTTCGACGATATGCACGTTGAGTTCACACAACTGAACGACCATTTTAAATGTACAGTGTCACTATTTAAGTAAGTTGTTTCAGTGTGAAGAGATTCGATTGTACTTAATTGACGTTTCAAAAACATGTCTTTTCAAGTCAATCGGTTGATAAATGTCAAAGTTATTCAATATTTACATACCGACATAAAAGATGGCGCACCCTGTATTTGCATCCAAATGATTTAAAACGAATCTTGCTCACGATATGATGACAAGATGTTGCATTATTACAAATGTTTGATGCTTATCGTGTGGTGTGCTGCAATTAAAACCATAGTGCCCGAAGGAATCGCGTTGTGAATAAATTAGAAAAATTTGAACAACAAGAGAAAATTAAATCTTAAAGAAACATTAACAAACATCTACAATAGCTACTTGTTGGTCTAGTTAGCAAATTTAAAGCGAAGGAGTTATTTGAATGCTAAACACCCCGCCCCACTGAATGTGTTTCTTGTGATCGGTTATGCAGATGGCGTTATGATACTCGTACTCGAGATTAATTGTGGGTTGTTGCCATTTGGGTTGCTCCTGCAATATTGTCAAATATGGAATGCCACCTGTTCCAAAAGTCTTAAATAAAGTTTTGGATATGGCTTCAAAGACTTAAGCGATTTGTTGGTGTTTCAAGCTAACTGGGCTCATGAACAGTTATTAATGGTTCACCTACGAGAAAATAATCGGATGTTGGAGAATTTAAGTCAGTACACATACTCGTAGAACATAAAGGACGTGAATATAACATAGCTTCTACTTGACACAAAAATGTAAAAATGTATAAAATTCGTCAAGCGTTAAGGTCGCCTTTCCTTAAACGCGTATTACTCGTAGGTGCAGCTTTACTGACTTAACGCCAGCCTCCCAAAGACCACTCAAATGTGGTGCGAATCTAGGGATGAAGTTCCATGCTATAGCATCCTTGGCAAGAGCGGCACCAATAGTATCGCTATGTGTTTGCTCCAAAACTAATGTGTCCACCTCCGTGAGACACCGTCGAGCTCCTTGAAAATTGGTATCGTTGTCACTAAAGATATTTGAGCACTTACCATGGCGTGAAACAAATCCATAATACGTAAAGCAGCGAAGAAGATCGTTTACCAGTTCCAAGTGAATTGCTTTTGTAGACATGCATACGGACATTTTCTCCTTGCTACATCGAGACAATTTAACTAAAAACGGTCCAGCGTAATCATATGCGGTGTGATAGTAGATCACCCGTTATTTACTGATTGGTTTACTTACGATACTCCCCATGATCCATAGTTCTTGCCGAACAAAAGCAAATGTCACAGATACTCCTACACACAAATACCGTTTTTTTTTTGGTAAAATGATAAGATGCTCAATGCTCAAAGATACTTGTGCATGTTTCATGCACATTGTGCATACAATGGTGAGTATCGTAACAGCTTTGATTTTGGCGATATGAAGTACGCAGATATTGAATGCCGCTTTCGAAGGCTCCAAGTTAAACCATCTTTAAAATGATAATTTTCGCAGGACGATCTCGGATGTTTCAATTTAAACTACAAGTTTTGCAATTGTTTACAAACCAAATGCAGGATGCAACAATGCGTTGTATCCTTTGTAGTAATCCCTCAAAGACAGAATGATTTAAAACCGTGACCAGTACTTGCTTTGGGATTGGGTTTTTCTCCTAGGTTCTCCGATTCGGAGTTCGGAATATCGAAATGAATCTTTGATTCGGGTCAATGTTCCTAGTGTAACGACAGCCAAGATGGACCCTACCACCACAGACCATGAGCAGGGAGACCAGACGGCAGAACCCCACTGCTGGATTTGACGCTGTTGGTACATAATGTCACGAATATTTTGTGATTATCTCCAATATGGATGCAGCACGGTTACCAACAAAGGTCGTACATCGTAAAGAATTCGAAGAAAGCCAATGTAGCACGATTCCAAAATGGCACCACGAGAATGTCCTTCCGATATTAGCCGTTGCCGATGATTCCACTATCGAAAGAAGACGAGGCAACAGTAAAGCACCACACAATTCGAGATAAGGAACGGATACGGGTTTAAAAGGGGCCATATGACGCATATGGCAGCATGGGAGCGAGGATACAGGGTAAAGTCGTAATTGGGCGATCTTTGTCACAGTCCAATCCAATTTAGCATGCAGCCCTCTCGTGAGTAGTGAACTAATGCATGAACTACTGTTCACTCACGTAAAAATAAAACAAAAGTTAGAATAAACCCAACCCAGCCACGGATACACAAGGAACCCCTAATCAAAGACAATACGGCGCGAAGTAGGACTGCGATTTGAGAGTATGGTCCTGGTACCTAAGAACGCTTTACATCTCAGGGGCAACTCAAAAACTAAAAAATATCCTTAAGCTCTATTGGGCGGATATTACTGCAATCCAGGAAGTACGCTGGATAGGATCGGAAATAAAAAAAGAATAGATTGCGACACTTATTACAGTTGTCATAAAAGGTTACACATATTAGGATGCGGATTCTTCGTGGGAAAGCGACTATAATCGAACATCATCAATTTTAAGCCCATCAGCGGTCGCCTGGCTGTGATCCGCCTTCATATGCTCTCACGGCCCTACCAACGAGGCTGAAAAACCCATCGACAACAGATAAGGGCTTCCGACTCGCAGCTTTTGCGACAGCTAGTAAAACAGTGATATACAGCACGAGGTTCCCTTACAAAAGCATACACAAAGCAACCTGGCTAACTCCGAATGGTCGAACCGCCAACCAAATCGACCACGTGCTTATTGACGGACGTCACTAGTCAAATATCCTGGATGTTAAACCATTCAGACCACCGAATTTCGACTCTGACTATAACCTGGTAGCAGTCCGATTCAAAGCTCGACTGTTAAATGAAAGGAAACTGCAACCACATCCAAAAAGGAGGTTCAACATTGGGGCCAACGCACACCGGAAATAGCGAGAGACTGCTCTCCTATATGCCATTGCCTACCACAGACGTCAACAATAAGTGGTAATATTGCTGCACTTCCATCGAGGTGGTGGCCGAAAACATCTTAGGCTACCAACCACTCCAGAAAATAAACCAGTGGTATGATGGTGAATGTGTGCAAAAAAAGAAGGCAACAGATGTGGCATATAGGAAAACGATGCAACGCGTCACCAGGGACGAGTATAGATGCAGATGAAGGGAGGAGAAAAGACTACTGCGGAAAAATAAAAGAGTCTTTCCACTCTCCCAGCTCACGGATATTGAAGATTAATGGAAAAGGAAAGGTAGAAGGAGAAGGCCAACAACATAGCCAATGGCTTTTAAACGAGTCTCCAAGCACTTTGAAATTACGAAGGTAATCTCGTCACTGACTTACAGGAAATTGTCACTACCGACAGCTACAACTTTGAGGTAGTCAAGGAGTTCACCTACCTCGGCCACAAACGACATCATGGTGGAGCTTCGACGAAGAGTAACCTAAGGCAGCCACTGCTACTTTGTTCTGTCGAAACAACTTGGGTTAAAACTTCTAACGCAAAGAGTCAAAATCATGCTCTACAAAACGTTAATCTTGCCAGTCCTGTTTTACGGAATTGGATGATAAGCAAGACAGTGGAACAAATTTTAGGCTCTCTAGAAAGAAAAATCCTTCGTCGAATATTTGGTCTATGAGGAAGGCATATGGAGAAGAAGACACAACCGCGACTCCATGAGCTGTGCAAAGATGTGGACTTACTACGGAGGGCAAAAATCGGTTGACTTCATTGCCTCGGCCACATTGAGCGGATAGACGATAACGCTCCAGCAAAGAGGGTCTTCGAATCCAAAGTACCGGGTTCGAGAGGAAAAGGATGACCGAACCCCCGGTTTGAAAATCAGGCGATCGCGGATATAAGGCAGCTTGGTCTTTCCAACTGGCAGCACCACACCCGTGACCGTAATAGATGGAAGGCTACAGTTGTTCAGGCTTTTACTCTTTAAGGGTTGCCAGCCTTATAAGCAAGTAAGTAATATACGACGGCGGAGTAGGCGAGAGTTGAGGCAACCGAGAAACTCTGAAATTCCATGTCATCACCGGGTTGAAAGATTTGTCGCTGAACTTTTATCTTTTCAAAATATGGAAGTTGTTGGCGGTAAGAACTCCATTTTCACAGAGCACAGAGGATAGGGGATTGCCCCAACCAACCTAATTTTAATTCTGACGACCAGAGCTCTTGTAACAAAATTTTGAAGAGGACAACAGACGGAGCGAGAAGTCCTAATCGATCGAAAATACTGGTGACTTCAGAAAGAATTATTCGTTGGGTTAGAGATGTGTCGATTTGGATTCAAATACGAGTAATATGAAAATATGTCGAGTACTTTGACAAGCGATTGTGAACGTTCCAGATCGAGAAAAGAGTACACAGTCTACGGGTGGTTATGTTGCGAGAAGAGCTCAGCAATTTGAGCTCCATTTACGAAGCTGGAGATTAGCAAGCGACAACGACGCGATTAGATCCAATTGCAAGTCTTTAAGTGTCTCAATCGAACTTGCACCCGTCATAGTGTTGTCGATATAGACGATGTAGCAATATTTTGGTAGCCTTCGGATACTTCGCTTCTTAGTCCTCTGTGATTTGATGCAATATACGGACCGAAAGAAAAGGTGCCGATTCTGTACCGTACGTCACTCTTTTTAGCCGATAGTGTTGAATACTGTATTTGCGCTTTTGCGCTATATTTGGCGAAACATTTTCACAATATCCGCCGTAAAGACATAGCGATGTTGTCGAAACCGTAAAAACACATTCGAATGGATTGTGTTCGATTGGTGGCTCGATTAAAAGTTGGCTATTTAACGAGATTTTATTTGAATCTTTTGTCGAACCATCAAAAACAAGACGTAGTTTTGTGGACCAACTATCAGGTTGCCTGCCTCATCACGCGAGGCAGATAAAATTTGCTGCGAAAGATGTTGGTATATTTCATGGCAAGGGATTAGGGACATATTGCCACTGTGGAGATATTCCTTCATAAATTTGAAATACTATTATTTCAATTCTTGATTGTTTCGAAAATGACGCTCCATCGAATTTAAGCGCGAAACCACCGGGTGAGGAGTGTTTCCGAACCGATTGGAGGAGTTCTTAAAAGGAAGAGTGACAATGTATTTTCCGTCAGACGATCTTGACACTGTTTTACGAAACTGATCTTCAGCTAGGTCATAGAAAGAAGGATTGGCTTTGATGCTATGAATTTCTCTATAGCGGAAGGGAATGCCAATAGACCACAATGGTTTGAACCTGAGAGATCTCCTGAAATAACTCAGCAGAATGAAGTATAGGTGTGCCTTCAAGTTCGTGTAATTTTTCAACTTTAAGAATGTGTCACAATATATCTGCACCCAGAAACGTATCTACTGAGTTGGTACGAATCGGCTAATATCAGTTTTTTGAAGACAATCCCATATAAACGCGTTTAAAGTTAGTTTATTGAGAATAAATGCATCTATTGACAAGTGGGTTCAGCTCACTCGCGATTGGAATTGGATTAAAACGCACCCGATAGTCCCGCGACCGGTATCTCAGCACGTTTGCGAGGAAGTCCTATCCTTTGCGCATAAGATTCCGGCGCGAATGAAGATTGTGAGCATATATGTCCAAAATAATTCGGTAATCGACGAACTGTCCCCGATTGCTTTGAACCATTCGAAAATTACTGCTGTCGAAAATTGTTGGCAAAATAGTTTGCTTGCGAATGCTTGGTACAAGCAAGTGGTTATTGACTAGTGGGGGTACAGTATGAGGGGTGGACAACAAACATTGTGGATAGCTTTGTGCTCAGCAAGGGGAGTATCAGAATTCGGGATAGATGAAACCGACACGGAAATGTTTATAGAGTCACCCTGGTGCACCAACGGGTGATGATGAGCTTTACACACACGACAACGGAAACTTGGCCGACTATTTATTAGACGGGTGACAAATGTGAAGACAATTAAAACAATTGAATCAATGTCTGAAGATAGGAATTGAGAACATTGAGGCAATAGATGATCATTTCAACACAACGGACACTGATTACTTGAGCACGATTTAGCATAATGAGCTCTAATTTGATTAGATTTTTTTGAACGCGACAGTCTGACAGGCTTCTAGTGCATCACATCGCACTTCAAGAAACTCGACAAGGTCTAAAATAGAGCTACCATTACGGGAACCGATTTCCTCAGCCCATGCTTGCTTTGTTTCTGTGTCCAATTTCGTATGCCATGGTACCCGACTGGTTTTGTTCAACGCATCAAGCCCACCAATGACTTCAATTCTAAAGAATGAAGGAAGGTTCAAATATGTTTGGACGAAAGATTGAACAATGATGCTTAAGTATGCTCAAAATTCACGGTGGTTTGGACAGAACTTGCCGCTTGCATTCGTGGATGCACTAAGGTGGGGGCCATATACATATATACAGGACCTACAAACATACATATATACTGCTCTTGCAGTGGAGTTCGTGAGAACTGTGGTCCATACCTGCGGGCGCTTGTATTCTGTCGTAGAACAGCATGAGGTAAGAGCAAGACTTAGAGGTAAGTGAGTTCGTTCAGCATAAGCTGGGATACCGGGATGAGATTTCAGCATCAAATCAATTTGGCATGAGCGCTCGTGTTGTGTTTCTCCCAGTTTATCATTCAGAGATTGCTGAAGATGACAGCAGCCGGCAATTGCTTATTCGATATGCTGAACTGTAAGTATCGCTGAACAGAAAACAAAACTTTTCAGCTTACTGAATTAAAGAATCTTCGGCGTTTTTTGGTAATGCAAGTCAGTCTATTACCTATATTACATACAGGAAGATAAGTGCCTAATGGCTGTTTAAAGACTGATTCATTTCTAGGGTTAGACTTCATTGATCAGTTTTTTGAAGTGTTTAGGTATCTAGGCGTCGCCCTGGTCCATTGTCATCATAAGACACGAGCCCAGCAATAACACTGCGAGGTCGTCTGTGCTGTATCGAGGTAAGGAAGATTAAGTTCTAATCCAGCAAAAATATAATACAAGCTCTGTGTGTATCTTCCTTTCATGCAGGGTAGATGATGTGTCTGGTTGCTGTTCTTGTTCTGGGAATAAGTTCTCTAGAAGTGCTGTTCCAGACAAGCCATGACTCATGGCTACGGGTGATGTATTCACCGCTTTCGGTGTGGTACATCGTGCACTTTTGACAAGTATGCTAGTTTTCCGGGCAGACAGAAACCCTACTGTCGTACACCGGGGTCCCAGGGTTTTGATATACTAAGACCTTCAAGATTGTGATTTGTTGGAAATGGTAACCTTGCTACCTAACGCCGAGTTTGTGTGTTTAGATTTTTAGAAATAATCTATTTATACATAATTTCCACTTGAAATTATAATTTTCCGAACTTCTACGCGTAGTCGTTATTTGCTTGCGTTAAACAGAATTGAAACACCACAAGGACGAACATTCAAACACCACTAGCTGTATGATATATATCATCTATAATCTCTTTTCGCTAATATGACTGTCCAATTCGAGCGATGATTGTTGCTTGAACTAACAGGCTACCTCCGAACCCTTTCTTGGATTTCAAACAAAATCCCAGGCATTAGCACACGAAGCGTGTAAACTGGAATCAGCGGTGCCGCTTTGATATTTTGCTAATCCCCATGCATTGTACTAAGTCTATCGTGGGTCGAAATTGCAATTTATCGGCTCATTACCCCATGCTCCAGTTACCAGGAACTGAATCCGAAAGCGATCCCAATGCTAGATTCCAATAATCGAAACGTAAACACAAAAGCATGATACACTCGTATACATACTCGTACATAAATATGTATGTACATTTGTATGTGGGTGTAGATACGTTCAGCATTCTCTAATCGGATTAATCGATCACCACATTCAATATTTTCCATCGATACACACATAGAGTACAACCATGTACACCGACTGTGCTGTGTTTGAATTTGTATCGATAAGCCAAGCAGTTTCAATTGCTCCTGCAGAGGAATGTTTGCCAAGCTCACTTTGATTGGGTCAACAAGGACGATTGTTATGGTGCAGCAGCTTACACGGGTGTTATGACGAATTTGCCCCCTCACCAGTAGACTCATACTCGTACATCCACCCACACACAAAGAATGCATAGCTCCTTGTTTATTCACCCACGGGAATAGGAATCATCAATTGAATGTCCCGAAACGCAACTACTGAAAGCAAACAGTATGCTCTGAGGATTCCAATAGAGTCCGCCACACGGTGGAGTTCAACAGAAAAAAAAAACAACAACAAAAAACAATAACAAAACGACATCAACAAAATGGCAGAAGGACAATTTATTGTATGTGTAATTGTTTGTTGGTATCCCGATGAGGCTGGGACTGTGAGCTATATATAACTCTACCACGGTACTAGGAAACGCATCGAATCCAAAGCTAAAGCCGAAATTAGAGCTGCTGCTACTTCTGCACTCTCCCCTATTCTGGTTATTGTTGATGCTGTCGTTCCTTATACTGTTGTTCATATTTATCTTTGCTGCTGCAAGGCAAACAGGGATGATATTTTATTTCCTGCGAGGGGGTGTGAGATTGATATGCGGATTCCAATTAATCGCATTCGATTGGAAATGGTTCACTTTTGAAGGACGAACTGAACTGGTTCGAGTTCTGGTTCTTTCTGGATGAAATATATTTGCGGCGGGCGGCCCTTGAAGTATGTACTACGCAGTTTTAATCCTTCTAGCTATGTGCAGAGTTGTGTGGTGGCCCAAATGCCAAATGCTGGCTACGTTATTGGAAAAGTTTAAATAAATATGACTGACAGTGGCTGCTGGAGGAATGGAGTATAAAGTTCCAACGATCTACGATTTTGATAGTGTGGTTCCATGGAATGCACTAACGCCAAGGATGCCACTGAGGATTAGATTGAGCCTATAAAAGGATACCGTTTCAATGGAAAGTATTGCAATTTCGTCATTTCTCTATGTTTTTTGCATTAAGTTGGTGTAGATTTCACTCAGAAACAGGCAACGGTAGGGAAGCGATTTATGTGTAATATTTTAAGTACGTTTATCGGTTACTTGAAATGCATTTGACACTAGTATGGACATTCCTTAAAATAATTCATAGATATCCCGGTTCTAGAAATATACGATTTTGGCTTGAAAATCTCGTCCGACAAATCGAGTTATGTAAAAGGCTTCATACTGAATTATCTTTATAAATGCGGCACAACACGCTCCCTGCCATCTCCTAACTTCAACCGTGCTGGCTGGCATAAGAGGCTCGTGAGAGTAGTGCAATGTCAAAATCAAAACTTTGTTGATTTTATTGTAAAGGTTTGGCCTGGAGTCGAACTGCGAGACTTTGACGGGGATAATATTACTCATAGACCTACGTTCAACGGTTCGACTCCTTTAACCCTGAGATGATCCTGGAGAGCAAAAACCTGAGCTCCCAGTCAACGACTGAAACTGCCAGAGTTCTGCTCTGCATATTACGATATGGAGATGTCCATGGGTCGTTCGATCGTCCGCTCGTTTACAGCTTAAATTTTGAATCGTATTGCTTTGCTTCACTCAAGGAGTTTCACCATTAACCTGCGCATTTAAGATGTAGTATTAAGGCTGTTCTTGGAAGAGGAGGTGATCCATTGAACACGTTCTTTCCTGTCATCTCTTTCAGGCCTCCCAAGCCTCAAACAACTCACGAACTGAGGGTTCGACGGAGAACGGTTCTTCATTAGAAGATCTGGATGACACCATCGTTAACGTATCTAAACTACCCTGCCATGGATCTAAGGGTGGAATAGATTGACATTCACAATTCTAGAATCAGCCAACATAAACCCCACCACCTGCTTCACCGATAGCTGAAAGCATATTTGCTTTATCTAGTTGGAGGCTACAACTTTGCAACATTTGTGCTGCAGGAGTAGAAGGAATTTTAATATTGCCAAATGTACCTAGGTTATAAGGTGACTGAGTAAGCATCTTCAAAGATATGTAAACCAGAGTTAATGATGCCCCAGTGTAGATCATTGTATAGTTTTTGTGAAAGGACCACTAATATAATGAATCCAAACGACTGCGTAAAGATTTGTCCGAAACACAGCGAATTTCGAGCACTTAGCACTCAGAGAGATTGGGTTGCTTACGACCAAGAATTCTTGGAACAGCTTATGAACATTTCCTTCAGTGGCCTATCTCAAACCTATTTTAAGAAGATTAACAAACTTAACATACATATCATCCCTGGGCTATTTCAGAACGCTTTTCAAGATGTCAAAGACAATCAATTGTGCATTCTTAAAGAAAGTTCAGGTCTCTGTACAACACCCAATACCTCTACTGCGGAAACCGTAGTTTTTACATTCAAAATAGGCAAAACTTTTCATTTGTTCCCGAAGGATCTCAGATTCATCGGTCTACTATCCGCCCTACTAAAGCCTCTCGAGAGCTTTCCTGATAATCGCAGAAGACTATCGAATACCCTTACAAACCTACAACCCATTAAAAGATCACCATTCTTCTCCCAAGGCGAATGCAATGGTATTCCTTCCTATCGAGCGAGCTTTGACATCTCTTCGTCAGTCAACTCTCTTGTTGGTCATTTATGGCGGGCTTATTGCGAGCAGCTCTAGAAGAAAGAAACCACATAAGGAAACTTCCAGAAGGAGTAAGCTCTCTCCTATTCTATGGATTCCGACCTTTATGTGTCAAGCAAGCACCTACAGATAGTCTAAAATTTTACAATATATCTTAGGCAGAGTAAATCCAGCCGAAATATAACTGCTTCTTTTGACGAGAAAAACCCAGATACCCCGCACCATCTCACGCTATTTAAATGATACCCTCCTGAGCTTCATGAAGAGTGCCAGGCTTCGAGACTCCATCCTGGAGATGGAAAACAAATGTTGCAAACGCTTGCAAGTGGCTCAAGTCTGCAATCCAAAAAATTTTTCTGTGGGTCACACACAGGTCTTTTGACCAATTCTCGCTTATGGCATACTCGGTTGGTAGCCTGCACTGGGACTAGCATCACGGAAGGACTAGCATCATGGTGTTGGAAATAGACGCAATGAGCTGTGTTTACAAGCAGTACTGACGCATTTTTAACATCAACAAGGGTGGTTTTTCGCCATGCAGATTCCTGTTAACTCTGCCCTCATGCTGTAAGACAATGATCATGCTCTCAATGGAAAGAGTTGAATCAAGGCCACGTAAGTCTAAACATACAGCATCCGAAGTTATATCCATAACTTCGTGCGTGGTTAGATGACTAAGCAACACGAAATCACGCTCTGTTAGATTCGAGGATACCCAGAACTGCGCTGCTGATGATTTGGCTAGACTCTGATCCCTAGGAACAAATAGAAGGTATGTTATGTAGCTTGGTGGTGTCAATCCCCAAATGCACTACGCCCAAAAAATCTACTTTCACACACTTTCAAACGCTTACTTACTTTGGCGGCACTACAGTCCGGCATGGACCAGGGCCTCAACCAATAAGTCCCTCCAATTAGATCAGTCCTTTGCCAACTGCTTCCAGTTGCGCACTCCAAGTTTGTTGAGGTCCCCTTCCACTTGTGTGCACCACCTAAAGCGAGGCCTTCCTCTACTCCACTGTCCCTCCAGATTAGAGTCGAAGATTCTGCGGTCTGGAGCGTTGGTGTTCATTCGCTCTACATGTCCCAGCCATCTCAAACGCCCAATGCGCAGTTTTTTGAACAGGTCGATGTCGCGGTACAGCTAGTAGAGTTCATTGTTGAATCGTCTCGTACAGAACCCGTCAACGCATACGGGACCAAATATCTTACGAAGAATTTTTCTCTCAAAACGACCAAGGTCAAGGTTATCTTCATCCGCTGTCATGCTACACAAGCGGACGAGTTTGGCAAGAATACCAAACCTAGACATGGCTCGTCTCTGTAGATGCTTCCATGTGCGGCTTTAAGATCCATAGAAAGGTAGTGAGTATCGATCCGCACTTCTTGGGTTTTTTGCAGAATCTGCCGTAGTGTGAATATTTGGTCAATTGTGGACTTACCGGACCTAAAACCGCACTGATACGGTCCAATCAGATTGTTGGTAAATGGTTTCAGTCGCTCACACAATACAAATAAGCGATATTTAGGAGACTATATAGTTGGCGCAGTTTAGCAGATCTCGTTTCCTGTGAACCGCGCAAACGATGCTGAGTTTCCATTCATTAGGGATGCCTTCATCCGACCAAACCTTGGAAATAATTTGGCGTATGCTCTGTATCAAGTCATCTCCTGCTGCCTTAAATAGTTCGGCTAGTAGGTTGTGCAGCCCGGCAGCATTGTTCGACTTCAGTTTAGACATTGCAATCCTCACTTCATTTTGGTCGGGAGGGCGGAATTCTTGACTTACATCGTCAACATTGAATGGTTCGCTCTGCCTGACAGTGAAATTTGCGTCGTCTTTGCCGTTTAGCAGTCTGCACAAATGGTTTTTCCATATCCTCAGCACCGACTTTTCGTCTACTACAAGGTTTTCTTGTTCATCTCTACAGATTTCCGTTCGGGTCTTATTACCCTGATACGTTCTTTTTGCCTTTTGGTAAAACTTCTGAACATTATTCCTGAAGTTTCTGCTTCGAAGAAGCCGATGTTATACCCTCCTCTTTTCCTCGTAGAGCTCAAGATCCGCAGGTTGTTTTGCTTCTGTTTCGTGGTGGTGAGCGAGTGAAACCCAGCACGTCAGTTGAGGCATTTCTGATGGCTTTTCGACATCTAAGCAACTGATCTTCAACCTTTGATGCTGGCTGCAAAGGACATATTGAGAGGTTGAGGGATACGCGATCAGCAAAGGTTCTGGTGGCTTGTTGAGATTGCAACCGTTCTACATTAAATCTCCCCAGTATAGTATTTCCCCGTTGTTGTGGCATCTCATATATCCAAAGGCGTACCTTGGCTGCAGCTATGTAGTGGACCGAGTCTATGTTGGCCGCTCCAAATGTTCGTGCATCTAAAATACTTGAGGAGTGCCTTACGTGGATCGCAACATGATCAATCTGGTTGACAGTTTACTGATCTGGTGTCTGTCATGTTCCCTTGTTAATGTTGATGCGTGGGAACCGACTTCTGATTGTGCTACCAAAGATGATCGTCATTTTTTCCAATTTGGCATTGTTAAGAAAAATAAATATATATATTCATCTTTTTTCCCAAAGTCGTGCATTGGATAAAGGGTTAAAATTTGTTTCTGATAAGATGAGATGCGAATTTATTAATGCAGCTATCGTGGCAGTGGGAGAGCGTGAGGCGCCGCTTATCAGAATGTGTTTTCGTGTACAGGTTTCGGTTAAGCTGACGGCAAATTTTGCAACTACCAAAGCGTTGCCACTGAAGGTATGGCACGAGAGACTGGCTCACCTAAACATCAAGAAAGTGCGTGATCATCTTAAAAGGAATGGGATCAGTTTCATAGATGATCAAGATTTTATGTGTGATGTTTGTGTCTTTGGAAAAATGCATCGAATCCCGTTTTCAAGGAGTTCTTTTGAGGCAAGTCAACCAGGGGAACTTGTGCATGCCGACGTATGTGGACCAATGGAAGAGACCTCATTAGGAGGAGCTAAATACTTTGCCCTCTTCAAGGATCATTTTTCACATTACAGAGTCGTACAATTTTTGAAGAAGAAATCAGAAGTTTGTTCGTCCATTGAAGTAAACATTCCATTCGGCATGAGACCAGTCTTTACACCCCCGAGCAAAATGGGAACGTCGAACGAGAAAATCGCACCGTCGTCGAAGCTGCTAGGACTATGCTTAGTGCAAAGGATTTGATTAAACAGTTTTGGGCAGAAGCAGTTAACACTGCTGTATACGTTTTGAACCGCATTGCAGACAGCGCTTTAGGAGGTAAAACCCCCTTCGAAATGTGGTGTGGAGGAAAGCTTAGGGTCGAGGAGTTTAAAACGTTTGGTATTGAGGCATTTATACATGTTTGCAAGCAAAAACGCCAAAAATGGGACAGAAAGGCTGAAAAGGGTCTGTTCATGGGATACTCGGACACATCCAAAGGCTATCGGATCTGGACACCTGCAACAAATAAAGTGGTAATCGTCAGAGATGTCGTTTTTAGGGAAGTGGAGCAGCACAGCGAACAAGAAAGACTTCCAAATAGTGTTTTCGACGAATCTCCAAGTACATCTGTTATCCATATGAGCAAGCGCGATAATCTTTCACAAGAAAATCTTATTATTGATACGGAAAAACAAGACGATGTTGATGTAAGGACAGAAGAACAAGTGGAAAAGGAGGATTACCAATGTGATGAGGAGGACGCTATGGACATGATATATGACCCCAACAAGTCTATTCCTTTGAAGGGTCGACTACGCAAAAGAAAGGATACTACACCAGGAGCTTGTAATTTTGTGGAAAAGCATGCGTATTTTATGCAAGGAGAGCCACAATGTTACAAAGAAGCTATTTCCTGCGCCGAGATGACAAATTGCAAAAAAGCAATGGCAGAGGAGATAAGTAGTCTTTACAAAAATCGCACATGGGATTTGGTATCTCGACCTGGGGATAGGAAAGTTATTAGTAACAAATGGGTTTATAAACTTAAGGATCTAGGCGCTGGAAAACAAAAGTATAAGGCGAGATTGGTTGCACAGGGTTACACCCAGGAATATGGCATCGACTATGGAGAAACGCACAGTCTAGTGGCTAAGTTCACCTCGATACCTTCCATTCTTGCCATTGCAGCCAACGAAGGACTCGTTTTGACCCAATTTGATGTCAAAACTGCATTTTAACATGGCGATATCACTAAGGAAATCTACATGCATCAGCTAGAGGGTTTCGGTGATGGCACAGATAAGGTTTGCAAATTTCGAAAGAGCTTATATGGACTCAAACAGGCGTCTCGCTGCTGGAATCAAAAGCTGACAGGAGTTCTGCAGGAGTTCAGGCTAAGGCCTAGCAAAATGGATCCTTGTATTTTTCTATCAGCAGATAATAAATGCAGAATCATATTAGCTGTTTACATCGATAATGGGCTCGTGGCTTCGAAGAACAAAGATGATGCGACTCAGTTGGTGAAATTTCTGCAGAAGAACTTCGAAGTCACAGTTTTGGAAGCTGGTTGCTTTCTCGGGATGGAAATCGCAGTTCAACCAGCGGATGGAATTCATGTGGGCCAATCGAACTACATTGAGCGGTGGTTGAAACGATTCAAAATGAGTTGTTGCAAGCCGGTGTCAACTCCAGCGGAGCAATGTTCTTCACCAGATACTCTATCTTCGGAAGTAGTGAAATTTCCCTACAGAGAAGCCGTAGGCTGTAGGAGTGGTTTCCCGATATTTGGATTCGCCAAGTAATCATGACGTCAACGCTGTGAAGAGAATTTTGAAATATATCAGTGGAACCAGGCGAATGGGTATATTTTTAAAAAAAAACTAAATGTTATTCGTTAGTTTGTTTCAGTGACGCTGATTATGCAGGGGATCCTGGAACAAGGCGCTCTACCACTGGGTTAATTTTTTCACTCGGGAGTGGCCCGTTGTCTTGGTCATCACAGAGGCAAAAATGTGTTTCCTTGTCAACTACTAAGTCAGAATACGTAGCCGCATCACAAGCAGTAAAAGAAATGATATGGCTACAGCAGCTGCTCTCTGAGATGATTCCGGGTGGTATTGGCGATGATTCATACGTGAGCGATATGAAAGAGGAGAATTTTTGATGAACTCTGTTCCTTCTGAACAACAACAAGCTGACATTTTGACAAAGGGTCTAAGTAAAGATAAATTTCAAAAATTTAGATTGTTAATTGGAATTATAGAAAAAAATAATGATCAAACCATGTAATTAAAATGTTAAATTATCTAAAAGTGGGAGTGTTAAGAAAAATATGAGTCAGTTCATATAATTTAACATAGCAACTCTGATTGCAAATGTATAACACTTTCCGTATATATATAGAACCACAAAACCCATAATAAAGGTTCCTTTTGTTTGGATTTCCCCTTAAGTCGGTTGTTTTAATTTTTAAACCTAATAGGCATTAAAGTCGCCTAGGACTATTTTAACGTCATACGTTAACGAGGAGGAGCTCGTAGAAACTATCTTTGGCAGCATAGTCCCTTTCCTCTGTTGGGGCGTAATATCATATAAGGCTGATATTTGAGGACTAGCCTTTGATTTGGATTGTCTGCATCCAAATGGACACTGCTTACGTTCGCTATGGCAATCACCGTAATAAACATCACAGTTATTCATCTTTCTATTGCCCTTTTTTGCTCTATCCAAGCCTAATCATAAGTGAACTCATCGAGATAACTACGAGACAGCTTGACAGCTCATGTGGGCCATATTAGAGCTACAGCTATCACATCTTGTTTTGTGTTTCTCCATCCTCGTGGTGAGCTCCTGACGAGCATGTGTCGTCGATTTTCCTGGTTGATAAGCATATTGGTTCTTTTTTTCCATTATTTTTAGACAAAAAGAGATGAGGCAGGTAGGTCGCTATGATTTCGGTATGTAGATTCGTTGGTCTACACCTACTTTGAGTAGAAATTTAACCGTTACCACTTTCCAACTTTTTGGTATATAACCGCAGGCATAAGTTGTTCTAAATATGTTGATGAAAAGCTGGTTTATTTGTCCGTTAGCTTTTTGGAAGAGTGCTGGGGAGATTCAAACTTTACCAGCGGCTTTGTCTGGTTCAAATGGCCCAATTTATTTTGCCTTCATGAAAAATTTCTTCTGACCGCTTCCAGTAAATTCTGGTTGGTCTATTGATCTTTCTCTTGATAAGATTATCGGGAGATATGGATGTGCTGATGGAATTTGGAAAATAAGTTTCGACCAAGAGCTGTAACGTCTGTAGACAGGTTTTTCCAGATCATTCTCCTCCGCAAAACTGATGATTTATTAGCAACATTGAGGCTGTGAATGTTTTTGGTGATTTTCACAGGAATTGGCTGCAGTTTCCATGAGTTCTAGGCTGTATGTGCCTCAATCTGTAGATCTTGGTTGTTTATAAGATTCGGAAATTTTGAAGCCTAGTAGTATGTCGAAACAGATTTGACGATGATGAGACATTGATATTTCAGTTGGAATATGCGAGTTCATAATGAAGTTGTTTTTTTATAAATGGAGTGGTTAGGGTGAATTCAAGGACTTCTTCCCTAATTCTGTTTATAAAGGTAGTACTATGTCCATAGTTTACAATTTTAGGATTAATTTTGTAAATTAATTTTAGAGGACGCTCACCTGTTTGGTTGATATTTGAGCTGCTCCAGCTAGGCTCATTAATTTCAAAGTTATTTTGTATAATTTAAATTACGGGCTAATAAAAGATAATAATAATAAAAATAATAATAGTGCATGACATAATGACATAAAGTCCTGGTCAGAGTAGTCGCTACGCAGGTAAGTTACGAATATTACTGCGTCTGTCTTACCGCCTCCTATTGCCATTGCCATGTTTTTATATTTTTATAGATGTGTTCTGGAATTGGAATATCTTTTTTATTCCGATTCAACATAATATAAGCTCTAGGTCTTGCTTCAATTATGGAGTCATAAATCATAGAGTAACTCACCTGAGAGGCCCCTTATCTACTCCTTGTATGTATACGGCTCCTGGAAAAAGGGTTCATCAAGATGATCATTAATAAATCGATGACTTATCACCGCAGAGGCGGCTTTTGCATACTGTAGACTAACTCGAATGCACCTTAGTCTCAAAGTAAAAACTATTTTAGGGATATGTTGGTTTAATTGCCAACATTCTTGGCTTCGACAATGTTCTGGCTAGCTTCTGAGGTGTTAGATGTTGAAGACAGGTTTTCTAAGGCTGCGGACTGCGGACTACCAACCCAAGAACCACTAACATCACTGCAGCAGCATTTGGCGCAATCGGCATTCGGATTACA
Organism: Volucella bombylans; assembly: GCA_949129095.1. Taxonomy (NCBI): domain Eukaryota; kingdom Metazoa; phylum Arthropoda; class Insecta; order Diptera; family Syrphidae; genus Volucella; species Volucella bombylans. The sequence continues at coordinate 111,094,070 of OX422141.1, forward strand.
TTAAGAATAATGGACAATTCAGGTTTCTAAGTTCAAGTAAAGGTTAGCACTCGGGTATTTTTAATTTTATTTTTTTCGGTGGGAATACAGCATCCAGACGAAGCACTAGTTTATTGCACTCCTTGCATGTTCCTTTTACTGAAATTACTCTGTCTTTTTTAGAAAGTTACGTTACGATCGCTTTGAGACATCGTTTGCTCTGACACCAATGTGAACAATCATACTCTGTGCAGTTATGCTCATATGAAATCCAACTGTCAATAGAACCCCCAACCAACGACGTAGTTAATCCCACCCGGATTCAGGTACTAAAAGCCTCTCCTATGAGCTTTGCCGAACAAGGCTCATCCACCCCAAGAATCTGTGAATTTAATCATCTGATTGTGTTCATCTGATTGCGTTTGCGAACTATCTTGGAAGTCGTAAGTGACTATAGCTGGATTTAAGCGCAACTTGGTAGTCGCTACAGATGCAGATGCCTGGGCCCTTCCAACTATTATTAACAATACATTTGATTTTCATCATAATTGCGTCTCTCCTGTCTCTGCGTTCTTGAAGCCCTATTGGTGCTCGCCTCCTACAAGCATAAAATCAGAAAAACAGAGTTCGAGAATCTACAAAATTCTTCCCACTAATATTCTTCTTCAATTACATAACGGAAATGGACAGGGCAAGAAAAAGGATCGGATAGTGAGTAAGAGATGGAGCGGAGATACACACCTTCTAAAAACTTAAGTTTAGGAGACTACTCGATAGAAGAGACAATACAATAAGTGGGATAAGAGCCGACTGCTTCCTCAAGGCTTTTTTTATATCAATCTTTAGTACGCTGATCTTGCACCTTATTTTTGGCAGACTATCAGTCCGCTTACTTCTCGGCTTCGAGCGGTCTTATCTGCGGTTGTTACTTGTTCAATATAATAAGAGGATATAGCAATGGCTGATGGATCCATGGCTGCCTACAGGATTTCGAAGAACCGACGAATAAAAATGTAAACTTCGAAGAAGTCACAAAGGTAACAATAGCGATGAAATAAAGGCCAACAAAAAAGTACAACTTGTTGTGGTAAATTTTACAGCAACAACGAAAAGTTTTTCGTGTCTTTCATATTTCTGCAACAACAGGAGGTCTGGCCTCTTGCCCATATGACCAAAGTCAAAAGAGAGCGCAAGGCCATCAAAACTCCAGTGCATGTCGTACCAAAGAACACTTCACTTCTTAAAGATGGTTATAAGAGTGTAGCCCATGATATAGAAATCAAAGGGAGACCAGTGCATCCAGGTCAGAACCAGGCGTGCTAGGGAAAGTCTCCATGCAGATCAGACATACCTCTCTTTGGAGTCTGGTAAAAGCTGCAGTGACGTATTTTCTGGAAAACTCGTTCCACCAGACAACCAGTTTGTTTTGCAGGATGACACCCAAATATTAATCTTCACTGCAGAAACGGATGGCGATGAATGTCAGCTTCCTTCACTTCCTAATGAGAATAACCTTAGTTTGAAGAGGATTGACTGAAAGTCCATTTCACTAATTGTCGATCATCATATATTGGCCACAGTTAGCATCGGCAATCAGTGTTCTATTCACCAGTAATGCTTTTATCCTCAAAAATAGCGATTCGTCTACGCCGTGTTATCTGGCCGAGTCATACATGTCTCCAAAAGTTGCGTTGTCGAAAGCATCCTCAATGTCGATTAAAAATGCCCAGCGTGTATTTCTTTTTGTCAAGTGCGTCTCCTGTGTTACTAGACATGTTGCATCGACGACAGAAAGAGGATGCGTTATAAAAGCAGTTTTACTCACATGAATCTCGACCGTTCCCTACATAATTATCTAAGTGAATGAAGTCAGACTTACAGGTCTAGAGCTCATGGCGAGCATGTAGTTTTCTTTTCCGTGTTTCGGTATAAAGGTTCCTCTTACTGAAGACTCTCTTCAGAGTTACCATTTTAATATGTTCAGAGTTATATGTATACATACATATATGCCATGAGTTCCAGGCGATTTAAAACCTTCAAAAGAAACAACAGCGTGTTCGATGGCCTCATCTCTCACCACAATCAATGACAAAAACCATCTACGGCATGGTGTGCTACTCAGCTCACATGCAGTTTCGTTGATAGGAGCTGATGGGAGCTGGTTGGGATTAGGTTACCTGGAAAATGAGTTCTTCAACAAAGACGGGGCTTCACATCGAATTCTGAATTCCACGTAATTATTGTCTGATATGAAAGACTTTGAAAGTACTTCTCAGTCGGTAATCTCTTAAGTGTACCTGTGAATAGCGTTAAGTCAATTACTTGCTTTCTTACTTTAGTAACAAGATATGTAATATGAAATCCAGGAGATGATTGTCTCTTAATTAACATTGCATTTGCTACGGCCCTAAAAATTATTATGAACATAGGCATCGCGGTATATGAGAAGTCCCATATTCTTGGAATCACAATATTCAATGTGTCACCTTTCGTGGCGGTAGTACCGAATCATAGCGAAGATAAGCTGATCAACGACAAATTTGTGCTATTTTTCGTTCGTTTCATAGCTTATTGCTGCAGTAACTAAATAGTTATAGGTTGAGATGGCAAGTTACAGAATTCGGCCCAAAGTGACAAGTTGCCCGATCGCTATTTATTGATTGGTGTGAAATCCCTCGCAATACTTGAAAAAGAAAACTGAAAACTCTTCAGGGGAAGAATACATTTTGCCCTATCAATAGCACCACCTTGCAGTCTAGATCTTAGTTGGCTTGAAGATTCCATATGGTAGGTTTCCTGCAGTCCTGTCAATGATGGTTAATGTAATTGAACGAGCCATAAAGCTTAGCAACCTTAGTCCTGAAAATTCATTCACAGAGTCTTGCCTCTTGTGAAGCTCTCTGGAAACAATTGAGAATCTGATCTTCAGCCTATCGTTGCATTAACAGCAGATTTAGGTATTACACAACATTAACTCGATCACAATACCTTTCTTGTGGGGTTCCCTTTTATTGAATGTGAAAATTTGCATAGCAGTCACCGGAATGAGAAAATTAGATCAGTGACAGCCAAAAGTGTGTTTGATGATCACAAAAGAAGCTCGAAGCTGTACTCATTTACCAACCTTTTCTAAGTATTTAGGTCCAAGATGCGAATGCCCTAGCCATACATATACTCGTATGATTACAGTGACTTCATGTGCAAGAAGCATTTCGTACATCGTTTTATTGGTGAAAATATTACTTATATCCACGATGACATTTGGTCTTCTTCGTTCTCGACGAAAGGGAGTTTTTTTTTTTAAGTAATCACCTAATTTAAAGGCAGACTTCGACAAAGGAATTCCCAACGAATCCCTTCCCGTAAAACCTTTTCTTTTTTATTTTTCATTTTCATTTCAAGTAAAATCGACAAAAACACGCCCGTATCCTTTTGGAAATCTGTACACACGACAGCAATCTAAGAATGAAGAGCAAGGAAACATCCACCCAGTTGCAGTGATTTTCTTTGCGCTATTCTTAGATCTTCAACGGAGACTGCCAGAAGCCCTGGATGCGTATACGAGTATTCCCTGAGCTAGCTATAGACGTAGACACCGCCATCTGTCGAAAATGCCTGCTCCATCCTTTGATAGCAAATGTAATATTTATAGCGTGTGCATGGACAAATGTTCTGCGCTAAATTGGCTGTGCACACACGAATAGCTGAGCTAAAGCACAGAGCGGCGAACAGTAACAAAGCGAAGGAAAAAAGAAAAGTAAAAGAAGTGCATTACACTTAGTATTGAAAAACGAAGGCATAAAAGTAAGGAAAAAATAAAAAATCGACAACGAACTGCTTTTCCGGATGTAGATTTCATATCCTGTAAATTTTTAGGAGCCATCTTCTTTGAATTCCTTTACCCATGCATAGCGGAGTATAGCAGAGCATAGCAGAGGAGAAGAATTATCTTCGGTGGCGCATTTCGCGTAAATGTGTTTCCCATATTTGCTACTTCCAACCTTTGTTTGCATTTTAGATACTTTTTAAATTTTTTTTTTATTTTTTTTTCGACGACGGTTTGGGGTGACAAACAGTATAGGAAAAGAGAAAGGGAGTCGTTTGTGGATGGCAGAAGAATTTAGCATACTGCTTTTAGTCGCAATTTGCCGTAGGTTCAGTTCTTTCCTCATGAAGGCCAAAGGTGGATCTGTTTTCGAAATGTATGTATGTGTTACTGCAGCACCCTATTTTAAGAGTACTCGTATTTCGAATAAAGGTACGAGTAAGTAAGACTGAGCTGTGCGTGTTTGTTTCAAAAATCGTTTAATTGTATGGTAGTTTCTTATTCACAAAAGCCTCGACAAACGACTTATGCAGTCAACAAGGGCAAATACACTATTTCAAGTGATTCCACCAGCTCTTTTCACCAAAGCCAAGAACTGTGCTTTTGACACTATGAGAAATGGGCATTATGTACGCAGGAAAAGCAGAAATTCAAAATTCAGGACAGCTTACAAAGTTTTGTTGTAAATAGATTTTGAAACAATCTTCTATGTTCCCTGAACCTGAACTCCTGGCCAGGAGAATATGCACACATAAATATTAGCGTGTCTGATCAGTAATTAGCGTCCTGCTCATAAACTACTACAGCATTTTGACCAAATTTCTGTGGCATAGAAATACAATAATACTTACGCGCCTATTGTTCTCTATTCCTTCTTAACTCTACAGGCGCGATATACGAAGGATAACAGCTATCATGTGAGTGTGATAACTTTTTTCATCATTCTTCAGCCATAGAAAGGTGCTAACATCATGTTGAAGCGAATTTGGCACAACTTGTTGTCCTGTACTCGTATACTGTTTTTTGCTGAATTTTAATAGCAAACGGAACATACTCGTAGTTTTTGCCCTTCCGATTCTTCTTCACAGAAAGAAAAACTTTCTCAACCTTCTAGCCACTCATGAAAAGTTGAATGAAAGGGCCCATAAACTCATAACACAGACATGGTTGTATATATTACGTCTCTGTAAACACGATTTTAAGCTCCTGGGTTTTTTAAGATCTTAAGCCTGAAGCCACATCGATAAGGACTTATCAGATTGTGACCAAATGGCTTCAAAGGTTTATAGGTATAGTACGGTAAATACAATTTACTATGCTATAGACTGATCACTCTACAGTCACCACGGTTTAGAGGGTCGTCCTTCTTGCGTATCGGAAAGGCGATACCAAGATTCCATTTAGCTGGCATACTTTCATCCAATCATGCTTTACGGATTTGGCATGTATTCCGTCGGCCCCAACAGCCTTATTAGTCTTTAGATTTCGGTATTAAGATGACTTCTTGGTCTATCATGAGTTACGTTGAATGGGTCATTCTGCCTGTTGGTCGTCTTCCTCAGTCTGCAGAAGTGACCTTCCAAATTGTCAGCACCGACTATGAATCTGCTGTCACATTTCTCATTCCCTCTATCCGCGGATCTCTATTCGATATTTGTGGTTGAAATGGAAGGACAGGATTTATCGAGCGCTTCTCTGCTTATTTATCTTTTTTTCACAACAGCCATCGTTCCGACTGTTTTTTGTTTCGCTGTATACACATGAAAAAACGTTTCTTCGAACTAGGGGTTTCATTTCGGTGGTCGAATGAAGACTAGCTCTTCAGATGCGGCACCTATATTGGCTTTCTGGCAATATCGCCTAATGTCACTACTGGTCTTCTGCACTTGATACTGGGAGAATAGGACTTCTTGAAAGGTTTTGGGAGACGCGATCACATAAAGCTTTCGCAGTCTCTTACGAATGTAACTGTTCCACCGTTAATTAATTTCGATTGTCTGTCATCCGGTGTATTCACATTGGCACCTTGGCTGCAACAAGCTAGTGGTCTTAGTCGGTACTGGCTTCTCCAAATGTGCGGGTATCTAGAATGGCATAGATGTAAACTGTATTCCAATAGGGACTTGACAACTTTGAATTTAATTTGTGAACACACTCTTTCACTAATCATCAAACTGTCACTGTCAATTTATTCAGTAAACTCAACATTTTCATCATGGTAAAGTACACGGACGAGCAACGTCTGTAAATTATAAAAATTTTCTAACGGAATTCGGAGTCGGTGACTGCAACTTTAAAAGCGTTAACTCCAATTTTCGGTCGTAATTCTCGCCCTAGTAGACAGGCAATAACAAGTTTAGTGCAAAAATTTGAGTCTACATATTCGTTATGTGATGTTGCCTTGTCTGTGAGGCAACTGGTTGGTCGAAGTGTCGAAAATATCGCTGCCGATCAGGCGTCTGTAGCAAACGATCCAAATCAGCCAATTCTACGGCGTTCTCAAGAATTAGACATCGCTCAGACCACATTATGGTGTATTTTGCGTAAGGATCTTGGTTTACACCCATACAAGATCAAGCTGACTCAAGAATTGAAGCCGATGGACCATTTGAAGCGACGTAAGTTCTTCGATTGGGTTCTGGAGAAGATGCGCCAAGAAGATGAATTTCATCGCAAAATCATCTTCAGTGACGAAGCTCATTTTTGGGTCAATGGGTTCGTCAATAAGCAAAATATGCGTTATTGGTCGGGTCAAAATCCACATTTGCCTCACGAATCACCACTTCATCCACAAAAAATAACTGTTTGGTGCGGTTTGCATGCCGTCGGCGTTATTGGGCCATATTTTTTCGTCGACGATGACGATCGTCACGTTACTGTGAATGGTCAGCGTTATCGCGCGATGATCACCGATCATTTTTGTCCCGCATTGGAAGATATAGACTTGGACGATATGTGGTTTCAACAGGATGATGCCACAAGCCACACAGCACACGCTACAATCGATTTATTGAAGAGTAAGTATAGTGAGCGTGTTATCTCAAGAAATGGGCCAGTCGATTGGCCGCCTCGTTCGTGCGATTTAACGCCGCTTGGCTATTTTCTGTGGGCTACGTTAAGTCATTGGCTTATACCAACACGCCGACGACGTTGGAAGAGCTCAGAGCCAACATTGAACGCGAAATAGCGGCCGTTTAGGCTGAAAAGTGTGGCCGAGTCATTGAAAATTGAGTTCAACGAATCGACCGCTGCAAGCATGCCCCCTCTGGCCATATGAACGAAGTCGAGTTCCATTCATAAATGTTTTGATTGTACTTCAAGCCAATAATAAAGTTTTTGAAATATGTCAAATTGTTTGCGTTTTATTTAAAAAAAAAGTTGTCAAGTCCTTATTGGAAAACAATATATCTTGAGTCGATCACAGTGTGATCAATTGGATTGACAGTTTTTCATCAGGAGAGTGCTAGCTTCCTTAGTAAATGTTAAAGTGTAGAAACCGCGTGCCAGCCTGGTTAGCCTGAGTCCATTTTCAGAACTAGTATCGTGAAGGACATGTTTTCTTTTCTATTCTGGGGTTAAAACCACCAATATATGATCTTATGATCTTAAGTCATCCTTTTTTTTCTGCTAAAGTATGCGGCTTTGATGCGGATTGTAATCAGGCACTCGCCCAAATGTCTGTAGCTCCAAATTTCTTGCCTCAGTCTTTCTTCACTATTGCAGCTCTCTATATCAATTATCGTAGTGGATGTAATAGTTTTCTTTCATTCTTTTGAACGGCTCATCGCATCGCATTGTAAGTTTAAATTTTTGGTGTTAGTGATATCCACTTTGTAGCGGTTTAAGGCTTTCACTAATTGTTAGGTCGCAACTGGGGTGACAAGAGTCTGAATATTCCATGTGCATAGCCGAATGTCGTTTTCCTTTTTTCATTTGCTGGGATCGCCGACAATTAGTCCATTCATATCCGAAGCTATTTGCTGTTTTACAAGATACGAGTATGCAATAGTTTTTTACGCTGTCGGCTAATATTTCGGTGATTCATTACAAGTCAAGCGGGAAAAAATTAAACGGACCAAAAATTTAAATAAAAAAGAATCAGATTTCTAGGAAACTTTCGTCATCATCCGGGGTAATGTTTAATAAAGTTTTCATTTCTGGAGTGTATTGTACTTTGAGTCCTTTTTCTATTCTGGCATGCCGATGAAGCTGTAAGCATGTTTTCATTCTGCCACATCCTCGGAACTTTACATTTATTTTGATATCATATCTACACAGTCTATCATTTGACGCGCGTTATATGCGGGTTTGTCAGTCGCAATGAGTCACTCGTCGGGAGCACATTCCGCGTTTACGGTTGAACAATATCTAAAGGGCGCTACGCCAGAACATATGGCTCAAGTTCGACGCGAAATTATGTCTATTCTGCAACAGTGCACGTTGTTTTGAAAAATAAACTAAAGTTTCACTCCTACGAACTGCAAATCATGCAGTCCCTCAACGACTGACTCAAATGACTATTCTCTAGGAGAAACCTTAACGAGAAGGATGCTGGAATGTTATCGAATAGCAGATATAACCCTAGAGAACGCCATCAAAAACCTTGGTATTGTCGAAAAACGATACTATGATGTGCAATTTCTGACCAAGACAGTCACCACTGAAGTGTGTTGCCGAATTGTCGAGAAGTTTTTGGTACCTCAACTGCAGCTGTTTGTGAGGGTGAGCTGAGGGTGATTTTCCCCAATAAATTAATCAGCAAGTACGGAGTACCCTGGGCATCTCTGTCACTGGATCTTACACCGTCTGACTTTCTTTTATAGGGATAAATCGATGGTTTACAGCAGCTGGGTTAATGAACAACTATTGCACTTTGGAAAATATTTTTACACTGATAAGTATTGATAGGACTTATCTGGACAAAGGCTAGAAGCTGTATACATTCTTCGTAGAATCTGTGAGTGTAAACAAAATTACTCAAAATTTTATAAAGCCTTTATGAAAATAATACGTCTGTCATTCTGGATTGGGTCAAAAATGGGTGTCAAGCAAGGTTGTCTCATGAGTCCTCTTCTGTTTTCGCTGTTCCCGGATGATGTACGAACTTATTTTCCTGGTGAACTCGAGTTCGCTGGCTGAGACTAAGATAAGGCTGATGATATTGTTACACTCTGGAAACACCAATGATGATGCAAATCATGATTAATAAATTAGAGCAATGTTGTATTTAAGATATTCCAAAATGGAACTGAAGAACTAAAGAATGTGAAGGAGTATAAATATTACACCTCTACTAACTTTTAACAAACACCTGCATGCAAGGAAAACGAAAACAAGACAAAAGGCAATAAATTTCAGCTTGAAGGGCATACTTTGTAAAAAAGACATTGCATTAAGCACAAAGTAAAAATTCTATGAAACAGTGGTATTGTCTATCATGTGCTATGTGGCTCCTTTTTCAGTATGAAGAACCTGCGATACTTTATCTACTTTATCAAAAAAATCTTCGTACTCGTATCATCAGAAAATACGCCAAATTATATGCTTCACATGGAAAGCAGTCTTTCATCATGGTATATTTTTACAATAGACAGCACTTCCTTTATATTTAAAAGGTAATATGAATCCCGAGTCAACGCCCCCGCATATAGTTGCAATGCCCTTACCGCGAGTGAAACTTCAATTCTTCAGTGAATGGTTTAGGTTGTGCAGTGAAGATGATATTACCCTGATAGACTACAAAGTAGCATCTTGGCAAGAGACCCTTCAGGAGCTGTTGATGGAGATCGATCTATCCGATGCGATACTTTTAGAGAAGGTCTTAAAAGGAACACATACCGAACTCTTGAATATGACCTCGGGAAGTGGTTGGTTGCTTATGGTCCAAATAATGTGTCTTATTGAAAATTTCTAAAAATTATATCTAAGGACAGAGAAACTATCCTGGGATCGCTATGGCCCATCCGTAAATACAGTAAATGAGAAAAACAATTAACAGTATCTGCGTATGCCTAGTTTCTTGAAAAAAAAAATCCAAGAATTAGATATATGAGCAGATTTTGAAAAACTCTTTTCCATCATTTTCCCGATCTCATGTCAGGATCATCAAGAGCTGAAAATTCATCTGAAAGATCAACTCCACCCATATATTTGTTGTAAAATGTAATGGCTTCAGGACATGGAACTTCCAGAGCGGCTCCTGTTTTACTAGTTCTTTGTACAGATGATACGGTGTCAGTGTGCCAATTGCTGATCAGTATGACTTCTTTGGTGTCATGGCATTTACAAACCAAATATCCATCCTTGTTAAATTTGAAAACGTATCTACTCACCTCTCTGTAACCTTGGGCCATCAAGATTTGGTAACATTTCCCGATTTCTCATGACTGTGACCACTAAACCAAACTCCGAAGTATGCGCTAGCTTTATTGTAGTGAAAAACCGATCAGAATATATAAAGCCCGAAGGATTTGGTAGTGTGGAACACAATTTCTTCACAAATCGTTCTCCAAGGGTACCTTCGGACTGGGCTATTTCCTTTCCTGCGTATATGTCGAAATCATAAGTGTATCCAGTTGTAGAATCACATCGTTCCCAAATATTGATACCTCTTTTGATGGGTTTCATTAGGTTGTACTGCTTCAGAGAACACCTGCCTTTGAATTTCGCCATAGCTTCATCGATTGACTGGAACACGCAGTCGGTCCGGCAATTTCAAAAGGTGTACTTAGACACGAAATCATTTCGTCAACGTAGTATATTTTTGTAGCATCTGAAGGCTTTTCTGAGTCATTCAGATACAGTGTAGTTTTGATAACAGAAGTAGAAACCAATATCGGCAAGTCTTTAGCAAGTATATGCCGGCAACAACCGGCATATGAATCAGTAGGCTACCCTGACGATTCTGCTTTTTTAGCTGATGAAGAATCTTTCCTGTTGTCATTGCAAATTTTTCTGTCCAGTATTTCGATTCTCTTATTTCTACAATCAGCGATTTTTATAAATACACATCTTGGAAAATTTTTGAAGAAAACATCAAGCTCTTTTGAGCCCCTGTCAATTTTAGCAAGAATTTTTGGCTGCTCAAAATTCGAAATCTTTTTCCGAGGCAAAAAATTAACATTACTTTTGTTCCATACTGAACCGTTGTTGAGCTGCTCTTCTGCGAGGGATTGTTGCATTTCCCGCTCTTTTTCCTCTGGCAAATTATTTTAGATCTGCCTAACTCTTGTGCATCTATTAGGTCTATTGCTAAAAGCGTTGATCGGCCATATTCCACTGTAAAAAGCATAATCGATGGCTATTCTTGTAAAAATAATATATTCAGTGCTCCGCGATCCGAAATAGAAAAGCGTGCGGTAATTACAAAAGTAAAGAAAGATCCCAATAAAAGTGCTACGTAAATTCACAAAGAAATACAAAATGAATTTGGTGTTAACACTGTAAGAAATGTCCTATATGATTCTGGTTAACACTGAAGAGTGTCTAGGAAAAAGCCATACATATTACAAGTTCCATTGCTTAGAGATGAATTACAGTGGTCATTGATTGAGCGAATACTTTTTGGACATGTAAGTTTCTTAATTTATTTTGGTAAATCATGTGACATCCCAGTGTTTTTTTGTTTAATACTTTTACGTACAATAAATATGTATACACTTCATTTTCGTAGTCCTACTAGTTTTTTTTCTACATCCTTTTTTTCCACCACATAGGTGGATGAGCGAATAGTTTTTGGAGTCCCTGTACTTCTTCCGATTTTTAGGTAAAAGTTAAAAACTAAAGCTTGTTTTGTTCGTGAACAAAAAGCAGGACATAACATACATAATACATAAATGATTACATTGCATGTAAAAAACTGATTGAACAAAAATACATAACATTTTAAAGAAATGTTTGGCTTTTAGTAAAACGAGCATAAGTGTCCCGTAGGTACTGAAAGGCATAAAAAATACAAAAATCAAACTAAATTCGTTTTTCAAACCAAAACTTAACTTTATTCACTTGAACCGTGAATGGAAACATTCTGTTGTTTTTTATGTCATTCTAAAGGTTTTACCAAAATGAATCGCCCTCAAGGAGCAAAGAGACTTTATCATCATCTGCTGAAGAGTTTGGGCTTGAAGCAAATCGTCCTCAGGGAGCAGCAATAGCCCGTCAGTCCCATACGATAGCTCGTAATGACATGGTCAAACGAAATGAAGTACTAATAGGTAAATTTAAAATGTCCTGCATTGTTTTTTTCGCGACTAAATTGTCTAGATAAGGCAGTTCTGTGCATTCGGATATCATTATTCTGGCCTTCGTGTGCCATTTCTTATAGTTGGGCATTCCTCTCTTCACTCCTCCTTCAATTCATACTGCCAATCGCGTATAAACGAAATGTTCTTCCACCGTGTCCAACTCAATTCCTAAGCGCGTATCTTTTAATCTAGATCCTCGTCCCAGTCATTTACCTCATTCCACTCATACAAAAACGGCATACCCCAACTTTATTCGCTCCCATACTTTAAATCCCTCCCCATGTTCTAAGCTAGACTCACACCCTAATACCACACCACCTTCTTTCTTAGACCCCATTCTTCCTTCAAAGGCAAAGTTAACCAAGTAACTTATCGATTCTGGAGAAGATGGCCGATATGTTCTCTCTCGTTTAAGAGACCGCAGATTATATGATAATGTTCGCTTATACTCGTATCTCGCCTACCTACATGATAAGCGTGAATCTGTCTGTATCGACGGTATAACGAAAACCAATGCAATGGTTTCCATTCTGCAAGAAGGCCTCCCCACTAATCATAATGATCTGCGGCAACTTTTTATACGTTTTCATGAACAATTAGATATGACTCCTGATGACGTGGCTAATGATCTCTCTTCTTTTGCGTCTCATGTTAGCTCCAAACGCATACTACACCTCCAGAGAACACGGTCTAGTTTCAAAAACTACCATCGCTCCTAACCCACCTCTCAATTCTTTGCCGAAGCCTCCCAAATATCTGTCCCTGTATTATCAAAACGTAAGAGGATTACGAACTAAGATTTCTGCTATATAGCTTAAATCGCAGATTCTGCCGTACAACATCTTTGCCCTCACAGAAACCAATCTCACCCCTGATATTAAGAATAATGAATTATTTTCCCAAGACTTCGATTTACACCGTGACGATGGTCTAGATAAAGAGGAGAATTTATACGGCCGTGGTGTACTTCTAGCTATACACTCTCGTCTTGAGTCTAGACCCTTTAAAAAATCGTCCACTGCATTCTTCGAATTCGTTTGCGCTAGAATTCCTATTTGCAAACGCAACCTATATATTTGTTGTTGCTGTATTCGCCCCTCTCAACCAATTCAAGGTTACCAGCTAGCTGTTGATGCAATCGACTGCATTTTTAATGCTGCTGATCCCAATGACGTTGTTACTTTTTTAGGTAATTTTAATCTAGTCCTTCTATGGACTCAGACTGATCAGTCCTACTATACTGCAACAAATCCTACCTCTGATAAAGAAAATCCTTTCATCGACTGCCTAACTGACTCTGGTCTATATCAATTAAGTGGTGTCACCAATAACATCGGCAGACAACTCGACCTAGTCTTCGCCACTGATACAGATAACTGCGTCGTTTTAGAAAGTAAATATCTGCTTTCTAAGTTGGATAGTTATCACCCTCCCCTTTCTTTTACGCTGACATATGACAATGGTTTTAATCCCGTTTCCTATGAATATTCTTACAGTTTTAATTTTCATAGGGCTAACTACGCCAAACTGAACTACCTCCTCAGTATGGTCAATTTTAACTTTCTCTACGATAACTCTAACCTTACGGTTAACGATGCTCTTTCATCCTTTTATACCGAAATTTTAAAATGTCTCTCCCAATCTGTGCCTTTTTTACCCAAAAGGAATCCCTCATCCTCACCACCGTGGTATATAAAGAGCTGCGATCCCTTCGTAACAAGAGGAATAAGCTCTTGTATTCTTACTTAAAATCGCGTTCCGATACTTATTTCTTCTACTACCAGTCTGCCCAAATAAATTTCTCTGCGCTTTGCCAAACTCTCTATGACAACTATTTAAACCGAATGGACCACACACTCATTTCCGACCCCAAAAGATTCTTTCAGTTCATCAAAACTAAAAGCAAATCGGATAACTATCCATCATCCCTAAATTTTCCTGATAGGTCCTCGAGCGATTTCCAAATTATTGCAAATCTCTTCGCAATCTTTTTTGGCCAAGCGTTCGCCATCCATTCGCAAGAGCCAGATCATTCTTACTTTTCCTACTTAAACAGCTACCCACAAACAACTTTGGAATCGGTGTCTATAACTTTAGAGCAAGTTAGAGATAAAATAATAAAACTCTAAGATGATTATTCTGCTGGCCCTGATGATGTTCCCCCTATATTTTTAAAGAAATGTCAAATGCATCTAGCCCAACCTCTTACAGCTCTCATTCAGCTTTCTATCACCCAGGGATTATTTCCATCAACCTGGAAAAGGTCGTTTATTATTCCCCTACATAAAAAAGGTAGAAAAGACGATATTTCCAACTATCGACCAATTGCTAAGTTGTCCTGCATACCTAAGCTTTTTGAGAGCATTATCTATGACATAATGCTTTTCCATTGTAAATCTATTGTTTCCCTAAACCAGCACGGATTTTTCAAAGGCAGATCTACGACCACCAACTTAACGGAATTCGTATCAAGCACTTTATGTGCACTGGAATCTGGAAACGAAGTTGATGTGATTGCCACCGATTTCAGTAAAGCCTTTGATAGAATTTCTCATGATATAATCCTTCTAAAATTAAAGGCTCTTGGTTTCCAGATAAACTTTATAACTTGGGTTCAATCCTATTTAAGTGAACGACTTTACTCTGTTCTATTTAGGTCCATGGTTTCTGACCCAATTAAAGCCACCTCTGGTGTCCCTCAAGGCAGTCACCTTGGTCCCTTATTATTTATTCTGACCATTAATGATGTTGCTTGTATCATTAAAAATTCATACATACTCGTATCTGTTTACGCAGATGATATGAAAATATTTAGATATATATCATCTTCCTCAGACAGCCTACTTCTGCAGCAAGATCTAGACAGGTTTTGTACCAGAAGAAGGTTTTGTGTCAGAAGAATTTTCTTGAGCTTAACGTCAATAAGTGTCAGGCTATAACTTATACCCGTAAACGCCTCCCTACTTCACCTCGTTGCTATCTAATTTTTAATCTGCCTGTTCCCTTAGTAAATGAGTTGTGTGATTTAGGTGTTATATGCGATAAGGAACTTAATTTCCGTTCTCACATTGATAGTATAATAAAAAAAGCCAACTCTGCCCTTGGCTTTATCAAGCGCTGGTCTAAGGAGTTTTCCAATCCTTATGTTACCAAATCACTTTACATAACCTTTATTAGGCCTCTTCTTGAATATGCCAGCCAAGTTTGGTCACCCTACTACAGAACTCACATCCTCCGGATAGAAGCTGTTCAATGCAGGTTTTTACGGTTCGCTTTACGTGGTCTTCCTTGGGATGATAACCAAAACTTACCACCTTACACTGACCGGCTGAAACTTATAAATTTACAACCCCTTTCTATACGCCGAAAAGTTGCCGACATTCTCTTTATTCATCAAATTTTAGTAGGTAATATCGATTGTCCTTCCTTACTTCAAATTATTTCTTTTAACACCAATCCCCGCAATCTTAGGTCTGTGCCACTTTTCCGGCTCAATCTTCACAGAACGAATTACGGACACCTGGAGCCAATGTCTAGGATGCTTCGCGAAGTTAACGATATTCTGCCTCTCTTCGACTACCATCTCAGCAAACTCTCCCTCAAGAACATACATATTTCCACCTATGCCTCACGTCCTAACTTTCTTTAACCGCTGCCACCCTTTAGTTTTTAAGTAAAAATGTTAGTTTTAAGTAACATATGTATTTGCTTGCAATAAGCTTAATAAATCTGTCCGGGGTTGACCCGGGCCGCAAATCAAATAGAAATAATGTCTGGGCCGTGTATTAAGATTGTGTGTACCATATGTATTGCCAGGCATATTATTAACAAATAATAATCCACTTGAAAGTGAGATTACAATAATACGGAATTTTTTAAGAATTGCTTTATCAACACCAGTGACTTCATCACTACCCTGGGTATTGCTTAAAATAAATGCCGAGAAGTGTTCCCATCATTTGAGATTCCTTGTCTTGGCAATAGTCAAACCAAGTCTGCTGCGAAATTCCAATTGAATGCGCTTCCTCTTTTCGGCAATTACATGCTTGTCTTCTTCTTGTCTTGCGATTTTTTTTAAAGAAATCTCATACACAATATGTAAGACACACTCAACAAATCGTATCCATGTGTGCATAATCGGCAGTACGAAATTCAATGTTCTCGGAACGCACTTCTCTTATAGTAAAACAACATCGTTGATAAAACTGAAATCTTTGGAGGTCTCGCTACAAGTGAAACATTTTTGAGTGGAATTGGTGTCAGTCAATGTATTACATATTTTCACATTTATTATCGCAAATACGAGTATACCTAAGTTGATAGATGCAATGTTTAAGTATTCGCCCTTAAAATAAGTGTGTTTTCAAAAAGAATCAATTTCACTTTCAATGTACTCCTTTCCAGCTTGCGAAATTTCTTGAATTTCTTTAACAAATTGACGTAGGTCCGGAGTCTATATCCAATTCATTCTCAAGCTTTTGTTTAAGGGAAGTTAGTTCCGAACTCCCATCGAGACTCCAACTTCGAGATTAAATGTAAGTTGTATTACTCGTTTTGATTACGAGTAATTATAACCTCGCTTATTATAGCGTTAGATCTAATTGCTGACATATGTAAACCTACTAAGATGTTAGTTTACCAATCACAGACTTATAGTTAGTTGTAAAACTAAATTGATGTTTATCAGACTTACTGAGCAGGAATACACTGACTCTGATATAATATTGCATTCTCTTGACCGCGTCAGTCACGACATGTTAAACAACCAATGCAGAATCCAAGGTGGCCAAACTTTCAATATTTTATATATATATATTTGATACACACGGCTGTTGTAATAAGACTGACTTTATTTGCGATAATCAATGCTCTTAACAAATTAGCTGATAACTTAACTAGCGGCATCATACAGTAGGTTGTAAAAGAATTCATACATCACATTTCCCCCGACTTAATACAAAGCTAATGCCATCAACTTATCTTAGACTTAAAACTACCCAACACCAATAACAACTATGAAATTAGGAAAATGCAAAACAATATACTTCAAATATTACTTCTTTTCAAATATAATTCGATTTCAATACTTATAGCGCGGAATATTTTTCCCTAAATGTATTCGTTTTGATCTCCTTATTGGAGCTTGGTTTTTCATATGTAATCCTTGACCCTTTCTTAAAACTAAGGTTGAATCATCTGCAACTGTATTAGATTGTCGACAGGTTCGTATTGGAGCAAATCTTATTACTTTAATAGTGGATCTTCTAAGTTGGTTCTGATGTGCTTTTCTCTGAATTCCATTCAAACTGATTAAATACACTACATTACCCAATTTCTTTATAACAGTTGCAGGTGACCAACTGACATTTGTTTTGCTTTCTGCTCTATATAAAACATTTTCTCCTTCCTCAAAATTTACAATTTTACAATCTTGCTTTGATATAATACTCTCCCCCTTTTTAGGAAATTCTGGGCATGCTATTCCGTTTTGTTTAAAATATCCAGATGGTTTCATTAAATCTATTAATGTTTTTGGGGAACTCTTAAATATCAAATTAAAAGGGGTCTCATTTGTAACTGTAGTTGGTGTGGAACGATATTTCAGTAAGAAATTTTCAATTTTAACTTTAATAGGTACTGAACTCTTATGCGAATCTAAAAACAGTTTTCTTAAACTTGACTTAATGGTTTGCACCCCTCTTTCGGCTAGCCCATTAGATTGAGGATGGTAAGGGGGACTCTTCATACAATTTATGCCATTATCTTGACAAAAGTTCAAAAACAGCGCTGACCCAAATGGCGGCCCATTATCTGATACTATGGTATCAGGTAGTCCAAAATATGAGAAAATCGTTCTTAAAACATCAATTACTGACCCAGCGGTGTTTGTTCTTAACAGTTTTACGTCCATCCAGCGGCTAAAACTGTCCATTAAAATCAAGAATGTGTCTCTATTAAAACAAAGATTCTGATATTCTTAATGACTATTTCATAGGTGAACAACTCGCTAATGGTAACTTTGATACAAATCGAGCATCAGCCTGTTCGGCCAGATCTGCGCATAGACTGGATAACTTTGAAGTTGTAAGCGAAAGCGAAATTTTTAAATGCACAATGGCTATTAAGTCTGAAGCTATCGGGGAGGACGGAATACCCATCCGGTTTGTCAAACTTATCCTATCACAGATAGTTGACCATCTTTTCTGCATAGTTGCATCAACTTTTCCCAGATTATGGAAAACAGCTAAAGTCCTTTTAGTGGCAAAGAAAACAAACAGTGATGCCCCTTCTGACTTTAGACCGATTAGCATATTACCCAGTTTATCTAAAATCTTCGAAAAAGTCCTGCAAAAACAAATACTTTGTCATGTAGATAACCACAACTTGCTTTACGAGGAACAATCTGGATTCAGGGCACATCACAGCTGCTCTACCGCTACGAGAAATTTACTAGATGAAATAAGGCAAGATTATGACAAGGGTAATATAAGTCTTTTTTTCTTACTTGACTTCTCGAAGGCTTTCGATAGGGTAGATCATAACACTCTAAGCTGGAAGCTCAAAAATTTGTTTGGTTTTAGCTATAGGGCTACCCATCTTATTGGCAGCTATCTCTCCGAGGGATTCCAGAAAGTCATTTCAGGCGGCAAATCCTCCCTACTTAAGGCCTTAGTTCAAGGAGTTCCACAAGGTTCAATTCTGGGTCCTATTCTTTTCTGTATGCTTATTAACGCTCTTCCATCAGTCTGTACCTATAGTTCTGTCCACCTTTATGCAGATGACGTACAACTTCATTTAGCAAAACCATATAACAAGCTTGATGAACTTGCTGACCACATTAATGACGATCTTACCCAAATTTCTATCTGGTCCGCAGCGAATGGATTGCTTCTTAACCCAAAAAAATCCCAAGTAATGCCGATCTCTAAAAGACGTTTTCAACTGAGTATCCTGCCAGACTTGTACCTAGGTAGCAGTAAAATAACAGCTGTTGAACACTGCACTAGCCTTGGCTTTATCATTGACCGTAACCTCTCAGGTTATAATCATACAAATGCAGTTATTGGTCGGATATACGGCTGTCTACGCAAATTGTGGCCTACATCGTATTTCACCCCTGTTGACACCAAACGTAAGTTGTTACTGATCTTAATAGCACCTCTCATTACATATTCTGAAGTTGTCTATAGCGCTCTCGATTCACTGTCACTAAACAAATTTAAGGTGGCATTCAACGATGCGGTTCGCTATGTATATGGACTTCGAAGATACGAACATATCTCAGAACATACCAAAATGATACTAGGTTGCACGCTACAACAGTACATCAATGTGAGAAACTGCATACTTCTACATAAAATTATTCAAAATAAATCCCCACCCTATTTATATAATAAACTTGTCTTTAACCGTTCTGCAAGACACTTAAGTATCGTTCCCCATCGTCGCCAATATTTAAATTCGTCACGCTTTTTTTTCATCCACGCTGTTAAACTTTGGAACCTTCTCCCACCGCGTATCAAAATGATATCTAACCGTGCAAACTTTAAAAGTGCAGTCCTCCTTTACCTCTCATCCTTAACAACCCAACCCTGTGTCCAGGTCCTATTCCCCCTCTTATATTATTATTATTATTATTATTATAATTGTATTAATCTTAAGTTATTAAAGTTATGTTAGCTAATCTATAATATCTAAGTACTAAAAAAGATGTAAATCTTATTGTATAATACCAAGTAAATAAATGAAATGAAATGAGAACTGCGTTCTTAGCGTCAGTTCGATCATATTAAACAAAAACTGGGCTGTTCGCCTTCAGCTGTGGACTTAGTGTCGACCATAACAGGGCGGTTTCCCTTCATAAAAAGATTTGATACATTATGCATCATCTCACCTAAGTTAAACGGTACCTTTATGGGTTTCTCATGAAATTCAGGGTAGGCAGGTGGAAAGAATTTTTTTTTTCAGTGAAATAAAAAAGCTCTTGGTGCCCTTTATGTACTTGTGAAAGAGGGCTCTGGGCTCAATATGTAGTCTACAATTCAAAACCTTTGCTAGGGGTCTAAACCACTAATACCCACTTATGATACAGGTGTTTAGTGGCTTGCACTGGAAAGATCAACTAACACCAGCTTGTTGGAAAAGTCCAATGAGCTGCCTGCATAAGTATCGCCAGTGCATTAAAAAGGCTGCTTTCGAATCGTTGCTACATTTACTACCTACAACCTTGTTCGGGATGGAGATTGTGAATAAAAACTGACCTCCGGCATGCAGCAACGGAAAAAGTTAAATGTGCGTCAAGTAGGCCTATACACGCTGCACCTCGACCTCAGCCAATCAATCATCCTTTAATTATCTGAAAGCGACTATATTTTTGGCTTCAATTACCAGATCGCAGAAGGAGCGAATAGATGCAACCCGACTTCCTCCTCATAGACGGCTTTAAGGTAGCCGAAGGCATTGTCGCAGGCGCCTTCGCTAAGTGCGTCTAGGTAAAAAAATCTTTCAGTCTGCCCAATAACGTGTACACCGTCTCAGCTATCATAGGGCAGACTGAATCTAATACGTCGGATAAATATGTAGTCAAACAGCGATCAGATTCTCAACATCGAATACAGCGGCATCTCGCAACTAAATGGCTAAACAGCACAATGTCACACTCTCTAAGACCGGTCATATGCCAATGGACATTTAGACTAGTATGGCCCATACTCGATCCAGAACGATCAAGGGAGCTGATCAGCTCATAAACTGCATGAATCACGGGCTACTGTGTACCACTGTACAAAACAAAATCAGTGGAACTGTAGAGGCAAAGGAGAACTGTTGTATTATATTTTCGTTCACTGCCTTCAAACTCCTTCCTTACAAGGTAAAAGTAAATCATTCTAGGCTGTCAACAATAGCCAGAGCCTCCACCTAGTACGAGTAGTACTTCTGCTCGGCCACTGTCATCATGTGACTAAAATAAAGTACCGGAATACTTTTGTTGATACTCGTGGATTTAAATCGTGAGATATGTACGGATTGCAGTGAGCTTTTAGATCTGTCGGAATGATTTTTTTCTGGAGTGTATTTCATAGGAACCCGATGTCCTTCTTCAACAGTGACCTCAGTAATAAGTCGGTTAGTGACTAGTTCATATGAAACTTTTCAAAGAAGCAAGTTACGCCTAGGAATTGTCCCACTTCGTGGAGATTCTGGTCTGTTCCACTGGTAATTAGTGTGTCATTCAAAAGAACTTCTACATCTCCTCTCAGTAGCTGCACCTTTAACGCGATCATGGACTCTGCAAGCGTTTATCATGAAAACAGTGTATGCGTTGGTGCCTTCGTCCATCCGCATCTGCTAGTAGCCCGTATCCAAGTCCAACACATGGAAGTACTTCCGACTGCTTTAACTTTCTATTCTATGCAAAATCTGCTTGCCGTATCCTTCTTCTTCGTAAGAACGACCGGTGAAAATAGCTCCGAAGCGGATGGGCAAGCAACAGCTTTCAGCAGTAGATACTTACTCGTAAATAGCAGTCGCCTCTTTGATAAATGCCAACCGATACGGACACCGATATCCAAATTTAAAATACTCGTAATTAAATAGAACATTTTATTAAGTTCGACTAACCCAGCTGGCTTTTTTTTTTTTGGCGGAATATTCGCGGTAATTGTCAATCAGGTTCTGAAGTTTCACATCATCTTGTTCCTCGATATTGCCAACATCGTCCTCTTTAACTGTAAGCCTCTCATTCTGCCTCGCGAATAGTATAGGTATTGACTCGAAGTTGCTTACCCTAGTTTCGACAGCTCTTCCTCTTTTACTCGTATGTCACCTGATACTGATTTCTTCCGGTTTGATGGAATCTGTTGCCAAAATCGCGCGGTTCACAGTTTCTTAAAAGATTTTTTTGTTCTTACCTGATTTTGTTCAGAAAGCGCCCGTTCGATGATCAACAGGAACAGTTGGCTGCAATCGGAAATCACTAAGAATCACTCCAAGTCAATTGACCAGCGGGTACTTGAGGCTAATTCTCCTGTCAAATCCTCTGAGGGTTTTCTCAAATGTTATACATCTTAGCTTGCCCTCATCTGCAAATAATTGTTGCAACTTCACACAAATAATGCGGGCCTCCTTCGACTACCCCGGCTCCTTGCTCTTCTTCTATCAACGGAAACGTGCTTCACAGCCCAAAGAAGAAGTTATGTACGAATAGTGACCACCACTTGAACCCAAGTCATGTCGACCCCTTGCTAACGAGAGGTTGGTGCCATTAGCATAAGGAGTTTCTCCAGCCTATATACATTATACAGTCTGAATCCATGTAACCTTCCGTCGCCATGCTTTCGACAATATATCGGAGAGGTTGTTATGGCTGAACTCTGTGATCATCTTCGCTACATTCCGCTTATTGTGTCTTCTCTGCCAATCTAGCAATTCTGCTGCCAGTTTCATCTAGCAGTCACTCGTTCCCTGTTGCCCATGCTAGTTATGCTGTCACCAGCAGCTCGTTCAATTTTCCTTTCAGTTCTTGGAATACTTAAGGGTTTTGCCCGCTGACTTGTCACTGAAGCAGGTTTCGCTTTCTATCCTAGAATTACCAATTACGTCAGTCGTGTCTGAACTTCATGCCGCCCTAGCTCACCACCACCCTCTCCCTGTTTACCGAACGGGATCAAATGTCATTTTCGTTCGAAGTTGTGTTTCTAAGCGCAAACAATTCACTTTATCTCCGAATTTATGTGGAAGAAAAATCTGAAGACACTATCCATTCGATTTTCGTATTATAGTACAATACAAATAAAAAGGTCTGACATTCCATGAAACTACGATCCATATCAAAGACCGCTGATACCGTTCATCGATACGTTATGTCTATGCTCTTCGGCCAATTACAGATAAGGCTTTTTCCAATGTATTTGCTCCTTTCTGTTCCGGCACACAAAAGTGACAGGAGCTGAGGAATGGGAGAACAAAACCTTAAAGGAAACCACCAACTCATGTTGGCGGTGATGATGTCGAAGGATCTTTTTTATTGCTTGTGATGCATTTAAGCGTAAGGATGGAATGAGCGCAATATTGTGGAGGCCATCCTCAGCATCTCTAGATCCTGGATATGTATTTGTTTTTACTGAGTATGCTTTCGCAATTTTCAAATTGAACGAATCCTTCCAGCCTCATTTTGGTCATGAATCCATGCACTCTGTTGTGTACAAACTGCAGTAAGCAAGGACTCACTATTCTATATGGTCGATGGTAAGAAATAATTTCAAAGTGGTGATTTCCTCACAGCCATATTCTTTGTTCGTTTCGCTATTGCTTTATTTGTGAATCTTTCTATTTTTTTTTTGCTAAAATCTTGTGTACATGGTCATGGAAAGGCATAAGAGCCATCCCTTATATCCTTAAGGGAAGGCAGTATGCCATCTGGAAGCGGAAATATACGCTGAGCAATGAACGTTGAATGGTATTTATTCTTGTTTTCGAAAATAAATATCCTGTATTGCAGTGAGCACAGCTGTAGACTTTGCTTAGATGGATAGCCGGTAAGCAGGAGTGCTCCAGATGGGTAGAGTTGGACTAATGGCAATTAACCATTATGTCCAGTCCGTATTGCAGGATTTTCAAAAGACATTGCAACCTTCTCGTGATATATGTACATTTGTATAGTTACGGCTTTACCAGTAAACATGTTTCTGCTAACTGATATGAAGACGTTTTGATAAATCTATGTGCATACCGAGATAGAACCTAGGTCTATGGATTAAAGAAAAGATAATAAAATGAAGCAAAACATTAATAATTTATTGTAGTTCGTTTATGGCACAATCAATAGGAAATTACAGAGAACCGTCATCAACGACAGTTGGTTTTGAAATTTGGTCGAAATTTAAAGATTCAATTAAATATGATGTACTTAAAGCAAGAGCTAAACATGTGATTCGGGCTGGGAACATGCACCAAGGAAAGTGATGGAGGCAAGGTGCAGTCCTTACACCATGTTATGTAATGCAGTCGTGTATGGGAAACCTGTGACCGAGTTTAAGCGAACCAACAGCAAATCCTGTTCATGATGGGCTACTGTCACTAATTTCTGAATAATCTGGTCTGTTAAGCACTAGATGATGTCGTATATTGGACACATACCCTCTTCTTATGTCTACTCAAAACAACATTCACCGTTAATGGTTCCAAACACCTTCTTCTACCTTCCGTTTTGAATTTAGTCGAAGCATTGACGGAATTGCCGATGTTTTCTTTAAAGCTTTGGTTCTTCGCATCAACAAAGCCAATACCTCGCATCGGATTTTAAGTTCGTTATACTCGTAACTATGATCTGACATAGAAGACTCTGAAAGTGCCTTTCAGCCTGTGCATCTCCATTACTTGTTGTCTTACTTTTCTGATAAACATATATTGGCTGGGAGCCAATACTTGCCTAGCACTAGATGAGCACAAGCATCACAGCATATGAAAAGTTCCTGGAATCACAGAGTTCATTGAACTTTGCTTCTACGAATCATGATGGCAGTTGTAGAGGATCTTAGGGGAAATAATCTGATACAAGGACGAATTTTTAAGATTCTCCGTTCGCTTCGTAGATTATGTTTGCAGCAACTAAATCTTGAGCCCAAAAATGGTCGAGTTTAGGTGGCAAGATACCAAATTCAGCACATAAAGGCAAGTTCTCGGTTTCCCCAATAGCTCGTCATAGAGTGTGGTGAAACCCCTTAAACATCCGCAACTACAGATATGTTTAGTTCACACCAATGGTGTGGTGAACTATGAGGAATGCAATAGCAACCTTGCGATGTTAGAGGTTAGCTTGAGTAGATATGATAGGCGCATGCTAGGAATATCGTCTCTTGTCAGCACTCAATTGCAAGTAAAGTGAGTATTACTCCTTCCAAGATAGGGACGTGATTCATGTCCAGACAGAGGCTCACAAAAAAACGAAAGCCACTCTGGCTTTCCCGATTCTTGCTCTCGCTGTGAGCATCGGTTTTCCACATTTCAGTATCGAATCAAGGGTTGTGAGTATGAAGCAGATATTGAAAACCTGAAAAGTTTTAACTCCCAGAGTAAAAGTTTCAGCGCAAACTTGCTTTGCCGGTCAATAATTTACTACGTGGATCACTTCATTCCAAGAGTTCCACATTGCAGCCACAGGAGCTCAAGTTCACACAGTTAATCACCATCAGAGTTGTTCAGAATGTTTCCATTGTCAGCCTTTTCGGTTCGAAGCGTCAGACGTACCTTGCACGCATTTGAGATGAGCACGAATGGATTGTTGCTATAGCGAAGTCCACCGCTCAATTATCAACGCTACGCCCATCGCCTTAAGGGCTGCGATTGTCTGAGAGTCATTAGCATAAACCTGCTACTTAAAGTAGCCCCACAGAAAGAAGTCTGGGATGGTTAAATCGGGCGATCTTGCAGACCATGCTAAATCATCAAAACGGGAGGTTACGTCAACAGGAAACGTTTCCTTCACAATATTCATTGTGGATCGTGCTGTGTGTGCAGTTGCACCGTCCTGTTGAAACCACAGGTTCACCAAGCCCCGTACATCCAATTGCGACAGTAAGAAGTCGTATATCATGGCCCTGTAGCGTTCGCCAGTAACAGTGACCGTATTGCCGATGGCGTCCTCAAAAAAATATGGCCCAATTACTCCTCCCGCGTGAACGCCGTACCACACAGTGGCTTTGAGTAGATGTAATGGTTCTTCGTATATCACACGTGGATTTTCAGTGCCCCAGAAACGGAGATTTATCTTAATGACGTAACCGCTTAAGTGGAAATGCGCTTCGTCCAAAAAGGAAACGTTGTTCGGTCTAAAATTGTCTTAAAGTTGTTAACCATTTTGTACTTTTATATTAAAGTCCTTAATGGTCGTAAACTCCGCTTGGATGCTTGTACGCAATTGGCACTCAAGTATCCTGTCAGTCCCAAGCCCTGGTAAAAGAGCAGGGGTGTCCCAGTGGGGACAAGAGGAGTAAATCTCGGCCAAAAAAATCCCTAATCCAGTGGTGGAACAGCAAGTGCCGATGGATGCCTGGCTAAGTGGGTACTTAGTTTGAGGACTTCGGATACCAGGCAACTTTCAACTTAATGATAGCCTTTCTGTGGTTATACGGATAGACCACGGGTGACAGTTTATCTTGTTTACTCCTGGGAATGACACTCAAAAAATTAATTCCAAAAATAACATCATCATCATTATGCCTCTACAATCACATTATCAAGTAGAGATGTTTTAGAACACCCTGTCGATGCCGACATAATATCTGCCAATCGGGCGGTGTTATAAAGCATTGTCTCGTAGTTGGAGGACTTTGAATAAAACTTGTCTCTACTTAGTGACTCTATCTCAGAAACAGTCTTCTATCGGACGAAATACATCCCGATAAGACTGGAGTAGCCAAGACCTCTGGCAAAGTCTGAGTCTAAGTAGGTACCTCACGCCAACGGAGCAGCGTATATTCAAGCGAGCGCTAAAGAAGGGTTGCAACTACCAGCAAGCCCTGATTTATAAGAAATAAAGAATGGCAGAAAAGGGTCTAAAGGTGAAGCGCGTGCGATCCGAGAACAACAGTTCTCCCCAATCATAAGCGAAACGAGTTCGCACTAGCAACACTACCATTTACAAAGTCTCGTACATTATTACAACGCGCTATGTCAAGCTGGGAGTTATACTAGTCGACCTCGATCGTAGACCTCTTACAAATGAACAAATGGTTCAGATACAATAGGGGATCATGGATATCACGACCGAGCTATGTTATGAGGAAATGAAGCCAGCATTCTGTTCCTATATAAACTAGGAAACAGGGCTAGTGAACTAGCTAAACCATATCATCCTATAAGCTTGACATTGTTTTATCTGAAAACAATGGAAAGACTTATTGAATTTTATATCAGAGAAAGCATAGAAAATATCTTGTCTCTGCACGCGTGTCAATACGCGTATTATAAGGGCAAACCAACAGAAGAAGGTCCTCTAAAGTTGACAGCTGAAATCAAAAGCTCCTTCCGCCGTAAAAAAATTGCACTTTGCGCGTTTCTTGACATAGAAGGTGCTTACGATAATACTGAATATGACTCCATATAAAATGTTTTGTTCCATAGAAACATTGATCAAAGTAATATCAACTGGGTCCAAACGAATCTTGCAAGCCGGATAATTACTACCTCATCAGGGCCGACTTTGGTCTCAGTATCAGCCGTAACGAGCAGCCCTCCTGTGTTGTTTGGTCATTGATGATATGCTTAACAAATTAAGCAACTTATTCTACAATACAATTGGTTATGCCAATGACTAGGTCATCAGGGGTAGAGAAATTGACGAAGTCACTATACGTATGCAAAACGTCCTTAAGACAGCCCTAGACTGGTAATCTCTCCGTAAATCTAAATAAGTCTGTCTTATTTTCTTTCTCTAAAAGAGGAAACATAAACTTAGGTATAGTTTCACTTCACGACATATTCGTTGACTACTCCGACGAGACCAAATATCCAGCAGTAACTCTGGATAATTGGCTCAATTGGAACTCTCATTTAAACAACAAAATAATTAAAGCAATCAACACTTTGTGGGCCTAACGTCGCAAGTATGGCATCACTTTCGGACCTACCCCACAGCTGTTATAGAATAATAGGACTAACACGCCCTTACACTTATAAGAGTATATTAACAAAGTGGAACTACGAAGCTCAGCAAGTCTGGTACAGATCAAAGAGTTAAGTCTTATCGATCACCCTAACCTAAGGACCCTGCTCTCTGAAATACCGGAACTTGATATGATTTGCGCGGTAACAGATCGCCTTCAAAAAACTTTATGCTTCGATAAAGGATTCTCCACGAAGATACCCAACAAAGAAGCAAGGGTTAGCAATAACCTACCAAACAGCCAAAATGGCATAAAGTGGTATACGGATGGTTCTAAAATGGAATCGGGATTGGGAGCCGGTATTCACGGACCAAACAAAATATCAAAAAAAAAATCAAAATATCACCTAAACAATGGGAATAAGCCCCAGTGTATTTCAGTCAGAAGTCCACGCCATTCAAGGATGTGTATCTACAACTCTGGTATCAAAGGAGCAAATATTCATGGAGAGTTAAGCAGCTATAAATGCCCTTAGCTCGCATATCATTGAGTCCAAATCAGTCATGTACTACTTCAAAACGCTCCAAAGACAAAGACTGACCACACTATTTTGGGTTCCTGGTCATGGGTGCATTAATGGGAATGAAAAGGCTGATAAAGGGCTCAGAAACTCACTTTAATGGACCTGAACCCTTCTGTTGCATCCCTAAATCAGCAGCTAATTCAGCTATTAATAGCTGGGAGCACTAGAGATACGTTTCATATTGGAAAAACAGCCCAGGCCTAAGACAGGCCAAGCGAGTCATCCTGCTTTTCAATAAAAATATCAATAGATGTTATCAAAAACTTAGTAGGTTACCTCACAGGTCACCGCGGTTTAAAATATCACCTCAACAAAATGAATCTAGTCGACTCTCCGGAATGCCGACTTTGTCTTAATGAAGACGAAACAGCTGAACACATTTTATATTAATGTCCAGCCCTCAACGGAACTAGGCGGAATATTTTCTTTGGGGACACCAATGAACACCAAAACGGCGCAAAAGGGTCAAAGGTCAAAGGGCCTTACTTCGGAATCGGCGAGTCAGAAATTTATACAGAAAAAAAAAAAAAAACTCTCATGATATCCCCTATAAACATAAATTCTTCAGACCACTGCATTCTTTATTTTTCCATAGTCCAAATTATGTGGCGAAAAGGTATGATATTCAACTACTGAATACCTTGGAGTGATGACTGTTCCAACAGAAAATCCTGAGACAAACAAAGCATTCGTGGGAAAGTTGTGCTCGTATATAAGCCGAACATACAGTTTCTTTTTAAAGAAATCAATTTAAGTATCTCTAAGCTCGCGTGAATTGGATACAGTATAACCACAAACTAGCCTTGAGTACAGGAATTTCACGGTCTTTAAGGTAGAACATAAAACCTTGAAAACTTGAGACATTTTCCCTTCAGTAACTCGAAGATCCTGAACAAAGACATAACACCCGACCTTTATTTAAAGCTTAAAGTATAAAAATAAAAGGACCAAAGCGAACTGAATTACATCATCCAAAAACAATCTTAAGTTGTGGGCATATAGACATTTGGGTTGCCACAGGCGCAATTTCTTCGGAATTCTTTCGATTTTATATAATTTCAAAGCCCACCCAACCACGAATGAGGGTGTGCCGACCAAGTAAAACAAAAACACAACAACAAGCGCATTTGTTAATGATACGAACTGAAGGAAAAAATCTTCAGAAATTGTGTCCTCTTTCGTCAAAAACCTAAACAAACAATGGCACAATCTACCTGCCATGCGATCACTATCATCGGCAGAATGTATCTTGTACCACTTAGGGATTCCTTGGTGAGTTCCTTCTGTCATTCTGTCGTTCATCAGATCAAAGTCGTCCGATGAAATTGCACTACATTCCTTGTGACCTGACCCAAAGAATGGCAAGCAGATACGAATACCAACTTGTTTCGATTCAACCCTACCCGACCAGATATGATATTTACGAAGGTAACCGTACTATTGTACATAAGAATATGTATGTTACATCTACTTTTCTACATTTTCTTTTGCGGTCGTTGTAGTCTTTCATAGTCCGCAACATGTGCTGAAATAGATTTTGCATTCCGAAAGGATACTTTCCAGCCCCAAGAACATCGACCGACCGAAGGTCCGGTTTTACTTTTTCGAATAAATAAACCTAAACATTTGCATACTATCAGGAGTATTTGCTCAGTGTCCTGTGCGCCATTGAAGGAAATAGACAGGTGTGGGCTTCGTCTTCGTCTTCGTTTTCTTTTTTCTTTTTTTTAGTTTCCTCTAACCTCTTCCATTTCCTTTGCTTGTTCCGTTGTTTTCTGATAAACAAGCGCTTCTATTTCCATATGAGAGGTTGATAGATCCTTGTAGATGCAAATAATTTAGAGTAAACGACGACGTGGACTCTCTTAATGTAAGGAACCTTCAATAGGATTATTTATCGGAAACAATAGTGCCAAAGGGGAATACTTTTTAATTTTTGTTTACAGTTAGTTCACGGGTAACGATTTTAAAGATGTTCACAAATGTAATTAGAGTGAGCTTTAAGCCTTTTGTATCAGGAAAGGAAACGAAAGCAATGAGTTGCAAGTTTTCGTACTCAGGATTAAAATTCGATGGAACCATTATTCCCAGTCAGATATCTATGAATTATTGGCCAATCGTTGAGATCTGTCGGGACAATGTAACACGAAACATCTCTTCATTATATAGAAGTGAATCTACTGATAAGTGAAACGACTGATCATATACCAAAGCTTAAACCCGAATGACGAATGCTACTCTGTTTAACAAATTAGTGTGACACTGAACCATTAGCTCTCTTGAAAGCAGATTAAAAAGTCCTCGGCTGGTCTTAGATCATGATGGCACAAGCGATATCTCATCTGATTTGAGTTGAGTTGGTGCTTAAAATATTCGATCCGAACCCATGTGACCAAGAATATCGACTAGCCATCGACCTCAACAACTTAAAATTTCACTCACCAGTCTGATGAGAATTTTGCACAAAGACCTCGGATTATTTCCTTGACTCAGTCGTTCATAGACCTCGGTAGAAGACAGATTTGTTCAGTTTCAGTGCATTTTACGTACATATATAGTTCGAAACTCGTTCGAATATAAGAGATTCAGTTTAGCTAGTAAACCTAATTAGTTGCGATTTGTTAATCAGCTAGACAGATGCAAAAGGCAACAATAGTGTTGCCGGTGCCGTGGCGAAAGCCATTAAAAGGAGGAAGAGTTTGAAATCCCCTCCTAAAAAGAGAATAAATGCCGTTCTAACAGAGGACGATGAATATTATGAGGGGAGCAATAACAACTTTGCTTCTCTAGCGGCATCCGAATCGGAAGAAGAGGATGAAATGTTAAAAGACATTAGCAGCAGCATAGAAAAGCTGCAAGAAAAAATGCTTGCTGTTAAGCTAAAGCAAACTGCACGCAGGCAGAGGGAGAAATTAGAGGCAGAAAGCGCCCAACACACAAAGCAACACGAGCAGCAACAACAAAACCAGCAGCAGCAGAAACAACCACTGCAGCAGACAAAACAGCAGCAGCCGCAGAAACAACAACAACTGAAAACACAGCAGCTGAAAAAACAGCAGAAGCAGCAGCAACAACAGTAGCAGCAGCAGCAGCAACAACAGCAGCAGAAAAACAAGAAGGAGAAGGCGCCTCCTATCAACACCTATAAACTAGAGGTAAATGCAACCAAGGACCTGTGTAAGTTGGTCATTGGTAACAATTTTAATATTAAGCGATTGGGGAACGATCGCCATGCCATCCACTGTAACACAGTGGAGGGCTACGCGAAGGTGAAAGAGCTCCTAAAGGAAACGACGACGGAGCACTACTCATTCACACCAAAGTGTGAAAAGCGGCAATCGATGCTGCTGAAGGGGTTGGAACCGTCTACTGACCCTGAGGAGATCCTGGCTCTGCTCAAAGAGAAGGAGTGTGAAGGATTCAAGTTTGTTTGGGTAAAGCCATTTGCCACAGCTAGAGCCAGGCGGGAGAAACGGAGTCTGCTGATCTTCCTGGTGCAACTCAGTCCCGAAAGCCGTCAGGATAGTCTAAGGAGAATCAATGTATTAGACTACCAGGTGATTCACTGGGAAAAATTAAAAAGGAGCGAAGGCGTTATACAATGCGTTCGTTGCCAGATGTTCGGGCACGCCGCGTCGAACTGCCAAATGCAGCCTCGATGCGTGAAGTGCGCAAAGAGCCACAGCTCCGAGGAGTGTGCTCCGGGTAGGGACGGAGCATCCGATAGGGCGCAGCTCTCGTGCGTGTTATGTGGGAACGTGGGACACACCGCAAACTATCGGGGTTGTCCTAAGTTCACTGACATTAAAAAAGCAAAACTGGCTCGGCAGCAGAAGATGGAGGTCAAACCTGTTAGGTTTCAAACACCAGCCGTCACGTCTCAAATTTCCTACACCCAAATGGCGTCAGGGAGGGGGGCTGCGGTACAGCATGCGACTGTTGCTTCCCCAGCGCCAATGCCGAGAACAACGGAAGATGCACCTAACATGCTGGCCATCTTGCTCGCAATCCAAGGGCAGATGGCTCAGCTGCAGCAGCAAGTACAAGAACAGGCCAAGCGGGTGGACCAGATCTACACGCTGCTGCCGGGCCTAACGCAACACATGTCGTAATGGGTACGCACATGGTGTAGCAAACTTTGAAGGTCCTTGCGGTGAATGTTAATTCACTTATTAGGATCGAACGAAGAGCCGCGATGTTTAAATTGCTACAAGACCAAACTCCTGATGTGCTTTTCGCTAGCGATACCAAGCTAACCGATAAACACAAACTGGAGTACAATAATTATATTGTTAGAAGAAGAAAGCGGCCCAGATCCAAACGTGGAGGCGGTGTCGCGATCTTCATTAAATACGGTATAAAATTTCACAAGGGAGTGTTGCGCAGGTTCCGGGTGTTGGAGGCAGTCGTCATTTACATTCCGCTCCGTAGTGGAAAGCGGCTGTACTTGGCCTCTGTTCATGCACCTGAGGCTTCACAATCCACCCTATTCATTACACGCTTTTTCGACTTCTGAGGTTGGAATCCTGGGAGAATTATTTTATAATTGGCGGGGATTTCAACGCTAAACACAGAGATTAGGGAAATAATTTGCCAAATACTAGAGGGAACCTACTACTCGATTGGTGGGGTCAGCACGATGTCATGTACAGACTCGGTCTTAAAGCGATTGTTAACCCGTCGTTTCCCAGAGGCGGGTCTTATTCGGATCTACTGCTGTACGACAAACGTATACGACTGACAGGTACGAACTTACAAACATTAAACTGTCTGCGCACATTCGTGTTTTATTCGGAATTACAGTTCCCACTGAAATTGCGAAATTGGAGGAGTTTGTCCAAAGATATTCTTACAACTACAGTAAGACTCGATGGACACGCTTCTCCTCAACCTTGACAAGAGCGCTCTCCTCGAACACGCTCCACCCACAGTCCAATAGGAATTTGTCAAACGAGGAGATCGACAATTACCTAAAACAAATAGACGAGACAATTAAACAAACTATGGACACTACAATACTGCGGTATCGACATACGACTAACGAAGATCTGTTCCGCAATCCTACTATTGACGCACTGCACCGACAGAAAAGTAGACTTCTGACAAGACTTAAAAACTTGTACAGACAGTTAACTGACCGACAAGACCCGGAGATTAGGACACTGAAGTCGTCGATTAAAAATATTCAAACGCTAATAAAAGAGAATTACAGGATTTCTGTAAGTTTGTATTGGAACAACAAGGTTCGGGCTGTAAACACCAGAAACCCGCAAATAAATAAACTATTTCGTAGAAAAAGTCAAAACGACCTTCAGTGTCTTAAAATAGCCCGGACATCAGACAACGAACGGTTACTGGCAATAGCAGGTATTGATCCAAATGAAGCCGCTGATCGAGGATCCGCAGCAGAAGGTTGAGACCATAGGGGCGACTTTCCAGGAAGTATACAAGGCCCTTGATTTCATTGGCCCTAATTATAACCAAGACAATCGCGTCTTGGTGCACAACTGCTACTTCCGAAATGAAATAGAGAACTGGCGATCCAACGGCTCTGGTTTCACCCGGTTTAGCGGGCAAATAATGTCATTGCCAGAGAGGGTGACCTACCCCCGTTCATTTCGAAGGAAGGACTCCATGAGATCTTCGACACAAAGTTAAGAAATCAGTGAGGACCGATGGTATTCCGAACATCGTGCTTCGACATCTTCCTCTAGAAGCGATGGACATCTACACCACCATCTTTAATAATGTAATGAATAATGCACATTATCCAGCGCATTGGAAAACGGTGGTGGTTCAACCTATCCCCAAAAAGGGGAAGGATATATCCAATCCGGCGAATCTCCATATAGAGCTCTGACTAGGTGGGTTGAGGACAAATATAGAGTTCCGGATAATCAATTCGGTTTTAAGGCGGGACATGATATTTCACATGCCGCGTCTAAACTGGTTTCTGATATCCAATGGAACAAAGGCAAGAAACAGTGCACTGGTGCCTGCCTTATTGACTTGGAGAAGGCCTTCGACACCGTATGGTTAGAGGGTCTTTTCTATAAGCTGACTGGGCTGGGGATCAGTAAACCACTCTTGAACATTCTTTATAATATGCTAACCAACAGACAGTTCGTCGTGAAAAATGGTGATGTAACTTCTGTTGGAATATTTCAAATTAAAAATGGTCTTCAGCAAGGCGCGGTCAATTCACCGATCCTGTTCAACATTTATACAAGCGACTTGATAGGTTCACTTCCCCATACCATTGCGTACGCAGACGATTTGGTAGCGTACAGATCAGGTCCAAAAATCGAGGTCATTAATACTCTCTTGCAGCGTGACTTCGATAAGATAAGACGATTTTGCAATGACTGGAAGTTGAAAATCAACTTCCAGAAGTCGGAAACCATTCTCTTTAGGACGCCGTTGTCTGGAGCCTCTAGGGATACCAGAAAAAATTGGCGAAAGTTCTCTATCATTGGACAATACGGATAACCACTTGCCTGTCGAAATGTAGTCAGATACCTTGGAATCTGGCTAGATCAGTTTCTGTATTTTGGCAAAAATGTAGATGCTGCTCTGGTCAGAGCTAAAGGTGCTTTTGCCCTTACAAAGAGACTGTTTTATAGCAGCCAACTCGATGCGAGGGTAAAGGTAATCTGCTACATGGCCCTTATCAGGCCCATTCTGGTATTTGGTTGTCCCGTGTGGTTCAGTGGACAACTTCGTAATTAAGCTGACTCGAAGGCACATTGCAAGAGCACTGACCTCGACGAATAAGCTGATATCTGGGGCTTCCTACCCCAATTACCTTTACCACGAGAGTGTGCGCTCTGACGGCTTCGTTCCACCGGAAGCATTCCTCTACCTAGATCAGATAGGGTTGATCCAGTATAGTTCAGCGGTGCCGTTAATCTTCCATGTCGCTCGGACAGCTGGGGACAGGCGACTCAACTACAACAGAGACGTCGCACACGGCAGTGTGGATCGTCTCAGGTTCAGTAGGGCGGTGGGGAATCGCGATAAGAGGGATGTCGTCCGGCAGCACCAGCATTTCTGGTGGCTGTATGATGGGGAAGATGTTTCGCCGTCGTTTCCGTCAATTACGGACCAGCCTCACTAATGAGGCAGAGCTGACCAATCCGTTTTCTCTGTGAATAGCGATGGCCACCTTTCATAGGTTTAGGTTATCATTTAAGAAATATATACATATATTGGTATATACCTTTGTATATACTAATAAATGTATATAATTGTGTATAATGTCTATGTGTGTGTATGTGTGTATTGTGTATATAGGTTAGATATAATAAAATAAAAAATAAAAAATTATGTCCATATGCTAAGTTTTTGTTAACAAATGTTTTTTCTTAGCCTTAAGTATTCAAAATAAATAGTTTTAAGTAAAATGTAAATAAAGTCGAAAGACATAGTTATAAGAATTTAGAGTAACTTGGAGCGCCTGTGTGGGGCCAGTAAGTTAGCATAAGATTGTTAAGTAATTGTAAGCTAGCATTTAAGCATTTTTGTTAGAATGTAAGAGTTAGTGTTAAGAAAATAAAATGAATTTAAAACTAAAAACTAAACTTATTTCCTTGACTCAGCAATTGTGGCAAACGACCATCCGTCTTGTTATCGTTTTGCAGTTTGGACCTTATAGCAGCTAAGATTGGACGTCGAATTTGGAATTTTTCTGGCTAGACGCATTTTCATCTCGGCGGCTGTTTTAAACTACAAGCTTGCCACATCGGGGATTGGGCAACCGTGATTGTTGAGAAGCCAATGCGTCCACAGAGATTGACACTTTGGTGCCAATTTTGGAGCGGTGGCATCATTGGCCCATTTTATTTCGAAAATGCTGCTGGAAATTCTATTTCGGTCAACGGAGAGCGCTACAGAGCCATGATTACCTAATTTTAGTTGGTTGAAATTGAAAACATGGACTAGGAGGATCTTTAGTTTCAGAACAACGGCGTGTCACGCCACACAGGTCAATCAGCCGTCTTGGCGATGGCAGATGCCCGCCTCGGAGCTGCGTATTGACCCAGTTAGACTTCTATTTGTGGAGTGACCTTTAAGATCGGTCGGACAATCCAGAAACAGTTCAGGCCCTTAAAGCAAATATCGTCCAAGCCATTCGTGAGATAGAGCCAGTCAACAAGGTCTTGAAAAATTGTGTTGAGAATGTACGCTACTGCGAAGACAGCCGAAACAGGCTCAGGAGTGAAATTGTATTCTATAACTAGTTTTATTTGAATAAAGTATCAATATATCGTTAAAACCGAACAAGGCCTGAATCCTGGAAAAGCGACCTTAACGTACCCACCCCCCAACCATCACAGAGGAAACCAATCGAAACCGGATCATACTAATGAAAGAATGTGATCATTCTAAAGAATCCCATGTTGCTACTTAAAAAGTGCAGGAAAAAACTCTTAATATCGTGAGTAGAATAGTCAGAATTCATATTTGAAATAATACGAAACTTCAATCATGCTTTTCTCAAAACAGTGATTTCTGAAACTAAAACTTTCAATTTTCATAGTTTTATAGCAACGAAAAAAATATTTCTGAATGCTGAAAACACCAATGTTTTCGACAAAAATCTCGCTTTTGAGTTAAGGTCCCTTATCATATGAACGGTCACAAATGGTTATGTTCATATTTATTGACAACTCAGTTCTATTAGTTTTATTTCATGGGAGTTCCGCAAGATTCCGTGTAAGGTGAAGGTTGAACTGCTCTGCCATCTCCGTAAGAGATGATCGGCATACAAGGGCGGTTTTAAAAATTTGTGAGACTGAGTGCAGGGATTTGAAAGCGGGCTGATTATTTGAAAAGGTGCGAATATCCTTTATAGATATCAAGTTTCTCTTCAACCAGGGGAGGAACTTTTTAATCGCCAAAACTTCCGCCTGCAACACGCTACAGTAATTTGGAGAGGAGAGGCTTAGATTTAGCTTATCGGAGAAAACATCGCCACCAACTCCGCTATCGGTTTTAGATCCATCTGTGAGGAGATGGATTGACTTGTCCTCCATGAAAGTATCGCCCTCCCAGATGGATCTTGATAGGAAGCTTACACGGAAAATTTTTGACAAACCAAAGCTCAGGAATGGTGTAATTGATGTTTTCTGTGATGATTCGTAATGTACGAGTATTAAGAATGTTAGCGTGGTCAAATGAATTATTTGTCCACTGTGTAGTCGCTTTAAGGCGAATAGCTGCAGCTTCACTTACGCATATACATACATGCTGTTCTTTGAACTCTGCTTAGTTTACTGCAGTTGACTGCATTTTCTAAGTCTGTCCACCAGACGACAACCCCGTAAGTGAGTATCGGTCTTATGACCGAAATGTATAGCCAGTGGATTATGAAGGCCTCATTTGTTCCCAATGGCTTTTTTGCAAGAGAATATAGCTATTGTAGTTTTATTGACTCTTTATTGAATGTTAGGTTTCGAGTTTAGTTTCCTGTCAAAAATGAGACCCAGATACAGTCGACTCCCTCTAAGTCGAAAATCCCTCTAACTCGAATACATTCTTTCGACTCTTGGTCTATTTTCAATACTTCTAAGTCGAATTTTTTTTTTTTTGCAGAAAAATAAAGAGAAAATGTCCTCTCGCAAGTCGTATCAAGCACGCACACTGCATCCTCAGACTCTCTCAGTCGCATCGCGCACACAACCGTGTGACTCTGTATGAACAACTGCGCTGCTTATTCATTGTGTTGTTGGTTGGGCTCCAAACAATCTGCTTTTAATGTGAAAACGGTTAGGTATCTGAGATGTTTTCTTGCTTCATTTAGTGCATGTATTGGAAGTCTGCTTTAAAAAGAGTAACATGCAGACGTCTACTAGTGAGATTCCAATTGTAAACATTTGCTAACGTGCGCGTTATTCTTAGCAGGTTGATTGTCATCATATGGTATATCAATTAGAAACTCTGTTTAAGTTACATCAAAGGAAATAAACACGAAATAAACGGTGTGGTCAGGAGTTATTTAAGCTGTATTGTTTCAGACTATGCTATAGATACGTTAAGTGGGACAAGAACATTTTTTTAACAAAAAACTTAACTTTTAAAGGACTTCATTGCTTAGCAAAAATCCTCGCTGCTTTAAAAAAATTAAATCTTTGCCGGTAGATTATGAAGCTAACCAATGTTCTTGGATGACGGCAGATCTTTTTACGAGGTGGCTTTTGAAGCTTGATGCAAAATTTGCAATATCAAAGCGCAAGGTATTGTTCATCATCGATAACTGTATAGCTCATCTAAAGCAAGTAAAGGCTAAATTAAAGTTCATAAAGCTTGAGTATTTCCCTCCTAACATGACCTCAATGGTTCAGCCGATGGACATGGGTATAATACAAAATTTGAAAATACACTATAAGCGCCGTGTACTTAGTAAGATCTTGAAGAGTTGGGAAACCAAAAAAGAGGAATATAAGATATCACTGCTCGACTGTGTACGAGAAATTTCAAAGGCATGGATGGAGGATGTAACTCTGTTGACGATTGACAATTCATCAACAAAATGTTGATGACGTGAGTTGGAAGGATTATGTTTACGTCGATGACGGTATCGTAGCCACAGAAGTACCTTAGGTTAGGTTAGGTAAGAGTGGCTGTTGGAAATACCAACCCACTTAGGCCTATTGGCCCATTGTGATGCCACGTGGATCTATGATCTTCTTACTACTGGAACCAGTTTGAGCTTATAATAAAGCGTAGGAGACTGTTAACGTCTATTTTTTCTAGATCGTTTAGGTCGTTGTAGAAGAAAGCTCCTAGATGAAGCTTCCTTCTCTGAGAGAGAGCTGGGCATGTGCAGAGTAGGTGGGGGATTGTCTCCTCCTCTTCCTCGTCCATGCAGCTTCTACAGAAATCGTTAGTAAAAGCGCCAAGCCTTCTTGCGTGCTTGCCTATGAGGCAGTGTCCGGTAATGACACCTATTATGGCGCTGAGATGTTTCCTATTTAGAGGGATCAGACACTTAGAGCGACTCAGATCCAGCCTTGGCCAGATCTGTTTGGTCGCTAGACATGTTTGCCCAGCAGTCCACCTAAGGTCTGTTCTTTTATTGGCATCCAGCTTTAGTGTTAGTTTGCACGTAGCGATTGGTATACCTATACTACCTTTGTCCGTTAGGATAGGTAGAGTGGTTCCAATTTTGGCGAGTTCATCGGCTCTGCAGTTCCCTGGAATGTCTCTGTGGCCCGGCACCCAACAAAGGTGAATGTTGAACTGCTCTGCATTCAAGGGCGGTTTTAGAATATAATGAGACCGAGTCCAGGGACTTGATGGCGGCCTGACTATCCGAAAATATGCGGATATCCTTTGCAGATATCACGTTTTTCTTCAGCCAGGACAGAGCTTCTTTAATCGCCAAAATTTCCGCCTGGAACACGCTACAGTGATTTGGAAGGCGGAAAGAGAGGCTTAGATTTAGCTTATCTGAGAAAACACCGCCACCAACTCCGCTGTCGGTTTTAGATCCATCTGTGTGACTTGTCCTCCGTGAAAGCATCCTCCTCCCAGAATGATCTAGAGGGGAAGCTTACATGGAAGTTTTTGTCAAACCAAAGTTCAGGTATGGTGTAATCGGTGTTCTCTGTGAGGATTCCTAATGTATTAAGAATGTTGGCGTGGCCAAATGAATTATTTGTCCACTGTTTAGTCGCTTTAAGGCGAATAGCTGCAGTCGCAGCTACTTGCTTGCTAAAAATGTCGAGGGGTGTCAAGTGAAGCAGAATATCTAATGCCGCAGAGGGGGTAGACCGCAAGGCTCCGCTTGTGCATAGACATGCTGTTCTTTGGACTCTGCTTAATTTAATGCAGTTGACTGCATTTTCCAAGGCCGTCCACCAGACAACCACCCCGTAAGTGAGTATCGGTCTTATGACCGAGATGTATAGCCAGTGGGTTATGCGAGGTTGAAGGCCCCATTTGTTCCCAATGGCTTTCTTGCAAGAGAATAAAGCTATTGTGGCTTTATTGACTCTTTCTTGAATGTTAGGTTTCCAGTTTAGTTTCCTGTCAAAAATGAGACTCAGATATTTTGCTGTATCGGAGAAAGCTAAACTGATACCGTTTATTGAAGGAGGGTCTATGATTGGAATTTTATATTTCCTAGAAAAGAGGACAAGATCAGTTTTATGGGGGTTTATTCCCAATCCACAGCGATCTGCCCAGCAGGTTAATCTGTTAAGCTTTACTTGGAGGAGTTCCTTAATGGTATTTAGATGTTTTCCTGAGACGGCTATGGCAACGTCATCCGCATAGGCAATCACTCTGCTACCACCCGCTTCCAGGTATATCAGTAGTTCGTTGACCACTAAGTTCCAGAGAAGGGGGGAGAGGACACCGCCTTGCGGCGTACCCCTACTGACATATCTTTTAGCAGAAGTCTCACCCAGTTTGGAGTTGATTATCCTGCTTGTTAGCATTAGATTAATCAGCTCCCCAAGTGAGCCGTCTACCTGCAGAGTTGACAGCGCAGTCGTGATTGCGGATGTGTTGACGTTGTTAAAGGCGCCCTCTATGGCGAGGAAAGCAACCATTGTGTACTCCTTATATTGTAGGGATCGTTCGATGTGGCTAGTCAGAGAGTGCAAAGCCGTTTCCACCGACTTTCCTTTACAGTAGGCATGTTGAGCCGTAGACAGAAGTCTTGGATCAACTTTAGCTCGAATATGGATATCAATCAGTCGTTCTAAAGTTTT
This sequence comes from Volucella bombylans, assembly GCA_949129095.1. Taxonomy (NCBI): domain Eukaryota; kingdom Metazoa; phylum Arthropoda; class Insecta; order Diptera; family Syrphidae; genus Volucella; species Volucella bombylans. The sequence continues at coordinate 111,135,025 of OX422141.1, forward strand.
CAGAAGGAATGATGATAGACTTATAGGTCTGAGGTCCTTTGGGACTACATGAGAACATTTTCCAGCTTTGGGAATGAATACTACATTGACTTCTCTCCATAACAGTGGAATGTGGATAAGTTCTACACAGCTCCTCATAATATTTTCCAACACTGGTAGAATAATATCTGAGGATCTCTGTAGCTCGGCAGGTATAATACCGTCCGGACCAGCAGACTTGTATGGTTTGAAGCTATGCAGCGCCCAGAGCAGTTTCTCTCTCGTAATCAGACCATGAATTTTGGTCACGGTTGCAGTAGGCTTGTTTGGGCTGCTACTGGCCGCGAGGTGGGAGCTACCTGGAAAGTGGGTGTCCAGAAGCAGGTTGAGTGATTCATCACTTGAGGTTGTCCAAGAGCCATCGGTTTTTTTCAAACAGCTGGGCATCATAGGATTTGTGGAGAGGATTTTTCTTAGCCGCGAAGCCTCAGAGGTTTCTGTAATTTTGTCGCAGAATGACCTCCAGGATTTTCGCTTTGCCTTCCTCAGTTCTTTTTTGTATAATTTGAGGGATTCTTTATATGAGTCCCAGTCGGTCACTTTTCTTGTGCTTTTTGCTGCGTTGAAAAATTTTCTGCAGGTGTTTCTGAGCAGTCCTAGTGCCGATGTCCACCAATGTGGCTTTTTCTTGCCTCTTGGTTGAATAAGAGGGCAGGAAGCGGCCATAGCCTTATTGAGAGTCAAAGTAAATTCCCTGACTTTCATGTCGAGCTCATTGGTGTCACGCGGGGGACTTGATAGTTTAGAGGATATCGATTCCGACAGTATTCCTCTATATTTTGTCCAATCAGTTTTCCGGTAGTTCCGGAAAGCTGGTTGGCTGGGGGGAGCATCACTCAGACTGAATTGGATGTATCTATGGTCTGAAAAGGAGTGTTCAGACGATACCATCCAGTTTGTTAGCCTTTGGGTGATGCTGTCGGAGACAAGAGTAATATCTAATACTTCTTGTCGGTTTTTTGTTATGAAAGTGGGCTCATTGCCAATATTGCAAATTAAGAGGTTAGTACTTAAAATATAATCTAAAAGTGACTCACCTCTATCATTGATGTCGGTACTGCCCCATACCGTATGATGTGCGTTAGCGTCGCATCCGATTATGAGGCCAGTTTTTTGCCTTCCCGCTTCCTGTACCACCCTTTCTAGGTTATCACCAGGGAGAGGGCCCACTTGGTCGTGGCCAAGGTAAGCCGATGCCAGCCAGTAAGAGCCTTTGGCAGTTTCTAATCTGGCAACGGTTAGGTCGGGGTCACTGAGGTTGGGAAGTAGAAATACATTTAGGCTACGTTTCACTAATATACAAGTTCTAATCTTACCTTTGTCTCTTGTATAGAGCGGAACGTATGAGGGTGTCCTAAGTCCACGAACCACGCCTTCTGCAATCCATGGTTCCTGGATTAGAATAATGTCTTCTGCGCTTTTGGAAAGACGCAGAATGAGTGCGGCCGAAGCCTTTTTTGAGTGGTGGAGATTAATCTGGAGAAACCGTATCATTGCTACAGTCTTTCAGAGTCGCCTCCACCACGGTGTTGTTGAGGTCCTCCGATTCTGAAGATGTGCCCAAGAGCTCATCTTCTATCTCTAATCGTGTAGAACCTCTGATTGCTTCGTCATCGGTTTCCATTTCCGACAATGTGTCAGAAGAGGAGACCGACGGCTTGGTAGTCACCTCGGACAGATTGGAGTCGTCGCTATCCAATTCTGGAAAGGATATCGACGCTCCAAGATCCAAGGTTGTGATATCAGGTGTTAAAGGAGGAGGAGGTTGCTTATCAGCATCCAGCTCATCCTTTTTGTACACCCTTAAGTGAATGGACTCGAATCCGAACCGAATCATGCCTTTCATCTGCGCCAGAGGATTAAGGGATTCCTTATTGATCACAATTAACGCGCATCTATAAGAACCCCTTAGTTCCTCCAGTTTCGCGACTTTCCAGTCATGAGTCGGAAGAGTCGGGTTGCTGAGCCGGATGATTTCCAGGATATTTTCTGGAGAGGAGGGTTCGGCTGGAATCCAGGTACGAGTTCGAGGTCTACTAGGAATGTCTTCCTTAGATACGACCTCGAGTTTTGCACCTGGCCAAACCTCTCCTAAACCATCGATGGCCTTGGTGAAGAGATCGAGAGATCTCTGGTTGGAGCAAGCGATGAGCTTGACATGGCCTTGGTGCCAGCCATCGTCGCTTGTGATAGGAGGTGGTCCTGGGTTCTCCCGCATGATGGCCAAGAAGTTGCTCGAGAGCTTCAACTTGACCAATTGCCACCGTTCCGGTGTAATGGAACCGTCGGTATCGCTTCTGTCGATCACCGCGATCACCAATGCGTCCTTTAGGACTTCATTATAAGACCTCATAGATCTGCTGTTGGATGGCCCAGGGGTTGTGGAACTGTGTGTCTTGGGCCTCTTGGAAACCGGTGCGGTTTCCTCCAACGATCTTTGACGCTTAGAGGAGTCTTGTGACGTTTTGGGAGCAGTGGAAGCAGTGGGAAATCCGTCTTTTAGGATGTTTTTAGCCCACTCAACCTTGCTCTTTATTTCCGCACTTCTCTCCACCTCCGGAATGGATCCGAAGGTTTTGATGATGCGTGAAGCATTACGGCGTCTTATGTAGAGCGCCTTAGATGGAGCTTGCCGATGCGGCTGAGCTCCAGATTCCTCTTTGGAGGGAGGAGTTTTGGTAGCAGCAACAAGTCCGTGGCCTGCCACAAGCTTGCTGCTGCTGGAGGCGGGGGAAGTTATAGGACCATGGCTTGCCACAGTCTTTACACTCCCCGAAGGAGTTTTGGTAGCAGCGACAAGTCCGTGGCCTGCCACAAACTTGCTGCTGCTAGGGGCGGAGGAAGTGATAGGACCATGGCTTGCCACAGTCTTAACACTCCCTGAAGGAGTTTTGGTAGCCGCGACAAGTCCGTGGCCTGCCACAAACTTGCTGCTGCTAGGGGTGGAGGAGGTGATAGGACCATGGCCTGCCACAGTCCTAACACTTCCTGAATTCTTTTTTTTTTTTTGCTTGTCCCTTTTGCCTTTAGAGGATGGCGCACCATGGCCTGCCACAGTTTTGCCTCCTCTCGGCAATGCAGGAGCCTTGCCGGTAGTCGGTGTAGTCACCGTTCCACCGCCCGGTAATGGAGGAGTACCGGCCTCGGTTTTTGTTTTTTGGTTTTCCATTAATGGTCCCACGAGTAGCGGAGAAAGGAATGTCCATCTGTACAGAGATCCGCCATATACAGATAAGGCTAGCTAATCCGGAGGTCGCCAGGTATCCGGATACTCCGTTTGCGACTGAGCTATTTTTGGAGATACTGGGCCCTCAGCCAGGTTGATCTTCGGCACGGGTCGTATAACACCTTGATCCAGCCCAGGGGAATGATGGAGTGCTTTGGGAGTTGGGGAGGGGGGGGGAGCATCCTTTGGTTTCAGGACTCGTCTGGAGAATTTCTTCTCGAGATTCATTGACCCTACTTAGCCTCTACAACTCGACAAGTTCGATGCTCGCGGTAGAAGACAGAAGTACCTTATCGCAATTCAATTTTGGAAGCAATAGCACATGCTGCTGATGCTAACGATGACGGGAGTGGAAACGATGAAGAAGAAGATGAATCCAAAACAATTAATGTTGAACACCCGGGAAAGAATAACATTGGAAACGCAATTGAAATACTGCAATCTGCAATTTAAATGACAGAAGATGTACAGGATGAGATCCAACACTGCCTTTTTAAGATATAATCGTTTTTTAAAAAGGTACACACTCTAACTGTAATGACTCAATCTAAAATTACAAGTTTCTTTAAGTAATTTTATATATTTATAACTTACATGTATATATTTTTTTAATAAAATAAAGGCTTTTAAACAAAAACAGTATTAATTCCTCCAACTCGAATTTTTCCAAAACTCTCTCTAACTCGAACTAATTTTGATATCCCGTGAAAATTCGACTTAGAGGGAGTCGACTGTATTTTGCTGTATTGGAAAATACTAAACTGTTACCGTTTATTGAAATTTTATACTTCCTGGAAAAGACGACAAGATCAGTTTTATGGGGGTTTACTCCCATAACAGCGATCTTCCCAACGGGTTAATCTGCTGAGATTTAGTTGAAGGAGTTCTTTAATTCTGTTCCTGAACAAGCCTGGAACACTTGAAATGAGGTAGCTGGAGTTGAGGAGTTTTCTTTACTGCAGAACAGAATGAAGCGCTGACATCTTTGACGTACGATACCAGACCAGGAATAGAAGCAGTTAAGTAGTAACGCTAGGGTCATAGAAAGAGATATGATTGCAGTTTACCAAATGCATAGGACATGTAGGCAGGATGCTGATTTTTTTTTAAGTATTTATTTGTTTATTTAAGTATAAGAAGCAGATTGTTCAAATAAGAGCTAAGCTCTTTTAACAGTACATGTGACAAAAAGTATAAAAGAGGATAGTTAAAAATAAATTAATTTCATCAGCTTAAAAAAAAAAAATAATACAAATAATAATAATAAATTTAGAGCAACTATGTAGAGTCGTACAAGTACTATTCCACTAAAAAAGTTTTAAATTATGGCAAAAAAAAAATAATAATAATAATAAATAAAAGTGAAAATAAAATTGTAGGCTGTATTATATGTTCATATTTACAAAATTATTGTTATGTGCTTGTCTCCTATATGCCTCAATGATCTCTAAAAAAACCAAATAAAAAATCATTAAAATTGTTTGTTCCAAGCGAGCGTCGGATTTCAGATGGAAGCGAGTTCCACAGTCTTACGGAGTGAACAAAAAACAGACGGCTACTTTCTAAATAGAAATAATTTGGAGGATTAATTCTTAAAGTTCTAGATGACCTTGGAAACTGTATCTTACGGTATAGGTAATATGGCTTCTTATTGGTTATCAATCGTGCAATGGATAGGCAGTTGCGGTAATTCAGGTAGTTTAAAAGTAAACACCCTAAGATGGAATTCCTGTACCTGGAAATATGATCAAACTTGCGCAGGTGGAAGACATATCTAATTATGGAATTAAATGAAAGTTCCAATTTTCTAAAGCATACTGAGTCTAGTGAACTGTAAACCAAGCAAAAGTACGTAATATGTGGCACAAGAAGAGATCTTACTAGTTTGAGTCGAAAGTCAGTCGGTATATAACGGGCGGATTTCCACAATAATCGCAGTCCAGCGTAGATTTTCTTTATTACAGCGTCGGTATGGTCGGTAGCTGAAAGAGAATTGTTAAGAATTGTGCCAAGGTTTTTGACTGTAATAGAAAAACATATTTTTTCGGTAGACAGATAAACATCTGGGTATTCCTCAATTTGTCCAATTTTCTTAACAATTGGTAAGCACAAAGTCTTTTTAGCATTTAATTGAAGCCCATTTAAGGAAGCCCAAAGTCGCACTGCCTCCAGATCTTCATTTAAATGGCTGACACAACTCTGTATACATGTTCGCGGGCTGGAAACGTATAATTGGACGTCATCAGCGTATAAATGTACAGTCGCATATTTACAAGCTGGGGGTAGGTCATTTATAAACAGAGCGAAAAGTAATGGCCCGAGTATTAAGCCCTGCGGGACGCCACAGTGATATCTATCGCTTTGATAATTTCTAATCAGTTCTACGGCTCTTATTCCTAAACCAAACCCATTAATTAGCTTCCGACAGAGCTTTTCATGATTAACCGAATCAAATGCCTTTGAAAAATCCAAAAGACATAGTAAGGTTACATGGGACTTGTCAAAGTTTAAACGAATGTCATCAATCATTTTTACAAGTGCAGTGGTACAACTGTGACTTTTACGATAAGCAGATTGATGTTGGCTTATTAAATTGAGTGAGTCTACGTGTGTCTGAAGTTGATTCTTTATGACGATCTCAAGAACCTTAGACAAACCCGGAAGAATGCTTATTGGGCGAAAGTCGGCCAACAGCAAAAATGATATCAACGCTGTTAACAGTTTTGAAGGAAAATTTTGGACCTGAGTAGGCTGAGGGTCCACAGATTAGATATGTTTCAGTTAAACATATAGGATTAGGTAGAAAAGGTTTGCTTACAAAGAAACTATTTAGTAGATCTGGATCAGTTCTCTCATTGCTAGGAAAACATTTTTTGTCGGAAGTAATTCCCGGCTCACGAAATGTTTTCCAGAGATCTTGAGGTTTTGCATTGGTTTTAAGTTTGGAGGTGTAATAACGCTGCTTTTGTTTAGGGGTCTCTGTAGTTGTTAAGGTTGCTCTATTTATAGATGTAGGATAAGTCTTCCATCTGCGATAGGCTCTGTCACGAAGCTTCATGAGCTTTTTGATATTTGGAGTAAACCAAGGGCGACCAGGATCCTTAACAACCACCCGCCTTATTGGTACATATTTATTGAAGAGCTCCAACACCATCGACTCGAATAAGGCAATTTTGTCAGTAACGTTAGCGAGATTCCAACATAAATCCCAAGGGTATATTGACGCTTCATTATGCAGAGCTGGTAGGTCAATATTATTGAAATCTCTAAATAGCACCTTCTTGGGATGAAGTACAGTATTCATGTGAAGGTCGAAGGCTAAAAATATTAGGTCATGAGATGAGTTGAAGCCGGGTACGGATATTTGATCGTGGAATAATACAAGGGTCGCATCTGATACAATAAAGAAGTCCAAAAGTGAAGGTCGACAACCTACTCGGAAATGTGTCGGAACGGAGTTATGAGTTAATAGCAAGATTTTTAATAGAATTTGCTTTCTCATCATTTTTCAAAAGATTTTTATTGAAATCACCACAAAGTATTATATTCTCATAACATGGGATAAAGGTAAGTAGCTCGGTGTCGATTTCTGTAAGAGCAATGTTTCGACTCGGTACGTAGATGCAACCAATAAAGCATTTTTGATTACGATCGGAAATTACAACAAACAAAAAATCACAGCACGAAGAACTTCAGCTACTTTTTAAAACTTTACATTTAAAGGCCGATCTATAATAAATTGCAACCCCTCCTCCCCTTGGGGATCTGTCACCTAGAAGTATTTCGTAACCGTGAAGTGCAACACATTTGTCATCATCGCCGAATCCATCATCAGCAAAAGGGATCAACCAAGATTCAGAAACACATATTACATCTACGAGTACCTTTAGCGAAGAAAACAGTTCCCTAAATGCATCGATACTTGGCTTAACCCGGCGAGAGTGTGGTGAAAAAATGTAACATGGAGTTTGTGGCTGGGTATGACATACCCAAATACAAAATACCTATAAATATTGTAATAATAAATATAAAATATTTAAAAAATGGTATTTTTTTGTAAAGAGTATATAATAATTAGTTGCAAATGAAACACATGTAATATTTTAAGAATTTTTATCCTTTTATCCACGTATACTGAAAAAAACTGAATTCACTAAACTTTTAAATCATAATTTGCTCACATTCAAAGTAGCCCGTTAAACTAACAAATTTTTCTTCTTAATAAGTAAAAAATCAATAAAATACAGATAATTTAACAGAATAAAACAAAAAAAAATTAACATGTTCCAAAGCATACATATTAAGAACTGGTGTCGGAATCGTAACAGTCCTTACATACAAATATTTCATGTTCCATACATATGGCCTTTCCACAGGTTGTACATGCGTGTTTTGTTTTCCGATCTTGTTTGGTTGGACAATCACGACATCTGATATAGCGACTTGTAGCATTTTGGGATGTTGAGGGTAGAAGTTCATTGATTTGGGATGATATTCTCTGTCGAATGTACGTTGAAATATTTCTTTGATTTTTTCGCAATCGTAGATGTTCATAAACCAATTTTAGTCCCAAATTACGAATAAATTCTGTTCGTTTGGTGTTGTTGTTGTTGTTTTCCCGAAAAATTATGTTTGCGTTTATAGCAGCTATGTTCAGCATCCCATAAAATATTGTCATCGGCCAGCGCTTGCTGTTACGCGAAACACTGTAAGATGCGCACAATTCATCGACAACATCTACTCCTGCTTTTGTTGAGTTATAAAACGTAATCATTTCTGGTTTTTTCTGGTGTCCTGTGGTATTATCAATTCTGTCATCCTGATGTAAAGTAGACATGAGTATGACTACTTTATTCTTTTTAGGAGCATTCTTTTAGACACCATAGATATGTCCTTTTGAAAGCAGAACAAAAAACTTCCCGGTTCCCTTCCAGTCTTCAAAAAAGCGGCCGGGATACATCTTTTATTTTTCCGAACAGTTCCAGTAGAAGTAAGCCTGTGCTCAACTAGTAGATGCAACATCAGTTCGTAACTGGTAAACCAGTTGTCAAACGTCAAATTGCGGCACGACCGGGATATGGGCTGAATAAGTCTTTCCACTACATCAAAGGCCGCGTTGCTGATAGCATACGGTCCTGCAGGTTGCTTTCCTGTATACACTTCTAAATTATAAGTGTAGAAAGATGTTGCATCTACAAGGTTTTGTATTTTAATGCCATACTTCGCAGGTTTATTTGGCATATAGACACGAAATTTGCATCGCCCTCTAAATGCTAATAGCATCTCGTCAATCGTCATATATTCATGAGGAATGTAAGCTTCTTGGCAGCATTGAACAAATTGATCAAAAAAGGATCTTATAGGAGCTATGTTATCATTTTTCTTGCGCTCTTCCCTCGTTGATTTGTCATCAAAGCGAAAACAGTTTTGCAAAAAGTAAAATCGTTGAAGTGACATGGTTGTACGGAATATATCCACTCCTGTTCCATCCGTTCTCCACAAATATTTGAGACTCTGGCGGTTTGATTTATTGAGACCAGCAATGTATAGCAAACCAAGGAATGCATCCAGTTCCGTAGCTATTGTTTCTTTCATATGTAATATTCCAGTATCTTTATGCTTGGCCTGTCGTATTTTTATTTCTGCGTTCGTGTATGTCAATATGACACCTTTCATTTCCTTGGTAATAAAAATATTCCAGCATTCGGTTTCAGTCTTCGCTTCTTTTGCTGTTCCTTTTGCTCCAGCCTGAAAATTTACAATGTTCTCAGCACGAGTACGTACATTTGTTCGTGGAACACGTTTACTCCATCTTTGGTTATCCTTCGACGTATAGTGTGGCGCATGCACTTGAACAGATGAACGTAGCAGTGTTCTGAGAACTGAGAGTGGAATATTGTCTTCCGAATCATCAATTTCCCCTCCCTCGACTTCGCCTTGATCACTAACTTCCTGTTCCGTATCAGTTTGAAGGTAGTGTTCACTGCAATGGTCGGATTCTATGTCAGAACTCGACTCGACCGAAGTATCGTCTAGCACTTCTTCCAACATGGACCAAAGTCGCCTTTCTCTAGTTTCGAAATCCATTTCTTAATCAAAGACTAAAGAAAAAAAGAGAACAAAAACAAAGAAAACGAAAACAACAATAGTTAATTTTGGCGCAAAATGCATACACCAACTATGTGGCAGGGTATTACATTCCCAACAGATGTTTGCACACGCGTATCTCGAACAATGGCTATCGCGACACTGCGAACACAATACTACCCCCTCTTACATAATTATAACTCCAGCTACACGAAACAACAATGTGTTTGTGTGCTCGGTTAAAAAAATACAGTTATTTAATTAACAGGGTGGGTATGTCATACCCAGCCACACTCTCGCCGGGTTAAAACGTTGCACATTAATATGACAAATTCTTAATCCAGAGCATCGGTTAGCAAAAATGTTAAGCATGGCTTGGCCGCTGTTAAAATTGTTCACATCTTCGACTAAGTGAATATCACCCATAGGAATCCAACAAAACGACGCCTACAACAAAGATCCCAATGAATTTAACGACATTACAATTAATAATAATCATTTTGACGGACACGTGACAAACAAACTTATCAACAGAAAACATATTTAATTACTCGGTTTTAAAATAAAAAAGGACAGGAAATATAACACATCTACAATATAAAATAATATACATTACATTATTTTTCATTTATCTTTTAGTTCTAACGATTTCTTAGCGCTCCAGCACAAAAGCAGATAATTACCCAGTTTATCCGACAGCTCAATTTGTGTTGAAGCAATGCGCATTGGTTCAATACGCTCCAATAAAAACCATTTCAAACCGCATTGAAATATTCAACACGCATACGTACATTCCTGCTTATAAAACGCATTGAAAATATGTAACCGCTTTGAAATATCGTATAAACCTTTTCAAATGGCATTGAAACATTTTACTCTCTCACGCTCTCATCATTCCTTCATCATCGGGCAGGTATTAGTTGTGCATTTAAAATAAGGGGTTGCAAATGAAATATTTGGATAGACAAAGAAATAAAAAGAATATATTTTTCCATTATCGGACAGGTAATCAGTTTGTGCATTTAAAATGTGGGATTGCAAACGAATTATTTGGAAAGAGAAAGAAATAAGAAAAATGTATCAGTGTAAGTGTGAAGTGTCAGTTCAACCAGCTGTTTGTTAAATTTCTCTCAATTTTCTCTCGCTCATTTTTGATAATTTCATATAAACACCAGCATTTCTGCGGGTGTTGAACCAATGCGGACTCGTTCAACGCAATAGAGCTGTCGGATAAACTGGGTGATTGGTGATAAAATATTTAAGTTAGTTTCGTTGTTGAAGTAATTTTTATTTCGCTGTCGTCCTTGCTCTTTCTTACGTGCACCAAGCCATCTCGAGTTCTCACAGAAAAGAGAATACCCTCTTTACGTAGCTGAAGAGCATAACGTAGTGAAGAACTGTTCTCAGGCGTGAGGCGCTCGTTGATGAAGATGCGGTTGTTTCCTGTACTGTTCTTGCTGCTGACATTGGGAGCATAAGAGAAGTCTTCAAGCTGTGCCAGCGTTAATCCCTTATGAGCACGGAACACAGTTAACAGTACACGTTGCTCCGTGTGCGAAGAGAGGCGAACCAGTAACGGGCAGTGATCGTCGTCAGGAGATTTAGGCTTTAGACGGAAAGCATCGAAGTGTGGTGAAATGTGGTGTCGTAACTTGGTGGCAATTGTTTTCACCACTTCAAAGGGATTCTCACCAGGTTTTCGTGGTACACCGCGAACAATAACATCTTTGAGTCTTTCTTTTCTATGAAGATCAGCTAATTCTTCTCTTATTAATTTGTTTTCCGCACTAAGTTTCCCGTTAAAATTGGTTTGAAATTCCTGAAGCAATGGTTTGAATTTTTGCAGCAAGTTAGCCTCGATTTCGTGGAGTGGCTCAGATAAAGATAGTTTTTTATCTGAGGGCTTGATGTTTATTTGATTTTGTTTTAATATGCTGCCAGCTGCAGGAGATTTATCCAATGTCAGTGGGGAAGCAAATGGTGACTTTTCTTTAAGTGATTGCTGGCGTGTATTCATTATGAATATTTCAAATTATTTTGCACAAGTTAACTCAAGGTATTCGGCTGATTTCACTAGTTGGTCCAAAACCAACTTACTAAACTTTTAAACTAAGACAACTTTTAGCAAAACTGATCAAAAAGAGGGTTAAAGCCAGTAGCGAGTTAAATACACGTCTATTCACTACACATATTCGATGTCAGAGTTTTTTTTTGTCTACAATCATCGACTGACCTACTGTTTTTTTTTTTTTTTTTTTTTTCAAGAGTGGATATCGGATGTGTGTTCAAAGCTTTTATACAAAACACTATCTAAGCCCATTTATTGTCATTGTTCCCATATTTATTCAACTTCCCCCTCACGACATTCATAAAGCCAATCCACACCAAATGGGGATTCAATCGTATGTCAATCGTTATCCTGCAAAATCCTATCAACAAATTGCTCTTAGGCAAATTGTATCCAAAAAAAATATTTCGCACATTATTCATTCACCCTGTCCTGCTTCACTTCTCTTGACTACTGAATTCCTATCCAAATTTTATTGTTTTATTTTTTTGCTGAACAATAACTCTGTGGATCTGGAGCACACTATATCCTGCTGCTACCATAGACAATGCCAACCGCCTTAACAGTGTTTGCCCGAACAAGCGCAGGATCCACTGCACACGATGCAACCACGCCAGCAAATGAAACTGGCAAAAGCAGTAGCTAAATTCACCAGTAGTCTGCTTGTTTGTTTGTTTGGCTGTCAACTAAAAAAAAAAAATAATAATAATAAAAATGATATCAAAGAGAAAATGAAAAAAATAAACGCAAAAGGAAAAAGGAGAATGCTTGTGAAGGCCCAGTGCACCGCGTTTGTCCGCCAAGCGATATCTCTGATAAAGAGCATAAATAATGCCAGGCTCCAGGACCGTATTCTACACATGGGCCGGCTTCGTGGATGTAGATGTGGTTAAGTATGTGTGCAAGGAAGTATCCACCTTGCTGTTACCCACAACAAACAGTCCGAAGCTCATGAACTCAAAGCATATATCTGCAGCTGACATTTCCTGCTGTTACAATGACGCCCTACTTCAGGCTAGCTCCGACACCCAGGTCTGCCGTCCAGTCCCCCCACCCAGTTCCATCACTCTACTTCATCCCAGTACTATTCGTATTTGTGCTTGTGCGACATCCAGATGTAGTGGCCATTACCACTCTATTGGCCCTCACTTGGTGTAGTATGCTCGCCTGTCAACCGGAACAACAAAAGTGACAATGTTTTCGGTTAAATCCAGTACCCAGATTTGACGTGTATGTACGCCACTGACGCTAACGCTAACATTGATGGTCATGGCTACAGCTATGACTACAACTATGACTATGGCAATGGCTATGGTGATGGCGATGGCATTGGCGATGGTGATGGTGAGGTAGACGGTGACGGTGACAGCAACGGTGACGCTTAAAAAGGGAAACAGTTTATTTAGCATTTGATTCCTATCTATAATTGCAACAGGAAATCAAATGAAAACGGTCTTGGCCTGGAACTAGACCAGGACCGAGGAGTCCTGATACGAATACTAGAGCTGTGTTGTTGCCTCTCTCGCTATTGACGTTGTTGCTATTGTTGCTGACTGAAAGACGACCCTGGACCACGGGACAATTTTGTATCGGAAGAATGAATGGGAGCAGCAATGGTAAACTACAACTATGATTGGTCGGTTGGGTTTGCTGTCTCTGGATCTGATGTCAGATGGGAGGTTAACCATAATTTTGATTTAATGTGGAATGAAGTTGGGAGTGCTGTTGCCGTGCAATACTCTTTCATACACCATAACAGTGTGCTGGATCCGGTCATGGCCTTTTAAAGTTCCACAGGATGGCTAATCAAATGTTATGTGAAACCAGATGCAGATGCACAGCGAACAGGGTATGAAGTTTAATTTTTTATTATTTTTTCGATGGGTAGTTTCCAGAATCCTGCTTCTATGCGGGTTCTGATTTGGTTCTAGACGGTGTGGTACACTTGACTGACAGTTGACTTTAATAGAATATGTAGGTGCTCCTGTCAGAAAAAAAACAACATTTCCTTTACACTCATAACGAATGCAGGATTTCTATTCTTTTGTTTGTGTGTTACACCATTCTGCGGCAGAAAAATTGTGAAACATATCTTAACTTTAATCAATCTGAGGATTGTTGACCATACCAAAGGTTTGGTGCAGAATGTGTCACTTCAGGTGTGGCTGAACTTTTTTATTTCAAATAATTCTTTTACTGACTTCTAAGAATTCATGGCTTTCCAACTGAACAATGGGCCCTACTAGTAGTAGTATTGTAGTTGACTCAAAATTGAAAGGTTAAAACCTCATTATGGAAGGAGTTTACTACGTACAGACGAGTATATCGTTAAAATAGGCCAAAAACGATGATCCGCCCCTTTCTAAAATAATAGATTCAGTGAACTAAATTTGGCAGAAAGCAGCTACCTTCTTAGATCCCTGGTATCCCCTTACCATAGGTTCTTTCATCGACAACACTGCCAATGTAGAGGAAAATACTTAGTGCGTACTCCTACCGTACCAGTTCTGCTTTCACGTATTTGTAAGCATGTTGCACGTTGCATTTTAGACAAGTGATGCATTCGGTTAACACTTTTTCGCATTTAAAGCTCGACCATTCTTTCCTTTCCCTTCACAATGAAGAAGACTGGGAGACCTGAAGCTCATGGCGGGCGTGTAGTTCTCTTTTCTGATTTTCGGTATTAAGGTCACTCCCGCTTTTCGCCAGGATTTCGGTATGTAGCCAGACTAGCAATGAACATTATTTTCAGAGTTAACAGCAGCATAATTGGGTATATTCTAATACTCCAGGCGACTTGAACTTATCAATAGAAGCAACAGCGCAACCGATGGGCTCATCCTTCACCATAACCGATGACTGATACCAGCTATGGAGTGTTGTGTTCCGCAGCTCACGTTCTGCTTCGTTGAAACGAGGGAGCTGTGAGCTAGTTGCCGTTAGATTGCCTGGGCGTCTAGCATAATACAGAGAGTATCTGCCTTCGGTTCAGTGTAGGTGCATTCAGATTTCGATCTAAATGAAAAAGTCGTTACAAAAGGCGCTCCTCAAAATCAGAACCACCTTCTTATATTCTTTTTGCTTTGATCGGTAAAACTTCTGTTTTGCTCCGAATTTGTCTAAGTGTTTTTCTTACAAGCTTTATAGTTTCTTTCTTTTCTTTCAACCAACAAGGGTCTCCAGCCAGCTCGGTTTTTTGCTAGTTGCCTCTTCTTTAGCACCCCAAGTTAGCTGAAGTCCACTTCCACTTGCGTGCGCCATCTGAATCGGGGTTTTCCTGTACTTCGCTGTCTCTATGAGTGAAGTCTTCGAACTTTTCGGACCGAAGGATTGGTGTCCATCCGCTCCACATGACCCAGCCATCTCAGTCATTCGCTCTTCTGGCTAAGTTAACGTCGCTGTACAGCTCGAACATTTCGTCGTTTTATCTCCTCCTCCATAGACGGTGATATGCAGACGGGACTGAAAATCACCCAAAGAATTTTCTTATCAAAACAGCCAAGATTACCCTCATAAAATTCATGCCTCTCCACCATAAAGCAAGACTAAGATTATTAAGATCTTACATAGCGTCACTTTTATTGTTCGAGAGTGGGCTTTCCTAATTAATTCCCTTATTAGCCCAAAGAAGCAGCGGTTGGGAAGAGTTGAAAGCGGAAAATATTGTAGGTAGACAAAGTCCTTAACTACCTCAAAGTTATATCTGTCGTGGGTGACACGTTCTGTCTGAGACGTCGGTGTTAGGTGTCCTTTCTGGTTAACAGCTTATACAGCATATATGTACTTGATCTTGCCCTCATTGACTGCTAAAACCATCTTCGCCGCCTCTATCTCAATACTCGTGAAAGCGCTGACATCACGCGGCTTTCTTGCTTGATGTGCCTCTTGTGTTGGCGCGTGAGTTTTGCACTATTCTTTCAAGAATGATGTCTAAATACCGATTTGACATCAAAGTTCTTGGTAATTTCTTTACCGACCTTGATGGAGCAGCGTGAATTCTCCATCGCCATCCTGCGCAAACGGACGAGTTTGGCATAAATGCCAAATCTAGAGATTGTTCTGTATAGCTCGTCCCTACAGATGTTGTCATGCGCGGCCTTAAAATCGGTGAATAGATCGCGTGTATTGATTTGGAGTTCATGGTTTTTTTCTAAGATCCACTAAGTGTGAATATTTGGTCGATGGTGGACTTTCCTGGCCTGAAGCACCAATGAGTGGTCCATACTCAGGCTGTTGATTTGTTGTTCCATTCATCGGGCATACTTTCGTCCGACCATATTTTACAGATGAGTTGGTGTATGCTCCTTACCAAGTCATCGCCTGCCGTTTTGAAGAGCTCGACAGTCAGGCCGTCCGCTCCAGCAGCTTTGTTTTACTTAAGTTTAGATACGGCTATCCGCACTTCATCCAGGTCGGGTGGACGGAATTGTTTTTCTACATCGTCTAGTTTTAAATATTCATTCTGCCTGAGAGCGGTATTTCTTTCCAAATCGTCAGCATAGACTAAGACTCTATTACTATGTTCTCTAGTGACATGTTCGTTTTACCTTTTGGTAAAACTTCCGAATCTCATTCCTGGAGTAGCATCTCTCAATTTCCTCGACCCAGCGCTTCTCATCCTGTTTTTCCTCCTGAGAAGCCGGTGTTCGTCTCTCCTCTTCTGTTTGTAGAGCTAGTAAGCTATGTGGTGACACTGAATATAAAGGGTTTTCCAATAGGGACTTGACAGCTTTGAATTTAATTTGTGAACGCACTCTTTCACTAATCATCAAACTGTCACTGTCAATTTATTCAGTAAACTTAACATTTTGATCATGGTAAAGTACACGAACGAGCAACGTCTGCAAATTATAAAAATTTTCTACCGAAATTCGGAGTCGGTGACTGCAACTTTAAGAGAGTTAACTCCAATTTTCGGTCGTAATTCTTGGCCTAGTAGACAGGCAATAACAAGTTTAATGCAAAAATTTGAGTCTACAGATTCGTTGTGTGATGTTGCCGTGTCAGTGAGACAACGGGTTGGTCGAAATGTCGAAAATATTGCTGCTGTTCAGGTGTACGTAGCAAACGATCCAAATGAGTCAATTGCACGGCGTTCTCAAGAAATGGGCATTGCTCAGACCACATTATGGCGTATTTTGAGTAAGGATCTTGGTTTACACCCATACAAGATCAAGCTGACTCAAGAATTGAAGGTGATGGAACATTTGAAGCGACGTACGTTCGCCGATTGGGTTCTGGAGAAGATGCACCAAGATGATGAATTTCATCGCAAAATCATCTTCAGTGACGAAGCTCATTTTTGGCTCAATGGCTTCGTCAATAAGCAAAATACGCGTTATTGGTCGGGTGAAAATCCACATGTACTTCATGAATCTCCACTTCATCCACAAAAAATAACTGTTTGGTGCGGTTTGCATGCCGGCGGCATTATTGGGCCATATTTTTTAGTCGACGATAACGATCGTCACGTTACTGTGAATGGTCAGCGTTATCGCGCCATGATCACCAATTATTTTTGACCGGAATTGGAAGATATGGACCTGCACGACATGTGGTTTCAACAGGGTGATGCCACAAGCCACACAGCACACGCTACAATCGATTTATTGAAGAGTAAGTAGGGTGAGCGTGTTATCGTAAGCGATGGGCCAGTCGATTGGCCGCCTCGTTCGTGCGATTTAACGCCGCCTGACTATTTTCTGTGGGGCTACGTTAAGTCATTGGTTTATGCCAACACGCCGACGACGTTGGAAGAGCTCAGAGCCAAGATTGAACGCGAAATAGCGGCCGTTTCGGCCGAAATGTGTGGCCGAGTCGTTGAAAATTGAGTCCAACGAATAGAGCGCTGCAAACGTGCCCGCGGTGGCCATATGAACGAAATCAAGTTCCATTCATAAATGTTTTGATTGTACTTCATGCAGATAATAAAGGTTTTGAAATATCTCAAATAGTTTGCGTTTTATTTAAAAAAAAGTTGTCAAGTCCTTATTGGAAAACCCTATACTTGCCGACACTCGTCGTGAAACCCAGCACATCAGAGGCGGCATCTCTGACGGCTTTTTGACAATGCTATCACTGGTCTTCCATACTTGATGCTGGTGGAATAGGATTAAGGGAGACTCGAACGGAAAAGTATTTGGCGATATGTTGCTATCCTAGCCGCCCGACGCTGAACTTCCTCACAGTATTAACTTGTCTGTGCGATTTTCGGAATATCCACAACCGTACCTTGGCTACAACAAGGTAATGGTCCGAGTTGTTGTCGTTGGCCTCTCAGAATACTCCATAATACTGAAGGAGTGTCTTGCGTCGATCGCAGAGATGTCAATCTGGTTGAAGGTTGACTGATCAGGACTTCTCCAAGTCCGCTTATAAATACCGAGATGCGGGAATCGCATGCTATCTACGACAATATTTTACCCAACCGCAAAGTCGATTAGCCTGAATCTGTTATCGAAGGTGGTCACGTTCAGGCTATACTTTCCGATAGTACCACAAAAGATTACCTCTGTTCTTAACTCTTCATATCTAGGGCTCTGTTCGTAGGTCTTGTATACGATCTCGCAGATGGCACTTTTGGTGTCGTCATATTTCTCCTTTGTGGAGTCGTGCGCGAGTTATCAATTTTGAAACCTCATTAAACGAGAAGTAAAAAAGGAGAGTCTCTTAAAATAGATCTTTATTTATTCGAATACGAAAGAGGAATGAATTGTGATTGTTATTGTAACTTTAAGAGAAGCCAAGCTCAATAGTCGAATGCACGTGCTCTTGGTACACAAAGTTTCGGTAGTACTTTCCAGTCTGTAATCTCCTTTGCGTGCCTGTTGAAGAGGGCTAAGTCGAGCACTTCCTATCTTACCTCCAGGTGATGATGATGAGAGTGAGTTCTGATATGATGTGAGGTTTCGTATTCAACGCTACGAGTAAAACTGTCAACAACAGTTTATATCTGCAGTGTTTGCACTAAGTTATCATTTTCAGCCATTAGGAAGGAAAAAGCCGAAGCGTCAGGTAGGAAAAAGCAGCACCCTTACAACTTAGCTGGTTTCGGCATTTCTAGTTTTTCATTTAGGTGGATTGATTTTGCCACGCATTCAAATTCCACCAACCCGAACTGCGATCTTTGTGGGTTGCAATTTAACCTTGTGTGCGGAGAAAGCCACCATCAGGGCCGATGTCAACCGACTTCCATCCATCAGAACTATGACTTTTCTACTTTTAGCACCAGATTTATGGCATCGTATCAACGCATCCTGCGCTGGAAAATCAATCGACGAATGGTGTGCCAGAACTTTGTTTCTCTTGAATGATCCACCAACTCCTAGGTAAGTGCCTAAATTGGCAGAGTTGTTTTTTTTTTTGTTGATTGGGGTCTCCAGAATTGATGCAACAGGTAGATTATGGCCATTGCGAACATCACTCGTTGTGTAATCATTTGATCCTCAGTTCAAAGTCTCTTTTGGGTTCTCTTGTCAGAACCTTAGTATCATGAACCTTCTCACAGCCACAACGCAACTAAAGAAAACGAATGTGCCAATGCACTCTTTTTCAACGTTGACCTCCAGGTCAACCTCGTCTTTGGCCTGACTTACACTCGTACTAATATCGTCCATCAATATGGGATTCAGGTAGAATAAAAGCAACAGAATAATTTGCATGTTATCGATCTTTGCTCAATTCTCACACCCATTCGGCAAAGCCAACTTCCGTTACACTTCCAAAACTAAATGGAATTTTTAGCAAAAATATCGATCGCATGTCAGTTGCAAGAAAAGAAAATAAATAAATATTGGCCACGTGATATTCAGCTTGCACTATACTCGCACTCATCCGCGATAGCCACGAATTCATTAATGCCGGACGTTCGGGCGAACGGTCCCACGCCCAATTTAAAGCCACACATTCAAATAACGAGAAAAAAGAAAGCAGAAAACCTCATTCAACATCCAAAAACCACTGCATTGAGGTACGAACATACGAACATATGTATGTAGGTAAGGCGGATGCAAATAAAAAATGGCATCCTCGACTGTGTACAAGGATACGATAAAAACGAAATCAAATTAAGGAAAGGGAAATGCAAATACATGTGTAAAGGATATTGAAGGGAAATTTCATCGTCATCCTTGATTATCGTTTCGTTCTCGTTTTGGTTGAAACTTCCGACAAGGTACCCACTACCCACACCCAATTCCACACCCGAATTCGCTTCAATCTTTCGGGATTCTTCACCCAACTCCTTCTCACAAGCCATTGCTCGGTAGTAGTCCTAGTCATCCTACAATGACGATGACGATGAGGTAATTAATTCAAGGACTCGTCTGTTTTAAACGACTTAGAAGGGATTACAATTAAACAGAGAGATGTTTGTATCTTTTTCTCCATCTAAGTTTGTTCCTACTACGAGTACCAGGGTGAATATAAATATACTCGTATGTACGAGTATATGGCTATCGTAAGCTGACAAAAGGATCTAGAATTCCAGCAAAAAGGATACTGCTTTCCCATCAAGGGCTTGGCGGATAGTTCGCTTGCCTCTGTTGGTCCGGATCCTCTGGAATTGTCATTTCAATTGTTTCTATCCTCCAAATACGATAGGGACGAACCCAAAATGAATAAAACAGCGCCAACAGAAAAAGTAGAAAAACCAAAGAAAAGATAAACCAGATTCACGTTTGAGAATTTAAATGAAAATTTAGATGAAAATTAGTTTTAGCCATCGTAGCTGTACGAGTTGTGGAGCATCAAAGAAAAAGGACCCTGTGTTCGATTCTATTGGTCTTTCCAACTTGTGATATTCGGTAGTTGGAAAGAAAAGCGAAAAAACACTAGAAAACCTACACCGCAGCCAATTAGCACGACATAACATGGACTACATGCACCTTTTATCCTCCATTCTCCATCCTCTTCGGCAAGCACCATTGTTTAAAATTGCATAATGTAGTTCTTTTAATTAGAAGAAAGGAGCAGCTACAAAACAGTGCTCATAAACACTGAGAATGTGTACAGTGTCCTTGGCAAAAGAGGATATGATGGGAAGGAATATTTCTGCATAACATTAACGTAGCACCACCAAATTTAAACTTTAATCATGACACTTAGATACTTGGAAGGAAAAGCTAACTCTCACTCCTATCTGCTATATTTCAACTTCGATTATGGCTTATCTCCTTTAACCGTCTCCAATTCTTGTCAAAGAACTTTCGTTTGATCTGGCATATTCTTGCAATTTAGAATTCTTCGTACGAGTACAACTTAAGTTGCAGTGTCCTGAGTGTAGTATCCACAATCGATTCCATGGGATGAGGACTTTCATCTCAAGTTTATCCTTAATATTTGATCTCTGATTTTAGACGATTTAGTATTGCACACATGCTGGTTGAAGTTCGCCCCGACGTGCGATCAATAAATTGTTATAGATTGCCTGTATGTACGAGAATTTTCAGAAACCTCCACATTAGGGCCTAATGTGAACAGAAAGGATGCAGACTTCTCGGAGACGTCGGAAAGCATTCGTTGGTATGCCTACAACTTGGAGAGTAGCCCCAATAGCCATTGCACTGATAAGAGCCGCCATGCCCGTAGATGGCCTAGCAGATATCGGAGGCAGCCTCAACTCAAATTCAGGTCCTGGGACGTTCTGCTTCTACTGCTTTGCCTTGACAGTTCATCAACAATCTCATTTCTGACGATCATATAGGAGCATAGAACTAGGAAAGGCAAGGTGCACATCATTACTATTTTGAGTTCAAATAGAAAGTACATTCTCAAATTATCCTGGAACCGATGAGGGGGCTCAAGAATGCCTTAAGCACTTCACTTATGATACCAAACCATATACTCCCAAAGATATTCTCCGCTTAAAGAGAAGATATCTTTAGTACACGTTCGGGAGTTTTGATAACATTGCGCGCTAGGTAACTCCGGTCTGATGTCATCTGATGCAATGACACCAGAATTCATGTTGCTCATGTTCAACTTAGAATGCAGAGCTGGAGTCTTTCTGGAGGACGACAACATTAAATTTCATTCCTCATTGGGTAAACTTGCGTCTGTCTTCCAAGGTGAGATATATGCAATTCTTATGGCAAAGAATTATGTTGTGAAGAAGCCAAGCTGCGGTTAAAGCCGTACTGAAGCCTGTCACGACTTCCAAGAATGGTTCAAGAATGAAAGACTTCACTGCACGCTGTTGGAAGAATGATATCACTGAGTCTCTTTTGGGTCCTCCATTGAATTGGCTTGGCAAAACTCAGAGAAACGTTTCTCAGGACTCGAACCTGCGTTTGGACTCTCTGAGTCCAAGGTTAGGGCTTTCATTGGTTTCTTATGAGCGTAACTGCATGATTTGTGTGGCTCTTTAGGATGTACGAGTAGGTCAACCAAACGGTTGGTCCCGATGTTCCTAAAAGATCGACTGTTGTACTGCTTATTTGCGTCTTAAGTGACGCTAAGATTTTTACTAAGCACGTAAATGTGCTAGGCATAAGTGATGCCACTTCCGGGGACGCTTTCTGTTAAAGTAATAATGGCACCGCTACAACCTATGGATTCACCCCTCAGGTTCGAGAAAAGTAATATTTTTCTCAAGCGATTTGAGTTTATATGTATCATTCAAGACTTTTACCGTGAAGGACTATCTTCAAGTATTCAAAATGATCGTGGGTAGGCGCTGTATACTCAAATACAATTCTAGCTTGAAAACTTTTTAATGGTTTCTAGGTAGTCGGGTTTGTGGGCTTAGAAGAACGGTAGTGCAGCTAATCGGTTTTTCATAGTAACATCTGCAATTTTCTGGCACCTTTATCTAATTTTAAGAGTTGCTTAGAAGACTGTTGGGACGTTGCTTATGATAGCTTTTTCATCGGAGAGAATCATTGGAGTCATGTCATGTCATGTAAAGATACTACTGCATAACTGGTGTTCGGAAGATCTATCCAAAAATGAGAGAACATTCGGCGAACATAAACCCCAAAGAGAAGCATTCAGGGTAGCAGTCGAAGACTACACGTCATAACCATGTCAATCGACTGCGTCCCATTTTCTATACGACTCGTGTCCGGAGTGGCGAGACGTTTACATTAACAAGATCTTGCACGCAGTGTTAAAAGGCACGAGCCTATCTCGTTCTTCTATGCGGTTCCTATTCATAGGTGAGCTATGCAGCAGCGTGAGCTTGCTGCATTTTCCATCAAAACAGCGGGAAACCCAGACACCAACTGAGCCACTGATTTTCTTCTACACGTAGTAGGTGTGCTCAACGGTATCATCCACCGAAGCGCAATAGTCATATGTAAGCGATGAACTGCTCGTATCCGGAGAAAAGCTGGGTAAGGCAGTAGTTCACCTTACAATGACTTCACTTCCGCCACTCGCTTTGCACAAGTATGAGTCGCTACGTCCACTTATCCACGACCTCTTCATCCCATTCCGCTACATTGTTCGGACTCCGAAGATCGAAATTTCTCTCTGCGCTAACGGCTGTCGCGGAGACCGTGCTGTAAGCGCACGCTATCTGAAGTGACTAAATGCGTTGTACTGAGGTAAATCGCTTTCGGAGACTCTGCTTGGCAGCGCAACTGTCCATATTTTGGCGCCGCCGTACAGCAATATAGAATTGGCGACCAACGCCAGTAACCTTCTTTTAACAGCATCATCCTAGACAGTGGAACTGCCGCCTTTGTGTCTTTATTGGCCGTATGCTCAAAGCCGTCACCCCACAGCTAGTCCGCCACTCTCGCGGGTACTACCGGTGCGACATCGTCCGCAAAGCCGGTCAGCCTGAACCCCGGATGCATTCCTATGCACAGAAGCCTATCGTACATGGGGTTCCAGAGGTCGGGGCCCAGTGTCGACGCCACCTGATCCTCTCTTCGTCCTTGTTGGAAACCGCCTTCTAGCTATAATGATAAACGGTCATGCAGCAAAGTTGTTTGGAATTTATCCGTTTCTGAAAGTAATGTTGCGTAGGCTCTTTGACTTAGCTATCATAGGTGTCCTTTTCTCCTATTTTTGGAGCCAAAATCGCCTAAAACTATTTTAACGTCGCACTTAGAGCAGGGGTCGTGCATACAATATTTGGTAGTGTCGTCTATTTTTTTTCCAGTTAACCTTAGGCGCATGGTTGTTCGGAAATTGGTGAAGTTGCAATGTGTTCACTTATAACCGGACTTCCAAAACTGCTGTTATATCTACTTCATAGCAGTCTATAGCTATTAGTTACAGATCCTAAATCCGTTTTTTTTTTTTTCGTTTTGCTGACTCGTCAACAGTGAATACATATGCCCTTACTTGAGGCTATTCTACTGATTTGTAATAGTACAGTTTTAAGGGGCCAGGTACTCCTAGTTGTGTCTACGCACAATTATCAACTTGGAGGATGGTCCTCTCTGGGCCTTGTTGAGCAGTAGGTTTCGCAAATTCCGGAGCTGGTAACCCATTAAAGATTAACCCGTCAGCGATTCTATTTCAGGTCACTGATTAGTTCTTTATTGACCTCAGTTATAAATACATTGATTAAGTCATGCGTATTCATTTGCCTTATATCCTGGTTGTAAGCTTCATTCATATCTGAGAGTACGTTGTAGTGCTGCTATATTCTTGTGTTCAACACTGGCTTTTAAGAGCCTCAAATCCAACGACGCAGCAGTCGAAGATCATGATAAGAAGGAGCGTTTAGCCAACTTAAAGAACAAACTGCAAGCAGCTGTATAAGAATCGATCTAACAAGACTATGTATGTACATGTAGTTAGTTTGTTAAGGCTCTAGTCCACCCCAGACATGAACACCATCAGTAGTAAAGTGATTTCCAAATCATTCACACTCTTCCACATTAATGGAATTTTGCAAAGTACTTCCATTTGTAACTAATACTGTAATCGCACTCAATTTAAACTAGGAATTTTCTAAATAGCATAAAACATAAACCAGCTCCGCACCTCACCTTCCCGGGGCCACACGCTCAGACACATCCCTACATGTGTATGTTTTTAATATGAGAACACAAGTAATATCCCAGCGTACACCGTACAAAAGCAAACCGAGCAAGCAACGCGCTAACAAACCACGGAACAGGGACATCATTTTTCATTTGCACGTCGCTTGGTCCTTCCATTTGCTGCAAAATAATACAACGCAACACAAACGTTGAACAATAACAAAACCAAAAAAAAAAACGAAGTACACCATCCATGCGTTACCGGTGCCGGTGTCGGTGTCGGTGTTGGAATCGGAGTCCGTATCTCGGTGGTGGGATTGGGATACAATCAGACTTGAAAACATCGCGCGCCGGTGACCCAAAAGGACAGGGAAAGGAACAACAGCACATTTCTACCGTAACCACCCCCACCTGAGATGTGTGAATTTATGTCCGAGAGGATGGGTTACGCGAAAAAGTTTTTTAATTTATTCCACCGTTTTATTTATGTGGAACGGGTAAAACTGTTTTGTGGTTAATTAAAGCAGTAGTCCCACAGTTATACGTACACCTCGCTTGTAGCTCCATAGTCCATAACCTGCACTCACTACTTCAATCAATTCCTCAGTATGGGGTGCGTAGTTATGGTGACTCTTTGACTTTTCCAATCGGACGCATCGTTATTGCCCGACTCTACGCTCAATGATGACGCCACTACAAGAGAACAAATGTAATAATCTAAATTGCGTCGTTACAGTACTGTCCTGTCAGACACGTCCTCAAATCGATTCCCAGTTGCACATTGGTCGTTGGTCGTTGGTCCTTCCTTTCTTCCTTCTACAATACGTATGTACATATACACAACACAGACACTGTACCCTGTGCAGTTTATTCCCCTTTTAGGAATATTGGCACTTTTTATTGACCCCAGCATTTTATCACTGCTTTCAATACTTCTAGGACTTTGACGGCTTTGGAGGCTTCTATAGCCTCCACGAGTATCGACCACCGACAGCTTCAGCTTCGGCTGGCGATGTAATTTTAATTTATTCGGAGTAAATTTTTATGCGGATCGGTTCAGTTTATGTTTTATCGTCGTAATATGCTAAAGCGCTTTCCATTAACGCAAATTGCTCAGGACCAGTACGGATGTACATATGTATGTATATGTATGTATGTATGTAGCGTTTGTTGTCCTTTTTTATATTTTTTTATTTTTTGACCCCCTAATTTACCATGTTGCTGTTTTTGTAATTTTTTGCGTAAATTTTTACAGCTGTCATATGTGGGCTTTATGGATTCGAGGTGATTAAGCTTCTGGAAAAGGGGTAGGTGGACTTAAATTCAATTCGATTATGTACGTGAGTGGGATGAAAAATTCCACAGAGAATACGAGTAAGGATAAAGAGTTTTCTAGTTAAAAGGTGGTATTCGTGTCTGAAGATAAGGGCTTGACCAAGTGGTTTTGAAGTTGTGGGAAAGTAAAGTCAATTCTACGGAGATAAAGAAAAAGTTTCGAGGGTTCATGGGTCACGTTTCTTTAAGGTAAGCATTCGATTGATTAGACTCAGTGCTCTTGGTTTTTACGTGAATGTGACCTTTGAAAGAATTTTCTAGTTTCCCACGGTAATCCTTTTTCTTAAAAAATTGCGGATGGGGATTTGCCGTTAAATTACCACCCTTCACTTTATAAACACCTTTGAAAGGTTACCTAATAGTGATACGTGTGTGGGATATTTAACTTGTTTGTACTTGTTTGTTAGGGATTCCAAATTCTCTTCAATTGTCTCGGCACCAGGACTAGTACACTCGGTACTCCTAATGCATCATGTTGCAGTGAAATTTCTCAGAATATTTAAATTTTTGCACACAAAAGATACTTAGCTAAGGAAGCCAAGATTGTTTGTAGTTTGTATAGATAGTTTAGGCTGTATTTTCAGGTCTACATCAAGTGGACTGTTACCTCAAGCTTGATACAGGCAATTGCTCTAATGTAGAACTGAGACTTAGCAACGGATTATAAAAACTAATCCACAACCAGTATATGCTCGACATTGGCATTTCCCTTGATATGTGTTCAAGATCCGGAGTTCCTTATGCACAAGAATGACTGAAATCTCTGGTGGCTTAGAGCCTGTGTTGAAAATATGGTAAAATTGTGGTCCGGGATTGATCTCACCGCGCTTTTCGGTAAAGATAGACAGTCAGAGAATCCATCTTTCTACCTCTGCCCATGTTCAAGGACTGCTTGATAGAGGGGATGTAATCTCAGAACCGCGCCAGTCAACCCACAGAAAATATTTTCTTTTCGAAACAAGTAGTAAACTTGTCCATTATACTTCTTGTATGTTCCTCTTACTGTGATTTCTCAGGCTTTCGTAGAAAGATGAGAAAGCGCTTTAGTGATAAATTGCCTATAGTAATAGCAACCACCACAACAGCGCCGAGTACCTGCAGCCTGACGCCAGCTTAGGCCGGATACTCACAGAGATAATGCCCTGTAGTATCGTCAGCACTCTCAAAGAAAGCGTCACAGGATGTTGTTTGACCTATGCTCAGCACACAAATATGCGTCACGATACCAAAAGCCATCTACTTAGGAACTAAGCCTTTAGAGACGTCGAAAGACATTGGCTTGATCTGTCGGCAATTTGGAGAGTCATACCGTCTGCGGTTAGTCTCATGTGAACCCCAACTGTCAATGGAAGCCTTAACCGAGTTCGCTGGCAGTCCTAACATAGATTTCGGCCCAGAAAATCTTTTCTTTCATTTTCAGTGATCCCATTGTGATCTGGAATCCAAAAAAGACTCAGTGAATTCAGCTTCCCGACTGCGGTCAGAGATGTCATGCATTATCGAACTATCTTGGAAGTCATTATTATATTCAGCAAGGCTTTAGGCGCAGCTTGGCTATAGCTACAGATTCAAATGATTCGTCAGCTTCATGGATTCTTCAGAATAAATTTCATTGCCATCAGGATTGCGTACTTGTATATCTCCGCTTCGAGGACAGACGCAAATCTAACGTTAACGTCGTTTAGAAAGACACTATTGTCACATCCTAAGTCGGTTTTGATCCAAATATTGGTACGTCTTACAAATGAAAGAAGTTTCAATTTACGGCCAATCGTTCACTCTTTCACTCATACTAAAACGATGGAGAAACCGCAAGAGAGCAGCGGGAAAAAAATGGTTGGCGCCAATTTTTCAGGGTTCAAGAATTCGCTAGCTCGCGAAATTATTCACTCATTTACAATAACCTTAGATCTGCAAAACCATCCAAGGACACAGCAATTACTTATTTTACTAAAATACTCGTACAAATGGCAAGTGGCCCAGTTGCGTCCCTTATGAAGACGCTGATGCTGTTCTCAGCCTAATTGCCATTCGACTCAGGAGATCTTCGACAACCAAAGCTACTAGAGGACATCGTGCCTTAGAGTAAAAGCAACTTCTGAAATTTCCTGTTCTGATTGACATGAAGTACACGACATCACAATCACATCAAATACCGAGGCACTTTCTGTCTCCATTTAAAAGGTTTCGGAGAAGAATGGAGTACGAGTATCATCTGTCACCATACTAACAAGTATCGCTCCAAGAGCTTCTTGTGCTACTTTGCGAGTGTAGACAGAACGTCAAATGGCATAGTTTCAATCTTCCAAAAGAGCTTCGAAGAAGCTTGTCTAATCAATAATGATAAGCCCAAAAGATCCATTTTAAGGATGTCTGAGGACATACGGCAGATAGGAAAACGGCGAAAAGACCGTTCAGAATAGTAAAGAATACAAATGCAGACAGTGTATGGCAACGTTGGATAATTTCAATTTTTTTAAGAAAAGCCAAGTGACAATTCTGAAGCAATTTTTGCAGTGGTGCGTGAACATAAATGAATCAGTGTAGTGAACAGAAGGTCTGGATGGCATTCTGCTCCTCATTGTGGATATGCCAAAAACGCGCACCTCGCTAGCGCTATTTCATTTCATTATGCCAAAAAACGCACACCTCACTAGCGCTAATTCATTTCATTTCCAAAGCTGGATAAGCATAGCACTCAATGGTCAAGGATAAATAGACCCTGTTCGTTCCTACTAAAGACTTTGGAGCGGATGCTGGACATGTATGTATGTACGCGATAGATATTTCATGCTGCTAACATGTATATATTAGGCGCAACTGACAGTAAATAAAAGACACTGCTTCTAACCATGTTATGAAATTGATTACATATTGAAATGTGCGATGTGGTGTCAGTCCATTATTAGCTGACTCCAATGGCGAATCCCTTCTTTCCGCGTACATTTTAATGACACATAGCTCCGTGCTGTTGTAGGTCCTGAAACTCAACACACTGTTTCAGCATATACTCCAGCTCCAGCTCAGATCATAGACTGGTTCAAAAGGGTGGAAATATCACCCCGTATCACATTCGCTCCGCTCATTACCACTTGGGATAAGAAGGTGGCCGCCGCGGGAAACCATTTCAAACTCAATGTTTTTCTGATGCTGCATTCAGCAAAAAAAAAAAACAAACAAACACGTAATCGAGCTCTCACATGTTTTCGTAGAGTTTGAATCCTCCCGCGCTTAACAGCTACGCATCATTTATAACTTTGGTTGCGCTTCATCTACATACAAGTATGTGTCTTCTTTTATTGTCGATTAGGTTGCAGGCAATTTTTGTGCCTCATCATTGCTAGCTTCGTCAATACCCGCAAAAACTGGAGCCAATTCTGCCCTAACTGTGACGGTGTTCAACACGAATGTTTGCTGAGAATTTTTCCTATAATAAGTTGGCATTTCTTTGTTCCACTGGGATTATGAGGTATTTGTTTGCGTTCGCTCCTGTGAAGGTAATTTGTGCCTACTCCACCTTAATTGCTATGTCTATAGCATTTGTCTGTATTTAAAGAAGAGGAAAAATATGATTTAGATTCTGTGTCAAATACGGCATTCAACTTCGTGTTGACACTGGATTTCTTAAAGACGACGTAATGGGGAATAAAAAAATGAAACGGTTTCGGAAAAGCCAGGTCATTTAAGTTCTCCAAAGTGATATGTTCTAAAAGTTGTGTATTGCTTACGAAGGTTTGTAATGAGGGTTTGTTATCCAACTGAAGACTTAATTATTTTGTGTGTTGGGACCTTGTATGTACGCCGATGGATTGAAGGTGCAGCTGAAAATGTGTACCAGGTAAACGTTTTGTGTTGAATTGAGAATATTCTTTACATGTTTTACCCTTTTAAGCTTTGTGATCTTCGTGGGGTTGCTTCTCATTTTCCTAAAATGTTAGGCTTGCAGCCAGATCGAACTTAGAAGAAGACGTTCAAATCTTTTGTAGTTACAAACTTACCTAACTTACCTTACGCAATATTTCTGGCAACTAGATCGCCGAAGATATCACAACCCAAAAATATGCCAACTTTTAACGGCTGATGGCAGGTTGCATCCAGATGAGGTCTACCTCTATTACGTTGTACTTCCAGGTTCGATTTGAAGGCTGTAGTCTGGGGCATTGGAGCCCATTCGCTCTATATAACCTAGCCATCTCAGGCAACTTAGTAGGTCAGTTTTCCTAGTAGGTCAATGTCACTGTACAGCTCGTTTAGTTCGCTGTTGAATGTTCTCCTCCAAATTCCGTCAACGCAAACGGGACCGACTGAAGATTTCTTCATCCGCTTTCGATAGGGTCCATGCTCAGGACTTAAAGTAGGACTAAGATGGACTTATATAGAGTTCCATAGATAGGACCTTACTAGACAATTACCTGCTTAGCCGAAAAAAAACGGTGATTGTCAAGGCTGATTCTTCGTTTTATTTCTGCCGAAGTCTTGCTGGCAGAATTTATAGCAGAACCAATATAGACAAAGTACTTTACTACTTAAAAATGATAGCTGTCGACTGTAGGGGTAGGTTAGGTTAGGTAAGAGTGGCTGTTGGAAATACCAACCCACTTAGGCCTATTGGCCCATTGTGATGCCACGTGGATCTGTGATCTTCTTACTACTGGAACCAGTTTGAGCTTTTAATAAAGCGTAGGAGACTGTTAACATCTATTTTTTCTAGATCGTTTAGGTCGTTGTAGAAGAAAGCTCCTAGGTGAAGCTTCCTTCTCTGAGAGAGAGCTGGGCATGTGCAGAGTAAGTGGGGGATTGTCTCCTCCTCTTCCTCGTCCATGCAGCTTCTACAGAAATCGTTAGTAAAAGCGCCAAGCCTTCTTGCGTGCTTGCCTATGAGGCAGTGTCCGGTAATGACACCTATTATGGCGCTGAGATGTTTCCTATCTAAAAGGATCAGACACTTAGATCGACTCAGATCCAGCCTTGGCCAGATCTGTTTGGTTGCTAGACATGTTTGTCCAGCAGTCCATCTAAGGTCCGTTCTTTTATTGGCATCCAGCTTTAGTGTTAGTTTGCACGTAGCGATTGGTATACCTATACTACCTTTGTCCGGTAGGATAGGTAGAGTGGTTCCAATTTTGGCGAGTTCATCGGCTCTGCAGTTCCCTGGAATGTCTCTGTGGCCCGGCACCCAACAGAGGTGAATGTTGAACTGCTCTGCCATCTCCATGAGAGATGATCGGCATTCAAGGGCAGTTTTAGAACACAATGAGACCGAGTCCAGGGACTTGATGGCGGCCTGACTATCCGAAAATATGCGGATATCCTTTGCAGATATCACGTTTTTCTTCAGCCAGGACAGAGCTTCTTTAATCGCCAAAATTTCCGCCTGGAACACGCTACAGTGATTTGGAAGGCGGAAAGAGAGGCTTAGATTTAGCTTATCTGAGAAAACACCGCCACCAACTCCGCTGTCGGTTTTAGATCCATCTGTGTAGAGATGGATTGACTTGTCCTCCATGAAAGCATCCTCCTCCCAGAATGATCTAGAGGGGAAGCTTACATGGAAGTTTTTGTCAAACCAAAGTTCAGGTATGGTGTAATCGGTGTTCTCTGTGAGGATTCCTAATGTATTAAGAATGTTGGCGTGGCCAAATGAATTATTTGTCCACTGTTTAGTCGCTTTAAGGCGGATAGCTGCAGTCGCAGCTACTTGCTTGCTAAAAATGTCGAGGGGTGTCAAGTGAAGCAGAATATCTAATGCCGCAGAGGGGGTAGACCGCAAGGCTCCGCTTGTGCATAGACATGCTGTTCTTTGGACTCTGCTTAATTTAATGCAGTTGACTGCATTTTCCAAGGCCGTCCACCAGACAACCACCCCGTAAGTGAGTATCGGTCTTATGACCGAGATGTATAGCCAGTGGGTTATGCGAGGTTGAAGGCCCCATTTGTTCCCAATGGCTTTCTTGCAAGAGAATAAAGCTATTGTGGCTTTATTGACTCTTTCTTGAATGTTAGGTTTCCAGTTTAGTTTCCTGTCAAAAATGAGACCCAGATATTTTGCTGTATCGGAGAAAGCTAAACTGGTACCGTTTATTGAAGGAGGGTCTATGATTGGAATTTTATATTTCCTAGAAAAGAGGACAAGATCAGTTTTATGGGGGTTTATTCCCAATCCACAGCGATCTGCCCAGCAGGTTAATCTGTTAAGATTTACTTGGAGGAGTTCTTTAATGGTATTTAAATGTTTTCCTGAGACGGCTATGGCAACGTCATCCGCATAGGCAATCACTCTGCTACCACCCGCTTCCAGGTATATCAGTAGTTCGTTAACCACTAAGTTCCAGAGAAGGGGGGAGAGGACACCGCCTTGCGGCGTACCCCTACTGACATATCTTTTAGCAGAAGTCTCACCCAGTTTGGAGTTGATTATCCTGCTTGTCAGCATTAGATTAATCAGCTCCCCAAGTGAGCCGTCTACCTGCAGAGTTGACAGCGCAGTCGTGATTGCGGATGTGTTGACGTTGTTAAAGGCGCCCTCTATGTCTAGGAAAGCAACCATTGTGTACTCCTTATATCGTAGGGATCGTTCGATGTGGCTAGTCAGAGAGTGCAAAGCCGTTTCCACCGACTTCCCTTTACAGTAGGCATGTTGAGCCGCAGACAGAAGTCTTGGATCAACTTTAGCTCGAATATGGATATCAATCAGTCGTTCTAAAGTTTTCAGAAGGAATGATGATAGACTTATAGGTCTGAGGTCCTTTGGGACCACATGAGAACATTTTCCAGCTTTGGCAATGAATACTACATTGACTTCTCTCCATAACAGTGGAATGTGGATAAGTTCTACACAGCTCCTCATAATATTTTCCAACACTGGTAGAATTATATCTGAGGATCTCTGTAGCTCGGCAGGTATAATACCGTCCGGACCAGCAGACTTGTATGGTTTGAAGCTATGCAGCGCCCAGAGCAGTTTGTCTCTCGTAATCAGACTATGAATTTTGGTCACGGTTGCAGTAGGCTTGTTTGGGCTGCTACTGGCCGCGAGATGGGAGCTACCTGGAAAGTGGGTGTCCAGAAGCAGGTTGAGTGATTCATCACTTGAGGTTGTCCAAGAGCCATCGGTTTTTTTCAAACAGCTGGGCATCATAGGATTTGTGGAGAGGATTTTTCTTAGCCGCGAAGCCTCAGAGGTTTCTGTGATTTTGTCGCAGAATGACCTCCAGGATTGTCGCTTTGCCTTCCTCAGTTCTTTTTTGTATAATTTGAGGGATTCTTTATATGAGTCCCAGTCGGTCACTTTTCTTGTGCTTTTTGCTGCGTTGAAAAGTTTTCTGCAGGTGTTTCTGAGCAGTCCTAGTGCCGATGACCACCAATGTGGCTTTTTCTTGCCTCTTGGTTGAATAAGAGGGCAGGAAGCGGCCATAGCCTTATTGAGAGTCAGAGTAAATTCCCTGACTTTCATGTCGAGCTCATTGGTGTCACGCGGGGGACTTGATAGTTTAGAGGATATCGTTTCCGACAGTATTCCTCTATATTTTGTCCAATCAGTTTTCCGATAGTTCCGGAAAGCTGGTTGGCTGGGGGGAGCATCACTCAGACTGAATTGGATGTATCTATGGTCTGAAAAGGAGTGTTCAGACGATACCATCCAGTTTGTTAGCCTTTGGGTGATGCTGTCGGAGACAAGAGTAATATCTAATACTTCTTGTCGGTTTTTTGTTATGAAAGTCATTGCCAATATTGCAAATTAAGAGGTTAGTACTTAAAATATAGTCTAAAAGTGACTCACCTCTATCATTGATGTCGGTACTGCCCCATACCGTATGATGTGCGTTAGCGTCACATCCGATTATGAGGCCAGTTTTTTGCCTTCCCGCTTCCAGTACCACCCTTTCTAGGTTATCACCAGGGAGAGGGCCCACTTGGTCGTGGCCAAGGTAAGCCGATGCCAGCCAGTAAGAGCCTTTGGCAGTCTCTAATCTGGCAACGGTTAGGTCGGGGTCACTGAGGTTGGGAAGTAGAAATACATTAAGGCTACGTTTCGCTAATATACAAGTTCTAATCTTACCTTTGTCTCTTGTATAGAGCGGAACGTATGAGGGTGTCCTAAGTCCACGAACCACGCCTTCTGCAATCCATGGTTCCTGGATTAGAATTATGTCTTCTGCGCTTTTGGAAAGACGCAGAATGAGTGCGGCCGAAGCCTTTTTTGAGTGGTGGAGATTAATCTGGAGAAACCGTATCATTGCTACAGTCTTCCAGAGTCGCCTCCACCACGGTGTTGTTGAGGTCCTCCGATTCTGAAGATGTGCCCAAGAGCTCATCTTCTATCTCTGATCGTGTAGAACCTCTAATTGTTTCGTCATCGGTTTCCATTTCCGACAATGTGTCAGAAGAGGAGACCGACGGCTTGGTAGTCACCTCGGACAGATTGGAGTCGTCGCTATCCAATTCTGGAAAGGATATCGACGCTCCAAGATCCAAGGTTGTGATGTCGGGTGTTAAAGGAGGAGGAGGTTGCTTATCAGCATCCAGCTCATCCTTTTTGTACACCCTTAAGTGAATTGACTCGAATCCGAACCGAATCATGCCTTTCGTCTGCGCCAGAGGATTAAGGGATTCCTTATTGATCACAATTAACGCGCATCTATAAGAACCCCTTAGTTCCTCCAGTTTCGCGACTTTCCAGTCATGAGTCGGAAGAGTCGGGTTGCTGAGCCGGATGATTTCCAGGATACTTCCTGGAGAGGAGGGTTCGGCTGGAATCCAGGTACGAGTTCGAGGTCTACTAGGAATGTCTTCCTTAGATACGACCTCGAGTTTTGCACCTGGCCAAATCTCTCCTAAACCATCGATGGCCTTGGTGAAGAGATCGAGAGATCTCTGGTTGGAGCAAGCGATGAGCTTGCCATGGCCTTGGTGCCAGCCAGCGTCGCTTGTGATAGGAGGTGGTCCTGGGTTCTCCCGCATGATGGCCAAGAAGTTGCTCGAGAGCTTCAACTTGACCAATTGCCACCGTTCCGGTGTAATGGAACCGTCGGTATCGCTTCTGTCGATCACCGCGATCACCAATGCGTCCTTTAGGACTTCATTATAAGACCTCAGAGATCTGCTGTTGGATGGCCCAGGGGTTGTGGAACTGTGTGTTTTGGGCCTCTTGGAAACCGGTACGGTTTCCTCCAACGATCTCTGACGCTTAGAGGAGTCTTTTGACGTTTTGTGAGCAGTGGAAGCAGTGGGAAATCCGTCTTTTAGGACGTTTTTAGCCCACTCAACCTTGCTCTTTATTTCCGCACTTCTCTCCACCTCCGGAATGGATCCGAAGGTTTTGATGATGCGTGAAGCATTTCGGCGTCTTATGTAGAGCGCCTTAGATGGAGCTTGCCGATGCGGCTGAGCTCCAGATTCCTCTTTGGGGGGAGGAGTTTTGGTAGCAGCAACAAGTCCGTGGCCTGCCACAAACTTGCTGCTGCTGGGGGCGGGGGAAGTGATAGGACCATGGCTTGCCACAGTCTTTACACTCCCCGAAGGAGTTTTGGTAGCAGCGACAAGTCCGTGGCCTGCCACAAACTTGCTGCTGCTAGGGGCGGAGGAAGTGATAGGACCATGGCTTGCCACAGTCTTAACACTCCCTGAAGGAGTTTTGGTAGCTGCGACAAGTCCGTGGCCTGCCACAAACTTGCTGCTGCTAGGGGTGGAGGAGGTGATAGGACCATGGCCTGCCACAGTCTTAACACTTCCTGAATTCTTATTATTAGGCTTATTCCTTTTGCCTTTAGAGGATGGCGCACCATGGCCTGCCACAGTTTTGCCTCCTCTCGGCAATGCAGGAGCCTTGCCGGTAGTCGGTGTAGTCACCGTTCCACCGCCCGGTAATAAAGGAGTACCGGCCTCGGTTTTTGTTTTATGGTTATTATCCATTGATAGTCCCACGAGTAGCGGAGAAAGGGTTGTCCATCTGTACAGAGATCCGCCATATACAGATAAGGCTAGCTAATCCGGAGGTCGCCAGGTATCCGGATACTCCGTTTGCGACTGAGCTATTTTTGGGCCCTCAGCCAGGTTGATCTTCGGCACGGGTCGTATGACACCTTGATCCAGCCCAGGGGAATGATGGAGTAATTTGAGAGTTGGGGAGGGGGGGGGGAGCATCCTTTGGTTTCAGGACTCGTCTGGAGAATTTCTTCTCGAGATTCATTGACCCTACTCAGCCTCTACAACTCGACAAGTTCGATGCTCGCGGTAGAAGGCTGTCGACTGTAACGTTCTGCCGAATTCGTCGATGTTGCGTGTCCATTCTCGTTGATAGCATATACTTGGTGTTATCCTTACCTACTACTAAGCGGTGATAGCCCGCTGAGTTCTGCTAACTATGTCAATAAAGATTGTTCCTCCGGTGTTGCCTTATGAGTTTCACACAATTCCTTCAAGTATCTGCTGTAACCTTATCGGACAGCAGTCAGCTAATAAAGTCCCTTGGCCGCTCACCTAAAGACTGGAAAGCCACCGTCAATCTGCTCAAAAACCAAAAGCATAATCAGTATATGATTTTAGAGAAGTAAGAGATAAAGAGAAAAGTAAAATTTTTAAAAAGAAAAAAAGTGTTAGGCAGTGGCGCATCCATAGCCTGCTTGGGTAAATGGAGACTAGACTTCACTTTACAACTTTACACTGACGAAAATGACGATCGATATACGGACAGCTGATGGCAACCATCAGCAAATACTTGGACGGTTCAAGTTCTCAATCTCATGGTACGGCAAAACGAGGGGCTTAGAAATATTCGTGGTCCCGAATTTACTATAACCATTATATTTAGTGGTAGATTTTTAGAAAAGTTTCGCAGTCGCTTCTAACATAATCTTGAGAAAGAACTTGCCATCGCCGACGGAAATTGACTCCCCAATTCAAGAGCTCACCAACAACAAACCGAGCACTTTGAGAGAGTGAAACTGCAATTTCTGTCGTTCGCAATCCTGGGGCCATTTCTGCCGAGCTGGGTCGAATGGTCGGTTTGGAGTTCGCCGGTAACTTGGTGAGAAAACCGGGGAAGAATATGAATATTCTATGACTAGAATCACGAGACGTCAACACCGTGACAAAAAATATCCTACCCTCTTCCCCACATCGACGGTTTACTAAGCCGCCACCAAGATACCAGATTTATCTCTTGTATCGATTTGAAAGATGCGTTTTGGCAGATTCCTCTGGAGGCCAAATCAAGGGAGAAGACAGCTTTCACAGTTTCTGGGCGGCCACTTTACCAATTCATGGTCATACCATTTGGACTGTGTAATGCTGTTCAGAGAATGTGTCAGCTAATGGACAAAGTCATTCCTATCGGTTGAAGGAGCATGTCTTTGTCTATCTCGATAACCTATGGTTTGTTTTCCAGACTTTGATTCCCATGCCAAACTACAATCCGAGGTGGCGAGGTGTTTGATGGAAGCTGGATTGACGATCAATGTCATAAAAAGCAAATTTTGCTATCGCGAAATAAAGTATCTGGCATACATAATTGGTGATTGCAGTCTTAAGACAGACTCAGATAAAATGTCGGCCGTAGAAAAGTTTCCGGTGCCAAGAACTCCTAAACAACTCCGTCGGTTTCTAGGGATGACAGGGTGGTATGGGCGGTTTATTCCAAACTTCTCCGGGCTATCCGCGCCTATGACGGACTGCCTTTAGAAAGGACAAACTTTTACTTTAACAGAAGACGCGCTGAACGCGTTTGACAAGCACCCATACTCTCAAGTCCGGACTTGAGACCAACATACAGTGAGACGCTTGGACGACTGGAGTGGGTAGTGTGCTATTCCAAGTGAATAGCATAGCAGAGAAAAACGAACGACCGACAGATCATTCCCAGAAGCTAAATTGTGCGCAACGGAATTATAGCATCACAGAACTTGAATGCTATACGACCGTGTTGTCAATGAAGAAGTTTAGGGCCTATGTTGGGCTTATCCTTTACTATTATAACCGATCACGCCTGTATGAAATGGTTGATGACACAGAAGGATCTGTGTGGTCGCTTGGCCAAATGGAGACTGAAACTTCAAGACTTTTGCTTTGTATGATTAAGTCCTGAACTGTCGTCACGTTTAATGATTAAGGCCTGAGCGTGGACAAGATAACTACCATAGTCTAATACCATAGTAACCCATTCATGTATGTGACAAAGAATTTGGTGGCCCAAATCCACTAGAACCTTCTTATCCGTTTTACACATTTTTTATCTAAAACGTATGAGGATGCTGGCAATTGTCATTATTGTCTCTGTTTTGTGATTATGCTCGTGGCTCATTCTTTCCTATTTTAAGCTCCTTGTTAAAAAAAAGTAATTTCTTAATTTCTATGACCTTCAAGACTAGATGACCTACTACAGAATTAATATCAACAAATTAACCTCATAAATCCCGGACGGACATTAAAAATTAACGACTGAAGACAACCTTCACCACTGACATGTCACTGTTTAAAACCAACACCATCTTAGCGACTAAATTACTACAGCTTCACCATCACTTCATAAATGCTAAATCCCTCGCCCACAATAAAATTTATTCCGCAAAAAAAAAACAGGACAACATCTACAGTGTGGAGGTATGGAAATATTGTACTACTTCCAACATCAAATTGCAGTGAGATCTTACCTTGAGTTTATGACCATTTCTCTCCTATCAGCATCCCCATCCCCATTACTACGAGTACATTCTTGCCGTAGTAATCCCCTGAGTCAATCCGCGTCTGAATGGGGTAAGCACACAATTAAATTGACTTATCCCAAAGAATTCTTAAGTACACCATGAAATGACTGACTGGAATCGAATTATTATCCAGCTGATGAGGTGGTGGTGCCGGTACTGGGTGGTGGCAGATTTTAATATAGAACAACCCAACAGTACAGTACCAAAGCCGCATAGCGATGGGATTAACTCAGCAGCATTAATTATTCCGCCAGTAAAATAAGGATGATAGACCTTAACGCACAAGGACATTTAATTTGCATCGCTAATCGTTACTTGAAACATCATCCTGATTGATGTTGCTAATCCCATGGGGATTCCTTCTATGGCCTAGTTTGTCCCCGCCCTCAACAGCCCTTTTTTTCTGTTGTATCCTCTAGCGGTTTGCCGAGTTGGATTTGGATTTGGATTTGGATTTTCTGTCCGGATTCGTAATGACTTGAAAATTTCTTTTAAATCAAAATCATCATGAGAAACTCGAGTAAGATCCTTTCAGCATGGAGTTTTCAACGAAAAAGGACATTGAGTATTTTTTGTCATTTTTCTCTCTATTTTATTTCTTTTTGTTTGCTTCCTCCGTTTCCAAAGTTTGGTGACACTTTTGGGGCATATTTTCCACATTTCGTAGAGAGGTGGTTTTTGAATTTTTTTTTTAAACATACAATCCTTGCATACGTATGTTCATCCTTGTTGCAGGAGCAGAAATGCAAATTTCTTTTCACTAGCGGTTTTTTTTTTTTTTTTTTTTTTTAACTAGACCAGAACTAAAAGGTGTAATTCGTTTGGACCGAGAGTAGCATTATGACATTGTCTTTTGATAAATGATCACAATTCCTACATTTGTGCATTTAAATGTGTTTGTGTATGACTGGAATGGTTTCCATTATTTTCTTTGTCGTCATAGTTGCCATTGGTCTGAACGTTAGAAAGGTCTGAGCAGTTGTAGGAGTATAAAGCATTAAA
This sequence comes from Volucella bombylans, assembly GCA_949129095.1. NCBI lineage: Eukaryota > Metazoa > Arthropoda > Insecta > Diptera > Syrphidae > Volucella > Volucella bombylans. Next base: position 111,174,424 of record OX422141.1, read on the forward strand.
ATGGTATTTAATGCCATGGCTTTGTTATGTAACCTTCGAAAGAGTTTTTTTTCAAGTCACAGAAGTTAATCTGTTCCAAGAAACGTTGCTACGAGTAAGTCCTGTAAATCCTTTTTGTGGCAAACACTGGACATAATTGTGTTCCTTTGATAGAAACGCATTGTAAATATTTCAAAATCATTTGCGAATATTTCAGCTTTCTTCTTTCCATAGGTTGGCCACATTCTGTGTCTGTACACTGACGCCTCATATATTAAGACTAACTATGTATGTACTCATGCCAGAAAATGGAGGACAACAAAGTACCTGGACCGGATGGCATCTTAAATAAGCCGACTGCGAACGTGGGGCTGAACGCCTTTTCTGCAACAAGATACCTAGAACAGAAAAAAAGAAAAAATTCACTAGAACTAGCCACATAAAATGAGATGCACAAAGCTTTGTCTAAAAGCCCTTCGAAAAAACTAACACTATGAGAAGATAGATGTGATCATTTGTACAAAACTTTCGATGAACTGGCGAAGCTCTCACCAAATCAGTGGTTTGAAAGAAATTATCCAGAAGGCGATTATATCTACCACAAACTTGTGGAAGACAGCGAGCATTTTAATCAGTATGAGGACTTCAGGGTTGTTTCAAATTTCACCAAGAACTTATAATAAGAAAATACCGACAACTCTAAAAGACTCGAAAATCTTAACAACTGCTTCCTGCGGTGAGTAGGACATATAGGATAAGTGAATATTAACATTTTGAGTAAGAAAAAGTAACGCAGTAGCGCAAGACCTTACCTTACGAATCGCCCTTAAGAAAGCGCATCCCAATCATCTCGTGCCACGCTAAATAAAACATAATCTACCTTTGCGACAGTCCGAAGTGGACCAAGACCTTGTATCACCCATTCACTGTATTGTATGCATACCCACATGTCATGTACGATTTTCTGGCAAATCCCGAATGGCGGAGATTGGGAGACTTCCTCACACTTTCACTTTCAGAGGAGGCGAATATGGTAATGACGACTGCTATTATTTGGAACACAAAAAATTCTGTGTAGTATTCAGCGCTGCACCATCACTAATACCAGTTGGAGAGCATTATTAGTTAAAGCTTGAATTTTGAGACATCTTATCAAATTTGTACGAAACCGCTTAGCTGGTCATAGTTCCGATTTTATTTCTCCTGCAAACACCCGGTTAGCTAGAACGCGATTATTGTTCTATAATACTTGTCCAAAGTAGTAGTGGATGAATTACAATGGACATCCCGTAGTGTATTGTATGAGAACATGATATTATTGATGTTGTCCTATGAGTTTAGCGAAATGCTTGAGAGATATTTTTTTAAATCCTCCTTGTCAAAATCGATTCTTGACCTAAAAGGTCTAAGTAATGTCCTAGTTGAAGTTGGTAGTATAGTGAGCAAGTATTGTATATTTTAAAATTGATGTGGCTCTTAATACGTAGCTTTTATAAGCCGTAAAATGTGTTTTGAAAATCGGTAAGCTGGCGGTTGATATTGATTAAGTATTTCCTGAAAGATCTGAGTCTATTATCTGGTCTATGATGTATGATCCATCCCTTATACCAGACCAGTAAGGATCTACTCATATCATGCCAAACTGTGAGGCATTGGGGCATATCAATGGCATGATAGCTTCTTTACGAAGTATTTAGGATAATTGGGGAGGCTGGCAATGACAGCAGTCTGAACGACGCTGAGTACAAGCACTGTGTCGATCAACTGTGGCAGCTAGACAAAGCAGAGAATGTTTAGATTTAAGCAGAGGGCTACAATGCGGAAAACGAAACTCTTACAGTGAAGTAGTCCACGCAGCAAATTCTTGAATGGTTTGATAATCTCAAACCTAGAAAGTAAGACTTTCGAGGTTTTCAGATAACCCAAGCTAATGAGAAAGATCTTCTTGGTTCTGCCGCAACTTAACCTGAAAAGTGTAAGGAAACAAGGATGGCTTTTCTCTTGTTGTGGGCTTAGACATAGCCCTTACCAAGCCCATTAGGTCTAGGTATGACTCACGCCCCTATCTGTACGTTGGAAGGGTTAATTCCATTTTGTTTCCAGATGAGTGCAAATAAGAGACGACCACCCCGGTACTCAGATCAACTCTCAGCATTCCAAGTTCTCTGGAGCATCCCTATGTGAGAGGCCTACCGTGTTGAATACAAAACCTCAAATATCCACATAGCCGTGAAATAAATGAATCTGTGGTTTCGGATAAAGGGTTTCACACCACTATACTCGTATGACGGGTGATCAGAAAGACCAAGAACTTGTCTTTATGTGCGAAACTGACTCTCTAAATTTGGGCAATTTTGCAACCAAGTTTTAATTGCTGCAGATCGATATAAGGTAAGTAACAAACGTCTCTCATGCTTGAGGCTCGCTTCCCAGGTAACCTAATCAGAACCAGCTCACAACCAGCTCCTATTAACGAAGCTGCTAGTGAGCTGAATAACACGCCGTAGCTGGTATATCACTTCGATTGTGGTAATGGATCGCCTGAGACCAAGTTATCCCAGTTATGTTAAAAAATGTCTAAGCAAGCTTCTGGTACCTCTGACCGAAATCTTGACTACTAGTCTGGCACTGGCAAACATACCGAATCCCTGGCTAACAATGAAAGTAGTCTTTGTACTGAAAATTGGAAAAGAGGACTATAAGAGCTTCAGACTTATAAATCTGACTTCCTTCATGTTAAAAACATGGAAAGAATGATCGAGATCCAAGTGCGCAAAACAGTCTTGCGAATGCATCCTTTGTCTCCGATGTAATATGCTTACCAACACGGAAGGTCTAGAAAGAGTGCACTTCAAGATCTGGTACGCAGAATTGAAGGTGCACTCCAGCAGGAGAAATACGCGCTGGGCATTTTCATCGACTTTAAGGATGCTTTTGACATCTCAACTTTTGACAAAACAATACGGCGTAAATGAATCACTAGTTTTGTAGATAAAAACAATACCGGTGACTATGACTGTAGTCAATATGTGATTGCGGGAGTAAACAGGGGTTGCCCGTAAGGCAGCGTCCTATCTAACTGCCATGGTGCATGTCTGCCGACTCACTGCTTAACGCTCTCAACAAGTGTAGTTTTGCTCTCAGGCATATGCAGATGACCAAGCTGTACTCTCTGTTGGCTCATACCTAGCAAATCTCTGCTCTAAGGCGTATGTAGGCCTAGATGCAATTGACTATTACTGCACGTTGGGCTTTCAATTAATCCTTTTATAACTGAGATCATCCGGAAGCTGACTGGTCGGACTCATCTAGTGGTTAAACTCAAACTATCTAACTATTATATCTATAATTATCCTGGACTAAGCATGTAACGTCGAAAACCTCCAATTCGCTCTCGGTTTAACTAGCTTTTACAAAAATAAATATATCATTTACCAGTTTCCCTCCCCTTGATACTCATATCACAGGCTGCACTCTCAAAGCGATCCTCCGTTTAAAAAGAAGTGGTCTTTGGTATACCAAGCACCGGAGGTTTAATGATCTTGCGCGTCGACTGTCTTTTGACTATGATCTTATGGATGCAATGGTACCAGAAATCCTGCTGCAGAAAAAATACAAAATCGACTTTTCCTGTGCTCAAGACTGGTTTCGGCCTGAATCTGAGCTAGGAGAGGAATATAGTCGGGCCTTCACGGATGGCTTCAAAACCGGCGGCGTTGGTGTTTTTCTGGAGGAAGACTATGTTAAATTTTACTCATCGTTTGGAAAACTTGCGTCTGTCTTCCATGCGGAGATATACGCAATCCTTATTACAACGAACTGCATTGTAAAGAACGGGTGGAGGGGCGGAGAATTTGCATCTGTAGAGACAGCCAAGCTGCGCTTTGAGCCTCGCTGAACCCTCTACCAAGTTCCAAGCTAGTTCGAGAATGCAAGACATCACAGAGCGCAGTCGGACTGCTAAATTCAGTGAGCCTTCTCTGAGTACCAGATCACAATGAGATCACGAGAAATGAAATTGAAGTTGAACTTGCTAAGCAAGGCTTACAGGAGAGCTTTTCAGGACGCGCACTTAAGTTAGGTCTACCTGCGTCCTCGGTTAAGGTTTCCATTGACATTTGAGATTCATATGAGCAGCACAAACTTCAGGCTGCCTACTGGCGTCATGACAGAGAGCTACACTTTTGGTAGGCACTTAAATGTACTGGGCATAAGTGATACGAGTACAATATCCTTTGAAGCTTGTTGTGAAAGGAGCACTAGTTCTGTGAAAGTTTCCGGCTTACGCCTGAAGATTCCATTCAAAGCAACTCAAGGAGTACAATGGGCTCTTTCTTTGACTGAGTGCTCGGTTCCGACAAAAAAAAAATTGGAACACTGAAGTACGAGTATCAGTGGTTAGAGTAGTTTCTTCCTGGGGAAAGGGCACATCCCTTTCTAGTCATATTTTTTAGATGGCTTGGTGAATGCTGTTTAACCAATAAACTTATGTTGCTTCAAATAGCTTAGAAGTGGGCCCGTTTGCTCAAATTACTCTAATGGTCCTTTCCTTTATAAACCTCTTCTGAAACCGGTATAAGGGATTTGTTTATCGATCCCCGTCCAAATCGAATCATTTTTTCTGCTTAATAACAGAATAATCACCACAATTTGCACTTTACAATTCTGCGGAATTGACATGTTTGTCTTTTGCATATTCTTTTGGTTGCTTAGTTAAACTTCCTAGCATGATTTCTGGAGTAGCATTTCTCTCTGAACTGAAGGAGTGTCAGTTCTTTCTATTTCGCTGTCATTCTTCATGAGAAAATCAGTTTTGTCTTTGTGGTAGGATAAAACTAGTACACTGAAGAAGCCTTCTGGCATTGGTTTGGTTGCCAAAGGACGACAAGACTCTGGGAGGATTTGTGGAAGTTTGACCGGAAAGGTATGGCGATTTGGATTTAAACTTCAAAGAAATTTTACCTTTCACAACAGGACGCAATGGGAAAAAGTATCAAAATGAAAAGGTAACACTATTGATACGAAAGTATTATTGTGGCAACGTTAATAGTTAGTTGAATACTCTACTAGCGCGTCCTTCTTTGTCCTTTTAGCATATCCATTCAAATTTGAATCTCTGTCATGATAGTGTGTGCTCTCGTTGTTCGTCTTTTGCAGATAATTCTTGTCCTGTCACTGTGATCTGCGCCAGGGTCTGCACTATCTCTCCTGGATATGCTCTTCCATCTTCTTTTCTTCTTCTGTTTGTTTTTTTTTTTAACAATTTTTCTTTTTTATTTTCTTTTGTTGATTTTATCTATTTTTTACCATCCTGCTTGCTCATTGAAGAAGGAGAAAGGAATGGAGAGACAAAACAACCGGAGATTGGGTGAGTAATTCATGCTAGGTGGGCTCTGCTTTTACAGGTGCGTTGTGTCTTATTCTTTGGTCTGCGATTTCGAATTTTTTTTACATTTCCCTTTGGGCAGGAACCCTAGTAACGTACATAAAGGTCCTTCGGAATGGTTTGTCAGACAGGATTATGGTAATTTTGTGTGTTTGTCGTTTCATCACTGAAGACGACAAGAGTGCGTTTGCGACGATAAAATCATGGTGCCTAATGAAGAGCGCCAAACGAAGGTATTACATAAATTATAGTGATTGTCGGTGTTTTGTTAGTCGCCTTCTTGTTTTTTTTTTATTGGAGGAGGTTGATGCTAAAGGATTTATAAGGTTTAATTCGCAATCCTTTTAAAAAATGTCGAAGGAATTAAGTTTTGTTTACTGTGTGAGACGTGCTAATGAATGGAACAATCACTGCTAACACATAACATGGTCGGGCATTTCAAAGGCGTACATGTATTTATATTTATAGACAAATATTTGATGAGTACTCGTATCAGAGAAGGCTCTGCTGAATAATTGAAACCATACAACAAGATCTGATTAAAACTTTGCCTTTAATTGTATGTACGAATTCATTTCAAACAAAAAAGTGTGATAATGTGTACGGCTATATGACAGAGAATGGATCTAAGATCCTGGTCTCCGTGTTCATTTAGGCCCAAGTTTTTATGTCGGCCTGGTCTTACACTAGAAGAGTACTTCCTTACTGATTTAGCGCAGTCTTTGACCACTTGCTTCTAGTTGCGCACTCCAAGATGGTAGAAGTTCACTTCCAATTGTGCGCCACCTAATGCGAACTGCTTCTCCAGCCTTCAGTAACATCTTCACTTCTGCATCATCGGAAAGAACTGAACATTTTAAGGCGATTTTGTAGACTCTCCTCTGCCTTATTATTCAATTGCCCTTTTAGGCCAAAGAAACAACAGTTAGGCTCTGTGAATCTTTGTTTCATTTCTGACGAGGTGTTATTATCAGAGTTACGTCGAAATGAATAGTATCTTCAATTACCTTTAAAGCTGTAGCTGTCTTTGTAATGTTTTGTCAGATTCGTCGGTGCTACGTGTCGCTTTTTGTTGACAAAATAAGTTATAATTGGTTTTGCTACGAGTACCATCACAACTAAACGTATTTTTTTTCGTATCTGCTGAAATATTTGCAAACGTGATAGCTCGCTACATTCTGCCAATGTTGACCTATTCTAGGGTTTTCTGTTTGGGTATTCTTAGCTCGCACGTTTCCTTTACCTATTGTTCAAACTTTCAAACATAATTTTTGGAATAGCACCTTTTATATTGTTTTAATCGCTTACTACTTAACCTCTTTCATCTTCCTCTGAAAAACTCGACGTTTTTCCTTCCTTTCGCGTCCGTAGATCGCACGAGACGCACTCGTCTTTCTATGTGCTTGCCGGGACACCAACTGCTCCCATTTGATGATTCTGATTCAAATGTTCCGCTTGTCAAAAAGTTGTTCAAGAGAAGAAAGTATGGAGACGACGTTCTTGGAAAGGGATTTCATGCCCACGCCAATGTGGTAAAGACCAGGCGAATTTCGGAATAATTCTTGCAATCGATGCCACTGATCATCGGCACTAAATGCAGGTAGTAAAGGCGTTGACTAGAGATTGAGGGATAATGGATGCAAAAGTTCTAACGGTTTATTGATTTTACAGATCTTCAACGTCTATTCTATTTGAATATTTTATTGCGGCAGAAATTTATTATCTTTAAGACACAATTATCATTTTGCAGAGATTTGGTCTTACATCTTACTACTAAAATTAATTTCATAAATATTATGTCACAGAATTTATTATACGTTTGAAGGAAAAGATCGTGAACGTCCCCTCAGATTTTTTCGTTGTCCGTAGACGTACCTAGTCTGCAACAAGGTAGTGGCACATTAGACGCTCGGAATTTTCAGGCATCTAAAGCATTGAAGAAGTGGCTCACGTCGATCGCAGTATACAGTGAGGTCCCTCTTAACGAACACTTCTCTTAAGTGGACGATTATCTTAAGCGGACAAGATGTACTGAAATGGTTGTCTGGTATGATTTTGTTTGGCGATTCTATTGACTGGACATGGACAGTATTTTCACAATTATTTGAGTAAAAACATTCCCTTAAATAGACGACACATAGGAATGAGGTTTTTTCTTTTCTTTATACGTCGTTTTCGCTTCAGTTCGAAGGATCATTGCATACAAAGGTAATATATAGCGCGTGGATATCGGCCGCACACAAATTGTACATGTGCAGGAAAATCGCTACTACACTCTCGCATTCCGTTAAAAGGAACATATACAGATACTTTGAGTTTGATTAAGGGCATGTAGAACTTTTTGTTCATAAAGCGTTAACTCGTGGGAATAGATATCTGTAGAAAGACAGAGTTATATCGTGGGATTTCCCAGGATTAAGAAAAGGCTAAACCACCACGTTAAGTATAAAAACAGGAAGTGTTTTATTAAGAAGAGTATACAGGAAGTGTAATATTTTGACAAGGAGAATAACTCTTTAAGCAAGAGGGCGTTAAGTGCTGTTAGTGTTGACACTTTCTTTATAATAACGTTTAAGCTTTTAACAATCCACATACAATAAAAGAGAATCAATTGGAACCAGCCAGCAATAAAAAAAAAAACCCTTTCCTTAAAAGAAAAAGTAGAAATTAATAATTTCGCAAAGTCACATGGAGTGCGGTCCATAGGAAAAAAATTTGTGTGTTGGAAAATCGTGTGTGGCCGGCATATTGAATAACGAAAAACCTATATTATTTGTTGATTGGAGCTCTGGCGCGAATGAGCTACAAAAACGGAGGCTTTGTAGCAGCTAAGGTAAGCGACGAAGATCAGTTCCACAAATTGTAAAGCATTACCGGGCTGGTTACAACGCTTTTTTAAACTACACAACATTTCCGTTGCTGAATGGACTAGCCGAATTTGGTCAAAAATTGAAAAATATGATCCCAACGATATTTTTAATGCGGATGAGATGGCTTTGTTCTTTATAGCTCTCTTTACAAAGACATTTCCTATAAGATGTTAGTCTTGCTTGGAAATCTTCCAAGGAAAGATTAACGATATGACATTGCGTGAATCTGCTTGGTGAAGTTGAACCATTGATTGTGATTGGGAAATCCGCACACCCACGTTGCTTCAAAAACATACCAAAAGAAAATCTACCAGTGAAATGATTTTCTAATAAACAACGCAACTTCACATCCTCATCTTACTTTACGTTACATCAGTTTGATATTTTTTCCAGCAAGCTCTACATCCGACTACGGTTGCCCCGTGCAAAGTTCATTCTAACGTCTAACGATCTTGGTGCCAATTGACGCGTCCATTTATTGAAACAGGCGTCAAATCCTGTTTTCAATAAAAACATATTTTCCTTGGTTGTATGAGGCAGATCATCATCCTGTTGGAACCACAGTTCTCCAACATGCAAGTCACGCATATTCGGCAACAAATCATTATTGATCATCGTATTGCATCGGTGTCAATTGACAGTAACTGGTGCCCTGGCCCAATTCTTGAGGATGATGATACCACCGGGGTACAATCCGCAGCATACGGTCGCTTCATTTTTATGCATGCATTGGCATCTGATGAACTTTTTGCCGGTTTTATCGCTGCAAATATGGCAATTCTGCTTGTAGCAGAAGGTAGCCGCTTAAACAGAAATTAGCCACATCACTGGGCAAAATCTTACGGTATAAAAATGGGTAAACTTCTAGTTGATTTAAAGATCAATCACTAAACACCCGATGCAATAAATGAGACCAAATTCCAAGTTGCTGCGAACTTTGTGGTCCTTTTCAGCGAGCACTTTTCTCGTTCTTGTTGCTGTGTGAGTATCTAATAGCGTGAATATTCAATATATAGCACGTTCAGATGGCCGGTGAGGGAGGCAACGTCACAATTTTGTGAGTTCTTTCATAACATTCAAATTTTCTATAAAATGATAATTTAAGTATAACTAATAAGCGAAGCAATCGTTGTCGCTAGCGTCCTGGTGAAGCTGGCAGCAAGAAAACTCAGATAATCTCATAAGACTTAAAAATTTGTATGACTAGTGTTTAATTAACAAAGTCTGGAAAAATAGTGAGCTGCATTGCAAATGGTGGATTGCTCGTCAGCTACTCTTAAGAACCGGAAATAAAAAGCGAGGCTACAAAGACATTTCATACTTCACGAAACTTAGACAGCGTATTTCTAACATTATTAAGATGATAAAAACAATAATCAGCTGTGCTTCCAATGGGGGTATGACTGTCAGCTGGGCGGTTATATAGGGTATAGGACTTGACGCAAACCATTTGAGATATTTCAAAAACTTTATTATCGGCTTAAAGTACAATCAAAACATTTATGAATGGAACTCAACTTCTTTCATATGGCCACCGCAGGCACCTTTGCAGCGGTCGATTCGTTGGACCCAATTTTCAACGACTCGGCAACACATTTCGGCCGAAACGGCCGCTATTTCGCGTTCAATGTTGGCTCTGAGCTCTTCCAACGTCGTCGGCGTGTTGGCATAAACCAATGACTTAACATAGCCCCACAGAAAATAGTTAAGCGGCGTTAAATCGCACGAACGAGGCGGCCAATCGATTGGCCCATTTCTTGAGATAACACGCTCACCATACTTACTCTTCAATAAATCGATTGTAGCGTGTGCTGTGTGGCTTGTAGCATCATCCCGTTGAAACCACATGTCGTCAAAATCCATATATTCCAATTCGGGCCAAAAGTAATTGGTGATCATGGCGCGATAACGCTGACCATTCACAGTAACGTGACGATCGTTATCGTAGACGAAAAAATATGGCCCAATATGCGGCATGCAAACCGCACCAAACAGTTATTTTTTGTGGATGAAGTGGTGATTCATGAAGCACATGTGGATTTTCAACCGACCAATAACGCATATTTTGCTTATTGACGAACCCATTGAGCCAAAAATGAACTTCGTCACTGAAAATGATTTTGCGATGAAATTCATCATCTTGGTGCATCTTCTCCAGAACCCAATCGGAGAACGTACGTCGCTTCAAATGGTCCATCAGCTTCAATTCTTGAGCTAGCTTGATCTTGTATGGGTGCAAACCAAGATCCTTGCGCAAAATACGCCATAATGTGGTTTGAGCGATGCCCAATTCTTGAGAACGCCGTGGAATTGACTGATTTGGATCGTTTGCTACGGACACCTGAACCGCAGTGATATTTTCGACACTTCGACCAACCCGTTGTCTCACTGATACGGCAACATCACACAACGAATATGTAGACTCAAATTTTTGCACTAAACTTGTTATTGCCTGTCTACTAAGGCGAAAATTACGACCGAAACTTGGAGTTAACGCTCTTAGAGTTGCAGTCTCCGACTCCGAATTTCGGTAGAAAATTTTTATAATTTGCGGAATTTGTTCGTTCGTGTATTTTACTATGATGAAAATGTTGAGATTACTGAATAAATTTTTTCACTTTTATATCGTTACCAGTTTTATTAAATATAGTATCTAAACTATGACATATAAAAATTTGATCCAATATAAAATCAACTTAACTAAGATTATCATATTGATATTCCAGTTGGCATTAACACAAGAGCTGATACAATTGACAGACATGGATGGACTTGGCCTTCTTTATAACGATTCTTGCAGGAGTCGCAGAGACGAAGAAAATCTCACTCTCACCTCAAAACTCATCCTGGTGACTTTATGTTCGAAAACCTTGGTCAGTAGGTTCTTCTGCTTCACATCAAATGGTTTTTCTTCTAAGTAAGTATATTAATTATAAGTAAATTCAAATAAACTTCTACTCTTCACATTGAGGATATTGAGATTCTGTGGTACTACAACGATTTTTCTCTGGCCTAAGTTAACCTACTGGATGTTTTCTCCCACAATAACCTCACCGAAATAATATCCAAATATTTGTCGACAACATGTATTCATCGAAAATTGTAGATCTTTCCTGCTAAGCACCATTTGATTTTGGTACACATACAAACTGTATCTCGCACACCACAATAAAACACCATCTTTCCTGACTAATAACGCTGAGAATTGTTGAAGATGAATCATCTGTTTCTTCGTGAAAGATTACTTGGATATATTTGGAAAGTTTTAGGTTGAAAGTGAAGATGAAGGAATAAAACACTATAGTCGTCTCTAATTTGGTTCAGTTTAGTTGACTTAGAAAAGGTTATGGTACCCCGTTAAAAGAAAGAGCACTGTTTACTTATTTTTTGAAATTACCAAAACTAGATCGGTGGTGAAACTTGGTAACCTAAACTTTACACTAAAGTTCAAATGCGCTCTTAAACTTGATGTTCGTGGAAGCAATTTAAAGACGAAATAATCCCTGCTTTGATAGTTTTCCTCACTTAGGGTTGTGTTAAGACACATCCAAAGAGGTCAGCTCTTGTCATTCCTGGACTATCATCTTCGTTTGTTATATACTTCCTATTTGAAGTAGTAATGAATATGAAAGGTGAAAAACCCAATATCTCCTTGTGCAAATCTTGGTTTACTATGAAAATATGAAACTCACCCAACACCACAATTAAGGTTGCTAGAGAAATTTCTTCACACAATTTTTCGTCTAAGCATTCCTTCTGCGTATACACCCTACACTCACAGCAACCACACAACTACATTGTTCATGCATATTTCAGAAAAACGTACACACATCCTGTCCAGTTTGAAGAAGAAATAATTTAATAATTTATTTCATGGTGTTCCTCCCTTAAATTTCATAGTTTTCTTCATATCATGCTGCCTAACCTTTCATAAATGAAATCTGGAATATCTTTTCTTTTATAATTAGTGAAAAATTATTATTTTAATACTTATATGCAACTAGCTACTCGGCAACGCCTTGCTGTTATTGTCTTATTTCTTCATCTTCACTTTCAACCCAAAACAGATGATCCATCTTCAAAAATTCTCAGTGTTACTCATCAAGAAAGGTGGTGCTTTATTGTCGTGTGCGAAATACAGCTCTACAGATCTAATGAACGACTTGATCGACATGAAATGTCCGATTTTATAGTAAAGATTTAGAAGCCAATATTATTTTTCCGTAAATTTTTATTCAATCAAAATAGGATCAAGGTCAAATATTCTTTTTTTTGTAGAAGTGCTAACTTTTTGAGGCAATGAAATCTTCAAAGGCTTGTATGACCTCTGCCCGGTTCCGGAAAACCTTCTGCCGGCAAAATGAATCCAGATTGCGGAAAAGATGGTAATCCATTGGGGAAATATCAGGCGAGTACGATGGATGCGGAAGAATTTCAAATCCCAACTGTAACAGTTTTTGCACCGTTACTTGTGAGGTATGGGTTCTAGCATTGTCATGCAAAAGGAACAGACCGTGCCTATTGACGAACGCAGGTTGCTTTTCAGCCGATTTTGCATGCAATATGTCGATTGCCTCACAGTATTTGATATCGTTTATCGTTTCTCCTGGTTGAAGAAATGAAAAGTGGATTTTTTTTTTTTATAATTCACGCGAGCCTAAGGGGTTAGATACCCTTTTACTGTTGCCAGGGCTCGGGCGGAAAGATAGAAGGAGGAGGAAGGAAAATTGTTTTTGTAGTGGTTTGAAACTCAGGTGTGTTTGGTTTCTATGTTTGCTCTCCAGGGGTGGGAGTCCGAATAGGACGGAGAGATTTTCTTCACTCAGAGTGATTCGAGGTATATCACAGTATTTGTATTTTCTGTGCTTGAAACTCTACAACAGCCAAATCTACGTGTCAGTGTTATGCCTTCACACGCAGAATTTTTCTGTCTGAGATCCAATTACAGAATGAAAAACTGACTTGCCATGGGCAGGATTCGAACCTGGACCCTCCGAGTGAGAAGTGTTTGCTACTACCACTACACCACGGCCACCCACGGATTGCTCCGTTCGATATTCACCAAATTGTCAGCATAATCTTTTTTGGGTTGAAGATCGGGCTTGGGGGTGTGTTTTGGTTTTTCATCTGCATCCAACCACTGACCAGATCTTTTACGATTATCATACAGTATCCACTTTTCATCACAGATGACTATGCGGTGCAAAAACGGTTCAGTTTGGTTTCTTAATGTAAGCGATAAGCAGATTTCCAGGCGCCGCCGTAGTTTTTGGGATCCGTTCCGTTCATGGGCTACCCACTTATCGAGTTTCTGTACCTTTCTTATGGGAGAAAAGTGTCGACTTATTGTCATTGGGGTTACTTCCATGCTTTGTGCAATCTCCCGCACCGATTTCGTTGGGTCCGCATCCACCGTTGCCATTAAAACATCGTCGTCAACTAACATTTCCGCCTTCCCAAGTGGTTCATTTTCAAGGCTGAAATCACCCGAACGGAACTTTCCAAACCAACATAGTATAGTGCGCGTTCGTTTACCGCTACATCCTCAAATGTGTTATTAATGCTTTTCATTGGCAATGACGCATTATGTCCCATTTTAAGTTCGTAAAGGAAGAGGGTTTCAATTTGAACTGTCGACAGCATGGTAAATAATTCATAGAAAAAAAAAACGGTTCTTGTAAGGAACGCTCAAATTCTCACACGTCAAGCACACGTGCCACTTTATTTTATAAAAAAAAAATAACGTTCTGGCACAGATGTTTAGTCGAGAACTTCTTATTTCCGACTGAGCGAAAATCGGTGGTACAGCCCAATAAATCTACAATTTTCGATGGATTCATGTTGTCGACAAATAGGTGGATATAGGTTAGGATAGGTTATTCTGGCTGCCAAAATCCAGCAGGTTAACTTAAGCCAGAAAAAATCTTTGTGATGCCGCAGAATCTCAATGTCATCAATGTGAAGAGTAGAAGTTTTTTTTGATGAATTTTAGAGGTGAGAGTGAGATGTTCTTCGTCTCTACAGCTCCTGCAAGAATCGTTATAATGAAGGCCAAGTCCATCCATGTCTGTCAGTTATATCAGCTCTTGTGTTGATGCCAACTAGAATATCAATATGATAATTTGCACAGATACTCGTACGAGTACAATTTTATATTTGCATCTCAGATCCAGCTTAGGCTTAGGGAACCGGCGGAATATTGGTTAAGTTGATTTTATATTGGTTACAATTTTTATATTTCGTAGTTTAGATGCTGTGTTTAATAAAACTAGTAGTCAGCTGACGATATAAAAGTTAAAAGATTAAATTATTCGACACTCAATTTCTATGCCAGCTCGACACCTATAACCTCCCAGCTGACGGCCTTAACCCCGCAGGAATTGCAGTTGATTATTGTTTTTATCATCTTAATAATATTATATTATTAAGGAAGTTTCACCAAAAAGTGGAAAGAACGTATAAAGGCAACAAGATCCGAACTGAGAGATGAACAAGGAAACAGTCGGTCACAGTCGCTACCGAAGATATAGAGAAACCACTTTGGTGAGGATAGCCCAAATTCCGCTATCAGGCAGAATGAACCAATCAATCTGACGATAAGAATAACCAACAAGACTACTACGGCCTACCTGCCGAGCTATTTCAGGCATCGGGAGTTCACTTGGTAAAGAGCATGCACCAACTCATTTCCAAGATTTGGTCGGCAGAAAGTATGCCCCAACAATGGAAGCTTAGCACCGATTGTTTGCCCAATCCACAAGAAAGGAGACCCTCTTAACTGCGCCAACTATAGAGGTATTGATGTCCAAAACGATCAGATTGGCCCCTATCAATGAAGTTTTAGTCCCGCTAAGTCCGCAATTGACCAAATATTCACGCTACACCCGATCCTGGAAAAAGCTCAACAAGTTCAAATCAATACGCACCGCCTCTTCACCGATTTAAAGTCCGAATATTACAGCATCTATAGATACGAACTATACAAAGCCATATCAAGTCTTGTATTCCTGCCAAGCACGAGAACGCTCGCTGCTCCGTAAAGTTTGAAAATAATGTCTCCGAGACCTTTGATGTCAAAAAAGGATTCAAGCACGGTTATGCCTGATGATGATGCAATCTTTTCAACATCATACTTGTGAAAATATACCAGAGCTAGCAAGCCAACACCACAAGCACAATCTTCAAGAGTCTGTACAATTACTTGCAAACGGTGATGACATTGGCATCAGCAGAACTCAGCTAGTTGTCATTGGTGCCTTCGCAAGGATTGGAACAGAAAGCAGTGAATGAGGGGCAAAACTAAGTATATGCTGTCAAAAAGAAGGGACACACATCGTTGACGAATCAGATGAACATTATATTAGACTGCTATAACTTTAAGTTGGTCAGAGACTTTGTATACCCCGGGTCCGCTTTTAAACCTGATAACGATATCTCATTAAAATTCAAACGAAGAATTACTCTTGCAAATCAATGTTCCTTCGGCCTAACGAGGCATATGGGTTAAAAAGATCTTGTCCAGAAACACTAAAGAGACTCTTTATAAGACCCCCATCATTCCAGTCCTGCTTTATGGTGAAGAAGCCTTTAGGTTAGCGTATGTCAATGAAGATATCTTTGGATGTTCTTTAACTTAGTTTTGGTCCAGTTTGCGTTTATTTAGAGCAATAATGGCCTAAGATGGCTCTGACACGTAGAACGAATGAACAACAATGGTCCAGCCCGAAAAGTCTTCGATTCCAACCCGGAGGCACATCGCAGCAAAGAAAGACCTCGCCTAAGTTGTGGAAGGAAACCAAAACCAACTGCGAGTGCGCAACCGGAGAAGCCTATCAGTTAGCCACAGACTGTAACGCCATCAAAATAAGTTAGTAAATTTTGATAGTAATACAGAGGAGCTTATACTCAGCAACTAAGACAAAATCGCCGAATAACTACTAGTAAACTAAATTATTAAGCCAAGCTCCGCAAAGTAATACTTTACTGCGGTACTACGGACGGCACAAATCAGTCTATTTAAGGGGAGGTGGTCTTAGCTAGTAGGAATCCGGCACTACCTCAAGCATTGTTTCCATCTTCCAGGTGGAAGTCCTTTATATTTACATAATGGGGTCTTAATCCACTTAACAAACAATTGTTTCTGCCTTAAGTGCTGTTCTAAGCGGAGGCTTTTCAAAAATTTTGTTCACACAACAATAACACCATAACACACATACATACATATGTACTCGTACAACAATAGCAGTTATTGGAAAGCTATTCGATAAATTAGTTGCATAACACCACAATCGCCCGGAACAATTTTGATAACCAAGACCCAAATGAATGGAACAATACGACAGGTAGCTGCTGGTTGGCATTCAAACCCACTTATGTCCGCCACATTAAATGTCTATATAACTCCCTTTTGTGTTTGCCCGAGACAATGATTTGGATTTTTTCCTTTCACCGTTTGGGTGTCAGCAATTCGATTAATTGGATCTAATTAATCACATCACTGAAATTATGCGAATCACTAAAATCGCTTGCGGTGTAGATATATTAACCACCACCCCCCACGCCCTGTACATGTACATATGAGTACATGGAAGGAGGGTGGTGGGTTGTGCAATTTTTTGTTCACACCTTTTGTTCGGCGATAATGATTTTGAGATTGAAGGAATCGATTGCCATCACTCTCACGGTTCTCCACGAGTCCTTGTCGGTTAGTACCCTGGGGTAAGCCGTGACTTGGGCAGGGAGTTAAACCAGAAACCAGGGTGTGAGACAGCAGCAATGTGGAAGTCGAGCCGTCGCGTCGTATTCGATTTTTTATCTGATCCGTGTACATGTAGATTTAGATTTTCAATTTTATTTCTTCTTTTTTTTTATAATCAACCATTACTGGAGATTCGAGAGATAAAATTGCATAAAAGGCGGAAAAATATGCGCACAGAGGAAAACTGAATTTTATGCAAACAAATAAATTGCATTAGTTGAGCATGATTACGTTTTTTTATATTTTTATTTGGATTCGCGGTCTTTTGTTGAATGGGTTTTGCCCTTTGTTCTGCAGATGGATGCAGATAAACTGATGGATGAGTAGGAAATTACGCGGTTTTCCGTTGTCGAATTGATAAAAAGCGCTGTGGTGCACATAAAAGGTAGAGTAGAAGAGCAGAAGGACTGAGGATAACTTATGTCGATTTGCCAGTAGCAATCAATCAATGGAAAAGCTTAGTCGAGGTTAAGGTTCGTTGACATTTCAAAAGGAAATGTCAGTCGTTGGCGTTGGAGGGGATATGGATGATTGGTTCGTTGAACACTCAGTCATTACCATTGAACCTCTTTATATTCGTGGTGGATGATGACTTATACCTATATTTGGAATCAAATCGTCGTCGCGCGAATCGGTATATGAATTTCTCTTTTTAAGTGACTTCAGGTGGAAAATATGCTCTCTTGAATGAAGCAGAGCTACACAGAGTACATTTATTAAACCAATTTCGAGTTAACACGTTTCCATCTTTCTTATCGTAGACGCGACCGTAGGAAGTTATGCAGTGCCAATTAACCTTTAAATATTTACACATAGGCAGCAAAGTCAATCAATGCATTTAAATATTGGAGTCTTATATATCCTCCACAGTCATCGCTCAATAATTCTTTGACTTAGACTTGTAGCCAATGGGTGTCGTTAGCAAAATACAGATTCCTTCAACTTGAAAATGAGTTCATGTTGGATAAGATTGTGCGATGTTTGTGAGTCCTTTTCCCCACCAGAGAGCAATGTCTTACTCTGCTCTGATAAGCTAACTGCAAGAGTGCGTGATTCCAGCGTAGAACTAGTACTTACAACAGAAAGACAGTTTTATATTTCGTGGTAACAGTGCATTGAATGGATATACGAATATGTAATTGCCAAAATTACAGAGCAGGTAAATAAAGTTCACTTTTATAGAGAAGAAGAAGGATAACTTGTAGGAATAACAAGGACCTTGCGGCTAACCGTGACACTGTAATCATGATGGGATACTTAAACGATACGGAAAGATGTGAAGCCACCGGGCTGAAGCACAAGTACGACGTCTCTGATGGAAATGGGAATGGAACAGATTTTCGATTCTTGTAAAACAATTTCTTATGGTAGAGCTAGTACATCTTTTAAGTAGTAGTATGCGCAGTGGTTGAATTCGTTGACAACTACACAGGAGAGTCTGGGTTCAAATCTCGTTCAATAACTGAAAGGCTAAAAGGAGACAAATTCATATTTCTCAGTAGAAAGCCTCTGAAAGTTAAATTATTTTTCTATGAAAATATCGCTCACTTGGGGGCTATTTAGACCCGGAAAAATATTTTAGCTCTGTCGCTCTGTGCACATACGAGGGTAATCCCAGAAGTACCCGACCTAATAAAGAAAACTCCAAATATTTGGAAAAAACTATCTTAATTTCTCTACGTAGTCTCCTTTTAGTTCAATTCGCGATGTTCAATAGCTTCGATACTCTGTTTATGTTGAGAATCGTGGAGCTCCTTAAATTAGCCATCAACCGCAGACTCCACCACTTTACTGTCGGCAAAATCTTTTACCACCGAGCCATTTTTTCAAGTTCGGAAATAAAATAAATCTGGCGAATCGGGTGCATTGACGGTCATCCAATACCATTTTATGGATTTTTTTCAACGTTTCTGGTCTTGGCAGCTAGTACAGCCTCGCTTAAACCCTGCCACCCAATATTTGATTGCTCGAAACGAAGGTGCAGACTCCCACAGAGTAGAATCCTGTTCCGTTTTGAAGTTGGTTGGATTGAGGCCTTTCAAATGAAAGTATTGTATCACATAACGATGACCAATTTTTTCCATATTTAAAAATTCATACTTAATTACTAAACAACGTAGCGTCATCAAACTTCAAATTTAATCTTTATACGGTTGATACTTTCTTTCTACAATAGTCATTCTTTTTAAACAACAACCGCCATCTATACGTCACGTCGGGTACTTATGGGACTACAGTGAATAAAAGCACTTAGCTTTGAACCACATTGGACTATTGAGCCGTTAAGATATTTATTTGAATATCATGCACCTTATTACGGAGTAGTAAGACTGACAGATTACGGAACATCACAGGGCGACGGAAAGTTAGGAAAGAAAAAGAGAAAAACTTATGTGGGTTGATCTTAAATGTTTGCAAGTTATAATAACTAGGGAATAGAGAGGTTGGCAGGGCATTCCATAATCGAGTTGTACGGCTTAGGAACGAATCACAGCATTTCAGAGTACGCCCGAAAGCGTGTTTGAGGTTGTACCGATGAGTATTCAAAGCGAGACGGGTGTTAGGGTTAAAAGTTTGAAGAAGCAGAATGCTACTGGCAATTTCTGTGGAGCGTTACAACAAGGTGAGACAAGAGCCGCTACGCCAGTGCTCGACGGTGTCTAATGACTGTGTAAGATTGGAATCAACTATGAGTCTTATCGCACGAATTTGGATCTAACAAGTGCGAAGAGGTCTTAGGGGCACCTAACCAAATGTGGGCATTGTACTACAATTTCGGGCCGATAAATGCCTTACATATTGAGGCCAGATCAGAGGGGGGAAACTATTTCTTACATTGCTTGAGGAAACTTAGACATTTTGCAGCATTTTTGGCGACATCAAATATGTGGTCATACCAACATAGTTATCATTGACACACATACCAAGTATGGAAAGTTTTCGGTTTCGACGATGCAAGTGCTATGTGTGGATAATGGCTGGGTATTTAATTTTCGCTACAACGATAGCAGACAGCATTGGGTTTTGGAAGCATTAAATTCCAATCTGTTAATACTTTAATACGAATACGAAAAGCAGAGAGTAATGTCTTCAGCAAAGGAATATATTGGATTAGAAATGGCAGACAAGAGATCATTGATGAAAATTAAAAAGGGTGCCGGAGACAGAGCGGAGCCCTGTGGTACCCCAACTTTTATTTTGTGGATATCAGACTTGAAACCGTTCAAGACAACTTACGAGTACATTGAACATTCCAAAAGGTAATTTCGTGTTTTAGTCGCTCGAGATATTTCATGAGCTGGAGGATTGTCAGCGTTTCCATAGCCTTGGATAGAAGAGACATAAGTGCAATGTGTCTGTAGGAGAAGACAGAAGAAGGCTCGACTTTTTTAGGTACGGGCTAGACAAATGCTAGAGTAGGATGGATGTTAAAGTTTACGCAGTTGTTTCGTCAGTCAGGAAGACCACGTTTTCTTAAAATTACACGAGATGACTTGGTAGAAACCACATACCTATTTTAATTTTAATTTTAACTTTGGTGGGAGCGAAGGGCTCCATTTAAAAGGCTTAATAAAAGCTATAACTTAAAATTAGACTTAAACTTAAAACTAAGGTTGGTTGGTGTGGTGAAAGAAGGAGAACGGATTTGAGGTAGGGAGTGGTGCGGTGGAAGTCAAAGACGGTAGGGTTTAAATTGATTTTTCATTGCATATTGGAGATTGGTTCGTTCGCGCCCTAGGAGGTGTGGTGGGTTGGTAGATTGAAGAGACGAGCGGTACGTAGATTACGACGGTTAGTATTGAGGCAAATAGAATTGGAAGGGACGCGCATTCATCGTGACGTGAAAGGAGTCGATGAATGAAGAGAAAGTTGTCTGCATCTCTGCGTTCATCAAGGGTGTTTAAATTAATAAGGTTGAGACGGTTTGGATAGGAGGCAGAAAACAAGGATCGTCTCAAAGCATACCAAGAAGAGCAAATCGAAGAAAACGGCGCTAGATGCTTTCGATTCTCCAGATATGAACACGATGATATGGGGAACACACTTGACTGTAGTACTCTAGTAGGGGCGAACAAAGGTAATATAGAAGGACCTGGTCACGTATGGATTCGTGAATTAATTGGACCACCGCCTTACAAAACCTTGTGTAGAGTTGGCTTTAAGGATTATCCCATCCATATGTGAAAGATATCACACAAAATATCGAGGTCGCGAAGAGATTGAACGGAGGAGATAGATTGGTTGTGGAGAACCGTCGGTGTAAAGGGAGACAGACGAGAGTTTGATGATCCTATGGAGATTAGTTATGGTTAATATTAAAAGAAGGGGCCCGAGATGGCTGCCTTGTGGAACGCCAGAGGTGGCCAAAAATGGAACAGAGTGGGTTGACCTAAAACGAACACTGTAAAAACGGTTTTCGAGATAAAAGGATATCCATTTCAACAGTATGGGTCCAAAGCCGAGGGCAGCCAATTTGAAGAGTATTAATCGATGAGAGATTTTATCGAAAGATTTGCTAAGATCTGTTGAAACTATTCTCTCAGGCAGAGAAGGCAAAGGATAGGAATTGAACGAGATTTGTGGTGGTTGTCCTTCCTTGCAGGAAGCCATGTTATTGTGGAAATAAGTGATTTTCATTTTAAGCTTAGAGCTTCATACAAAATACATTCGAAGAGTTTAGCGATCCTTTTTTTGTGGACCGGAGTTATGAAGGAAGTTTTTCAAGCCTGAGAGGTGTGAGAGAGAAGTGGGCCATTGGAGGAGTTCAGTAGGTAACTAAAATAGGGTGAATCAGGTACAAAGAAGTCCTTGGTGAAGGATTTTTTAAAAAAGGTGGCAAATAGGTTGGCAATGGTGAGTGGATCGGTTGATGACTTGTTGTTGAAAGAGAGGGAAGGAGGGTAACCATCGGACTCTGTTTTGTAGTTAACAAATTTGGAAAATGACTTATGGTTGTTTATAAGGTTGACTTGCGCGTTGATAAGGTAGAGCTGGTAAAGGGAATCGTAAAGTTCAGTGAAATGAAGGTAAGCGCCAAGATAGTTGGTACATAAGTACTTACTTAGTTGTAAATTTCGTGAGATGAAAATATATCTGATAAATGAAATCACGTAGCATCGTTTGTCTGATGCATAAAAAATGAGACTCCCTTAAGTTCGTCAACTTTACAAGAATGGGCATCACATCAAGATCTGGTCTGCCGTACTACGAGTATGTGAATTCTCGAGACCACTACCTAATCTGAGGGCCAATTAAGATAACTCAACCTTCTTACTGCATTCAGGAAACACTCGCATTCGCAAACTAGCTCAGAACTAATAAGGGGGTTCAAAAAGGCTATAAATAAAGATGCAGGTCTAAATCCCGCAACCCACTACCTACTTCTCACATTATACTCGCAGTTCACTGCCATTAGGATTATGTATATCTTCTCTTCCAAGTTCGAGGAAGGTGAAACTCGGGCGACATTAATTTTCTGGGTGAGATTTTTCTCGAAGCCAGCCTTTAATTCCGCGAAAATCGTTTCGCAACTACATCGTGCAGCCGTGCAGATGGTGAATACTCCCAGCCTATAAGCCACATGTGTTGACAAAACCTCTTGAAATTAAAAAGCCGACGATACTTAGGATGTTTTTGACGCAATATGTTTAGTTCAAAGCTATCTAGTGTGACACTAAAATACTAATATTTATTGAAAAAATGGATAATGATAATGATGTTTTTTAGAACTATATGAGTTAGTCAGCGTCTTCCCTCTTGGCAGGAAAATGCCCTCGGTTTTGAGAGGACTTAAAAGGTCATCTCTGGCGCATCAATCTTCCATTATGTTATTATGTCTAGGTTTGCCTACGCTGAAGAAAGCGGTTGTAAGACGGAATACGACAGAAAGTATATATATATATACGAGTATCATCTGCGTGTACTTCTCAACGAAGTCTCCAAAATACACCATAGCAGTATAGATAGAATGCGGCTCTGCATCGACCGCAGTCAACATTTGCAACTAATATAGAAGGTCTTTGGTGACTCGTGGTAACTAGCTTATTCGACCTTTTTAGTTTCCCCGGACAAGCTTTCAATAGTAGCACTCTGACCAACCTGTCTATTTTGAACAGTGCCAGTGTAAGCCTCTCCAGTTACTTCCCTATCGCTACAGCCTAATTTACCAAACGTATCGTAAAAATACCCGCAGGAATCACCGGAGTAGAAACATCTACTAATTAACCACTTTAATCGGCGGAAATGTTTCGTAGAATTGGAGTTGGGGCCTTCAGAAGCCGTGCCTCAGTCGAGAAGACTGCTGGTGGATTTCGCTATTGGGAGTACTACCTAGAGTATAATCCTGTGGAGACACCTCCACCACTTAAAATCTAGTCTTGACGATGTCGAACTATCTCATCCGGATTCTTTTCAGAACCCTTGGATATGCCTTAAGCCATACTGCCGCTACAAGGAAACTAGAAAAAGTAAGGGTTATATGCAGTCAGAGTAGTAGTAATAGTGGATATGAGTTTACATTTTTTTTCTCTTAAAAGATAATCGATGGGAGTACATATGAGCACCCGTTGTAAACCGGTTTGAATGTCAAAATCATCTAACGTTTCTACTTTAGATAGAAACTACATCGTAAAATTTTCGTTAGCAACTACATATAAGGTCACCACCTAAACTCCTAACAGGTCAATTTAATATAGTTTTAGATAAGGACGAAGAAGCGACAACGAAACACAATCCTACACATGGAATACGAAAGGCTTTAACTTGTAGTACGGTTACTGCTAGAGATAACAAAAGCATTGACTGGCTTTGTTGGGATTCGTAATAAGCAACAGATTAAGACTATAAATCTTAAACTTCGGCACGTAAACGAACTCATCTTAATATTCCGCACAAGGGATATGTTTGCCAAAATCAGCCTGATATGTGATGATGATAGACGATACTTTCGAAGCAATTTTATATAATCTGAAAGCCAGGACATCACATCAAGCATCATTTTCGAGACAAGTTTGACTAATCATGATTATAGTCCTCTACAGCGACGCTCGCAGGGCATCCTTGATCGTTTCCATGGCTGCCGGTAGACATACAAATACGTTCGTTTCTTCCTTGCCAAGTTCTGTCTGAAGCCTATGGATCACACACTTTCGACTCTCTTATTAGTAAGTCACCCCTGAGACGTGTTGAAATGTGACGTATTAACAGAGCTATAGATGTTCCGCTCTGGAAGCATCTTTATTGATTTCTTAAGAAACCAACAAAGCCCGTTTTTTATAGCTAAAAGAAGCCAATTCCGTGAGCCACTTTATATGGCCTTAGACGCTTTCTGTTTATTTGTATCTTTGGAGCAGACTATGTGGAAAGTACGTACTTCTTTGTCGTTACTATTTTTACCAAAATCCTTTTATCGCCGTGGAAGAAGGACGAATGACCCGAAACTACCTGATAGATGGATGAAATTGCTATCTCGAATTACATTGTATAGCACCAATTTCTGTTACAACACCTACAAGACCTCTCAGCACGAAAGGCTGTAAGACTCGAAATTCATGTTGAAAGAATAAAAAGTTCTTTAACAATATTATTTACCTGTTTGTACACACTGCAAAACTCCTTTCAGTTAATGGCTAACTCATTGTTTTTTTTGTTGAATTTTTCTATTGTTTCTTGAGTACAACAGAAGAACCACTTATACGTTTCGTACAGAAACTTTTACTTTTGCAAAGTTGTCTCCTTACTCTGTTTCAGTGCTGAGGGGATGAAAAAAAAACCCTCTCTCTCTAACAACAATCAGAAACGATACCAAAAGTTAAGCAGACTCTCATGCAGACCATCAAAAGGAAAAAGTTTTCGTCCTGCACATTTGCCACTTGAGATCGAAACACAATTCGATGCACTACGGGTACAAACTCAACGAGTACGAGTATGAGTAGGTATCGTAACCTCTATCTCGAGATACTCGTATAACTTGGACTGCTTTTATCTGTTGTTTTTTCGTTCGCCCTAAAGCACTGCGACTAATTAATATGACGAAGGCTCCATGCGCCACCCTCGAAAGAAGAACGGAAGCAGTTGCCGAAATAATTTAATTAGGACCAACAGCAGTCGGACAGGATAGGAGTAGACAGTCTGAACGATGTGTGCTTAGGCGAATAAATTAAAATTCCCATCACATGCAACGGTGCTGTAGTGATACCGCAGAGTTGGTGCATGCAACTTGCTTTGAGGTACGCCTAATCAGAATGACCAAGCAGGAGGCCAGTTGCAGTAAGGACAAGATAAAACATCTGAACATCTGGAATTTCTGGTGGTTTCTCATTGAAATGTTTAATTTTTGAAACTTCAAAGGGAGACCGTTTTCATTCCTTTTTTTTATAAAATGTTCATCATTCCCCTTCACTGCAAGTTTCGAAATTTGCTTAACAAGACTTCGAAAAACACTACCGATGAATCTGCTTACAGAATAAATCTAGCTAAATAAGCAGGTTGAATGATTTTGGGTAGCCTGTTTATCTGCAACTACGAAATCGTGCAACTGACAAAGATTTGTCCATGTGGAAGAGATATTTGAGTTGCCAGTCTTTTATGTTTCTAGACCCTTTACTGTTTTTTTTGTACATCTACCTGTTTACGAGTTTCATTAGCAGCTCCATCATAATCAGTTGCAAGTCAGACTATGAAGGCAGAAAAGAAGCCACAAAAAAGTCATTACCGGATGTTCTCTGCCAACCTTACCTCTCATCCAATAAATCAAATTAGATAGGGTGCACCAGGAAAAAGAACGATGAAAAGCTGTGAAATCTTCCAAGTGAAACCACTAGATGGGAGTAGAAGTTGGGCTTATATAAACGTGGATTTTCCATTTGGGAAAAGACTTGGACAACAGCTTTAGGCCACCTACATAAGCTCATACGAACTTAGAAGAGAATGACTACTTTCACAAATATCGCTGTAATGATCTCTCTAAATAAACACTCATACAATGTCCTTAGCATTCCGTATTTTTCATTCGTAGAAACAGAAAACAGTTGCAGACAACTTTTCAACCTAGCAAGAAGCACAACAAAAGTGGCTGATTCATATCAGTACAAAGAATCACTCAAAATATACAAAAAAAAAAGAACTGAGGAAGGCAAAGCGATAATCCTGGAGGTCTTTCTGGGACCAAATAACACAAACCTCTGAGGTATCGCGGCTAAGAAAAATCCTCTCTAGAAATTCCATGATGCCTAGCTGCTGGAAAAAATCGATGGCTCTTGGACAACCTCAAGTAATGAATCACTCAAACTGTTACTGGACACCCACTTTCCAGGTAGCTCCCAATTCGCGGACAGTATCAGCCCAACAGGCCTACTGTAACCGGTACCAAAATTTATGGTCTGATTGCAAGAGACAAACTGCTCTGGGCGCTGCACAGCTTCAAACCATACAAGTCTGCTGGACCGGACGGTATAAAGGTCCTCAGATATTATCCTGCCTCAGATATTATCATGAGGAGCTGTGTAGAACTGATTCACATTCTACTGCCATGGAGAGAAGTCAATCTAATTTTCATTCTTAAAGGCAGAAAATGCTATCATGTTGTCCCAAAGGACCTCCGGCCTATAAGTCTACCATCTTTCCTTCTGAAAACTCTAGAACGACTTATTGATATACATATGCGAGCTAAAATTGATCCAACAGCTCTGTCAATGGCTCAACATGCCTACTGTAAACGAAAGTTAGTGGACACGGCTCCTCTGCATTCACTGACTAGCAACATCGAAAGATCCCTACAATATAAAGAGTACACAAAGGTTGCTTTCCTGGGCATAGAGGGAGCCTTTAACAGCGTCAACACATCCGCAATCACGACCGCGCTGTCAACACTGCAGTTAGACGACTCACTTAGGGAGTTGCTCAGTCTTATGCTAAATAGCAGGATAATCAACTCCAAACTGGGTCGAGCTTCTGCTAAAAGATGCTGTAAGGCGGTGTCCTCTCTCCCCTTCTTTGGGACTTAGCAGTTAATGAACTGCTGAAATACCTGGAAGCGGGTGGTAGCTAGGTGATTGCCTGTGCTGATCACATTGTTATAGCCGTCTCAGGTAAGCATCTTAATAACATTAAAGAACTCCTTTAGCTAAATCTTGACAGATTAACCCATTGGGCAGATCGCTGTGGATTGGGAGTAAGCCCCCATAAAATCGATCATGTCCTCTTTTCCAGTAAATATAAAATTCCAATCATGGACCTTCCCTCAATAAACGGTACCAGTTTAGTATTTTCCGATACAGCAAAATTTCTGGGACTCATTTTTGACAGGAAACTAAACTGGAAACTTAACATTCAAGAAAGAGTCAAGAAAGCTACAATGGCTTTATTCTCTCGCAGAAGAGCCATTGGAAACAAATGGTGTCTTCAACCTCGCTTAACCTACTGGCTATACATTTCGGTCTTAAGACCGATACTCACTTATGGGTTTGTTGCCTAGTGACCGGCCTTAGGCAATGCAGTCAACTGCAGTTAACTAAGCAGGACCCAAGGCCCAAGGAATGTACAAGCGGAGCCCTACATTCTACTCTCTCCGCGGCATTAGATATTCTGTTTCACTTGACACCCCTCGTTATCTTCAGCAGGTAAGTAGCTGCGATTGCAGCTTTTCGACTACACAGCGGATAAATAATTTATTTAGCTTCCCTAATATTCTTAATGTGTTAGGAATCCTCACAGAGAACATCGATTATACCATACCTGAACTTTGGTTTGACAAAGACTTCCATGTAAGGTTCCCCTCTAGGTTCTTCTGGAAGGAACATGCTTTCATGTAGGACAAGTCAATGCACTTTTACACAGGTGGATCTAAAACCGATAGCGGGGTTGGTGGTGGTATTTTCTCAGATAAGCTAATTCTAAGCCCCTCCTTCCACCTTCCAAAACGCTGTAGCATGTTCCAGGCGGAAATTTTGGTGATTGAAGAAAAACGTGATATCTGCATCTTTTCGGATAGCCAGGCCGCTACCGGTCTTCTTCTGGATTCAGTCTTCTTAAATTCTGGAACCGCCCTTGAATGCCAATCATCTCTTACGGAGATGGAAATGCAGTTCAACCTTCACCTATGTTTATGTTGGGGAGGGCCACAGAGATATTACAGGGAATTGTCGGGCTGGCGAACTCACCAAAATTGGAACCACTCTACTTATTCTACCAGAAAAATGCAGCATATCACGTGCAAATCAATATTAAAGTTGTTGGACCAACATGTCTAGCGACCAAACAGATCTTGGCGCTTTTACAAACGGTTTCTGTAGAAGCTGCATGGACGAAGAGGAAAGGGGGATACAATCCTCCACCTACTCTGTACATGTCCAGATCTCTCCCAGAGAAGAAGACTCTTCACTTAGCAGCTTTCTTCTACAATGACTTAAACGATTTATAGAATATAGACGGTCTCCTGCGTTGAAATTTAAAAGAAAGAAGATGAAATAGGACGGTCTGTTAAATGAGAACCGTTTTCTCGAATACAAAAATTTGCTGTTTTTATGATATTTTCGATATTTTTTTGGAGTGTTTCTTGCGATATAAGACCAATTTCTTCGTGAATGTTTCACCTTAGTTGCTGATAAGGTTTGGGGCTTATTCATGTACACCACATTTTCCTTCAGGCTGACCCACACTAAAAAATCTCGAACAGTCAAATCAGGCGATCGGTGTGGTTAACTCATATCGCCGCATTTGGAAATTGTTGCCTCAATAACTCCATTTTTGCATGATGTGAGCCTTGTGAGGGGTCTCGCAATGAGCAAACACCTTTCGCTATGGTTTATCAACTAGACACCTTTACTGTCTGGTCACACTAGTGTTGGGCGACCCCCACTCAGACGGTATGACACCTTCGATGTCTAGTGTATGCTCGTGTTTGCGTGGAAATTATGCTGTTCACAACAGGGTTGTTGCACAATCTTGCTGAAACCATATATTATATAGGTGTTTGGTGGCAGTTGTGGATATAAAAAGTGCCGGAACATTACGCTGTAACGTTGTTGAATTATTGTTAGGCTTTCAACTCCATCATGTTCAGAAAAAAAATGGGCCGTACGTACCAAACAGTAACACGAATTGAGTGTAACGATATTTGATGAAAATTTTGGAGTCTTTCCGATCCCCAACGGCAATTTTGTCTATTTTCGATACCGCTCAGGTGGTAATGCGCTCCGCCGGTCATTATTAGATTTTCCAAAAAAATTTCATCATGCTGAACGATGAATTGCTCTTCCGTATTCCAAGCTCTGTGGTCCGCAGGATTTAGTTTTTGAACCAGCTGGATTTTGTACGAGAAGAAGTATAAATCCTTTTTCAAAATCCGCCGAAAAAAGCGGTCAGAACGTTGCAACTGGGTAGAGCGTCATCTCGATGGTGACTCTGCGTCTTCTTCGATGGCCTGTTTCACAGTATCAATATTTTCGAGCGATATCTTCGGCGTCAGCTAGTCACTAGCGAACGAATATTTGTTCTTTGCGCAATTGTGTAGCGTTCCATTTTGTATATCTCAAAATAGTTACTTTTGCCGCACCCTCTATATCATACGCGACTAGTAGCTTCTCCAAAAATGGAAATAAGCTGATACCTCTGCAAAGACATTAACCCGGGCTCACGTGTCCGAACAAGGTGCTTCAGGCGTCTGTTGGACTGTCCTATCGGAAATGGTAGTAATCCCGCGGGGAGACCTTGGGAGGTCCAATTTTGCGCAGATCAGTTTTCCCGTAACTGAAAAGTGGACCTGCGCATATAAGGTGAGCATTGCCGTACATTATCGGGCCGGGGCTAGACAGCGGCCATTGTAGTCGGCAACACCGCAAAACTCTTCATGTTCAACACCGGAGCTAGAAAGGGATATGTGAGCTGCTATCTCTCCTCGAATTCTACGATGGGTGTCTCGCTGCCCATGTCCGGGGAAGATAGATGACACCATTCTCGCCGGCGAACTTAACTTGGACACGTGAGACCAAGGGTATCGAATGGAGCTCCGTAAACTGGGCTAGTCGGCCGATGGACCCGCCCTTCTTGTAGGAAGTGGTCTCTACCCTACTCGCAGATCACCCTAGAAAGAAAAGGGGGACATCATAATGGGCGTGTTCTCTGCGCTGGAAACTCCAACCCCTTTCGATAAGGACAAACTATCCCCCCTGACCTGCTGGTTAATGACAAGAACATCTTGGGGAAGATGCTATGAGTGAGGATAGTCTAGTACCGCAATCTCCCTGAAAAACAGTATGGGTTCGACGACGGTCGCTCGACGTGTATGGTGGTTGATGAGGTTCTAGTGATCGGCAAGATGGACCGACATCCGAGAGGCGTTGAGGCGTCATTGTTTGCAGGACAACTTTAAAAAGATACTGGATAGCTAGCTCCAAGAGCGAATACTCCGGTACGACACGACGGAGGGACGAAGAGAGAAGCGGGAGAAGTCGGAAGTGATCCTGGGTTAGGCACCGGTCCCGATTTCTGGTATCTCGTGTACGACGGGCTTCTGCGACGAGAAATGCCACACTGGCCATGATCACGAGATCCCTTGAGTAGGCCGATCGCAGGATACGGTGGGCGGTCGCCAGAGTGACGCACTAACAATGGGTTCACGGGTTTAAGCAGGGGGCTTAAAGAAACATGCATCGGTCGCCAATTCTATATTGCTGTACGGCGCCAAGGTATGGGTAGGTGCGCTGTCGATACGGGATCTCCGAAAGCGACTTATCTCAGTACAATGGGTCGGGTCCCTTCAGATCGAGTGCGCTTACAGCACTGTTTCCGCTACAGCCGTTATAGTGATTGCGATAACCGTGCCCGCCGTGTTATTAGGTCGGATGAGCCAAAAATGTCTGTCCCCGGAGTTAAAACAAGATAGCGACAGGATAGTGTGCGTCTACTAACAGTCGATAATAAAAGTAAAGAACAGTAGTAGTGCTATCGGGGTTCCTGTGTGGATTAAGACCACGGGATAAGGGAAGGTTTTAGTGAGCACCAAATTGGTTCGAATCAAACCAATGCACGAGTCTCACACTACCGTAGGTCTTCTTTCCAAATGGAGTATTAGCGGCCTTTTTTGACTGACTCACCGACTTTATCTTGGAAGATGAACGACCCATGATACCTCCTGCATGAAAACCACATCCAGCTATAAGTTTCTTCCTATACACTATCGACGAAGCTTTGATGTTCTTTATCTTAACAGCTTCGTTACCACCAGAATATGGTGGTGGTGTGGAAAATGCCTCTTTTGGTTTTCATACTAGTTGGATTCTAGGATGTTAGTTTACTCAATTTGTGTTAGTATTTTTATGATTTATGCTACTATTCTTGGAAAAATATTTAAAAAAATAGACACTGCTCATATGCGGGCCTGGCACTGCGCACTCAAGTTTTACGTTTGAGTTTTCCTCTATCATTTTTTAAGTAATTTTATTAGTCTTGTGTACTAAACCACCAAGTGGTCCTGAATTTCTTGGAGTAAAATTTTATCACAGATAAACGATAATCATACAGGGACATTTTGGGTTTGCCAGAATACTTGTTATACATTTTGTATGTATTTATCATTAGAAGTTGAAAAATGTGAATGCCAAGTTTGAGGTACCAACGAAGACTTGCAAGAAGTTGGTCTTGTCTGTCAACTCTTGACATAACCTCGTTATATTTGGTGATGGCTTCGGCCTTTTGAGTGATTTACCCACGTTTGTTTGCACTCTGTGGTAATATAAGTTACAGGACGCTTATCCTTCCATTTACCGATGTGAACACCTCCGCGGAACCCTGATTCGTTCTCGCCTTTCTTTAGTGTTTCAGTCTGAGTCACTTCCTTCGGATTCTCTTTCAAATCTTTGCGCAGTGTACCGGTAGAGTAGGTCTTTTTGTATAGTAGCTGTTTCTCCAAATCGAAGCTATTAAATTTTGTCCATGTAGATTGCGTGACCATGATAAAGCTTCTTCTCTAGCACTTGCAGAACAACCTTTCCAGCATTCCCCTTTCCTGATACTTCGCTGTCCTTACTGCTTGCATATACACGAAACTTCAGAACTAGACCATCAGGTTCAGTAAGCATGTACAACTTGATACCATACTTGTGACGTTTGTTTTTTATAAATTGGCGAAAATTCAACCGACTTCTCCACGGTATCATGCTCTCGTCCAAGGACAACTCTTTTGAAGGATAATAACACTTGGTTATTTTGTTATTGAAATAATCAATTATATTCCGAATTTTGTATTAAGGGTCGTTACTATCCTGCTCCTCCTCACTGAAATGAAGACATCGCATTATGAGCGGAAATCTATTCCGACTCATTTGTTCACCGAAAACAGATATAGAAAACAGCCTGTCTGTTTTCCACTAATCCTCAAGTGTCAATTAATTGTACACGTCTAAAAAAGTAATGCATTGAGCCTGGATCCTTGGGTCCCACCATGCTGCAAAACTAGTCTTCTAGCTTGTACTTTCGTTTTTGCGCAAATCATTGTCAGAAGTTGTTCAAATAAACCTGCAAAGATCACTGCCAACTACTAACTAAGCCTTCACCACATACCATTTCCATGGCACCAAAATTCTAAAGAAATAAGCACGAAAACAAAAAATCCGCAAATTTGCACGTACTTTCACAATGTTCATGTGCAGTGCCAGTGCAATTTCCATGTGTTACGATCAGTGCCAGCAGAGAAATGAGTTAAATAGATCAAACAAACTCAACCCGCGTATACGCGCTTCACTTTGTCAATAGAGAGTTGAAGGAT
Organism: Volucella bombylans; assembly: GCA_949129095.1. Lineage (NCBI taxonomy): Eukaryota > Metazoa > Arthropoda > Insecta > Diptera > Syrphidae > Volucella > Volucella bombylans. Next base: position 111,207,180 of record OX422141.1, read on the forward strand.
AAGTGGCATTTGATCTGGCGGGATAAAACTCTCTCAAATACTTTTGATAGGCATGGGAGAATGCTTATTGGCCTAAAATCATTAACAGAACTTGCGTACAGACAGTTAACTGACCAACAAGACCCGGAGATTAGGACACTGAAGTCGTCGATTAAAAATATTCAAACGCTAATAAAAGAAAATTACAGAATTTCTGTAAGTTTGTATTGGAACAACAAGGTTCGGGCTGTAAACACCAGCAACCCGAATATGTTTCCGCAAATAAATAAACTATTTCGGAGAAAAAATCAAAACGACCTTCAGTGTCTTAAAATAGCCCGGACAACAGACAACGAACGGTTACTGACAATAGCAGGCATTGATCCAAATGAGGCCGCTGATGATGACGACTTTTTTGTGATCGAGGATCCACAGGAGAAGGTTGAGGCCATAGGGGCCACTTTCCAGGAAGTATATAAGGCCATTGATACCATTGGCCCTAATTACGAATTGGACAATCGCGTCTTGGTGCACGACTTCTGCATTCGAAATGAAATAGGGAACTGGCGATCCGAGGGTTCTGGTTTCACCCGGTTTAGCGACGAAAATATGGCAAATAACGTCATTGCCAGAGAGGGTGGCCTACCCCCGTTCATTTCGAAGGCAGGACTCCATGAGATCTTCGACACAATCAGGGCTAAGAAATCGGTGGGGACCGATGGTATTCCTAAAATCGTGCTTCGACATCTTCCTCTAGAAGCGGTGGACATTTACACAACCCTGTTTAATAATGCAATGAATAATGCACATTATCCAGCGCATTGGAAAACGGCGGTGGTTCAACCTATCCCCAAAAAGGGAAAGGATATATCCAATCCGGCGAATCTCCGGTCGATAAGTCTCCTTCCGAATATCAGTAAGGTTTTTGAAAAGGTAATCAATAGAGCTCTGTCTAGGTGGGTTGAGGACAAACATATAGTTCCGGATAATCAATTCGGTTTTAAGGCGGGACATGATATCTCACATGCCGCGTCTAAACTGGTGTCCGATATCCAATGGAATAAAGGCAAAAAACAATGCACTGGTGCCTGCCTTGTTGACTTGGAGAAGGCCTTCGACACCGTATGGTTAGAGGGTCTTTTCTATAAACTAACTAGGCTGGGGATCAGTAAACCACTCTTGTACATTCTTTATAATATGCTAACTAACAGACAGTTCATCGTGAAGAATGGTGATGTGACTTCTGTTGGAATATTTCAAATTAAAAATGGTCTTCAGCAAGGCGCGGTCAATTCGCCGATCCTATTCAACATTTTTACAAGCGACTTGATAGGTTCACTTCCCCATACTATTGCGTACGCAGACGATTTGATAGCGTACAGAACAGGTCCAAAAATCGAGGTCATTAATACTCTCTTGCAGCGTGACTTCGATAAGATAAGACGATTTTGCGATGACTGGAAGTTGAAAATCAACTTTCAGAAGTCGGAAACCATTCTCTTTAGGACGCCGTTGTCTAGAGCCTCAAGGGATACCAGAAAAAATTGGAGAAAGTTCTCGATTATTGGACAACACGGACAGCCTCTTGCCTCTTGCTTAATGGAAAAGATTCGGGTGTTTGAGAGGGCTTGCCTTAGGGCCTGTCTTCGCTTGTATAGAACACCAGAGTCGGAGTACAAAAAATTTTATCCTAATGAGGTCCTTTACAACAGGGCGAACCTAATACGAGTGGACAACTTCGTAATTAAGCTGACTCGAAGGCACATTGCAAGAGCAATGACGTCGACGAATAACCTGATATCTGGGGCTTACTACCCCAATTACCTTTACCACGAGAGTGTGCGCTCTGACGGCTTCGTTCCACCGGAAGCATTCCTCTACCTAGATCAGAAAGGGTTGATCCAGGATAGATCAGCGGTGCCGTTAATCTTCCATGTCGCTCGGACAGCTGGGGACAGGCGACTCAACTACGACAGAGACGTCGCACACGGCAGTGTGGATCGCCTCAGGTTCAGTAGGGCGGTGGGGAATCGCGATAAGAGGGATGTCGTTCGGCAGCCCCAGCATTTCTGGTGGTTGAATGATGGGGAAGATGTTTCGCCGTCAATTACGGACCAGCCTCACTAATGAGGCAGAGCTGACCAATCTGTTTTCTCTGTGAATAGCGATGGCCAGCTTACATAGGTTTAGGTTAGCATTTAAGAAATATACATATATTAGTATATACAAAGTTATACCTTTGTTTATACAAATATATGTATATAATTGTGTATAATGTCTATGTGTGTGTATGTGTTTATTGTGTATGTAGGTCAGGTAGGCTAAGGTTTATTTTAAGTTAGATATTAAGTTTTTATAAAGTATAAAAAATAAAGTTTTTTGTTTGCAATTCTTTTTTCTTAGCCTTTAGTATACAAAATAATTCTAAATAAAATGTTAATAAAGTCGAAAGACATAGATATAAAAATTGAGAATAGCTTAGAGTATCTATGTGGGGCCAGTAAGTTAGTATAAAATTGTTAAGTAATTTTAAGCTAGCATTTAAGCATTTTTTGTTAGTATGTAAGAATTAATGATTAAGTAAATAAAATGCATATAAAACTAAACTAAAACTATTAACAGAACTTGCGTTCGATTTTTTGGCAATCGGAATAACCCGTGCATGTGTCCAAGCTTGGGGAAAGGTAGATGTCATAATACACGAATTAATTATGTGGGTTATATGGCTTACAATACTGGGTAAAATTATTTTTAGAAATTTGACTGGTATACCATCTTCACCGATTGCATTTGACTTAATGAAGGCAATGATTGAAATTACATCAGTCTCCTTTGGGGGCAAAGACATATTAAGTTTAGAGGAATAGTAATTTCGTTTCGAATCACGCACAATGCTAGTGGCTGTATTACGAGCGTTTTTATAAGCGACCCAATTAAAGGAAGAACGATGTCGCTTCCATTTTCTGTAAAGCTTGTTCCTGATTTTCAGCGCATTTAAAACTTCCGCAGTAAACCAAGGGAAAGTCTTATTGCGAACAAAAACAGCCTTAACAGGCACGAAATCTTCATAGAGTTGGGCAACACATAACTGAAAATGATTAATTTGTTCATTTGGATCTGGACTCTGTCTACAAAGAAACCAGGGAGTAGTTGTTTGTGCTGCAACTTGCAGAGCATTGATGTTAATAGATTTAAAATCTTTAAATTCAAAGGTCGTAGACTTATTGATATGAGAAAAATTAATATCGTACGTCCAAAGCAACATATCATGGTCAGAAACACGACTCAGGCAAATTTGGTCAAATAGAAGAACTGCTGATTGATCTGAAACAAGACCAACATCAAGAAGACTCGACTCGGTGGTACATCTGTACGAAAACAAGTTTGATAGGACGTGTTTACAACATAAAGGCCACTCGAAGAGGCATGATCCACCAATTAGCGCGACCGAGAATCGTTGTTTAATAAGTTGGCATTACAATCTTCTAATACAATAATATTTACATATCTGGGTGAAAACTCTGACAGAGCGGAAATGGTTCATATGAAAATCTCCGGTTAGGGTTATAACAACAAGAAACCAAACATTTAACACTTCCTTCACGAACTTCAGCAATAATGTATTCAACATCTGCGTCGACAGATTTTACTAACTCATCACATTTTAAAGATGACTTGCAACAAATTGCCACTCCTCTACCCGTTGTAGAGGTTATTCTGTCGTTGCGATATAATTCGTAACCCTCAATATCGTACATAAAGTTTTCAAACTTGGGTTTAAACCAAGTTTCGTTAACACAGATCACATCTATGCTTGAATTTGTAAACAAATAGCGAAAGTAGTCTCGCTTACACTGGTTAAGACTTCATGCGTTTATATGACATACATTGAAACCATTCTTGTATCTCGACAGAACATTTAACCGACACAAATTGATCTAGCATTCACACCGTGGTTATGATTAAAAATACTGTTGTTGTTAACCAGTCTCAATTAACCTACCGCAAACAGCACCACAATCAATTAAACACATTTCCACATCCTCATTCAGCTAACAAAAAGAAAATATATATAGGGTTTTCCAATAAGGACTTGACAAACTTTTTTTTAAATAAAACGCAAACCATTTGAGATATTTCAAAAACTTTATTATCGGTTTGAAGTACAATTAAAACATTTATGAATGGAACTCGACTTCGTTCATATGGCCACCGCGGGCACAATTGCAGCGGTCGATTCGTTGGACCCAATTTTCAATGACTCGGCCACACATTTCGGCCGAAACGGCCGCTATTTCGCGATCAATGTTGGCTCTGAGCTCTTCCAACGAAAATAGCCCCACAGAAAATAGTCAGGCGGCGTTAAATCGCACGAACGAGGCGGCCAATCGACTGGCCCATTTCTTGAGATAACACGCTCACCATACTTACTCTTCAATAAATTGATTGTAGCGTGTGCTGTGTGGCTTGTGGCATCATCCTGTTGAAACCACATGTCGTCCAAGTCCATATCTTCTAATTCGGGCCAAAAGTAATTGGTGATCATGGCGCGATAACGCTGACCATTCACAGTAACGTGACGATCGTTATCGTCGACGAAAAAATATAGCCCAATAACGCCGCCGGCATGCAAACCGCACCAAACAGTTATTTTTTGTGGATGAAGTGGTGATTCATGAAGCACATGTGGATTTTCATCCGACCAATAACGCATATTTTGCTTATTGACGAACCCATTGAGCCAAAAATGAGCTTCGTCACTGAAAATGATTTTGCGGTGAAATTCATCATCTTGTTGCATCATCTCCAGAACCCAATCGGAGAACGTACGTCGCTTCAAATGGTCCATCAGCTTCAATTCTTGAGTCAGCTTGATCTTGTATGAGTGTAAACCAAAATCGTTACGCAAAATACGCCATAATGTGGTCTGAGCGATGCAGAATTCTTGAGAACGCCGTGGAATTGACTGATTTGGAGTGTTTGCTACGGACGCCTGAACGGCAGCGATATTTTCGACACTTCGACCAACCCGTTGTCTCACTGACACGGCAACATCTCACAATATGTAGACTCAAGTTTTTGCACTATACTTGTTATTGCCTGTCTACTGGGGCGAGAATTACGACCGAAAATTGGAGTTAACGCTCTTAAAGTTGCAGTCACCGACTCCGAACTTCGGTAGAAAATTTTTATAATTTGCAGACGTTGCTCGTTCGTGTACTTTGCCATGATGAAAATGTTAAGTTTACTGAATAAATTGGCAGTGACAATTTGATGATTAGTGAAAGAGTGCGTTCACAAATTAAATTCAAAGTTGTCAAGTCCCTATTGGAAAACCCTTTAGTAGATAGCAAGCATTAGAAGAAGGAAGGAGAAATAGAAGAGAACATTTATAAATATCAAAGGAATGAAGTAAGTAATAATAATAAAGATTAATTCAACCTTAAAATTCGAGAAATTAAATGAAAATAATACTCGTAATAAAAAGCAGAAATAATTGAAAACTAAATTCTGTCGATGTCGATGTCGATGTCGATGTAGATTTCTTCTTCATGTTATGCGTCGGCAGCAGCGGCGCAGAGATCGTTGGAGCTTTCGATGGGAAAACTCTTCCTGTTGGAGTTTTTCTTACGAAAAAAGAGCCAAATTTCGTGAACACAGCAAACAGTTGTCGTTTTCTCTTCATCTGAGTAGCGGTACGTAAAAGCAGGCGAACTCTCTGTGTAAGGCTTTCATTGATGAAGCACTTGTGTGGCAACTCCATACCGACGTCAGTAAGGTTCAACTCTCTGTGTGGCCTTTTTCGATATAGAGCAGCTGACTTCAGCACAAAGTTTCACTCTTGCAGGCTACCAAACTTAAGTACGATCGGTAATGGCGGTGAAGAATCGTTATTCAATTTTTTCACACGGAATGCATTTTTAAGTGTTGGCGGTTTGCATTCAATAGTGTGGCAGAAACGATTGAAGATGGTACACAAATTTTTTTCAGGTGAAGCAAGCAAGCATTTCTTTGTTCGCAGATGTGGTTTCCACTAATGTAGACGTAGAAATAGCTTCAATGTTCTCAATTCACTTTTTTCCATTTCTTCAATTTTGAGTTGTAGACCGTTGCTTATTTTATTGCATTCGTCTTTTATTGTTGCTTTGATGAATTTACAGAATTTATCAAGGCGGCTCTCCAATATATCGATTGTGATGATTGAAGAGTGGGTGCCAGTTCGTTTCAAGGAAGGGGAACTTACTTGGCAGGACGTTGTCGGTTCATATTGCGTTGATTTCGAGATCGACCGGGAACTTGGTGGCTCTGGCATGGTGGTTGTGTTGATGTATCACGGTTTACGATCCTTAAAGCAAGCGATAGATATGAACGACAAACAATGAAACTACTTTCGAAGCTAAGTTTATAAGTGTCAGTTTTAAATCATCTGTACTTTGCGCGCATAGTACTTCCGAGTATCCTTTAATAGAGATGTTTTCACAACTCCATATCGCTGATTTGCGTCTGTGAGCCAGCTATTTCCAGTTTAGTTTCAGTATTAATTTAGGTCTTAGAGAATCGCTATGTTAATTTTCAATTTACGAACCTATTGACACCTGTATTTGCACATCTCCGGCTAACGGTTACTCTTGTATGTTCAAAATCGGCGTGGTGTGGCAGTCTTTTATTATGTGGAACAGCCGCGTTCAGTCGTTAAGGCTGTTGAATACTTTCGCAAGGTTCCCACATTTGAGGCATACAAAGCATCGGTTCAGTATAATTTCTTCTCGAATTCAATAGGAAGCCTAGCCGATAAGCACTTTCCGATTTTCCCAAACTTGTTCGTAATTTCTGCGTATAAACTCATTAAGCTGCTCTTACGTTCTTTAACGTCGCGGTTTTCAACTCGAAATTCAAATGATCTCTTAACTCTTCTTCATAGGAATCACTTCGTTGATGCTTTCCAGCAAGAGCTCTTGCATTATGAAGCAAACACTTCCGTTTTGGTTTATCGTTTCCTTAATTTTCCCTCTATAGACGGGTGTTGCTTGATGCAGTTACAATTCAGGATAAATACTTCCCTACTTCTTTAAGCGATGGACGCGCTTTTAGTTTCCGAAATATTTCATGATATGATTAACCTCAAATCTTTTTAATGATTTTCGCATTCGAACGTCATGATTTCTTCATTCCGTTCTCGACTGGGTTAGGCTAAGATTATTACGTACTATGGTTCCCCTTTGTTAAGGCAGGTTGGTAATGTGGTTGCTGCTTCTTTTCTTTGGCAAATTTTACGTATTTCCAGAGAAAGGACTTGGATTATAGTGAGGCTTTCTTCTACTGTTAAACTACACGAAGACTGTCTTATATGGGCTTCTTGATAAACGCTTGCTGACACAACAATCAGAAAGGTAGTTTAAGGTGATATGTATACGTTCGGACATCTTGTGTTCTTAACTTTGCGTCCAAGTTTGCTGACTTCATGGAGTAGGTCATCGACGACCATTAACCATAAAAGTGGTGAGAAGAAACCAACTTGTAGATATCTATTTGACGCAGATCATGTCAGGAAGACCTACCCACAGCTTTAAAGTATTCCTCTAACTCACCGGAATATGAATAATGGTCACTTCATAGATGCATAGGTCCGCAAGATAGATGCAGTTAGAGCATAGTCTTCCGGGTTTCATTGCCGTTCTTGGTGAAGTTTTTTTTAAGAGCAAACTGAGGGCTTCTATATATACATTCCAGAGACCAACGCAAACCACTTCAGCACAGACATGATTGTTGCGCTACACGATCATAATATATATTGAAAGGCCTCTCCAAAGCCGTCAGACCTTTGAGGTTGAAATTGTCAAAGATGCGTTTAATCTTTAAGAAATTACACTTTGTCATCTGACAACTTATTCGGTCGCTAGAAGCTCTTTTACTTATCGCTGTTGACAATTTTCACTATTACATATAAATAACTTACTGGGTTTCGTAGCCGTTAACCACATAAACGAACAACATTTACAAATTTCCTTTCAGTACAGCTCACTGTTTAAGTTATCCCACTTAGAGGCTACAGTCAATGTCAGGTTCTTCTTAACGACTTGTTACTCCTTCAATGTTGTACGTACAAGACTTTCTTAATTCATTGTCTGTTCTCTGATAATATTCATATTTTGCGCACTTAACTCATTTGCCGTTAAAACGAAACACATACACACGAACTACGCTTCGAGGACATTCATTTAAATATCCCTCCGGCGATAACAAATAGCAAAGTGATTATTCAGGCGGTGCGCAGCACAACTCTGATACTCTGTACAGGGTTGGAAGCGCACTACCGCCACCCTGCTGCTGTCAGTCCTGAATAATGCTGAAATTATTTTAATTGAAGCCCTTGTTAAGTCATAAAAAGGCATTATCCTGTATCGTTTTCGTTCAGCCTCTTTGCGCTTTGAATGTGTTGGAGTAGTGTAGTGTGCCTGCAAGTGTTTGCCCGTTGTCGTCGGAGTCGACGTCCTGCAATGATGCTGTCATAAGAAATTAATCGTGTTAATTAAAATGCTGGACGGGCGACATAATAAGTTTTTATTTTTTTATTATTTTCACTTACCAGCAGTCGTTTGTTTAAGAAAATTACCGGAAGAAGGAGGCTTTAAAGACCTCTATAGGAACTTTAAGCGGGGCTTGACAAATACGTTGGAATTGAGATACACTCACATAAGGGTTCACTTTTGACTTTTAATGTATGGCTTCTGTATCGCAGAGGAAGAGAGGACTTTCAATTCGACTAAGGTACTTTAGGTACAGATACAGGAAACATGAATATCGTTCTATGATTCCTTCAAAAGTTTCGATTGGAGAAACTTTGTCGTTTGTGTCATGACAAAGGAAATATCTTTCCCACACTGGTTGACCAAGATGATTCGTCTAACTAAACACCAGGTCGACGTAGTGTAACGGGCAGGAAACTGGTGGAGCGATCATTAAAAGTCCTTTCGTTGAATGTAAATTAACTGAAAAGTTGTTCACAGACCAAGTCCCTGAAGGTAGGAATTTTGCAAAAGCGCTCAGGACTCATTAAGTTCAATGACGAAAATATGACAAATAAATTCATTGCCGACGAGAGGCAACACTTCCGCTTATTTCGAAGCAAGAGCTCCAAATGATCTTCGAATCACTGAGAAGTGAGAAATCAATGGGAACGAATGGCATATCGAACATTGTTCTTCGACGTCTCCCACTAGAAGCGGCGTACATTTACACCACCCTTTTCAATAATGATTCGAATAATCTCCATTATCGATCGCATTGGAAACCACCGGTGGTCCATCATATTTCCGAAAGGGACAAGGACACGTGTAATCGGCCGAGTCTTCCGCAGATAAGTCTATTTCCGAATAACAGCAAGGTCTTCGAAATGGTTATCCAAAGAGACCTGTCTAATGGGGTTGAGGACGAAAATATAGTTCAGAGTAATTAATTAAGGTTCAATGCGAGGCATGATATCTAACATGCAGCGTGGAAAGAATTCTGATATTTCGTGGAACAAAAGCAGGAAATAATGCACGAATGCTGGCCTGATTGACTCGAAGAAGGTCTTCGACGTGGTCATGATATGGTTAGAGGAACTATTCTTCTTTTGAATATGCTTACTATTGTAGTAAATACCTCATCACATCAAAAACGGTCTGCAGCAGGGGAGCCACTCACCGATCCTATTCAACATCTCCTTAAGCTATCTTGTGATCCCCAAATCTGTTCAAAGGTCGAGTGCCGCTCGAATTTCTGCGGTCGGGCAACCTCGAATCCTCCGGTCATTCCCGCTGTGCATTTAACTTTCATTTTACCGTCATAGCATATACCGTGTATCATTTTTATCATATAGGTAAGTCTCGTGTACATTTTATGATTTTAGCACCGTCCACATGACGCTCGGCGAACTCTAGCGAACATTTTTTTCAAGTCGATGATATGTAGATCTTTCGAAGTGTTGCAATGTGTGTTCCTATTTTCCACAAAGCTGCTAAGGCTGTTATAGAGTTTAAATATATTGTGCTGCAAAGTTGTCTAAAATGCAACATTAGCTTCACCGATCTGTAAATCAGTCCACCGGTCATGCATCTCCCCCAACTTTGATGAACAAAATCTTTAGAATGTTACTTTCACACAAATTTCTCTGTCTTTCGTAGAAAAACGAGCAAGTCCTGATAAAGTGCTAGCACCCACCATATTAGCACCGAGTATCTGCTACCTGTTGCGGGCATAGGCCAGATACTCACAGAAATAGGAGCTCTGTTACCATCACTCTCACAGCAAGCGGCGCATGATATTGTGTCCAGCCTATAGTCTTTCGGTCTGCCGACATCTGAAAAAGCATTTCTAACGAGGAGTGATATCCAGCAAGATTAGTTTAAGTCCCATCCGTGAAGACTCGGATACATTCCTCTGTTGAGGTACTGGCCGAGATCATATTTATTTTTACAGCAATATGTGTTTTGGTGTGATGCATTCATAAGACCAGAGTCAAAAAACAGTCGGCGTAAAAGTTCATCAAACCTCCAGTACGCGGTGTTCCAAGACAGATCACTTCTTTTCAAGCCGAAGGCGGCTTCAAGTGTGATATGAATATCAAGGTGAGGGAGTCTGGTAGAAACAACAGTGACATGAAACGTGAAAGCTTGTTGCGGTTGGGTTAAGAGGGTAAGAGGGTTAACTGAAAGCTCAAAGTGCACCAGTCGTCGATCAGGTCTGAAAATACATGAAATTGATGAAAGTGCAAAGTCCGTGCTTCTTCTAGTCGAATGGGCTCCCAATTCTGCTCGCCATGCATTTGTAAAACAGTTTTGCACAAACGAGGCTCAACCATTCTTTCCAGGTTCGTCAACATGAAAAAAGTCAGACTGATACATCTGAAGCTTTGTGCCAGCGTGTAGCTTTCTTTATCGATATTTGGTATGAAGGTTTTAATATAGATGGCGGTGCCAGGTTAGCGGTGAAGATCCTCTTCAGAGTTTCCAGCAGCTGGCCTTGAATTCATCAAAAGAGGTAAAAGCGTATTATATGGGCTCATCCGTCACCATAACTGATGACAGATACCAGTTTCGTTTGCAGCATGCTGTGTTATTCAGCTCATTATTGGCTTCGTTGAACTATTATAGTTTTACTTTCTTCTAAATGTAGGTTGCATCAGATCTTTTGAGTGTTTGTAATACCATTGATTTGCCCCTTTTGAAGAGGTAGAACCGAGAGTTTCGATTCTATCGTATAGAATATTTTATAAGTCCTAACAAAAGGCACTATTCCAAATCGAAATTAGTTTCTTAAACTTGTTTTATTTCTATCTGTAAGGATTCCAATTGTCATTTTTAGAAGTTTTCCGGTTTTTCAACGAAGTTGCTACAAATCTTTTTTTCATTATGATTTTTTCCTAGCTAGACACATTAGATCAAAGCACTTGGTGAGGGAACCGTTTAGGCTTTTAGTAGCTTTCTCCACCTTTATTTTGGGTTTAGGGGTGCAGTAACAGATTTGGCAATCTCCTCCTTCAAGCGTGTTCAGTTGATAATCACATCAGACGATATTATAAAATCCAGGAGAAAATAGCCTAATACGTTGCAATTGCTACTTTAGGATCACAGCACATGAAAAACCCCACTTTCCTGGAATCGTTCGTTCTTTGAGCTCGGTTTTTGCCTTTAGTAATCGTGGTAATGGCGAATCGTAGGGGATGTAAGCTTGAATGCAATGTAAGGCTCTTGAATGCAAATTTGCTAGGGTTTAGATGGCAAGAGAGAATTCGGCACATTCGGTGTCCTTTCGATCATTCGTCATAGAGTTCTGTGACACCACTTACACATCCCAAACCTATACAGATCCACATCCATGGTTTTTTTTTTTTTGTCATTTATATATTTATTCATTTTACAATTGATAAAATTAGATACAAATATCGAATGCAAGATCTTATTCAAAACAAATTCAGAAGTAATAAAGAAACTAGCAGTTACTTAATAGAATAACAATAAAGAGAGATTAAAAAGTAAATAATTTTTCAAATGAAAAAATGAAAAGATACATTCTGTAGTTAACTAAAACTAGTATTGAATGCATCAATTATAAGAAATAAATTGGTGAGAAGAGAGGAACAAAACAAATGTTAAGATTCATCGATTATTAAAAAATTTAATTTAACCATTCAACAAAATTAGACCATGCGACCAATTAAATGGTTTATTTCATGTAGGTCGAAGTGAAATAGCTATTCCTTAACTTTCCTATTTCGAACGACAAGATTTCTGCTTTGCCTAATTTGAAGCGGCAATATATTATATAATCTTGGAGCAACAGAGGAGTAAAAGTTCAAAAAGTGATGTGTGTTGAAAGATGGAGTTTTTTTCAGTTTTAAAGCATTTTATTTCCTTAATCATTAACTCTTACACACTAACAAAAAATGCTTAAATGCTAGCTTAAAATTATACTAACTTACTGGCCCCACACAGGCGCTCTAAGCTACTCTTAATTCTTATAACTATGTCTTTCGACTTTACGTACATTTTCTTTACTATATTTATTTACGGCCTTATGGCTAAGATCAAACTGTAGTATCTGTTGAAAGATGGAATGAAAGCAAGATTGTTATTGCTACTACGCAGTAACTGATGGGTTGGATTTCTGTCAATAGAGTAATCACTCCTAACGAAAAAAATCCTTAACACTTTGTAGAAGTAAAGATGCTTGAGTGGTAGCATTTTAGAGTTTACAAAAAGCAAATAACTACTTTCTCGGCGATTCTTGCTCCAGATTATTCTTACTATATTTTTATGACTTCCTCCCCAACAGATTAAGCCGTACTGCAGCTTTGATTGTACTAGTCCATAGTATATTGTTTTCATCAGTTTTTTAGAACAAAATTGCCTCAAATGGTACATTAACTTCGTAGTTTTTAACAAGTAAGATCTTAGACTGGCAGTATGATTACTCCAATTCTGTTTGCTATCAATTTCCAGACCCAGATATTTAAAAACTGTAGTTCTTTCTATATAAAAACATTGAGGTGAACAAATTAAATCCCGATTAAATAAGGTAGAAGATGATGTCGCTTTGCATGTAACAGGGCTAAATAATAAATGCTTACAACTTGCACTATGAAAAATCAAAGGTGGGTAATCGACAATATTAGAAGACAACTTGAAGAACATTGTTTTAGTTTTATCACTGATTACCAATTTATGTAAACAAAACCAATGTCTCAGCTGCTCTAAGTCATAGCTAATGTTAGCAATTAAATCTAATGCAGAGCTATTAGAATAAGAACAAGCTATATAATCAGCAAATCCTATTTGTTTACCTTTGATATCGAGGTTAAAAATAGAATTGATATAGATCAAGAAAAGTATTGGACCAAGTACTGAGCCTTGTGGAACACTAATTTTAATATCTAACGATAGGCTAAAACAATCATTAACCTTTACAACTTGTTTGCGGTTGTTTAAAATGGAAAGAAACCATTTAAGCATAAAACCTTTTATGCCCGCTTTTTCTAACTTTTGTGTTAATATCATATGGTCGACAGTATCAAACGCCTTAGTAATGTCAATAAAAATAGTTGCCGTATATTTTTTATTATTCTGGCTTTCGTAGTTAAAGCAGCAGAACTCTAAGAGGGCATCCTCTGTTGACTTACCAGCTCTAAACCCAAACTGATTATTACTAAAAAAAAGAAGATGAATCTAGGAAAGTGATTATTCTATTTTTCACTGCTTTCTCAAGGATTTTAGAAAACACTGGAAGAAAAGAGATTGGCCTATAGTTATTTAGATTTTTACTATCACCTTTCTTTAAAACAGGTATTACTTCTGCAGTTTTTAAGGCAACAGGAAAAATACCATTGTAGATACTTTTATCCATTAAGACATCAACAATATTTAGTGAGACCTTCTTAATAAAATTCTTAGACCGTGGACGAATTAGAATTTTTTAGAGAGTTGATAATTCTAAATAATTCTAAAGAACAAATCGGGCCATAAAAAAACTATTGGCTTGACTCCATTCGTTGCTGAAGCAATCTTCTACACAATGATTCGATAATTCAGAGAAACCAGCACTAGGAAGAGTCTTGTAAGCCACACTTGTAAAATATTTGTTAAAAACATTAGATAATTCACTAGGATTAACTATATTATGTCCCTGATAAGATACACAATTGAGTTCATTTAAAGCGGGTAGTTTTTTATTTATAAGTTCGTTAATAATTGTCCATTCTTTGCTTAAATTGCCTCTAGCTAGATGTAGTTTATTGGTGTAATAATTGTCTTTGTTCACAATAACTTCCTCTGCAACTTCCTTGCACACTCTATTATAGAGAAGTCTAAGACTGATATTATTCGGTTTCTTTTTGCATTTAATATTTAATTTATTCTTCTTTGTAATCTTCTTTAATAAAGTTGTAGACATCCATGGCTTAATTTTTTTAACTTTACATTTTCTTTGGGTTTCAGTAAGACATTCACTAACATGAGCTTTTAAGATATTAGCAAAGATGTTAAAGGGATTAGAGGGATTACTTTCAAGGTACACATCGGTCCAACTTTCGTGTAGTAGAAGATGACTAAGACGCTCGTAGTTCAAGTCTTTAACTTTCCCAAACCATACAGACGTATCAATTTGTTTCATATTGGCGCATAGAAAAACTAAACCAACCATACAATGATCGGTGATCTTAAAATCTGAAATGGAGCTGGTGATAGTGAGTTTAGATCTTAGATCAAGTCTACCAAAAATATGATTAATACAGGTTTGTGTTGAAGGAGTTAATTTAGTAAGTTCTCTAAAACACGATACCAAACCATTTGCCTCTAAGACAGATAAATAATTTTAAACAATAGCAGAATCAGATAAAATATCTAAATTTATATCACCAAGGATAAATAGATTCTTTGACTTTTCCTCAGACAACAGATAGTCAATTCTTCAACAAAAACACATTTTTACTTTTTTCATGTAGCCTGTAGAAGCACATACAAATAAACTTTCTAGACTCAATTTTGCAAGAAACTTTAACCATATCAGCACTTTTCAAGTTATTGCAGCAACACTCATACTCCAACTTATCACTCATAAAGACAGCCACGCCACCAGCAGCATACGAATTATTACATGTAGGATGAAATTTATAACCAGGTATGCTAAAAAGATTAGCTTCAGTATAAAAAATCCATATTTCCGATAATCCATAATCCAATAATAAAATTAAATCAGGCTTATTCACAAACTATTCAAAATGAGTCAGAAACAGATCGAAACTTGTACGTATACTTCTAATATTTTGATGAATGGTATAAAATGTTTTCTTTGGAATTACTGAATGATAAAAGCTTCTGAAAATCTTTTTATCAAAACTACAAAATTCATTACATTCCTTGAAATAACCATCCAGATTTTGAATTAATAAAAGGCATTATTAGTTAAAAAAAGAATAAAAACAAACTAAATTAAATTGACCAGTTTTCAATATCTTCCCAAGAACTTAATTTAAAAGATTTATCACCTTCTTGTGTTTTCAAAGAAATCACTCCCCTATTTACCCACAAGAACGAAAAATTATTTTCATTTTTAAATGTTTTAGCTCTATTATAATTAATTAAACTCTCATTAATATAAATTGGACTATTATCAGATTTAAACCCTAAAATACTTGTGCTTAACTTATTTTTCTTTTTCTTTTGTAAAACCATTTGCTTAACTTCATAGTTCTTAAATTTGACGCGTAAAATCCTCACAGTTTTTGGCCGTGCAGATGAAGGGTTAGAGTTGAGCTAACGTGCGATGTTCTTGACATAACAATGTTTTATGTCATCGGTCTTCAAATTTTCATCGATTCCCTTTTTCAATAAATTGACAGCTACGTCCAAAGCATTACTGTTGTCAACATTAGGAACACCAATAATATCAACATATTTTCGCAATGTTTTTTGTTGCAGGAAGTTCACAGTACTTTGAAGTTTGTTTATATGTTTACACAATGTTTTATTTTCGTCTTGCAGGCAGTCAATTCGTCTTAAAGCATTAGAGTTAACTTCTTTTAGTGCAGCAATTTCATTATATAGAATGTCGAGTGTGATAGGAGTTGGTGACGTAATATTATTATCAGCAGACCGAGGGGACACTAAGTTAGAGGGAGACAGATGCACTTCCTCGACAGGTGACTGGACATTTACTTTATTATGCATTTGTCTAACTTTCTGTGGAGCGGGTGGTGGTGAGCGAAAAGAATGACGCCCTTGTTTGTCACACGACACACAACAGAAAAAATGGTATATGCGATGTTAAGTAGCCTATATATGTTATTTGTAGCAGTTTGTTGTGTCTGCTATTCCATCCGACCAACTTAATCCCCACTGTTTTTGATAATTCTGAATACAGTCCGCCTCCTCTATTCGAAGAGTTGTCTAGGCGCATGCCGAGAATCTTATTCAAATGAAGAGATTCGCTGTGGTGGTCGAGTAAGATTTGGGGCTCAGATGCGGCTTCTTTAATAGCTTGTTGACAACGCCGTCACTGACCTTCTGCACTTAGTCCTAGTATCATAGAAGAACTCGAAGTATTTTCAGGGACTCTATCAGATAATCAACAATCTCTTCCGATTGTTGCGATTGTAGACGTAAGTTTCTTCAAAGTTCTTCTTAAGAGTCCTCTCGTTTGAAGTATTCACGTTCGCACCTCCTCCAAAACAAGCCCGAGTCTATAGACTTTGTTGTGTCTTTCGTCGATCGCAATGTGAACAATCTGGTTGATGGTGATTTCATCAGGTGACTACCCGGTCCCTTTCTGGATGTTGGGGTGTAGGACGGTGACATTTCGCGTCTTGATTAGAGGTAGTCCTTCTCTTCCAAAAGAGCGTGAGCAAATACCGGCCTTAATGCGGGTTCTGATCAAGCTTTCATTCAGATTTGAGTAATGTAATTAATATCCGAGACTATTTGTTGTTTTAACGTTGTTTAAACGTTTAATGTTTAATGAAGTCGATAAGTTCAGTAGAAGGAACAAACCCCAATCTTGAAGGCTAGATCCTTCATAATATAGTGCCACGAGCCCACTATGTGGGTTTGAGCACTGCTGTTGGTTCGCTGCAAACTTCTCCATCACCATCGTCATATAAGACCTCGTGTAGCATGAGTTCCGGTTATGTTGAAATATTATATCTCAAGTGAAGTTATTGCTGAATCTGCCTCTGATGGCGTCACTGGCTTCATTTTCAGAGATCCTGTGCCACCATTTATTTCGCTTAATATTGTACAAGCTTAAACAAACTTAAAAACTAGGATTTACAAACTAACAACAATTAACGGTTAGGAAGTAACGGAATTGTGGAGGAGATCAAGTTTAAGACGAGAAGTGTTCAGGTTAAAATCAAAAAAGGGGAGGTTTGAGGTAACTTTACGGAGCTTGCGGAAAATCGGTTCGTTAGAACCATAAGAGGTACTGTGTGTTGGAATATACAAGAGACGAGGACACCGTAAATTACGAGGGTTAGTATTGAAAGAAATAGAATTGTAAAGAGAAGCGTAATCCAAGAATCAGAGAGCAGTCGATGAATGAATAGAATATCAGCTACGTCTCTTAGTCTTTCGAGGGTTATTCAAGTTAGGAAGTTTGAAGCGGTCGCGATAAGGAGATAAGATAAAGGAGTCATCCCAGGGTAGTCCTCGAAGTGCAATTCGAAGAAAACGATGTTGAATGTTCTCGATTCGGGATATATGAACTCTCTGAAAGGGGGACCACACTTGCTGGCATATTCGAGAAGGGGCCGGACTAGGGTAATGTAAAGTGACCTTACCACTTAAGGGTTGCACAATTCTTTAGACCATCGTTTGATAAAACCAAGCGATGAATTGGCTTTAAGGATTATCTCATCAATACGCAATTGATGATATAAAAGTTTGATTCAAAGTTTTTTTTTTTTTTTTTTATAATTAGCGCGGTGATTGTACACAGCGCGGGCAAAGGAAATTTAGGGAGGAAAAAAGAGAGGTGCCGATGTACATTTTTTTTAAATGTTTGCAAGTTATAACGACCAGGAAATACAGAGATCGGCAGGGCATTCCATAAGCGAGTTGTAGGGCTTAGGAACGAATCACGATATTTAAGAGTACGCCCGAAAATGGGCTTGAGGGTATATTAATGAGCATTCATAGCGAGACGGGTGTTACGGTTGAAAGTTTGAATGGGCGGATTGCTACTGGCGATTTCAGTTGAGCACTGGTGGTGGAAATAGCGATGAAACAAAGTGAGATACGAGACATTTCGTCGGTGTTCGAGGGTTTCCACTGATTGACTGATATTACTCGTAGTATCATCAATAAGTTTTATCGCACGGTTTTGAATCCTATCTAGCAGGTGCAGAGATCATTTAGGAGCACCTGGCCAGATGTGGGCATTGTACTCCAATTTTGGGGGGATGTATGCCTTATATATTGAAGCCAGATCAGAGGAGATAAAATATTTCTTTCATCGCTTGCGGAAACCTAGACATTTCGCAGCATTTTTGGCGACATGAAATATGTGGTCATTCCGACGTAAGTTGTCATTGGCACACACACCGAGAATGGAAAGTTTTTCGGTTTCGACAATGCAAGTGCAATTCATGGATAATGGCTAGGTGTATAAATTTCGCTTTAACGACAGCAGACAGAATTGTGCTCTCGTTCTATAGAAGAACAGGGCCGTGAGTCCGGGAACGAATATGAAAAGCAGAGTTTACTGTCATCAGCAAAGGAATATATTGGATTAGAAGTAGCAGTCAAGAGATCATTAATGAAAATTAAAAAGAGTGTCGGAGACAGAACAGTACCCTGGGGCACACCAGCATTTATTTTGTGAATATCAGACTTGAAACCGTCCAAGACAACTTGAATTGAACGTTCCGTTCCGGTTGGCGAAGGGATTGAACCTGGGGTACAGGTTGGTCATGCAGAAAATGAAGTCGAGGGGAAGATTGATTGGACTTACGTGACGAAGTCACTGATTGACATTTGGAGATATTAAGCTCAAAGCAATTGTTTAAACACCAAGTGGGAACCCTATCAAGGTCTTCTTGAAGCAAAATAGAGTCTTGGGTTGAAGAAATAGTTTTGGATAACTTAGTGTCGTCGGCATAAATGGATAGGGAGAAGTATTTAATAATCCTCTCAAGATCGTTTTTAGTTCAAATGAAAAAGCGGGGGCATAGATGGCTGCCTCGTGGCACACCACACCAGAAGTGGCTAAAATCGGGGTTGAGAAGGCCGACCTAAAGCGAACGTTATAATAACTATAATAACTCCAGATAAGAAGATATCCATTACAACAATATGGAGTCAAAATCGAGGGAAGACAATGTGAAAGGATCAATTGATGTAATATTTTGTCGAAGGCCTTAGCGAAATCTGTAGAAATAACATCGATTTCGTTGCCATTTTCTAGGGCTGAAGGCGCAAAGGATACGAATGCAACTAAATTTGTAGTAGTTGATCTACCTTTCAGAAATCGATGCTGGCTGGATGTAAAGAACTTTCGAACATTTTAGGTGTGTGAGAAAGCTTAGCAAAGGGACGGTAGTTAGTTACTTCATTCTTTGATCCCTTTTTGTAGAGCGGAGTTATGAAAGAGATCTTCCAAACTTGGTGGAATTCCACTTGTATGAGGGGCAGATGAAACAGGGGTGAATGTGGGTGCGGTACGATTGGATACACACTTTTTGTGAAATATTGCTGGGAGCCCGTCTGGCCCGGGTAAAAATTCGGAGATTCAATTTCAATTCAATTAATTTAAAAAAAAAGAGGAAAAATATAATTAGAATAAGGAAAGTGAAAAGAAGCAGTAAGGTGAAGAGAAAGAGAGAAGAAGGAAAAGCAAGAAGATTCTGATTAACTAGCTCTGGTTTTGAAGATGTGCTGTGACTGCACTTTTAAATTTATTAGTTCCCATTAATTGTTTTGTAGCCATTGGTACAGAGCTCCAAAGTCTGATAACGTGAACGACGAAGAGACGCGATGAGTTTAAGTAATTGAAAAGTGGTGTTGTGAGATTAAGTGTTCTGGGTGACAGCACAAATTGAAGTTTATCAAAAAGATACGTGGGAGACTTGGTCTAGATAATATTGTGAAACACACAGCACGTTATACTCTGAAACTGTTGGAGCGTGCAACCGAGAACACTATTATGGTAGTCCGAAACATGATCCTACCTGCGAAGCCCATGAATGTACCTGACCGTACTGTTGAAAGCGACTCTTAGTTTATTGTGTGACACAGAGTCCAACTTAGGATGAACTACTATACCATACTTAATAATAGGCACCAGTAACGTTTTAACGAGTCAAAGCCTTGTGTCTTTTGGTGTGAAATTGGAAAATAACCAGAGTTTCCGAAGTTGCAGCATAGATTCGACCGACAGTGTAATTTATGTTGTCTATAGGGGAAAGTAAACGATTAATTTTAATTCGCTAATTTGTCACATTATCCACAAATGGAAGGCGACTATTATTTAGATATATTGGGTTTAGTTCTTCAGTGTTGAAATGTTTTTTCGATATTGCAATTAGTTGGGTTTTACTAGCATTAATAAGCATTGTATATCACAGACATATCTTCATCAAGCCTGCAAATGAGATCAATCGGTCTTGACAAGTAACTTTGTCCATCATTAGCGTAAAAGTGAGCAGAGGCATTTGAGCATACTATAGTGAGATGATTAATGAATAGACAAATTAAGATAGGACCTAGTATAGAACCCTGAGTTACTCCTGATGTTTGTGACAATGGAGAAGAAATTCTATTACCAGCCATGCCCATTTGACTACGACCACGTAGGTATGCACTTAAGAGACACACCGATCGTACACTACAACCAAAGTACATTCTTAGTTTCATACATAGGATGTCATGGTTTACACTATCAAACGCTTTCGAAAAATCGAGAAGAGTATAGTTATATGACATAGATAATAGTTCATCTTTACGTCGTTCACTATTTTAATTAGAGCTGTAGAGCAACTATGATTGCCTTGAAAACCCGACTGCAGCGGAGCCAGCAATCCATGTTGAGCAAGGTAATTAGATATCAGCCCCTCAATAATCTTTTCGAAAACCTTTAATAAGCATGGGAGGATGCTAATAGGGCGAAAGTCTGTGGTCGAATTGGAATTTAGTTTCTTCTTTACGGGAACGATCTTAGCCAACTTTCAACTGTCGGGAAAAGTCGAGGAAGTAATGCAAAAGTTGATTACATGAGTCAGACAACTCAGAAAATGCGGCAAACCCATTTTTATAAATCGAAGTGGTACTCCGTCAACATCCACTGTATCAGATCTGAGAGCACGGATAGTACAAAAAACTTTAATCTCTGATACAACAGTAAATTGAAAGTCATTCGGCGGGTTGATAAACAGCCGATCATTTGGAACAAAAACTGGGCTCTGTATTTCTCTGGAGACAAAAGCGTTATTAAGGTCGTTCACATTTTTTGCTATCACAATGCATCGAAGATTACTCCAAAGCTTTTTAGAGTTGATGTATTGTATACCAAGTTTAGTAAAAAAGTATCTTTTTTTGGCTCTACGTGTAATAAAAGCCGAGTTATTGCGAGCGCGTCAGAAATTTTCCCAATTCAAAGTTGAGGGATTTTGCTTCCATTTACTTATTTCTCCGAACCCTAATGGCATTTTTAACCAGGGGCAATTCTTATTACGAATTGCTACGGTCTTCAGAGTAATGTGCGTATTGTAGAGGTCCAAGAGTAACGACCGAAATAACCACTGAACCCAAAAATCTTTCTTTCCCTCTCTGTCTCATTTTCCTGAAAACTTAACACGTGCTCTGGCATTTTAAGTTAAGTGTTAAGTTCAAAAACTATTGCAAAAAGTTAATTTTACTATCCACGTCTGAGAAATAATAACAACTGCGCCATGGGAGGAGGTTCGCATCTAGTTGGAGGGAATTGTTGTCAATTGAAGCAAAGTCCCTATACTGGAATGATGAGCAAATAGAAGAACTTGACAGATCAATGTCGTATGTGCAGAAAATTAGGCGTGGTCTGACACACCTTCAAGCGATATTTGATCCTGAAGTAAAACTTGGGTTCGATCAGATACTAGGCAGAGATCAAGTGTAGGCAAAGAAAAAAAAGAAAAGGCGTTCGAATAATGTAAAACCATACTGTCGTATTCGGATGGTATGATCATGTTTCCATCTTTTGCGGTGATTATATATTTAAATAATGTACCGGACCTGATCGAATGATCTGCTCGAAAAAGCTTCTCATATTCATACATATTCAACATACGCACACGCACAAATTTGTTACCAAATTACTTCAAAGCTGACAATACCAAAATTGTTAGCGGACAATGCACGCAGTCAGTGGAAGTGCGTTGCACAATAAAGTCGAAGTAGCGTAAATTAGTACAAGTTGTTTTTTTTATTGACTGACTTCCTCGCCCCCCCTACACAAGGAGTCTCGGAGGTAAGTTATGTGCAAAGCGGATGGCGTATATATTCGTAGCAATAAGTCCAGATACAGCGATATTGTCTAAGAGCTGATATGTCTTGGAGTCACATATAAAGAGATCAACGTAGAAGTCAACGCAGATAATTTTGTATGTGTTCATAGAGTCAACAACAGGCTTGAAATTCAGAAAATAAGGGGAGAGGGGAACAACTTCTGTTAGGATTATATGCAATGCCAACAATGCATTTAGTGATATCGTCAGAGATCTCTAGCAAAAGATACTCGATATCACTGTCATTTGATTCAGCCACTTTTATGCATTTAAGGGATTCGCTGTAATAAACTTTCACCCCACCACCAGTTGTGCAGGGGACGCTATCGTGCCGTACAATTTTATTACCCGGGATGTTATATAAACTATTGGTTGTGTGTGTTATTTGATATTTGACATTTATTGATTAGAAAAAACGCTGCATGTAATAACCTGTGGTTTATTCTCTCAATCAAAACACAATACTCTAGTATACACAAGAAAACTTTATTCCCTTTCCTAGATACACGCACTTAGATACATCACACGTGTGGTCATCTCCGTGGTACACACTCGACTCCCTCCCACTATGCACCGGTTGGTGTGCAGTGTACGATCACTTGCTCTCGCTATCGATCACTCGCTCAGATCTCCACACTGCACATTAAGAAAAAAAAACTTTTAGATTTACACAGGATATAAACTAACATAGAAATTACATACAATAAGCAAATTATACAAAGTAAGTTACAACAAAATAAAATAAAATAATGAGAACAACAAAACTAATAACAATATTAATAATAACAATTACAAGGATGAATAGATAAAAAGAAAAACAAAACAAATTAAATAAGAAGAAAGAATTAATAGAAAATTAGAACAAAAGCTATATCAGTTCAAACTGGATAAGTGGTCAAAACATGCTGCTTGAAATTTTCTGTGTTCGATTCTAGACTTCACGTGATTAGGGAGATTGTTCCAGAGTTTGACAGCATAAATAAAGAACTGCCGGCGTGATGTTAAGCAGGTGCATATTGATGGTAGCAAATTTATGTGGCGATCGGATAGACAAAAGTTAATTTTTTGAAATAGGTAGATTGGCTCTTTCTTGTGCAAAACTTTGAAAAGGAAGGAACAGCACTTATATTTGAAGTATGCCTCTACGTTACGGCCAATAATTTGACGGGCTTCAGGCGAAATGTGATCAAATCTACAAAGATTGAATACAAACCGAGCAATGGAGTTAAAAGCAACCCTAAGTTTTTGAAGCATGTGGAAGTCGGGATTGGCAAACAACTCGCAACCATAAGAGATTATTGGAACTATCAATGCCTTCACCAGTTTAAGCTTAACTTGTGTCGGCAAAATTGTTTTTGTTATAGATAACCCTCGTAGCGACGCGTAGACTTTTTCTATAATAAAGTTTATATGAGCGTTGTTGAAAATTATTCCTAGGTTCAACTGGAGATGTGTTTAACATAACGGAAGGAAAGTCAGGGAAATGAGGTTGGTGTTTAGTTATAGGTATGGTTTTTCTTTTATCAGGGTTTAATTTAAGACCATTCCGTATGAACTACTCGAATATTGAAAATAGGTCTTCATTTAATTTTGAAATTGCGTCTTCAACCATGCCAATAGGAAAACTAATTTACAGTTGAAAATCGTCAGAATATACATATGTGGAATCGATAATGAGATAAAACAGAAGGTAATGGAAGGAACAGTAATGGAATTGATCCCTGGGGAACACCACTATTAACAGGAAGAAAGGACGACATTTTATTATTACATGAAACAGCTTGCCAGCGAGTAGTCATGTATGAATAAATAAGTTTATTAAATGTGTCAGAGAAATTGAAATAATTCGTCAGCTTATCACAGAGAATATTAGGATAAACAGAGTCAAATGCTTTCGAGAAGTCAAGTAATACTATCACAGTTGTATAATTTGCATCAATTGGTTGTCTAATGTCGTCAGAAACTTTAATTAAAGCTGAAGTACAGCTGTATCCAGACCGAAAACCTGACTGGAGAGGGTTAAGAAGCTGTTGTTCGTTAATGAATTTTTTTATTTGATTGCTTAAAATCGATTCGAAGACTTTAGATAAAAAGGGAAAAATTGCTATGGGTCTATATTCCAAATTTGTTCCATTTTTGAGAATCGGTATAATTTTAGATCTCTTCCAGGCAGAAGGGTAGGTAGATGTCATTATTATTGTGTTAAATATATGAGCGATGTAGGGAAGTGAAAGAGGAAGAAGGATTTTTATGAAGTCAGGATGAATGTTGTCTAGTCCCACTGACTCCTACCATATATTCGTCAACTGTGCCCAAAGAAAATGCATCGTCCCTGTCATCATGTATTAGCGTATAGCGAAAACTTAATATCGTAACTGGTGTGGAGAATTTATAGTTTAAATCTTTTATGTCAATGTACTCGTCCAAGACTGATATATTTTTTCTTATTTAGCCGAATTTTGCGATTTTCATTCCATAGAAACTTGGAAGAACTGTCAAAATTAAATCTATTGTTGTAGAAGTTAAGTTTTGCAGATCTTACCAGCCTAGTAACAATATTACGGCATGTTTTGTACTTATTCAGCATTTCTGCACAACCGAAGCGTTTCCAGCGACGGAAGAGGTGTCTATTAATTTGATGGCGTTGAGGATATCACTTGAAAGCCAAGGACAGGTTTGTGATTTTATCACACGAGTCTTAAAAGGAACATGCTTATTAAATATGTAGTCAAAAAATCAGTTTGTTTATTTGCGTCAGATGTTAGATAAATACTACTCCAGTCAATTGACGAACAATCACGAAAAAGACTTTCATAATTAATATTGCGGAAATCACGATAATGGATGGACTGGGACGAGCTTTTATCCACATGTAAGTCAAAAGTAGCAAATACAAGATCATGATATGAAAATACGGGAACAGATGACTATAACATTTAACGAGGCTGTTATAACTAGTGAGAAATACATCAAACAAAGATGGTACACAATTAGGTTTAAAAAAATGAGTTGGCCTAGAAGAGTCAACAAAAGAGAGGCCAAGACAATTCATCGAGGTTATAAGAGTACCAGAAGAAGAATGAAGAAGGTTAGTATTTAAATCACCACAAAGAATGAATTTTGGTGCGAGATGACAAATTTCTTCAACAATTGAGGAGATAATGCGCGAGTTCGCAATGTGTGGTGGCATATAAAAAGTTCCAAGTACGCATTTATTTTCGCCATTAAGGATATTAATAAAATAGTAGTCAAAAGACAAGGTATCATCAGAACACTTAACACAATTCGATTTAATGTATTTTCGAACGTATATTGCAACGCCTCCTCCAGTAGTATGAGTTCGATCAGCTCGGTAAGGCTTTCTTAAGCCCATTTAAATAGAAAAGCCTACTACTCATATTTATCTGGCAAATGTGTAAGCTATTATAACTTTTACATAGTGTATTTAAAACAAATTTATTTTCCTCATTTATGCTGCCAAAACCAATGTCATGGTTGCTTCCTATAGAGAAAATAGGAGCCCCAACGAACAAACCCCACGAACCCGAAATAGAACACAAGAAATTTCTTAGCAAGAAAGACACTTAAACAACAAAGAATAAAGAGAACCAGTGTGAACAGATATAACTTGAACATAAAGTAATGAAATAAATAAAAAGAAACGAATGGAGAAAAAAAATGTACGCAATTAAAGGAATAAAAAAAGAAAAAGATTAAATTTGATTTTCATTGATAAACATTTCATCGTTGAGGTCATGTACGATAGCATGCCTCAGATCTCCTTTATTGTGAATTATGAATGGAGTTTGACTGACTTGGTGCAGATATAGACTTGCCCATTGAAGATCTGGTGATTTTCATTTTAGTCTCAGAGCGCAGCGATGTAGTTGGTAGTTGCTTCTTGGAAGGCTTTCATTAATAAAAAAAAAGCTTTTCGGCGAATTCAGGCCAACGTCTCGGAGTTGTAGTGGAGCTTTTCTATTTTTTGCAAAAGCTCGCAACCGCTCGCATTAAATTTTGTTTTCCCTGTTTGCCAGGAAAATTTTAGTATTGTGGTTCTAAGTCCGACTTATCGGATTGGAACCAACTCTCAGCAACACAAATAACATCAACTCCCGAGTCAACAAAAATATGTCAAAAGTAGTCTAATTTAGACAAATTTAAACTACGAGCATCTAAGTTGCATATTTTAAACCCATTGTGTCCTTTAGACAATATTCTAACCATCGATTTTGCAGGGACCCCATCCATTCTACCAGAAAATGTCACATTTTTAAAGGACATAATTAATATCCGAGATCATAACCATCAATGAGAACTTGATATTAGAAGTTAGTGACCAAATTAGAAAAGTATAGAAAGAAAGGGAAAAAGAGAGTAAGGAAGACGTAAAAACTAAACCATTAGCTTTAAATTACAAAATATTTCACTGAGTAAAGAAAACAAAAACAATATCGAAATCAATTTTTAAATAACAAAAAAAAAATTACTTGATGTATTGTTGTACCACAATGTCCGATTTTATAGTAATAATTTAAAAGCCAATATTATTTTTCCGTAAATTTTTATTCAATCAAAATAGGATCCGTTGGCATCTATGACATTCTTACAACGTGATACAATTCCTTTCAAATTGTTCCTTCAAAGGCTTTCATGACCTCTGCTCGGTTCTGGAAGACTTTCTGCCGGCAAAATGAATCCAGATTGCGGAAAAGACGGCAATCCGTTGTGGAAATATCAGGAGAGTACGGTGGATGCGGAAGAATTTCAAATCCCAACTGCAACAGTTTTTGCACCGTTACTTGTGAGGTATGGGGTCTAGCAATGCCACGCATAACGATCGGAACGTGCCTATTGCCCAACGCTTGTTGCTTCTCAGCCAATTTGGCGTGCAATATGTCGATTGCCTCACAATATTTGATAGTGTTTATTTTTTCTCCTGGATTGGTCCTTACGGTGTCCACCAAATTGTCACCATTACTTTTTTGGGTGAAGATTGGGCTTGGGGGTGTGTTCTGGTCTTTCATCCAACCACTGCCCAGATCTTTTAGTTTGGTTCTCTTAACATGTTGGCAGCCACGTGAGGCACCGGTGGTACACTTTTTTTTAGCATGAGGCCGTGTGTACCACCGACTTGTTTATGTGTTTGAACGATAGTTTTTCGATCTGTTGATAAAAGTAAATTTTCCTTCAGTGGCACCTGGGTAAAGTTTTATTCTTTTCATATGATAAAAAAAAGAAGAAATTTTCGTTTTTTTCCCCTTACTTATGGTATTAATTAAATTTTTTTTTATATTTGGCTTTGTTTGAAACATAGTAAATAATATAAAATAAAATAATTCAAAGTTTGTTGTTGAAAAAAATAAAAAAATAATAGTACAAAATCACCATCACAATGGTCACAACATGTTAGTTTCCTTTTAGCTGCAACTCTGCCTTCGTTCTGCTGAATATTGTTGTAGCAATTGTCGTGTGTCGAACTCTTTTATGACATGTGCGACTTTGATAATGGAAGAAGTTGACAGATGTACTTCCAGTTGACAAAGAGATTCGCAGATTGATTGCCTGAGCTCAATAATTTGTGCGTTTTTAAGAAACTATTTGTAGATCTCTAATGCAATTTTGTGGTACCATTTTATAGTTTTCCGTAATGGCGTGACATAGCACGCCATTTGATCTGAAATGTCTATTCCTTGTTTACCTTTATTATATTCCGTTATCATTTTCAATTTTTGTATTTCTTCGTTGTTGCGATTTCTGTTTCCTATGGAAATAACCTCTAAGTTGTGCTTCGTGCTAAGAATAAGCTCTTTGCAATGACTATGCCCGAGTTTTCACGTCCAAAATTTTTTTTTTTTTTAATTTTGCACCTGTCACATCCTTTGAATTTCCAGCTCTATTTTTCCTCAGAGTTCCAACTAAGTGTGTTTGACGATCAATGAGATTTTTGGCCAATGATACAGACGTACAAAAATTATCAGTGGTCATTGTCCTGCCTTTGTCCAAATATCAATCAGAAAAGTCTAATACAATTTGGGTGCTTTGTTGAAGTGCCTTCAGTTGACCTTCCTCTCTGATTGATATTATTCCATTTTCCAGCATAAGCTGAGCTTGTATATGTATAGCCACTTGTGTCACAAAGTTTGTACACTTTTACACGATATTTGTGAGATTTCCCAGGGTTATACTGGCGAAACTGTAGCCTTCCTCGCCAAGGAATCATACTCTCATCAACTGTCAGGATCTCGCCTGGAATTTGAGCACGTACTATGTACATTGTTTTCGAGAATTTAAAGTAAATGACTTACTTTACCCAAGCGATTACCTTCCATTATTGTACTGTCAGCGATGTGAATAAATTTGAGCAACAACTGCAACCAATTACGTGACATTATATGGGGGACAAAATTATTTTGATAAAATGGGTTTGTATTCCAGTACAATGAAATTGCTGGATACTTTATTATTCCCACGTAAAGCACTATGCCAAGAAATTATTTTATCTCTGGTACGTTTGAATCGTCCCATTTCTTTATTCGCGATCTTCGAGTAACTGTAGATTTTGCCAAGAATTGATTTGACTTCAAATTAGTTTGGAACACAATAAGTTCATAGACTAGACTTCACCCGGCACCATCAACCTAAACAAATCAATTGGTTTTATTGAACTTCTTTACAGGTTGATGGATGATTTGTAAACGTAACGTCTTGAGTGACCTTCCACTAACCGGCAGCGTCTTCATCCTCTGACGATTCATGATTATCCTTTAAATCATCCGTGTCACCAGATTCAGAACCAGTTGGTACGTAGTCACTAAAATCGGAACCTTTAAAATTCAAGTTATCATATCATCACTATCAGAATTTTCGTCTCGGTTTCTATGCCCGTGAAATAATCTACTATTGCTTCGTTGTTTGCCATTGAAAATATTATTGAGAGTCACACTTTTATATGAATAATGTTGCGGATTGAACGAAATCCAACAAAGTACAGGCAGCCAGGCAAACAAAAGATAACCCAACAGCTGTACCCAAATTACCAACGATAACGATGTTCAGCGCAATTAGGCCAAACATAAACATACAGCACACAAGCAGCACGATAGTGTGAAAACGGGACGAGACAAACCGCAGATCAATGAAGGCAAACACAAGCAGGCGACGAAATTCTATCAACGGTTCCTGACGATATACATACATACGCATGCAAGGCTTCAGCAGATAACCGAACGATGAGACTGGCAGCAGGCAGAAAAATGTAAAAGGCGAACGGCAATCTGGCAACGGTTTAATGTTTTGTTGTATCTTGTAATTAGTAATTAGTAGTTAGTTATCTTCCGTCGGCAGTTGGACTTGTTACAAAATAAACAGCTCGTAAATCGAATGATTTGATTGTCTATTTCTATTCTCCGGAATTTTTCCCTTGGTACTTTCAGGCAACGACAACGATATCAAACATTTTTGTTGAACAAATAACCTAAAAACTAAAGTAAAATCTGAATCGAAATAACGGAGAAATGTGTGTACCACCGGTGGTACACGTTGCACCATATTAATCCCAATATCAACAGAGTGCCATGTAAGCCACCGGTAGCCACAGCCTAAAAACACACATAAAATGTCTCAAACGAGTAAAGACAACAACAGAACACTTAACAAACGGGTAATGATCAGTTTGAAGCGATGGTTGTTGTATGGTGGCAGTCCAAGCGCCGTAGTTTTTGGAATTCGTTCAGTCCATGGGGTACCAACTTATCGAGTTTCTGTACCCTTCCTATGGGAGAAAGGTGTCGACTTATTGTCATTGGGATTATTCCCATGATTTGTGCAATCTCCCGCACCGATTTCGTTGGGTCCGCATCCACCATTGCTTTTAAAACATTGTCGTCAACTAACTTTACGGCTTCCCAAGTGGTTCAGTTTCAAGGCTGAAATCACCCGAACGGAATTTTCCAAACCAACGTCGTGCATGCGCGTTCGCATCCACTAATGCTGTTTTTCATTGCCAATGACGCATTATGTCCCATTTTAAATTCGAATTTGAACTACCGAGAGCATGGTAAATAATTCATAGAAAAAATATAACAGTACTTGTAACGAACACTAAAATTCTCACACGCCAAGCACACGTACCACTTTATTTTACAAAAAAATAAAATTTAACGTTGTGGCACAGATGTTCACTCGAGAGCGTCTTATTTCCGACTGAGCGAAAATCGGATATTTCATGTGGTACAACCCAATATATTTGTAAAGTAGTCATTAAAAATATTGGCTCAGATATATCAACCTTATTATCAGCACTTAGAACAATTTCTGCAGTCGGCTTATTTCTATTCAAAATTTCATTTACTGTGTCCACCTCTTTCTTAGAATGTAGAGATAGATAGAGAAATTACATGATGTAATTTCTAATTTCAACTCTCGACAAAGTTTATCATAAAAACGTTTCAGCCTAGTATTTATAGGATGTTTACGAACACGAGCACTGAGTTTATTTTTCTTTCCTATTTTCTTCAATAAATGAAACGTCATCCATGGTTTAATACACTTAGATTTATTTGTGCTCGTGTTTTGGTTTTGGCTGCAGTTAGAAATATGAAATTTTATTTTGTTGAGAAATAAACCAAATGCCACTGACGGATCTTGAGCATTATATACATTGTCCCAAAACTCAAAAGATAAATCTCTTTTTAAGGCTGTAAAGTAGATTTTTTTAAACTGATTAAATTGCTATGATTTGGATCTGTTTATTTCACAATCAAATTGGATTGCAGTTAAGCAATGATCAGTTATCTGTAGATCATAAACATCAGCTTTGAGACCTATTAAGTTACTTCTGTGTAATCCTATAAATAAATGGTCTAGACATGAGCTAGAATTCGTAGCAATTCGCGTAGGCTGTAATACTAGAGACTTGAATCCAAAAGATGTTAAGACAGAAAGAAAAAAAAAACAACATTATTTGAGTCATCCAAAAGACTGACATTAAAATCACCCAAAAGTACTACATTTTTACAAAAAAGGTTTTAGGGACATTCAGAAAAATTCATCTAAAAAGTGTTTAACTGAGCAATAATGTAAATGATAGGCACAAACAAAACTATAGCGAATACCAGAAATACTGCAGTTTACAGAAATGAAGTCATCACTATTTAGACGAGTTTTAATAACTTCACAGTCCAGTTCACTTTTGTAAAATACCGCCACACCACCAACAGAATAAAAATCATTGCCTGTAGAGTCAAACAAATAATTTGGTATCTGATGTTCATACTTCGATTTTTCAATCTTGTAGATCCATTTCTCAGAGAAAAAATTAGATTTGGTATATGATCTAAAGCAGCAAGGTGCAAGGCAAAGCTTTTTCTTAAACTATGAATGTTTTAATGCGTGACTGAAAAACAAGAACAAGACATAATTTCTGATTGATTTATACAAAAACAATTCATATTAATTTAAACGAAAGCGAAGAAGGAATAAAAATATTAAGGAACACTATAAATATTTAACAATCAAGTTTATCAAAGTCTTCAAAACAAGTAACTTCAATCACCCTTTCGCCTTGCTTTTCTAATAAGAAGAAATGAATTCCGGGTCCAGACATACTTCACTTTTTTATTACTTTTCAGCTGATTGGCCTTCACTAACAAAGACCTAGTGTAGCTAGTAAGACTATTAACTATATTAGTAAAACGCATCCGAGCAGTTCAAAGTATAATATGGTATGGGATATATTGAATCAAAAGTTTTGCCCCTGTTGTATACAAAGCATAATATCATAATTTTGTGATTTGATAATGTTCAATACTTTCCCTCAAATCAGATTAATCATAAATACATATATTTCAAATTTAGAGTTCAATTTAAGCTTTGCATAAAAAAAAAGAAGAATTCATTATATTGTAAATTTAAACATTAATGTGTTACTATTCCAAACCTAACATTTTTACAAATCGAGAATGTGTTATTGTACTTAATACTTTTGTTAATATATCTGCTACCATGTTGCCTGTAGGTACATAGCTCAAACTTAAAAATTCCTTTTCAAAGATCTCTCTTATGAAGTGGATCTTATATCTATGTGCTTGTTAATTGAATGGAATACGGGATTTTTCACCACCTGCCGTGCACTAAGGTTGTCACCAAATAATGTAATTGGCTCCGAAACTGAACTACCAAACCCAGTATCGATAATGAGGTTGCGTAGGTAAACGTGTTCCTTTGATGCGGAGGACAGTGCCATGTACTCTGTTTCCGTACTGCTTAGTGCGACTTTAGTCTGCTTCTTGGACTCCCATGATACTGCACATCCAGCCAGAATGAACACATTACCCGTAAATGCTCGCCTGTCGTTGCAATCACCACCCCAATCGGCATCGGCATAATCAACAAGCTTAGCACCAGATTTTCTGAAAATACATTTGAAATTGCTAGTAAGTACCTTAACTGATGTTTTGCCGCAGATAGATGTTCCTTATGTGGACTATTGTCGTACTGGGACAGCTTAATTACTGAATGAGATATATCGGGTCGAGTCGTCATACTGACAAAGTTCAAGGATCCGGTGAGAGACAGATACCTTTTCGTGTCAACCTTTGAGCAATTAGGGCAGCTCTCACACTTTGTCAGCTTTGTTGCAGAGTCAAGCAGT
Organism: Volucella bombylans; assembly: GCA_949129095.1. Classification (NCBI taxonomy): domain Eukaryota; kingdom Metazoa; phylum Arthropoda; class Insecta; order Diptera; family Syrphidae; genus Volucella; species Volucella bombylans. The sequence goes on from OX422141.1 coordinate 111,240,326, forward strand.
GCACTACTTCTTCAAACTCTGCGGCTAGTTTTTGCTTTATTTCGTTTATGACACTCGTTTCCTTAAAACCCAATATAAGGTCGTCAACATACACGACCAAAAAATTAACTACACCCCGCCATTGAATGGTGTATACGCAGTTGTCATAAGAAAATTGAGAAAATCCAATTTCCTTCAAAGTTTCATCCAGCCTCCGATTCCACTGCCTGCCCGATTGGTTAAGAACATATAACGTCTTTTTTAACTTGCATACTGCCCGTTTTTATCTTGAAAGCATGTGGGTTGTTCCATATAAACATCTTCGTCTAATATTCCATTTAAGTAAGCGGCAGTTACGTCAAGTTGATGTAAAAGCAGCTCATACTCAATTGCTAGTGCAATCAACAAACAAATGGTGGAAAACCTTGCAACTGTGGAGAATGTTTCGTGAAAGTCGATCCTATACTTTTGACTATAGCACCAATCTGGCTTTGTACCATTCAATTTCCCCATATTTGTTCCTTTTTATACTTAACACCCACCTTGATTTTATTGCTTTCCGATCAGGAGGTAAATTCACAAGCTCCCATGTTTTATTTTTCGAAAGTGAATTGTATTCTGAATACACTTTCGCGCATCGGGAGATTAAAGAGCTTCTTCTACCGTATTTGGGTTTTCTTGATCTTACGATCCGGAATTCATCATAAAATTAAGTGAGTTTGATCTTTTTGTAGTAAATTGTTCTACTGACTCTCTAGAAATACTACGAAACCTGTTTCTACCACTTCTACCAGCACTAACCTGTGTATTGTTTCCAAGATTTTCGATCTCTCGTTTCCTCGCCTTATTATTTTTAGATTCCTTTAAAGCAAAAATCGCATTGTTAATGCTTCCGGCACCAATATTTGAACCAACAGTAACAGCAAGCTCGTTAACATCAACAATATTGTACTTGGGTACGTTCTCGGCTTCAGAAACTACAGCAGTCACAAGGTTATCAGCAGCTTTAACATCGATGAACATTTTATCATCATCCGGATCCACAGCATCTAGGAAAAGTTCTTTCTGATACTCATTATTTTCAATTTTAGGTTAATTTGATTAGAACATATGGGGAATCTGAAAGAAATTTATTAGAAGAGTTTTCAATAAACTTGACGTTTCGACTTATGAGTATTTTGCTAGATTTATGATCATAAAGTCGGTACGTCTTTGTCTGGTCCGAATATCCCACCATTACACATTCTATCCCTTTTGAACTAAATTTGGAGTTACCTGGTTTTTTGTTAAGAACAAATGCTTTACTTGAGAAAATTCGAAAGTACGATACGTTCGGTTTAATCCCACACCATGCTTCATATGGTGTCTTTCCAACTAGGATCTTAGTCGGAGATCGATTCCTGATATGCACCGCAGCATTAACCGCTTCTCCCCAAATGGTAGATTTGATCCTAGAAGCATGCAGCGTGCCATTTCAACCACAGCCCGATTGCCTCTTTCCGCTACCCCATTTTGCTGTGGTGTGTATGGGCAAGTCAGCTGTTGTTGAATACCATTTTCATTTAAATATTGTTTTGAAACACTATTTACGAATTTTCTTCCATTGTCACTTCTTAGTACTTTAATTTTGTTTCCTGTCTGCCTTTCTACTGTATTCTTAAATGTTTTAAACTTCTCTAATACTTCAGCTTAATGTTTAATCAAATAAATAAATAATATGCGGGAGAAGTCATCTACAAACAATAAGAAATATTTCGCAACACCATTTGTTACCCTTCGCATAGGCCCACATAAATCCGTGTGTATTATTTGTAGAACACTAGTGGTACGCGCTTCAGAACTCGTATAAGGTAACGAAGATAATTTTCCTCTTAAACCAATGTCACATTTTATATCCATATTACTGATTTTTGTTGCACTTATTCCACTAACCAAATCTTTTGAGGATAAAGTGTGCAGGTGTTGAGCATTTAAATGTCCATATCTCTGATGCCACAAGGCGATGAAAATCCCCGAATATCGACTAGGGCGCTGTCAAATGAACTGAAGTTGGAATGTGGAAACGATGTATCTTACGAGACTATTCGGCAGGTGCTTTTAAAGCACAAATATTCATCAAGAGTAGCGCGAAAGAAACCGTTGCTCTCACAAGACAATATAAGAAAAAGGAGGTCGTTCGCTACAGAGCATATTCAGAATCCTGATGAACATTGGGATGGCGTTATATTCTGTGACGAAACTAAGATAATGTTGTACTCGTATTATAATGAGGGAGCCAATAGAGTGCAGCAATCTTTTAAAAGCCTTGGATAAAAGAAATATAATACCAAAAGTGAAATTTGATAAATTATCCGTTATGGTGTGGGCTTGTATATCGAGCATAAGGGTTGGGGACCTAGTTTTTATTGATGACCACATGGATGCGAAGCAGTACTTAAGCATTTTGCGATCTCACTTGCATAAATTTGGAATCGACGGCGGTGATTGTACCACAAAACCAAAATTCAAATTTTACCAGAACAATGATCCCAAGCACAAGGAGCACACAGTTAAGATGTGGCTGCTTCACAACTGTATGAAAGTGCTCAATACACCTGCCCAGAGCCCAGACCTAAATCCTATAGAGAATTTATTGGCGCATTTGAAAAAAATGATGAGTAAAAGAAGTCCGAAGTCATGTTCAAAAATACCTCAGGAATACGACTTAAAAAAATTAATTAGACCGATGAAAAGCAGATTACAAGTTATCGAATCTTAAGGCCGCCACACAAAATATTGAATAAAAATAAGTTGATAAAATTTACTTTTGAATGTTAAAGAAAAATGTGTAAAAGCACTTTCTTGACACTGTAATTTTGTGAATTCTTTCGTTTTTGTTGTTTTTCCCCATAAAATTGAACACATTTCTTTGTTATGTGTTTACTTAAATACTGGTTTTAAGAAATGTAAATAAAAAATTAAAAAAAAAAAAATGTAGTTTAGTCTTTATAAGCAAAAGGTAAATAACAAATTTTTTGGTTGTTCAAACACTTTCTTGACAAACGGTATGTATCTTTCCGAGGCAAGTTCAATGCATTCGACATGTTCACGATAATTAACAAAATTTTCTCTGTCACAGCAGAGATGACTAGATGATCCACTGTCCATTATCCACACTCTGCCGTTCATCCCCCCAATACAAATTGAATTCAGCAATGCAAACGACGCTGTACTACTGGAATTGTTTTTATATTTATGCTTGAATGAGCAATTCGCTGCAATATGGCCACGCCGTTGACATATGAAACATATGTCATGGAAGAATGCTCGTCGAATTGACCCGTTACTTTCTGTTTTATATTTTTGTGCGAATGCTGATTGCATCAGTGTGGGTTTTTGTTTATTGCGGTTATGTAAAAACAAAGCCTGTTAACCGGTAAACTCATGCGACTCACTGTCACCCCGACGGTGCCCTTCCTCAAGGAAATTTTATCTTCAAATTTTCAATAGATGGGAGGTTAATGCGCGATTCCATAGCAATTGTGAAATTATCATAACTGCTAAAGAGGCTGGAAAGTAGAATAATTGCTTGAAGCTCATCTTGCAAGTCAATATTTAATTCTTTGATTTGTGCAGCTAAATTGAAAAAGTTACTTACATATATGCTGCTGTATGTTTGAACCATCTTTCATTTTCAGCTGGAGCAATTGCTTAAAAAGCGTCACTTTTCTAGCAGGTCCCTTTGGCAGATGAAATTTTTCCAGAATTGTCCAAGCCTCTGCTGACGTTTTACAATTTTTTATATAATTTAACTGGGATGGTTGTAGCGTCAGCCTTTTAACAAAAATAAAAATAAATAAATATGTTTAATTGTGGTGTTCTATTTGTGTCCCCTCACTGTACCAAATCCAATAAATTTACCCATTGTCAAAAACAGACCTTTTCCCCTCCTAATCCATTAGTTTGTCCTACTAATCTCTCTTTCCCAACTCATACAAGACCTGACTCTATTAAAGTTCCCTCTATTTTTAAATTCCCTCATTCCACTTTCTTCGTAGGCTCACTCTCTCCCTGTGTTCTTGTTACTATGGTGAATATGTCCCTTTTGTCGTAGAGAGAGTTGTGTTGACTACCTTAAATTCAGGAGGAGGTGGTGGAAAACCTAACTAAGGAGGTAGATCGTGTGGGAGGTAGTTTATTATAGGTATAAGTTTAGGCATGAACCCACATTTGAGAGGCAGAAATTAGAATGGGGAATAAAGATAGACAAATAAGAAATCAAAGAAAAATTAAGAAGAGAACTAGTTAGGAAGGTCAATGACATTTAGTAGAAAATCAGCTGATCATCTTTCGATGCCGACAAGCCGTTGGTTTGGGTATCAGAAGATTACAACGGCAAGGTCGTGCGATTTTCAATTGTAGTGGGGAGATTCGTGATAGTCGGGCAGAAGGTCGTGGATTGGATTTGGCGAGTTGGGTTTCGAGACTTCGGATCGATTGTGTCGGTCGTGGAATTTAGATTATTTTTTTTGCTTGACTCTCGAGTTTCTTTTGATTAAGCGACTTGTGTGCGAAAAAGTCCTCGCGACAGAAAAAAAAATTATTTGCGTCTGGTGTGCGCGAAAATTTCGCTAGTGTCGGAAAAAAAAAAATAAATAAATCCGGAAACTTCGCCCAAACAAAAAAAAAAAAGGTCGTATACCATAGGAATTTTTTTTTCTTGTACAAAAAAAAGGAAGACAACTAAAAACCCCCACCGGGCTCGGAAATCTTCCCACGGGAAACCCCCCCCCCCCCCAAAAAAAAAAAGTGCAGAAAATAAAAATGTATTACTAACACTTAAAGGGAAATAGTTTTGTTATACCCATGTGTATGTGTGTGTTAAGAACACCCAGGACATCTTGTGAGCTGGTTGGGTGAAAATCCTGTGTTTTTTTTTTGGGCTCTTCGTTAAATACCCGAATCGTACCGCTAAAAGCTGCATCGCCTGCAAGAGGTGCTCCGCGGGACAACCAACACCACAACAACAACAGAAAAAAAGAACAAACAAGAAATTAAAAGTGAAAAAAAAAGAAGATACTTAAGATTAAAACACAGACAGACAAGTAAAAAAAAAAAAAGGTTTTGAAATTATTGAATTAGTGTAGTAGATAGATGTATATGTGGTGTACAAAAACCAATTTAGATTAAGTTAGATTGTAGGACCTTAGAATTGAGTTTTTTTTTGAATTTGATGTGCAGAGTAAGGTTAGGGTGTAAACTTAAGCTTTTCTGAATTTTATTTTATTATCCTTTTTTTGTGGTTGTGCGCCAAAAAAAAAAAGAAAAAAAAAATATTTGTTCTTTATGAATTTAATTAAAGCGATTCTTCAAAGTGCTGGCGCCAGAACTTCTGAAATCCCTGAAATCCGGTAAGTCCTATGTATAATGATAGGTTTTGCGGCTAGGATAAGAGTAGCTTTAATAACAATTCTTAAATAAAATAAAATTCAACACTCCAACCTAGGATATACTTATGAATTGTTTGTGAATTTTTTTTTATTTTTATAATAAATATAGAAAGAATTTTGTAATGATTTGAAGAACGGTTTTTTCTTATTATAATAATGGAGTAGGTCTAGAGCAAGTGGTGTGTGGATGGGCGGACCGACCGTCCTTCGATGGGGCGACTGTGACGAAACATGACGCACAAACGATGACGACATGACAGGAAATGACGTGACTGACTTTTCCTGAAGTTTTTTTACAGGTGGTGACTGGGAGGAACTTCGTTTTAGTGGCTACCATTCACAGATCTGGCCAGAATGGTAGCAATTGGTCGCATCCAAGTGCGATAAGGGTGGGTTGGCCATCCTCAGCCAACAACACCTGGCTTATTTCAGGTCGTAACGAGCTGTCATCGCTGTATGATACTGGGACACATTATTCGGTGTAGGGTACATAGGGTTAAGTTAGCGTTAGGTCTAGTTATAAGTCGTAAATTAAGTTCGGTATTTAGGGTTTAGGTTAGTGTAGGATTAGTTAGTTTTAAGCGCGAAAGTCCCGGTCTTGCACAGTGGTGATGGCACACAGATGTGATCCTGCTGTTTCTTTTCTTCTTTTTTTTCTATCATCTTTCTCTCCTCCTATCTTTTAAGTCCGTCCGTGAAGTAACGTAGCTTTCTCCAGGCTATCCCTGTTTTCTTTTTTTCAATTCGGCACGAAACAAAAAGGTAAGTTGAGTTGCGATGTACGGGGTAGTGGCAAGAACCAACCCAACCCGACGAGCTAGAGCCGAGCAACCGCGAGCGTGCCACTGCCAACTACTCCTGCATCATGGATGCCTCCGTGGCCAACTGACTCCTTACATGGTTTAACATACAATAAAATGGTTGCAAGCGCTTTTTCGTCTCTACTGCTCCATAAAGCGACTGCGGTCGCATCACTTTTCTCTTTTATACTCACATACCTGATATAATAAGGGAGGCGATCGTAGGATTACCTACCTCATCGGGTCAATGGAAAATTGTGAGACATTTGCAGAACTGCTGGTCGGACAAACTTTTTCGGGGCTGTTTGTCCAAAAAAGGGTTTTGATGTTGAGTTATACCATGGAGTCAATAAAAAGTTGAAAAGTAATTAATTAATAGAAATTTTCTTGTAGATCTCAGAACAGTTGGTCGGACAAACAAAATCCGTGCTCTTCTCCTTGTCCGACCGCTTTCTAGAACAGAATTTTTGATGTTAACCTACCTCATCAGGTCAATAGATAAATGGGGTATGAAATTAAAGCGTAGACTATCTTTATCTTTACGAATCCAGTGGTCGGACAGACATTACCTGGGCTAAGTCATATGTCCGACCACTTTTACTAAAAAAAACTTCTACGTTCCTACGTTGATTTTTTGAAGCTGAAAATCGATTTTTTGATGTTAAAACACTATGAAAGTAGTACTAAATCATAGCCTTGACTTTCTACTATACGAAATATATAAGTTGGGTGTAAAAAAGCCCCTCAAAATAGTATGTTTGATCATTTATTTTTTTTTTTCACAGAAAAATCAAGATTTCTGTAACAAAAATTCTTACCGACAAACCAACCGAATTAAAAAAAACTTTTAATAATACTCCAAGCTGTCTTTTAACATTTTTTTTTTAAATTTTGAAAATTAACCTAAAAAAAAAGACTTACAACATGCATACATCAGTCGTATATTTATAACAATATATTTATGTGTTTTAACTTGTTCGCTTTTAATTTTGTAAACGTAAATCCATTTAATTATGTTTTTTCAAACGAAACATTACAACATAAGTATATTTCAGAACAATTCTTAAAAGATACTAAATAAATTATTGCACACATCAAGTTATTCAAAATAAAAACTATTTAAAAAAAATGCTAGTGAGGTCTCATGTTATATATCATCTTCATCAGAGTCTACTTCACTTAAAGAATCTAAAGCTTTTTCATTATACCCTTCTAACACAATGTCATCAACATTTAGTGGTGTTGGTTCTTCTTGAAACCACCGAGATGATAACCTTTCGTTTTTCAACACCCAGCCGAAATCTTCTGCTCTAAGTTTTATGCAATCTGCATCTGTTGCATTTGCCCACATTGAACTCACAAAAATTTTCTCATAAAGTGATTCAAAGCAAGGAGGTATCAAGCTGGAGTCAAAGTTCTTTATGTGTTTAAAAAAATTACCTGGATCATTGTTTTTGCAGCGTAAATATTTTGAAAAATTTGATATCTGGCTGAATTTACACTGTTGCAGTTTTTCACACCATACAATTGCGAAGTAAAGTAAAGTATCGTTATCATTTAAATATCCAGTTTGATTACGTAACGCTGCAAAGACTGTTTGAAAATGCACACTTTTATCTAAAATTTCAAGCGTTTTGCTTTACCTTTTCTAAAAAAAACATGCCGTGTAGACGCACCCTGTAAAGGCGTGAAATTCTGCCAAAGCAGCACATAAATTCATTCCCAGTGTAGATGCCAGTTGCGTACAATTAATATAATTTAGATCTTTTCTTTTGGAAGTTCCACTTGCTAACCAAATATAATATAAATCTTTTAGTTTGTGTATATTTCCAAGTAAAATAATCAATACATCGGTGTCAGATGCTTTTATCATAATTTTTGAATTATTTTTTGATTTGCTGATATGATAAATAATTCTTGTGTCAGCTTCTTCATGATAATACCTATACTCAATTTCTTCACACTTATATATTATCTCGTCTTGAACAACACACGGGAAACACTTGTCAAATACTGTCAAAAACACTTTCTTATTTCCAAGAACTGGAACTAGAGATCTATCCTGCCAATGGACTCCAAGAAATCTAACTAAGGCTACCTTAAAATTTGGATTTGTTGTTGTTAGACATTTAACGAAGTTTTCAGTTCTTTTTGTCTATAAAATCAACTATCGTCACGTTACTGTGAATGGTCAGCTTTATCGCGGCATGATCAACGATTATGTTTGGGTCGAATTGGAAGATATGGACTTGGACGACATGTAGTTTCAACAGGATGATGCCGCAAGCCACACAGCGCACACTACAATCGATTTATTGTAGAGTAAGCATGGTGAGCGTGTTATCTCAAGAAATGGGCCAGTCAATTGGCCACCGCGTTCGTGCGATTTAATGCCGCTTGACTATTTTCTGTGGGGCTACGTTAAGTCATTGGTTTATGCCAACACGTCGACGACGTTGGAAGAGCTCAGAGCCAACAATGAACGCGAAATAGCGGCCATTTCGGCCGAAATGTGTGGCCGAGTCGTTGATCATTGGGTCCAACGAATCGACCGCTGCAAACGTGCCGCGGTGGCCATATGAACGAAGTTGAGTTCCATTCATAAATGTTTTGATTGTACTTCAAGCCAATAATAAAGTTTTTGAAATATCTCAAATGGTTTGCGCTTTATTTAAAAAAAAATTGTCAAGTCCCTTTTGGAAAACCTTATGTGGGATAGGTAGCCAAACCGACGTAGAGATACCCTACTGAATGTACGACAAACTTATACATAACACACACACATAACTACATAGAAGACGCATAAGATTCATACCCAAAAGACGACAGAACAGTAAAATCATTCGACAAACTTATACATAATATACACACATAACTACATAGAAGACGCATACAATTCATACCCAAAAGACGACAGAACAGTAAAATCATCCGTCGCCAAACAGAACGAAGATCATACGAAATACAACAAAAAACACAAGAGAACATCCGACTGAACGGGACATACAAAGTGCAAGCACACGACAGATAGACCGACGACACTGCAACCAACGAATAAACACACAGATCGAGACAAACAAGCCAAAGTCGACCGTTACCTTTTTTTTTGTAATAAATCCAGCAAGCAAGTAGAGTAGTTTGGAGTAGAGTATCATTTGAACCTTTGTGCTGGCCGGTCGCTTATTGTTTTTCTTTTAAATAAACATTTGTAATTCGTTTTTAATTTATGCGTTTTGGTTTCTTTTCCCACACTTATATATATAAAAAAAAATATCCGCGCACACACCTGAGATATGATGTAGGTATTTAGATACCCGACAGGCATTGGTGTGATGGTTTCACTTTTACTTTGAAAAACCCCGAAAGACACAGTGGGCTGCTGTGAATGTGTGAATTTGCGCCTTTATTCGCCAATTTTTCGTCATTCTATTTACCGTTGACCATAACACGCTTCGTTAATCGTTAGAATGAGGTCTTCAGCTAATCCGAAGAAATCCGCTAGAAAATGTGTATGTAAGAATGCAATACAAAACAAATCAGTTTATTGGTGCTCGTTACAGATTTTAAATGATAAAACTTAAAAAAAAACCCGCGCTGTGGTGTTAAAACTATTGTTTTTGGATTATTTGGATTTCGAATGATTCGTCGACAGAAAGTTCTTATGGTTGATAATTGGTCTGATGGAAATATTGATGGGAAAGAGAACTTTGGCCAACACGCAGACGCCACTAACATTATTAATTGTTGTACGATGGACCGGAGCTTCCTCGTGAGATTACCGGGCAATTCGAAATTGAATATGTTTACGATAATACAAACGAACAGATGCTATAGGGCTGTGAGGATGATGATACGCCGCCGCGTCGTTGGCATCAATGTGTAGTGGTCATGGGCGTAAAACAACACCGAAATCAAGGAAGGCACAGAAGCGTTCCCGAATCGATGAAGGAATGAAACCAAAATGGTCTAGGAGGCAAAATTATCAATTCGATAAGATTCCAAACGATGATACATTCACTTCATACAAAGCGTTGTATAAACAGATTGGTGCCATGAATCCTATTCAGCTTTGGGAAATGTTCATCGATGACGAGGTATTGAACCTTTTGGTGACTTCCAATATGCTGCGGCCAACAATTATCCATCATTCGTTACATCAATTAGCGAAATGCAAACATTTTTGAGCGTGTTGTATATAACCGGTTACCACACGTTGCCGCAAAGTTATTGGTCAAAAGAGTGTTCGGGATGCGCGCTGATAAAAGAATACATTTCGAGGGACAGATTCCGACTAATCAAACAATTCTTTCACGTTTGCAACAACTCAGAATTAGATCCGAAAAACAAATTTGCAAAAGTCCCATCACTGAACGATTTATTGAATAAGAAATTCCTTCAATTCGGTGTATTTTCTCACAACTTTTCGATTGATGAACAAATGTTTGCCTATTACGTCCGGCATTCATGCAAAATGTTCATAAATGGGAATCCCATTCGATTCGGGTACAAGTATTGGTGTTTCCATACGCTGGTGTATCGGAACAGGAGGACCCAGGATTCAGGATGGGAGAAAGGGTTGTTCTATCGCTTTTATCGCATCTGGAGGACCGAGCCAAGCACACTGTGCCGTTTGACTACTTTTTTATTAGTCACAACCTAATCACTCGTTTGTCAAACGATGAATTCTTCGCCTTGGGAACTGTTCGTGATAATCGAACCAACCATTCCCCCTTGATAAATATCAAGGAAATTTAAAAGAAGCCTCGCGGGACGTCTGATATTTGTTTCGACATGAAGAATTCTATACTCGCGGCGCGTTGGAACGATAATGCCGTAACTTATACACATTTCGTCCATTGGTTCATTTTATATATGTTTTTGTCCATCTTTCATATGTTCTTCATTCATTCTTATCTTTTCAAGTCGTGACATTACTATCGAATTTCTTGAACCATATTCGCTCGCGCGAAACAGTATGATCGAAAGCAACGGAAAATTATTACGATTGAACAGCCCTATTTGATCAACCAATACAATCATCAAACGGGAGGTGTGGACCTTTTTGGCAACGCCATAAACAATTGGGGAAAGAAGTGGTATTGGCCCTTAATAACAAATGAGTTTGACGCGGCTATGGTCAATGCGTGGAAGTTACATTGTCTTTGTCGCATTTATGACAAGAAGCCACCGATGTCTCAATACCAATTCCGAGTGGAGATTTGCAAATCGATTATGGTCAAGTTCAATTATCAAATTATGGGGTGGCCGTGGTGTAGTGGTAGTAGCAAACGCTTCTCACTCGGAGGGTCCAGGTTCGAATCCTGCCCATGGCAAAATCAGTTTTTCATTGTATAATAGGAACTCCGACAAAAAAATTCTGCGTGTGAAGGCATAACACTGACACGTAGATTTGGCTGTTATAAGAGTTTCAAGCAATGAAAAAAAATACTGGGAATTATATCTCGAATCACTCTGAGTGAAGAAAAACTCTCCGTCCTGTTCGGACTCCCCCCCCCCCCCCCCCCCCCTGGAGAGCGAATATCGAAACCAAACACACCTGAGTTTCAAACCACTACAAAACAATTTTCCTTTCTCTTCCTTCTATCTTTCCGCCCGCGCCCTGGCAACAGTAAAAGGGTATCAACCCCTTAGGCGCGCGTAAATTATAAAAAAAAAAAAAAAAAAAAATCATCATCCGAGTAGATCGATGGCTTCCGGGGCACAATTGGCAATGCGTTACGGTCCTACCGATCATTTCATTGGGAAACTCAATACTCGTCATCATTGTAAGTAATGCAGTAGCAAGACTGAATATGGTTGTTTGAAGTGTTAGGCGAACTTGCATCCTGATATTTGCTTTCTGGATTACCACAACGGTGTTGTCGCAGATCAGAAGGAGATTGCTAAATCTTAATAATCAGTAAACAGCATAATTTCTCAATTACATTAAAAACAAAAAAATCAAAATTAAATGGGCCTTTAATTCACTCCAAATGAAACTTTTTAATATAGCAAAAAAATTTGTTAATAGTACACACCCATTGTCATTAGACCAGGTGTGTTGACATATCGGTGTAGATTTTACTCCATTGGATAAAGGACATCTGCAGGTATCTGCTAAGGGTGCGCGTTTTTCGTCTCTACCAATTCCCTAAAAAAGAAACGGGAATCTTTCCTATGAAAATCTATAATTGGGCCGCAAAAAATTACATTGTTCTATTTTTTTCTTGTAGGTGCACCCTTCCTCTTTACTATAAAACAAATTTTACAGTGATATCTCTCACCGGGCACTTGCCAGAATGTTTTAAGTGATAGGTACTATTTTTTGTTGGATATTTAAATACCCAGTAGGTACCTATAACTTGACCACTATTTTCGAAAAACTCAATAGCAGTCTTTTGTAATTTGGCACATTTTCCATGAAAGTAATTAATGCACTTAGAACATTGAATTTTAGGGTCATGCCTTTTGACTTTAGCTTTGCACGAATTGCACTTTATCGTTACTGGTTTTGTTTAATTACTGAAGTTTAGTACACTTTAAACATAATACACTTATAAAGGTAATTCAATATGATTGTGACCAAATCAACACACGCACATTTGCATTTACATTGGCTACGTACTCAGCAAGCTCTCCTCATCATTTCTTAACTATGGGTATGGATTGGCTATTGCGGAGTTTACCACAGTCTACCACAGACTCGTGTCTTTATAGTTTTTCTTAGACGGCTGGATAATCGTTCTCATGCAGGACCGTCTTCTGGGTGTTACCTACTGGATGAGGTGCCGCAAGTCTTAAAGATGTGTGGATGACATCAACAAAAGAAAAGATGCAAATGAAGAACAACAAAAGAAACACAAAAGAGCAAAACACCAATCAGCGGTTTTTTTTTTGTGTTACCATATTTTGCTTTCGGTAAATTTGTTTAAGCTAGCAATAAGTATTTGGATACAAATTAAGGTGAAATAAAATGAAGTGATTCATTCTTGTCACATCATTCGCATCAAGCCTTTGTTCTACACCTAATGTGAGGCTGCATTAGGCGATTGATTATTTATGATATAAAAAATCGAAGTGTGTAGATTTTTCAGATGTGTGCGTGTTGTTCGCACATTTTGGCACGTACTCGTATCTTTTTAAAGCAATTTCATTTAATGGAGGGGATACGAGTATGTATGAGAAATCAAATTGCTACTTCACAGATTTATTTTTCCTAGAAGTGTCCTCATAGGACTGTCTACTTTCATAATTCTACTCAGCTTTAAATTCATCTAACAACGACTTGTCAAGAAATATTTCAAAAAAATTACTACCCCAACTTCAAAGGATAATCGATTTTTCTCCGTCATCCATCAGATAGACGAATGTGTGTATGTTTTTTTTTTTTATTTTTTCTTAGAACAAAAAGGGAATCCTGTTGTAGGACTGACTATTCTGCTGTCGTAGCAGAGCAAATCGTTTCCAGCATAATCCATCGCAATAAGCATAATGCTACGCATTTATTCAGGATAACACATATGTAAACGTTTTTGATTTGCTGGTGAACAGGGGTTTTGGGGGTCATCAACCAAACATATGAAAGGATCTACACTCTACAGTATAGGCTTTGCTTCTCAGTTATCGAGTTTCTATTCTGTATAAGGCTAACACGTACTCCCGCGTCTTGAACATCATCTATATTCTTGTGGATACCCCTCAGGCGCATTGGTTTTTTTTTTCCTATTTTCTACGCTTTTTTTTATGCCTTTGATGAGGTGTTAGTGAGTTACTGCTGCGATGAATTTATGATTAGAGTTCTTGTGTAGAACGGAGTAGCACGAAGAAAGAAAAGAAAAAAAAAAGAACGGAAGAAAAACTGAACGACAGAAACGCAAAAGTCATGAGATGAATGCTAATTTGCCACGACGGTAATGTCTTTGAATTGACTTACAATTTGATATACTCAACCGGATGTCCCAGAATGACAACTTAGAAAGGCTCTTCTATATTTTTTTTGTTTTTGTTTTTCTCCTTTGACTTTTCATATTTTTTGTGATTTTTCGTCTCCTTTCTGTCAGCCCTTATGATTTCATGAATTCGCATCTGAAGTGGAAGTAGGAAGCTGCTGCTGCCTCTGCAGGTCTTGCTCGTTTTTGAATCCAACCGGCATCCCTCTATTGAATGCGACAGTTCATCAATAATTTTTCTATCAATCTGAAATATTGAGGGATGTCCTCGCATGGGCTAGAACATTCGGACAAATTCGGTAACATTTTTAATTGGGCAACAGAATGAACTTAAAATGTCGTTATCCCGTGTTTTCCAATTAAATCAATTTCCACGAAAGATGTTCTTATCTCAGGAAGTGTCGAAAGTCCCTTTAAATTGTCAAATCCTCATTTGCCAATTTAGTTAGTCGCGGTGGGAAAAATCATTTTGAAATTCCACTTTGTGACCGGTGGGTGTTAATTAATTTGATTCTCATTAAGGACTTTCCAACGCGAAGGCACAAGGATCCAGACATGGGTACGGAGACGAACACGAATACGAATACGGACACAATTCGATGCAATGAAGTCACAAAGCTTCGTAAATATGTACGTACTCGTATAACATCGAGCAAACGAGGGCAGTTAAATTCCACCGGCAGCCAGACAGTAGTCATGGCGACATAGCACCATCAGAGAACACGATTTGATTTGAGGACGAAGGGACTTTTAAAGTCCATGACAGGAAGACTTAATCCGTGTCCTTTTATCTTTTATCTGTGACCGGTTGTCATCAGGTGTAATGCTGCGCGTCTGGACTCTTTTTAATGGTTATATCGTTCTCAAGTGATTTCTTCTCCTCATTGCAATGTTGTCCGTGAAGTAGTTTCTTTTCGTTTTTTGGTTTTTTTTCCACCTAATGGTAGAATTTACGACCACGGGTAGAAAACTGATTGTGACAAATGACTGAAAGGATTTTCACGAATGCGGTTCGGTGTGAGAAGTTGATTTTTTTTCTAATGATCGGTTTTTGGGAAGGCTTGGGAGATTTAAAGTATACATAAGGCAAGATGGTTGGACTTGAACATACAATACAGAGGTATGTATATTTCAGGAAATTAATGGTTTGCTGTTATTTTGATCATTGCGCTTTAGTTGGGGCATTTATTCCCCCAGCTTTCGGTGGCTTCCAGTTCTTCGCAACAAACTGCTTAAGATGGATTTGCTTTTCCTCAACGGCTATTTTCACTAGCTTTGGATAAAGATCATTCTCTCGCGTCATGAGATTACAAAAGTCTAGTATCTTATTGGCGATTGATTGACAACGAAAGTAGCCTCTCCAAAATTACATATTCCTACACCTAGAGTAGCAATTCATGCAGTGTATACTGGAAATTTCGGGAGTAAGCAAATCCGAAACTGGCAAAAGGCTTTTAAACTGGTGGCGAAGCATTGAACACCACTCTCGAGTACTCGTATGTAGGGCTCTTACTATCCCCTGTGGCACCGCTATGTCAGTTGCACAGTGATATAATATGGATGGTGAGGTTCAAGGGTAAGGCAGGGAATGCAATAATCATCGCCAATTATTGCAATATATAAGAGACCACCTCGTCACAAATTAAAAACAAACAGCAGTTTCGCTCCTGAGAGTATCGACGAGGGAAATGTTTTTACATCACAAATGCTGGTATCATGGCCTCAGTAATAGAGCGCCCCGAACTAGAATTCGGGCCCTCAAAAAAGTTGAGCGTAGTACAATATAAGACGAGACAAGCGTAACAACTTTAATGCCAAGACTACTAGTGTTCAACATGTCAATATATATTTGTACATAATTATAATTTTAAATGTTAACAATTCACTTTTAATTTATATGTATAACAATAACGTAATAGAATATAACATTAACGTAAGAATTTAACATATTTATAATTCTTGAGTAGTTGGCAATGATGGTAAGTGTCAGGGGGCAGTGTTGATAGAGCTGTAAAATTGAATTCAAATTTTTGAAGTCAAGAGTTTGAAACATTATTGTAAAAAAGGTCCAGCAAAAGAGACGTGCTATTAAAATAAAGTGTTTAAATATTAGAAATTTCATTTTTAATCTTTTTTTATTTGTACTACGTACATACAGTATACAACAACTAGTAAGGCTGAAGACGGAGGAAACGGGTACGACAGAAAGAAAGTATGTACTCGTATTACTAGAGAACTCATTGGTAGTCAATGTAAAAGGACTATATTAAAATCTGCTTACTTCAGAGGGGGACACCTTCCCAGATGGCAGGACGGTTTTCCACCAGTCCTTTGGTTCAGCAATTTGGACCTAAGTGAGATTAGCCACAACATAAGTACCCGTATTCGCATCTTTCCCCACAGTAACACTAAAATAACATATGAACAATAATCAAGTCGGTTGGCATAGACGATTTCCTGTGCACCTTTTTCGAGCCGCGTCCAACACTTCGGGAGAAATCCCAAAGCCACTCATAAGGAAAGCAGCCGAAGTTTTACCCCATAATTGCAAGAGTGCTATAGCTATAGCTTAACTACGACTCATACCTCATACCTACCTCATATCTAGAAAGATTCTGGGTCAAGTGAAAAAGCAATATGAATCAACGTTTGACATCGAACAGGCAGGCTTTCGAGCTGGATTCTCCTACATCAACCACATCAACACCTTGCGGATCATTTTTTAATAATGCGTCGAGTGTATATCTCCTCTAGATTTTTTGCTATACATATGTTTGATATACCAGAAAAACTCTATTACAAAGGCTATTTACGATGGCGGTAATTGTCACGTCTTTTACAGACGTTAGGTGTCAGAAGATTTTTATGAAAAAGCTGTATTCTTTCGACACTGCTATTCCTTGATGTAATCCGTGATGTATTCTAGGCAGCTTCATCTAGAGGAAACACGTAACTGGGATGGACTATGACATCAAAATATGCTTAATATGACGATACTGATGACGTTTGCCCGCTCTCCCACAAGATTTTGGACATACTCCAGAAGCACAGAAAGTCGAGAAATGTAGCGGCTTTCTATAGTTAGAAGCTAAGGTCTCACAGGATGGTGGTACCGAACTGGATGTGGACATAAAAATTAGCAAACCAAAAGTTGGGTGTGCTATTTAATATCTAAGGAAGTAATGTTCTCAGCACAAAAACCCAAGAATTACGTGAGACTGTTTCGATCAAGAGTGGAAACAGTGAGAAACACCGTCATAAGTAAGCTGCAAATCTTTATAAATAGATGTCTTCGCCATATCTTAAAGATGTTTTGGCTAAACCGAATACCGAATGTCCAACCATGATAACGAGCAAAGACCAATGCTGTCGAACATTGGTAGTGGAAATCCCTTTTTTCTAAGGCATATGTACAAGTTCTTTGTTTTACGATCGCTAACCAGCAACCGTATTTATCGCACTTCTATTTCAAAAGCCACAAGCGCAACAGTGACAGCCTACTGCTAAAATATTGTGGCCCTGATATTGGCACGCAAATTTCGAATTCATTCAACAGTAATCTTCAAGACATCACATTCAACCTCCTCGAATCCGTTTTATTTTATGACACGTGGTATTGTTGCTATGCCACAAATTTGGACGAAATTGGCAAGAATGCCAAATCTCTGATTTGATCTCAATAAACAAATGATGGGAATCGATTTTAAGTTGCTGGGATTTTTTCCAAGATTTGACGTAAGATAGACTTACCACCCTTGAAATCACACTGACAAGACCTTTCAGACTATTGATTAAGACTCTCAGGCGCACATATAATATATATATATGATCTTCAACATGGTATTATTGTATTCATAATACCATAATACGTCGTTGCTTCATGTAAGAAGCTTTTCCACAAATTAAAAATCTAAATAGAATTCATAGAAAATAGAAGCACCTAATACTACGGGACCTGCATGGCGATCGATCGGAAAACTGCTGACTGTCCAATAACTTGGATCGGGCCAGAAGCACAACAGTCAAAAAGGTTTCAGTAGTAGTGGTCCACGGTAACTGCATGAGTAAGCCCCAACACATGCCGGCTGAAATGGCTGGCCTTTGCCGTCATATGGCTCAGAAGCCTACACGGAAGAGATTAGAAAAATGTGACTAGCCAACTAATGGCCTCATACGAAAACGGATTCACTGTTGATAACTTTTACAACCGTTTCAAGGACACCGACATTCGTATATGCACGTTCAATATTCGGATGCTTAACAGGCCACTTGCAGCCTGGCAACTAGCAAAGGCCTTTGACTGCTATCGTGCAGATATCACCACCATCCAGGATGTGTTCTGGGGTAGGCTATGTGGGTTGTCATACTATGAGGATTGCAATAGGTGTGTTTGTGCTTGCCGTCATACGCGGCAGACTAAATTCAGGCTGACTAAATCAAGATTAAATTCGTTAACTAGGCGTATGTATATATGCGCCCATGAGCCTACGGAAGACAAGGACGATACTAGGAGGCTTTAACGCTAGGATAGAAAATAAAGACATCGTTAGTAGAACAGTTAGTAAACATAGCCTACATCACACCACGCCTGGCAATGAAGTTGGACTTATCGCGGCAAGTCGACATATCGCTATATACACAAGAGAGCATAGCAGTCTCAGAATCATGAAACGCTAAAACAAACTGATCACATTGCGATAGACGTAAGGCATGCCGCAGTATTCTAGACGTCCGCAAGTTCCAGGCAGCTAATATTTTCTAGGATCACCGATTTGTTGCGCCAATGCGGATTTTCCAAGCTCCACAACAAAGAAGAACTACTGTGAGAAGCTACATATAACGGAGAAAAGCTTCAATCTCAAGAAACCGCCAGAATCTTCGCAAATCCCACGTATCCCGAAATATCTCAACAACCCCTATGCCGCTAGCATCAAGTACCTAAGGCTAGTGGCAACGCTGCCAAAGTGCCATCAGAGACGTCCCAACTGATGTGCTGGGTTTCACCTGACCACCAACAAGAAATCCACGGTTTGATAAAGAATACCGGCAAACACGTGACGGAAGCGTACAGCGCACAAAACGGAGCTTTAACGAAGAAAAATAAAAGAGCACGAGTGGCGGGCGATCGAAGATGTTGAGAGATTGTTCTAGTGGAATCAGAGGCGAAGGTTTTACCAACAATTAAAGCAAAGTGTCAAGGCAATAAACCCGTACAAAAGCCTATAGAGATTAGGATGGAGACCTTATCGTAGAATTTCAGTCGGTGCTGAGAATAAGTCCAATATCCTGCCTTCAGACAGAGTAGACCAATCAACTTAGATGATGATAGCCAACAATTCAATCCACACGACCCAAAATGAAGTAAGGCAATAGCCTTACTTATGATGTTAAACAATGGACTCTATAGAAAGCGTACGAAGATATCTTCAGTCGGTTTGGGAGATAAATCCTTCGAAAAATATTTGGTACCATTTGCTGTAACGGGCTTTGAAGCTGTACAGTGACATCGCCCTAGACAGATAACTGAGCATTTATCGATTTTTTTCAGAAGGTCGCCTACGCTCCTTAACCAACTGTTTCATATTCCTATTTTCTTAAATTTATTTCGAGGTTGGAACTCGAGCTTGCTTTGCTTATCAAAGAAGACTTGATTAACTTTAGTTTGCTCCTTCAGTTTTTCTAAAATTATCACGAGGACTTGAGATACCGGGTATGTAGTGGTCGAACTTAATTTATGTCCGTATGACGCGACTTTAAATATTTTTCTTTAAAATATTTTTAGCTGTTTGTACCCCCCTTTCAGCTAGTCCGTTACCTTGTGGGTGATAAAGAGAACGTGTGCGATGAGTAAACTTCCAATTCATTGAGAAATCCTTGAAATGTCGGCAAGAAAATTGTGGTCCATTGTCCGGGTTAGTATTTCAAATTTAATATAACGCGAGTAACTGTCCGTTAAAAAAATCTCCTTTAAAATAAAATAAATCTGCGGCAGCTATCTCAAAGGGATGATTTGGTATGTGCTTAGCTCCAATCACGATTTTCTTGTTTTCCCGTTGGTTTGATACGCGGGGCACTTTTTTATGTAATTGGCTATGCCAATATTCATGTTCGGCCAGAAAATGACGTCTCTGACTTTCCATAATTGAAGTGGCCACTGTGGATGAACTTAATAACCTCATCTCTCATTTGAACAGGAATTATTGCCTTTTGTGCTTTAAATATGATTTCATCATAGATTGAAAGTTCTTCTCTAAAATCCAAGTAACGTTTATACGTTTAGTATATACCGTTTAAGTTGTGTAAACGTCTCGTCATGTTTGGTGAGATAAATCAGACGATCGAGTTCCTTGTCTGAAATTGAGAGTACAAGTTGAACCTGTAATTCGTTGTCGTCGTGATCTCTACTTGACGGGTCGGCTAGGTGCATATGTTCCCCTTGTTTGAAAACAACAATTGGGTTGTATGTAAATAAGTAAGCTCAATCGAATTCTTTTGATCGGATTCTACCACAATTTATTTCCCCACATATATTCGTGGAATTTCTCACAGCCGAATTTCTCTAGTTGCGAGTAGCGGTTCTGACACTTGGTTAGTGCTTTTGAGGCAATGCAACATGTTGTTCTTTTTGTAACAAAACTGCTCCTTGTGCCGTTGAACTGGCATCCACTTGCAGTTTTACGTCGTCGTTAACGTCATACAAATTAAATAGTAGTATTAGTAGTAGTATAAAAGTTCATTTTCACTAGTAAAATAGTTACAATACTTCAAAGTATACTTAGCATAATTGAAAAAAAATTATATTAGCTAGAGAAAAATGAGAGACATTTTATATTTCTTAATTAGAAATAGTATTAAAATGCCCCATCAAAAGGATAAATAGCAATAATTTAAATAAATGGATGGGGTGACCATTTCAGCTAAAAAAAAACTACAATTTCAAAATTAAAGCAAACAATGCATTGAAAGTAAAACGAAATACTCGTACATTATATCATTGAAGAAAAAGAACACAATGCCAAAATTCAAGTTAGAAAACAAAATTAGTTTTAGAGAACAAAATTACATTTTATGAAAAGAATAAAGAAAGAAAAAAGAAGGAAACACCAAATCATCAAAAACATCAACATCAGACTACGAATGAGAATTAAAGATGGACACTAAACGTTTAATATCATGGGCTAGAGGCCAATATCTTACTTGCCTCAAAAATATTTTGATAGAACTATGAGTCCTAATCCAAAAAGGAAGCTCATTAAAAAGAACAGCTACTAGATTCAAGTGATTATGACGTATATTGTAATTTTCAAGAACTCTAATGTTCAAATTACCAGATCTATAGAAAAAGGAACTTTGAAACCGGCATTTAGCCGGACAGGAAGAATTTGCAAATCGTAAAATAATGGTAAGCTATGATGTAAGCGATTTCTTACAATAAATTTCTGTAAAACGAGAAGTGGTTGAATTCTGTTAAAACACGCCCCCCTCCCCCTCCCCCTCTCCCTCATAAGCAGAAGGCCGGGTGCTATAGAAGCAGCTCAACAATTTGACACGCAGGTGCATGAAAAAAAAAATTCAGCTTCACACGACTTTTGAGATGCCAGACTGTAATACATTATTTCTGTTTTGGAACTGATCATCAGTTGGAACAGTTTGCGTGCAGCAAACCATTTCCGAAACATTTCTGAATCTGCCTTGATATCAGCAATTAAATTTAGACGGCTTACAGAATCATATGTTAAATCAACATCATCTGTAAAACGCAGTGATAAGGCCTTTGAAATTTTGCTCAAACAATGAGTTGATTTAAATCAGGAATAGAATTGGTTCCAATACAGAGCCCTGAGTTACCCCTAGATTCATAAACCTAGTATTACTTCTGGTCCCTTCAATCTTTACTCTTTGAGATCTATTTACAAAATATGATTTGAACCACTCAAGAACAAAGCCTCGAAAAGCGGCGTTTGTAATTTCCACAACAAAATGTAATGGTTAACCATATCAAATGCTTTGGAAATGTCGACGAACAGACTTGCTGTCAACTTTTTATTGTCTAAACTATAGAAAATTTGTGAACAAAAATTTAACAGTACATCCTCCGTACTTTTACCTATTTGAAACCCATATTGAAGTGAACTGAAAAATCTTATTTTATTAATAAAATTAACCATCCTATTTTTCATAACTTTTTCAAAAACTTTGCTTACTGAAGGCAGAAGCGAAATAGGTATGTAGTTGCTTACATCATTTGTGGCACCTTTTTTATACAGTGGAACTACATCCGTAGATTTAAGAGCTACGGGAAAAACTCCAGATAAAACGTTTTTATTAAAAATATGTGCTAGGACATCCACAATAAAACAAGCAACATTCTTGAACATCCGATTTGAAATGCCATCTATGCCACAGGAGTTTGAGTTTCTTAGAGAGCCTATAGTTTTCAACAACTCTAAGACTGTAATGGGCTCAAAGGAAAAAGTACATCTCTGAGCAGTTTCGGAAGGAGTAGGTACATAAAAAACTAGAATTCCTGTAATCGAATGTAGTTGAAATCGGATGGATAATGTTGGCAAAATAATTATTGAAAATTTGAGCAACTTCAAGCCGATCAGTGACAGTGCGATCAGAATCGTGGTAGAACTTTTAGAGGAAGCGGGCTTATTGAGAATGCTATGAACGAGTCCTCTTATATTTCCTCTATTTAAGCTAAAATGATTTTTGTAAAACGTATCACGGTAAATTGGAACTTTATTTTTTACTTCCAAGCATAGCCTTTTGTATCTCCTTTTCAGATTTGTATTGCTAGGGTAGTTACAGCATTTCTGCTATAAAATATCATACGATTTATATGGATCTGGCTCCATAAAAACATATTCTCAAAACATAAACTCAAAGCTGAGAATAGACTTTAATTTAGAAAAATCAATTCTGGTTACCTTATTGTGAGAACTAAGCTTATGGTTATTGCTTTTAATAATCGGACTTACTAGTAAACCTGTCATTAAGTGATCAGTAATTGCAAAATCTAAGACACATTTTTCACATGCGTCAAGTGAAATATTGGAAAAACGTCCGTAAATATGGTCTAAACAGCAACACCCGATAGCAATCTTGTTGGTTCATTTATAACAGACTCCAACCCATGAGAAGACTGTAGGGCCAAATATTCTGCTACTGTGTCAGTTTTTTCAAGAATATTAAAATTCAAAGCTCCCAATATTATCAAATTTCTTGACTTTTCATTATTTAAAAAATTGGAGAATTCTTCCACAAATACCTAAAAATCATATTTGTGAAGCCGGTAGACGCACAAAATAACAAAACTTGCTTTGTTTACTGTGAAACACAATTTTGGGATATCAGCACTTAAGAAGTCAACGAGGTACGTACATAGGTACACAATCACCAAATTCTTCTTTAACCAAACAGCCTACTCCGCCAGCCACATACGAGTAGTTCTCATTTGTTTTTGTAAAAAATTCATAACCCGGCAGAGTATAATCTTTTTTCTCGAATTCATATATCCAAATCTCCGAGACAAATACAAAATCCGGCAAGGATACAAAAGAGTCTATATGAGATACCAGCCTAGTGAAATTTTCTCTTTGACTTCTGATGTTTTGGGGTAAGACAAAAAAGTTTGCTTGCACAATATAAATTAGTATCAATAAAGTTGGAGGAAGTAATATCATCGAGATAATTTAAATCGGAATTCATTATCGGTTATTAATTAATTATCTTTATCAAAATTTGAAATCATCAAAAGATTTTAATGCAACTTTTTTCATGAGAACCTTATTCTTGCTAAACCAAACATATTTATATAGGGTTTTCCAATAAGGACTTGACAAGTATTTTTTTAAATAAAACGCAAACCATTTGAGATATTTCAAAAACTTTATTATCAGCTTTAAGTACAATCAAAACATTTATGAATGGAACTCGACTTCGTTCATATGGCCAGCGCTGGCAAGTTTGCAGTGGTCGATTCGTTGGACCCAATATTCAACGACTCGGCCACACATTTCGGCCGAAACGGGAGCTATTTCGTGTTCAATGTTGGCTCTGAGGTCGGCGTGTTGGCATAAACCAACGACTTAACGTAGCCCCACAGAAAATAGTCAAGCGGCGTTAAATCGCACGAACGAGGCGGCCAATCGACTGGCCCATTTCTTGAGATAACACGCTCACCATACTTACTCTTCAATAAATCGATTGGCTTGTGGCATCATCCTGTTGAAACCACATGTCGTCCAAGTCCATATCTTCCAATTCGGGCCAAAAATAATCGGTAATCATGGCGCGATAACGCTAACATTCACAGTAACGTGACGATCGTTATCGTCGACGAAAAAATATGGCCCAATAACGCCGCCGGCATGCAAACCGCACCAAACAGTTAATTTTTGTGGATGAAGTGGTGATTCATGAACCACATGTGGATTTTCACCCGACCAATAACGCATATTTTGCTTATTGACGAACTCATTGAACCAAAAATGAGCTTCGTCACTGAAGATGATTTACCGATGAAATTCATCATCTTGGCGCATCTTCTCCAGAACACAATCGGAGAACGTACGTCGCTCAAATAGTCCATCGGCTTCAATTCTTGAGTCAGCTTGATCATGTATGGGTGTAAACCAAGATCCTTACGCAAAATATGCCATAATGTGGTCTGAGTGATGCCCAATTCTTGAGAACACCGTGGAATTGACTGATTTGGATCGTTTGCTACGAACGCCTGAACGGCAGCGATATTTTCGATACTTCGACCAACTTGTTGTCTCGCTGACACAGCAACATCACACAACGAATATGTAGACTCAAACTTTTGCACTAAACTTGTTATTGACTGTCTACTAGGGCGAGAATTACGACCGAAAATTGGAGTTACCGCTCTTAAAGTTGCAGTCACCGACTCCGAATTTCGGTAGAAAATTTTTATAGTTTGCAGACGTTGCTCGTTCGTGAAAGAGTGCGTTCACAAATTAAATTCAAAGATGTCAAGTCCCTATTGGAAAACGCTTTAGTTATTCTCTTTTTTCTTTTCTTTCCCTCGCATTAGTAACGCCTGGTTGTATTTAGATAGAGCATCATTGATATAGTGCGTCTCCCTTTGCTGCTGCTGTTGTTGTTGTTGCTGCCGCTGTTGTTGCTGCCGCTGTTGTTGCTGCCGCTATTTTTGCTACCGCTGGTTTTGCTGCCGCTGTTGTTGCTGTTACCATGTTGGCACGAGAGCAGATTTCGCTTTTTCTTTTTCTTTTCCATCATAATCCGCGCTGTTTGAGAGCGAAGTCCTACAGTTCCATGCATATTATCGGCTTGCTTGATGCACTGCTGTTTCCACTATCGTCGTTCTTTTTTTGTACATTCTTTACATAGCATTTATTAAATTGGTTGTCAGCTACTTCAACGCTTAGTACATCTCTGAAAATACTCTGTGAAATATTCTTTGCGTTGTTGTCGCTTACGTCAGATAAGCCAGAGATTTCAATGCAGTTACGGTGTGAATTTTGCTGTTGCCAATCTAGTTTTGCTTCAAGTCTATTTATTTTTAATTTAAATGTATTGTTCTCTTTACGAAGTTCAATAAGCGTTTTCAGGAATTCTTTGTTCACGTCTTACAAATTGGATAACTTCTGACCTCTTTACTGAAACAGCAACACTGCTCCTGTCAACAGGCATCTGTCAGTTGACTCCTGTCAAAATTTATACTTGCTGCGTCAGTTAGTTTGTGTTTGACAGCTATTTTTATCAGACTACTCACTAATTTGAGGAGAAAATGGAAAAAAGTGTATTTCGTGTGCTTCACTTCACAGGAAGGTTTGGCGTTGTTTAATCGGAATATGGAGGAGTTTTTGCACCGTTTTGTAACCGTGGACGAAACATGGATCCATCACAACACACCAGAGAACAAACAACAGTCAAAACAGTGGGTTTCTAAGGGTGAATTGGCGCCAAAGAAGGCCAAGGTGGGTTTGTCAGCCAATAAAGTTATGGCGACTGTTTTTTGGGATGCACGCGGGATAATCCACATTGACTACCTTCAAAAGGGAAGAACAATCAATGGGGAATATTATGCCAACTTATTGGACCGATTCAATGACGATTTGAAAAAAAACCGACCTCATTTGGCCAAGAAAAAAGTTCTTTTCCACCAAGACAATGCAAGGGTGCACACATGTGCAGTTGCCATGGCAAAAATCCATGAATTGGGCTATGAATTGCTCCCTCATCCACCCTATTCTCCAGATTTGGCTCCGAGCGACTACTTCTTGTTCCCAAACCTGAAGAAATGGCTTGGTGGAAAAAGATTTGACTCCAATGATGAAGTCATCTCGCAAACAAAGGCAAATCATTTTTTTTGGAAGGGATAAAAAAATTGGAGAAGCGTTGGACAAAGTGTATAGAGCTCAAGGGAGACTACGTTGAAAAATAAAATTATTTTTTTATCAAAAAATCTGTGTTTTATTCCAAAAGTCACGGACTTATTGACCCTCCCTCGTATGTATACCATTTGAAGTGTAAAGTCACCAGTTTGGTTCTTCGTTGTTCTTTTTCTTGGTCTTACTTGCCGTGATTGTAATTTGATTCGGTTCGAGCTGCTTGTAAACCGGAGACGAAGATGGTAAGTCCAAAGATCTTCATCTGAGTACAGCACATAAATCACAACAAAAAGGTTTTCCACTAATCTTCATGTATTCGATGTCCTGTTCGAGGATATTCACGTAAGGCCCGTGAATTTTCTTAAAACTCTCATTAATTCTTTGCGGTTTGTTGGCTCTTCAAGTCGTTTAATCACGCATCTGTTTTTTCGGGATCTGCTCTCATACCCTTTGCGCAGATAATACCGCTGTAATCCCGGAATTTATTCAGAAAATTAAAAATACAAGTTTATTCATCTAAATCGATATTGTCCCCTTCAAAGTAACCCCCATTGACTGCAACACACTTATGCCAGTGCTTGATCCAATCCTCGAAACATTTTTTATATTCGGTTTGTCCATCTGTGCTTCCTGCGATTTTTCCATTACTTCCTCTTGGCTGCTGAAACGCGTTCCCCGTAGTGGTTTTTTAACTCGATTGAACAGGAAGAAGTCCCAGGGAGCCAAATCAGGTGAATTCGGTGGCTGTTGGATGGTATTTGTTGCATTTTTCGTCAAAAAATTACGAATAATGATGGCACTGTACGACGGTGCGTTTTCATGGTGCAAAATCCACGAGTTTTCTGCCCACAATTCTGGTCTCTTTCGTCGAATTGCTTCACGCAAACGTCTCATAGCGCCCAAGTAATACTCTGTCTTTACTGTCTGGCCTTCTGGCAAAAATTCATGATGCACTACACTGTTGTAATCCATGAAAACCGTGAGCATTGCCTTGTTTTGTGACTGAAAACGACGTGGTTTTTTCGGTCTCGGCTCATTTGGTGAACGCCATTCACTTGCCTGATATCTGGATTGCTTTAGCTCATATTTAATGCTTTTGTGTTACTAATTCCATTACTAACGCAACATTTCCATATTCTTTGCTCAATTTTTGCATCAAAAAATTTCCGAGAAGAAGAAAATCGATATAAACACAACGCTGTACGTTTCACAAATATCACGTTGTAATTCTAAAATTTGGCTGGATTTTCGTGAATGTCAACGACATCAAATCGGCGTATAAATCCTATACCGTTAGAAAGAAACCTTTCGTCAGCGAAGCAAATAAAAAAAAAAAACAAAAGGACTTTGCTAATAAATAAAAAAAACAAAGGATTTGTCTTCTAGGATTTTTTCAGAAGAGTCAAAATTTAGCATTTATGAATCAAATAGGCCTTCGAAAGCATGAAGACAACCAAATGAAACTTTCAGTGCAAATACACAAGGCAAAAAGTAAAGCACGGAGATGGTGGTTGTGTGATATGGAGCTAAATATCCACTGTTGAGATCGGTAATTTAGTCACAGTCATTGGGATCATGACAAAAGAAGTATACTAAAAGATTTAGAGTGAAAATTTGCTTCAAAGTACACAAACAATGCTTATTGCGAAAGATTTTTTACTCCCAAAAGGACAACGACTTCAAGCATATCGCACAAATGTGGTTGATACATAAAGTCCCTCACTTGCTAGTAACGCCACCACAAAGCCCCGAACTTAACCCGTTCTCTTTGGAACGCCTTTGGAATCATTAAATGATGAGAAAACATGTCATTACATCGAAGCCTCAGTCAAAAGTCGTATTTTTAGCGGAATGGTAAGAAATAATATGTGAATATATGGAAAAGTTGACGCATTCTATGCCGGACCGGCTTAAAGATGTTAAGTATAAACTAACACTTTTCATTAAGACTAAACTAACATTTTAGCTGTGCTCATTTTACATCCAATTTTTATTTCTACATTTTTTTTTTACACGAAATATTATTGTTTTGCTTCTAAGAAAATACAAATAAACATTTATTACTTGCAAAGAAACAGATCTGTTGAAAACAATTATAAACAAAATTCCCTTCGACAAAACCAAATTAAGTTGGGATATCATTTCACATTGTTTGTTAAATTCTGGAAATTATTTTTAAAAAATAAACAATTAAAATACCACCGCTTTTGTACTTTATAATGTGTGAAAAAAAAGATTCTCGAAATATTTTGGAAAAGCTTTAAATTCAAATAGAAAAACAAATATTTTCCTTAAAAAACAAAAAAATGATCAAAAATGCTAATTGTACTTATCAGTATTATTTAATTAATTTATTTACTCAACACATTCAAACTAAAAGAACAGCAAGGAAATTGATTTTAAAAGTTACCATTAATTAATAATCCTTTTCATTGATGTCCAGAGTACAGAGTTTGTGCCTAAACATACAAAATGCTTATACAATTGACTCTCAATACAAGCCTCAAGTTTCAATTCATTTATATCTTCAAAACTTTTAAAATATGATCCTTAGGTCCTTTTTTAATTTTATTCTGAAACGATCCCCTTTTTGTCCAATTGAAATAAAAAAAAGGGTTTTTTTTTTAATATATTCTATTATCTTCACTTTTTCCTTTTATTTTTGCCTTTATTATATATACTTAGCGAACATTACGTGAAATTTGTTGTCATTTTAGCCATTCTGACAGGTTATAGAGATGGAGAATGTGTTAGTGATTCACTTACAGTGTGTCTGTGCGAAAGTTAAACGTTTGCAAAAGTATTAGTAGAGTTTGATATCTAGGTATAGTTAGTCTATGGTGTTCGTGCTGGAAATGGTGGGTATGACGTTGCACAACACTATAAAAGTGGTTGATATTTGTACCTACAAAATTTGATAAATTTCCAAGTACTGAGCAACATCGAACTTATTCGGAAAATGTATATTTACGAGTACATATTTGCTCGCTTTTCTTTCAAGTTATGTAAAAGGGAGTTTTTAAAACTGTACGCAAAATATTTGTATGTAAAGATCAAAAATCTTCAATTCCAAAACTCGGGGACAACGCAGTAATGTACGGCGTAGTAATATATTGTAGTTCGAACCATTGGAATGGGATCTCAATCAACTTGGAGTGCAGCACCGCTGGAAACAGCTGGCTTAAGATCACGCCAGGTGGAAAGGCTTGTTGGTTGAGGTCCATCCCGGTCTGTAGCGCCACCTAAGTAAGTAAGGAAAATATTGGAAATATTTTTCCGACAGCCATGAATGAGCCATATTTTAACTAGCGAAATCAATACTATATAGAGTATGATTTTATTCCTTGGAGTGGGGACTTTGGATCCAATTTGTTAAACCAGTCTGAAATAGCACCGGTTGCCTAAGCTTAATCTGGTGATAATCTTCGACAAGGTGTCATTTTTTCAGTTTGCATTAACCCAGAGGAAGAGGAACTCCTCTAAAGTAATCGGCATTTACAGTGACAAATTGTACGATTTGGTAGATGACGGGGTTATCTTTTCTCGATAAAATCTGTCAGTAAACAAAGCAAGAAAGAGCGAAAATAAAAAAGCTTTATATTACTCCGAAAGCTCGTGTCGGCTACCCGACTAAAAGTGAACCATTTTTTTTCTACAGGGATGAGACATCTGTATAGATTTATTATCTATGCTATGATGCTAAGATTTAGAGTGAATGTCAAAAACAGATTTACCTACTTAACAAAAAAAAAGAGCTCAAATTGGAACAATGGGAGCGCCACACGGTGGTTATTCCTTTTAATCAAGGTGGTATGCTCCAGGAACTTAATATTTTCCTGCTCGAATTCGAATTTGGATTTATTTAACTTTTAATCCGTTTGCTTTTAATATGCTGATTACAATTTCTGTGGTTCGTCTCAAGCCATCGATGGATTTTGCGTGGATAAGGATGTCATCCATCGACAATTTTACGTTTGGTAATTGACCAAAGAGAGTTTGCAAGATGTGTTGAAACACCATCGGAGCAGAAGAAATTCAGAAAGGAAGCCTCTTACAGCTATAACTTCCCCTTTTTTCGTTCGATCCGATACACGCATTTGCCAGAAACCCCGCATACAGCCCAAAAGTGTAAAATATTTAGAGCTTATTCCTCTATAGTTTGCATTGGATTATGACGCCACATTATGTTACAGTTAAAGTCGTTGGTTGGGTCAATACAGATTCGCAGTTTTTGGTTTTTGCGGACGATAACCATTGGCGATACTGATACTGTAGCTTCTTTTGTCGAATTCATTCTTGACTTCATCTCGAATCCTATATGGAATTCGCCGGGCCGAACTTCTTCGTAGTTTTGTAAGGATCCTAGTCCATCGAAGACGTTGTCATCTTTCTTGATTTCATTTATACGACTTATTTGGCAAGTGCGCCGAGAATCTCTTCGGCCACAACTCTGAATGCGATATTGTACTTTCGATTAGCGATGGTACATTGAATTATTGATTCGCCAAGTAGGTACATTAAGCTGGTGATTGCTAAATGATATTAGCTTTTTGGTTGCAGATGGGACAATTTTTGATTCTGTACTTTTTACTATTTTCTGCAGTAAAACATTGCATTGTGCTCCTGTGTCGAGTTTGGTTGTGCCTTTTGTCGTTAATAGTTATTGTTTTGGTGAATTTATCACCATCGACAATTTCATTCTGAGACACGCAGCCATTTTCAACTGTTTAGAAAATCGCCTTCGTTGTTTTGTTCCTCGCAAAGATTTATGTTTTTTGACGTGCTTGCCCTGCTTTTACCTTTAGGGTGAGTTTTGCAATAGGCTTCGTAGTGATTTTTTTGCTTACATAGCTTACATACATGTCGATTAGCTGAACAGTTGTGAAAGACGACAGCATTGCATTTATTTGACCTTTCAATCACATTGACTTTTCTTTCGCTTTCTTCCATTATTTGCGTTGTCTGTCTTGGCGTCAATTCTGTGGACTGGCACATTTGAATCGCTTTGGTCAGTTCAATGTAATCTGAAAATAGTTTGGTTCTGAGTTCGTCGTTTCTTATGCCCAAAAATTAGTTGGTCACGCAGCAAACTATCCGTCAGCTGCTCAAATCCACAATTATTTTCTTGTAACCTAAGTCTGGACATTAATTCGTCGATATTTTCCCCTTCCTTTTATGTAATTTTATTAAATTCGTAGCGCTCAAAGGTGGTATTTATTTTAGGTATAAAAAATGTTTGAAATTTAGATTTTACCTATTCTGGCGTTAGTTCGCCGGTAGACAAAGAGACTGGTAAAGAATTGTGGACCTGGATTGCAGTGTATCCGATTGCAGACATGAATGTGGCGATCGTTCATGTGGTTTCTCGTTCATACCAGTGGCAACTTCAAATTATTCGTACTGCCGTTTCCATAGCTTCCATTCCCGCGACATATCCTTATCGTGTACCAAGATAAGTGGTTTCGGTGGGCGTAGAAAATTGCAGTGATTTTCCGACATTTGCACTAAATTATTTGCAAAGTTACGCGGGTTTCGGCACCATGTATAGTAAACCAAACACGTAATTTACAATGTTGAATCAAAGATAGTTATTTCTGATTTATTCAATAGTTACAATGAGGTTAGACTTTTGGGCAAACAACGAATGGTTGGTTTTTTGGCGGTGAGCACGTTGGTTGACACTTGCCATTGAGCGCCTTGCGAAAGGTTAAAGAGAATATACTGCGGTTAAAAATGACCGCTAGCACATCAACCACAAAGCTTGCGATGAGTTTTAAAAGTATATTTGAAATACCATCAAAGCCACATGAGTTCGGGTTTTTTAGGGATCCAATTGCTTTTAAGAGCTCCAAAGCAGTTATAGGCTCGAAGGCAAAACTAATTCTTTGTGACTGGTCACTGCAATTTCCTAAATTGGTACATCGAGTGCATCTTCTTTAGACTGTTTGTGTTGGTAGGCTGTTTGATATTGAGTTGAAATACTCATGTTCGCACTTGTTCACGCAAGTTGAATGAGGTTTGCATGTAGAAGGAGACTTGTTCAAAATATCATTCACAACTTGCCATTCTGATTTCAGGTTACCATTAGCAAAAATGAATTTATTTCGATAATATTTATCGCGGCAAAAAACAATCTCTTTTTTTAGTTCAAAACACATCTTTTTAAACTTAAAAATCACTTTACTCTTAGCATATTTTTTTTGTTTACCTTTCCCGTAAGTTGTCCAGAGAACCAGGGTTTTAGTCTTTTATTAAATTTTGTCGAGGGTCTGTAGAGGAGCAGTTTGATATAAGTCTAGTTAGGCAAACAATAAACAAATCATAGGAAGCAGAAGCATCACTTTCCATGTAAACATTGTCCCAAGACTCGAGATTTTTTAGCTTCATGAAATCATTTTTTGTCTTTGGTTTTTGGGGCCATTTACTTCGATACTTTTGCTTCGTAAAGTGTTTACCCTTCCATTGAGTAATCAGTGATTTGCAAGTCATATGTGCACCTTTCACAGGCGCTCTATGGGAAGTTTGCAAAACGCCCATAAATATGATCCAAACACGTAACCGAAGCCAACATTGTAGGTTCATTAATGAAACTAGCTAAGCCATGGGAAGCCAAAAGAGCCAGGTAATTAGTCACAGTTTCGCTACTATCTACTAGCAACCACGTGAAGGTGATGAAGACGAGAATTTCATCAGAAGCACGATTATTACACTACCGAATCAATCCAATTTTCGAGTGCTCCGTATCCACATTTAGAAAATTATTCGCATTGCTTCTAAATCAGTTAAAAACTATCAAAGGCTTCTTCTTTTGTAACGATTTTGCAAGAAAAGTAATTCCTCGCTTTTGCTTTTCATAAAAGGTACAATAGAATACAATAGTAGCAACCCTTCGACCGTTCCTTTAGGATTTACCATTAAGGCCAGGTTTCAGCAATTTTCCCTTTCTTGGACATACTCTATGATGCCGCTCTTTTAAAACAAATTTCATGCGGTGGTAATAAATATAAAATTGTGTTTTTCTATTCTAAGTGTCTATTCTTCTGGCTTTCGGTTAACTAGGAAAAGTCAGGTGTAGCAGAAATCATCGAATGTCTGGTCAGTGTCGTTCTCTACGTCATTAACATCTCGTTTCATTCATTTTTA
Source organism: Volucella bombylans (assembly GCA_949129095.1). Taxonomy (NCBI): domain Eukaryota; kingdom Metazoa; phylum Arthropoda; class Insecta; order Diptera; family Syrphidae; genus Volucella; species Volucella bombylans. Next base: position 111,274,012 of record OX422141.1, read on the forward strand.
ATCAACGGTCCTTCAGTTCCGTATTCCAAGACTCATCTCAATAGAATCAGATCATTTCCGTTAAACCTCACTTCCGCGTACTCAAGTCATCATTTATTCATATTACGGTTCTTCTACGTTTGCTAGCCTCAATTTTATAAACTCTCCACCGATAGCATTACGGTCTTTAAAATAATAAATTTATAAACATCCTCTCAAGCGAAGAGTAGGATCTTCCTCTATACCACCATAATATGCCACCCAATCGTCATGTTCTATGGGCGAAATTGCAAACGATGCCAAAAGGAGTTCACCTAATGGCGATATAAATGACTTTAACATCCGCCTTTATGGAGGCATCATGCAAATAAGGCCATTCGGAGAGTTCGTTCTACTGCACATGGAGCACATCTAATTCAATTGATGCTCCGAAAGAGGTGAATAGAAGAGCACCACAATTTCTCGTCGTTGCATAAGTGTATCCCTATCCGTACGTACATTCCCATTTGATTCACTCACCCGAAAAGTCATTAAAAATCTGTGGTAACGTACCCCTATCTGGATCCATATACATATCGCACAGATCCAGCCTCAAAACAGTGGCTCACTGGAAAATTGATTAATGGAATTGACTTGGTGATACATTGGCTTAAACTACTCCCAACTCATGGCAGAGTTTTAAGGATAAAACATTTCTGATCCCAAACTATGTACAAACAAATTTGAGTGATGAAGGCCATCACTTGGAAGGGGGGGGGGGGGGGGGGGAACCATATAGTTTATACCATGGTCATCACTAACACTACTCATACGTCGAGTATGGGTCCGGTACTCATCCTTGTACTCGACCTACTCATACCACTGTCATTCGCATTCGTTTTTCGGAATTCTCGTTGTTGGAAAAGCTTTTTATCAGATTTGAATAAATCTCCAAAGCGAATTGTGTCCATCAAACGCACACACAGAAATTCGGGTATACGATGAGTATAGCACGGTTTCCTTTGTGAATTTGTCGGGCGTAAATTTCAATAATACCGCTGTGTATAGTGGAGCACTCGTAAGGGTATCCAAACAACATTAACAATGGGACCCAATTTCAAGTCCACCAAAAGCAAACAAAAAAAAAACGAAAAACGAAAAAAGGAAAAAGAAAACCGACAAACGGAAAACTTAAATCTCGAACCTCGAAGTGAACCCTGAAGCAGTTCCAAACAGAGTTGAACAACTAAAGACGTAGTGATATCGATACGAAAGGACTCGAATTCTGTCCCGTATTTAATATGATAACAATGTGAGTGGAATTGAATTTCGATAGACATGATGGAATGACGCAGTATGGAACTAAAGGATATACTACGAGTATGTACGAGTTTCTTCCCTTAGTTATCCTCTGAAACTAGTGCTGGAGATTTTTTGTTTGAATTATGAATGAAATGTTAAATTTAGCTCTGTGTTGAAAAGCATTTGCATTTAGGATTCCGCAAGGGGATTGATTCGAAATTGAAAAATATGTATGTTGTAGGTACGAGTACCTTTACATACTCGTGTACGAGTTGCAAAAGTTTAATGTGTCAAAATGAGTGAATATTAGAAGCAGGACTTACGGCAAATAAACTAGAAGATTCGATTCCCTTATAAGAGCTACATCAACGTACTCAAAGATTGATCTATGTAATAGGATCGTCAGGGTGCTAACATATAGGAGGTAGCGGACAAGTCTTTAAAAATTCAACGACTGCTCTGATATCCCCGAACAAGGTTATCCAAAGAGCCTGGCCATCAAAATGGAAGGCCGTTTGTGAGGTTAACTAACCATCCATTTTAAAGTCACTCTACTATGAGGCAAGCAATAGCCTGGGATAATGGCGGATCACACTAGGCAGAGTACCAGCTGGAAAATTCTATCAAAGGTTTCAATGTCAAACCATAGGAGTATCGAATTTAGAATCGCATGGGGGTTACCTCGACCGTATTGAAGAGGGATAATCTGTGGAAAACCAACTAAGCACGCTTTAAAAAATAAACCGTTCCTTCTAAACTTAGCACAAAGCAAACGGTAGAGTATGCTGTTTACTGTTTAGCACCTGAACGAAGCAACGAAGTGATTTTAGTTGACGTGTCCAGCTAGGAAACAATCCGGCAGATTCTCAATTTCATGGTGGACTGCACTGCAAATTAGGCTGACTGAAAATTGTCACAAAATCTGATGGCACTATCTCAGAGCTCACACCTCGTATCGCCGAATGCTAAAAAATCACGTTTTTGCTCCATATCCAGTTATACTACAAAACGATGTGACCAGCTGAAGTTGGCTGAAGAATATTCGCTGGTAGCCTGACACTGGCACTCATATATCCGAAATCTCTATACGGAAAATGGGTAAAGTTACCACACGCTCGAATTTCATGTGCTTTACGAATGCATATCCAGATTGCAACCCCTATTCTAGTGGGCAGAACTGAATGT